>CATKUM010000040.1:1722500-2322500 GCA_949786405.1 Onychomys arenicola | reverse complement strand
TTTTTTTTTAGGGCATTCTCGTTGTTCTTGCTGTATTGGAGACGCTTGAAAGAAGAGCTTGCTTCTTTCGTTAAAACAGAGTGTGTTTCATGGACGAGAACACAGGTCTGAATTTCCTTTCAGAAACAGAGTTAAACACCAGGATCTGTGTCTTCCTACAAGCAAGAGTTCATTTCTGGTAAACCCAGGGAATTTTGGGCTCAAATGATTGTACACACTTCTAGATTCCAACGCGATTCTCACTATTATCTAAAGAACATTCACGTAAGAGGAGCTGTGGTTTGTATCAGTTTCAAAAGCATAGTTGAACTACATATGGTCCGTATGAGTAGGAAACACAGTTCTTTTTTTCAGGGCATGCTCATGGTTCTTGCTGTATTGGAGACACTGGAAAGAAGAGCTTGCTTCATGTGTTAAAACAGAGTGTGTTTCATGGATGAGAACACTGTTCTGAATTACCCCTAAGAAATGGAGTTAAACCCCAGGATCTGTGTCTTCCTACATCCAAGAGTTCATATCTTGTAAACCCAGTGAATTTTGGGCTCAAATGATTTTAAACAGTTCACGAACCCAACGCGATTCTCACTATTACCTAAAGAGCTTTTAAGTAAGAGGAGCTGTGGTTTGTATCAGTTTCATAAGCAAAGTTGAACTACGTATTATCCGTTTTAGTAGGAAACACAGTTCTTTTTTTCAGGGCATGCTCATTGTTCTTGCTGTAATGGAGTCTGTGGAAAGAAGAGCTTGCTTCTAGCGTGAAAACAGAGAATGTTTCAATGATGAGAACACTGTTCTGAATTTCCCTTCAGAAACGGAGTTAAACCCCAGGATCTGTGTCTTCCTACAAGCAAGAGTTCATTTCTGGTAAACCCAGTGAATTTTGGGCTCAAATGATTGTACACACTTCTAGATTCCAACGCGATTCTCACTATTAACTAAAGAAAATTCATGTAAGAGGAGCTGTGTTTTGTTTCAGTTTCAAAAGCAGAGTTGAACTACATATTGTCTGCATGAGTAGAAAAGACAGTTCTTTTTTTTAGGGCCTGCTCCTTGTTCTTGCTGTATTGGAGACTCTGGAGAGAAGAGCCTACTTCTTGCATGAAAACAGAGTGTGTTTCATGTATGAGAACACTGTTCTGAATTTCCCTTCAGAAACGGAGATAAACCGCAGGATCTGTGTTTTCCCACAAGCAAGAGTACATTTCTGGTAAACCCAGTGAATTTTGGGCTCAAATGATTTTTCCCAGGTCACGAACCCAACGCGATTCTCTCTATGAACTAAAAAGTATTTAGTAAGAGTACCTGTGGTTTGCATCAGTTTCATAAGCAGAGTTGAACTACAAAAGGTCCGTATGAGTAGGAAACACAGTTATTTTTTTTAGGGCATTCTCATTGTTCTTGCTGTATTGGAGACGCTGGAAAGAAGAGCTTGCTTCTTTCGTTAAAACAGAGTGTGTTTCAAGGATGAGAAACTGTTCTGAATTTCCCTTCATAAACGGAGTTAAATCCCAGGATCTGCGTCTTCCTACAAGGAAGAGTTCATATCTGGTAAACGCAGTGAATTTTGGGCTCAAATGATTTTACACAGTTCACGAAGCCAACGCGATTCTCACTATGAACTAAAGAGCATATTTGTAAGAGGAGCTGTGTTTTGTATCAGTTTCAAAAGCATAGTTGAACTACATATGGTCCATATGAGTAGGAAACACAGTTCTTTTTTTCTGGGCATACTCATGGTTCTTGCTGCATTGGAGACACTGGAAAGAAGAGCTTGCTTCATGTGATAATACAGAGTGTGTTTCATGGATGAGAACACTGTTCTGAATTACCCTTAAGAAATGGAGTATAATCCCAGGATCTGTGTCTTCCTACAACCAAGAGTTCATTTCTGTTAAACCCAGTGAATTTTGGGCTCAAATGATTTTAAACAGTTCACGAACCCAACGCGATTCTCACTATTAACTAAAGAGCTTTTAAGTAAGAGGAGCTGTGGTTTGTATCAGTTTCATAAGCAAAGTTGAACTACGTATTGTCCGTTTTAGTAGGAAAAACAGTTCTTTTTTTCAGGGCATGCTAATTGTTCTTGCTGTAATGGAGTCTGTGGAAAGAAGAGCTTGCTTCTAGCGTGAAAACAGAGAGTGTTTCAACGATGAGAACACTGGCCTGAATTTCCCTTCAGAAACGGTGTTAAACCCCAGGTTCTCTGTCTTCCTACAAGCAAGAGTTCATTTCTGGTAGACCAAGTGAATTTTGGGCTCAAATGATTTTTCGCAGTTCACAAACCCAATGCGATTCTCACCATTAACTAAAACGCATTTATGTAAAAGGAGCTGTGGTTTGTATCAGTTTTATAAGGAGAGTTGAACTACAAAAGGTCCGTATGAGTAGGAAAGACAGTTCATTTTTTTAGGGCATGCTCCTTGTTCTTGCTCTATTGGAGATTCTGGAGAGAAGAGCCTGCTTCTTGCGTGAAAACAGAGTGTGTTTCATGGATGAGAACACTGGTCTGAATTTCCCTTCAGAAAAGGAGTTAAATCCCAGGATCTGTGTATTCCTACATGCAAGAGTTCATTTCTGGTAAACCCAGTGTATTTTGGTCTCAAATGATTTTTCACAGTTCACAAACCCAACGCGATTCTCACTATTAACTAGAGTGCATTTATGTAAGAGGAGCCGTGGTTTGTATCACTTTCATAAGCAGAGTTGAACTACATATGGTTCGTATGAGTAGGAAACACAGTTCTTTTTTTCAGGGCATGCTCATGGTTCTTGCTGAATTTTAGACTCTGGAAAGAAGAGCTTCCTTCTTCGTTTAAACAGAGGGTGTTTTAGGGATGAGAACTCTGGTCTGAATTTCCCTGCAGAAACGGAGTTAAACCCCTGGATCTGTGTCTTCCTACAAGCAAGAGTTCATTTCTGGTAAACCCTGTGAATTTTGGGCTCAAGTGATTTTTTGCAGTTCAAGAAGCCTATGCTATTCTCACTATTAACTAAAGAGGATTTATGTAAGTGGAGCTGTGGTTAAATCCCAGGATCTGTGTCTTCCTACAAGGAAGAGTTCATATCTGGTAAACCCAGTGAATTTTGGGCTCAAATGATTTTTCCCAGTTCACGAACCCAACGCGATTCTCACTATTAACTAAAGAACATTCATGTAAGAGGAGCTGTGGTTTGTATCAGTTTCATAAGCAGAGTTGAACTACAAAAGGTCCGTATGTGTATGTAACACAGTTCTTTTTTTCAGGGCATTCTCGTAGTTCTTGCTGTATGGGAGACGCTGTAAAGAAGGGCCTGCTTCTTGCGCTAAAACAGAGTGTGTTTCATGGATGAGAACACTGGTCTGAATTTCCCTTCAGAAACGGAGTTAAACCCCAGGATCTCTGTCTACCTACAAGCAACAGTTCATTTCTGGTAAAACCAGTGAATTTTGGGCTCAAATTATTTTACACAGTTCACGAACCCAACGCGATTCTCACTATGAACTAAAGAGGATATATGTAAGAGGAGCTGTGGTTTGTATCAGTTTCATAAGCAGAATTGAACTATATATGGTCCGTATGAGTAGGAAACACAGTTATTTTTTTCAGTGCATTCCCATTGTTCTTGCTGTATTGGAGACTCTGGAAAAAGAGCTTGCTTCTTTCGTGAAAAGAGAGTTGGTTTCCTGGATGAGAACACTGGTCTGAATTTTGCTTCAGAAAGGGAGTTAAACCCCACGATCTGTGTCTTCCTACAAGCAAGAGTTCAAATCTGGTAAACCCAGTGAATTTTGGGCTCAAATGATTGTACACACTTCTAGATTCCAACGCGATTCTCACTATTAACTAAAGAAAATTCATGTAAGAGGAGCTGTGTTTTGTATCAGTTTCAAAAGCAGAGTTGAACTACATATTGTCCGTATGAGTAGGAAACACAGTTCTTTTTTTCAGGGCATGCTCATTGTTCTTGTTGTAATAGAGTCTGTGGAAAGAAGAGCTTGCTTCTAGCGTGAAAACAGAGAGTGTTTCAACGATGAGAACACTGGTCTGAATTGCCCTTCAGAAACGGAGTTAAATCCCAGGTTCTCTGTCTTCCTACAAGCAAGAGTCCATTTCTGGTAAACCAAGTGAATTTTGGGGTCAAATGATTTTACACAGTTCACGAACCCAACGCGATTCTCACCATTGACTAAAAAGCATTTATGTAAAAGGAGCTGTGGTTTGTATCAGTTTAATAAGGAGAGTTGAACTACAAAAGGTCCGTATTAGTAGAAAAGACAGTTCATTTTTTAAGGGCATGCACGTTGTTCTTGCTGTATTGGAGATGCTGGAGAGAAGAGCCTGCTTCTTGCATGAAAACAGAGGGTTGTTCATTGATGAGAACACTGTTCTGAATTACCCTTAAGAAACGGAGTTAAACTCCAGGATCTGTGTCTTCCTACAAGCAACAGTTCATTTCATGTAAACCCAGTGAATTTTGGGCACAAATGATATTTCCCAGTTCACGAACCCAACACGATTCTCTCTACTAACTAAAAAGCATTTATGTAAGAGGAGCTGTGGTTTGTATCAGTTTCATAAGCAGAATTGAACTATATATGCTCCGTATGAGTAGGAAACACAGTTATTTTTTTCAGGGCATTCCAATTGTTCTTGCTGTATTGGAGATTCTGGAAAAAGAGCTTGCTTCTTTCGTGAAAAGAGAGTTGGTTTCCTGGATGAGAACACTGGTCTGAATTTTGCTTCAGAAAGGGAGTTAAACCCCACGATCTGTGTCTTCCTACAAGCAAGAGTTCATTTCTGGTAAACCCAGGGAATTTTGGGCTCAAATGATTTTACACAGTTCTAGATTCCAACGTGATTCTCACTATTATCTAAAGAACATTCATGTAAGAGGAGCTGTGGTTTGTATCATTTTCAAAAGCATAGTTGAGCTACATATGGTCCGTATGAGTAGGAAACACAGTTCTTTTTTTCAGGGCATGCTCATTGTTCTTGCTGTATTGGAGATTCTAGAAAAAGAGCTTGCTTCTTTCGTGAAAAGAGAGTTGGTTTCCTGGATGACAACACTTCTCTGAATTTTGCTTCAGAAAGGGAATTAAACCCCACGATCTGTGTCTTCCTACAAGGAAGAGTTCATATCTAGTAAACCCAGTGAATTTTGGGCTCAAATGTTCTTTCCCAGTTCACGAACCCAAAGCGATTCTCACTATTAACTAAAGAACATTCATGTAAGAGGAGCTGTGGTTTGTATCAATTTCATAAGCAGAGTTGAACTACAAAAGGTCCGTATGAGTAGGAAAGACAGTTCTTTTTTTCATGGCATGCTCATTGTTCTTGCTGGTTTGGAGACACTGTAAATAAGAGCATGCTGTTGCGTTAAAACAGAGTGTGTTTCATTGATGAGAACACTGGTCTTAATTTCCCTTCAGAAACGGAGTTAAACCCCATGATGTGTGTTTTCCTTCAAGCAAGAGTACATTTCTGGTAAACCCATTGAATTTTGGGCTCAAATGATGTTTCGCAGTTCAGGAACCCAACGCGATTCTCTCTATGTACTAATAGGCATTTATGTAAGAATACCTGTGGTTTGTATCAGTTTCTTAAGCAGAGTTGAACTACAAAAGGCCCGTATGAGTAGGAAACACAGTTATTTTTTTTAGGGCCTTCTCGTTGTTCTTGCTGTATTGGAGACCTTGGAAAGAAGAGCTTGCTTCTTTCGTTAAAACAGAGTGTGTTTCATGGACGAGAACACAGGTCTGAATTTACTTTCAGAAACAGAGTAAAACCCCAGGATCTGTGTCTTCCTACAAGCAAGAGTTCATTTCTGGTAAACCCAGGGAATTTTGGGCTCAAATGATTGTACACACTTCTAGATACCAACGCGATTCTCTCTAATAACTAAAAAGCATTTACGTAAGAGGAGCTGTGTTTTGTATCAATTTCATAAGCGGAGTTGAACTACAAAAGGTCCGTATGAGTATGTAACACAGTTCTTTTTTTCAGGGCATGCTCATGGTTCTTGCTGTATTGGAGACGCTGTAAAGAAGAGCATGCTGTTGCGTTAAAACAGAGTCTGTTTCATTGATGAGAACACTGGTCTTAATTTCCCTTCAGAAACGGAGTTAAAACCCAGGATCTGTGTTTTCCTACAAGCAAGAGTACATTTCTGGTAAACCCAGTGAATTTTGGGCTCAAATGATTTTACACAGTTCACGAACCCAACGCGATTCTCACTATGAACTAAAGAGCATATTTGTAAGAGGAGCTGTGTTTTGTATCAGTTTCAAAAGCATAGTTGAACTACATATGGTCCGTATGAGTAGGAAACACAGTTCTTTTTTTCTGGGCATGCTCATGGTTCTTGCTGCATTGGAGACACTGGAAAGAAGAGCTTGCTTCATGTGATAAAACAGAGTGTGTTTCATGGATGAGAACACTGTTCTGAATTACCCTTAAGAAATGGAGTATAACCCCAGGATCTGTGTCTTCCTACAACCAAGAGTTCATTTCTGGTAAACCCAGTGAATTTTGGGCTCAAATGATTTTAAACAGTTCACGAACCCAACGCGATTCTCACTATTAACTAAAGAGCTTTTAAGTAAGAGGAGCTGTGGTTTGTATCAGTTTCATAAGCAAAGTTGAAGTACGTATTGTCCGTTTTAGTAGGAAAAACAGTTCTTTTTTTCAGGGCATGCTCATTGTTCTTGCTGTAATGGAGTCTGTGGAAAGAAGAGCTTGCTTCTAGCGTGAAAACAGAGAGTGTTTCAACGATGAGAACACTGGCCTGAATTTCCCTTCAGAAACGGTGTTAAACCCCAGGTTCTCTGTCTTCCTACAAGCAAGAGTTCATTTCTGGTAGACCAAGTGAATTTTGGGCTCAAATGATTTGTCGCAGTTCACAAACCCAATGCGATTCTCACCATTAACTAAAACGCATTTATGTAAAAGCTGTTGTGGTTTGTATCAGTTTTATAAGGAGAGTTGAACTACAATAGGTCCGTATGAGTAGGAAGACAGTTCATTTTTTTCGGGCATGCTTGTTGTTCTTGCTGTATTTGAGACACTGGAAGAAGAGCTTGCTTCATGCATTAAAACAGAATGTGTTTCATGGATGAGAACAGTGTTCTGAATTACCCTTAAGAACCGGAGTAAAACCCCAGGATCCTTGTCTTCCTACAAGCAAGAGGTCATTTCTGGTAAACCAAGAGTATTTTGGGCTCAAATGATTGTACACACTTCTAGATTCCAACGCGATTCTCACTATTAACTAAAGAAAATTCATGTAAGAGGAGCTGTGTTTTGTATCAGTTTCAAACGCAGAGTTGAACTACATATTGTCCGTATGAGTAGGAAAGACAGTTCTTTTTTTAGGGCCTGCTCATTGTTCTTGCTGTAACGGAGTCGCTGAAAAGAAGACCTTGCATCAAGCGGTAAAACAGAGTGTGTTTCAAGGATGAGAACACTGTTCTGAATTTCCCTTCATAAACGGAGTTAAATCCCAGGATCTGTGTCTTCCTACAAGGAAGAGTTCATATCTGGTAAACCCAGTGAATTTTGGGCTCAAATGATTTTTCCCAGTTCACGAACCCACCGCGATTCTCACTATGAAGTAAAGAGCATATATGTAAGTGGAGCTGTGATTTGTATCAGCTTCATAAGCAGAATTGAACTACATATGGTCCGTATGTGTAGGAAACACTGTCCTTTTTTTCAGGGCATGCTCATTGTTCTTGCTGTAACAGAATCGCTAGAAAGAAGAGCTTGCTTCAAGCGGTAAAACAGAGTGTGTTTCAAGGATGAGAACACTGTTCTGAATTTCCCTTCATAAACGGAGATAAATCCCAGGATCTGTGTCTTCCTACAAGGAAGAGTTCATATCTGGTAAACCAAGTGAATTTTGGGCTCAAATGATTTTTCCCAGGTCACGAACCCAACGCGATTCTCTCTATGAACGAAAAAGCATTTACGTAAGAGTACCTGTGGTTTGCATCAGTATCATAAGCAGAGTTGAACTACAAAAGGTCCGTATGAGTAGGAAACACAGTTATTTTTTTTAGGGCATTCTCATTGTTCCTGCTGTATTGGAGTCACTGGAAAGAAGAGCTTGCTTCTTTCGTTAAAACAGAGTGTGTTTCAAGGATGAGAAACTGTTCTGAATTTCCCTTCATAAACGGAGTTAAACCCCAGGATCTGTGTCTTCCTACAAGGAAGAGTTCATATCTGGTAAACGCAGTGAATTTTGGGCTCAAATGATTTTTCCCAGTTCACGAACCCAACGCGATTCTCACTATTAACTAAAGAGCATTTTAGTAAGAGGAGCTGTGGTTTGTATCAGGTTCATAAGCAGAATTGAACTCCCTACGATCTCTATGAGTAGGAAACACAGTTCTTTTTTTCAGTACATGCTCATTGTTCTTGCTGTATTTGAGACACTGGAAAGAAGAGCTTGCTTCATGCGTTAAAACAGAGTGTGTTTCATGGATGAGAACACTGGTCTTAATTTCCCTTCAGAAACGGAGTTAAACCCCAGGATCTGTGTTTTCCTACAAGCAAGAGTACATTTCTGGTAAACCCAGTGAATTTTGGGATCAAATGATTTTTCCCAGTTCACGAACCCAACGCGATACTCTCTATGAACTAAAAAGCATTTATGTAAGAGTACCTGTGGTTTGTATCAGTTTCATAAGCAGAGTTGAACTACAAAAGGTCCGTATGAGTAGGAAACACAGTTATTTTTTTTTAGGGCATTCTCGTTGTTCTTGCTGTATTGGAGACGCTTGAAAGAAGAGCTTGCTTCTTTCGTTAAAACAGAGTGTGTTTCATGGACGAGAACACAGGTCTGAATTTCCTTTCAGAAACAGAGTTAAACACCAGGATCTGTGTCTTCCTACAAGCAAGAGTTCATTTCTGGTAAACCCAGGGAATTTTGGGCTCAAATGATTGTACACACTTCTAGATTCCAACGCGATTCTCACTATTATCTAAAGAACATTCACGTAAGAGGAGCTGTGGTTTGTATCAGTTTCAAAAGCATAGTTGAACTACATATGGTCCGTATGAGTAGGAAACACAGTTCTTTTTTTCAGGGCATGCTCATGGTTCTTGCTGTATTGGAGACACTGGAAAGAAGAGCTTGCTTCATGTGTTAAAACAGAGTGTGTTTCATGGATGAGAACACTGTTCTGAATTACCCCTAAGAAATGGAGTTAAACCCCAGGATCTGTGTCTTCCTACATCCAAGAGTTCATATCTGGTAAACCCAGTGAATTTTGGGCTCAAATGATTTTAAACAGTTCACGAACCCAACGCGATTCTCACTATTACCTAAAGAGCTTTTAAGTAAGAGGAGCTGTGGTTTGTATCAGTTTCATAAGCAAAGTTGAACTACGTATTATCCGTTTTAGTAGGAAACACAGTTCTTTTTTTCAGGGCATGCTCATTGTTCTTGCTGTAATGGAGTCTGTGGAAAGAAGAGCTTGCTTCTAGCGTGAAAACAGAGAATGTTTCAATGATGAGAACACTGTTCTGAATTTCCCTTCAGAAATGGAGTTAAACCCCAGGATCTGTGTCTTCCTACAAGCAAGAGTTCATTTCTGGTAAACCCAGTGAATTTTGGGCTCAAATGATTGTACACACTTCTAGATTCCAACGCGATTCTCACTATTAACTAAAGAAAATTCATGTAAGAGGAGCTGTGTTTTGTTTCAGTTTCAAAAGCAGAGTTGAACTACATATTGTCCGCATGAGTAGAAAAGACAGTTCTTTTTTTTAGGGCCTGCTCCTTGTTCTTGCTGTATTGGAGACGCTGGAGAGAAGAGCCTAATTCTTCCATGAAAACAGAGTGTGTTTCATGTATGAGAACACTGGTCTGAATTTCCCTTCAGAAACGGAGATAAACCGCAGGATCTGTGTTTTCCCACAAGCAAGAGTACATTTCTGGTAAACCCAGTGAATTTTGGGCTCAAATGATTTTTCCCAGGTCACGAACCCAACGCGATTCTCTCTATGAACTAAAAAGCATTTATGTAAGAGTACCTGTGGTTTGCATCAGTTTCATAAGCAGAGTTGAACTACAAAAGGTCCGTATGAGTAGGAAACACAGTTATTTTTTTTAGGGCATTCTCATTGTTCTTGCTGTATTGGAGACGCTGGAAAGAAGAGCTTGCTTCTTTCGTTAAAACAGAGTGTGTTTCAAGGATGAGAAACTGTTCTGAATTTCCCTTCATAAACGGAGTTAAATCCCAGGATCTGCGTCTTCCTACAAGGAAGAGTTCATATCTGGTAAACGCAGTGAATTTTGGGCTCAAATGATTTTACACAGTTCACGAAGCCAACGCGATTCTCACTATGAACTAAAGAGCATATTTGTAAGAGGAGCTGTGTTTTGTATCAGTTTCAAAAGCATAGTTGAACTACATATGGTCCATATGAGTAGGAAACACAGTTCTTTTTTTCTGGGCATGCTCATGGTTCTTGCTGCATTGGAGACACTGGAAAGAAGAGCTTGCTTCATGTGATAATACAGAGTGTGTTTCATGGATGAGAACACTGTTCTGAATTACCCTTAAGAAATGGAGTATAATCCCAGGATCTGTGTCTTCCTACAACCAAGAGTTCATTTCTGTTAAACCCAGTGAATTTTGGGCTCAAATGATTTTAAACAGTTCACGAACCCAACGCGATTCTCACTATTAACTAAAGAGCTTTTAAGTAAGAGGAGCTGTGGTTTGTATCAGTTTCATAAGCAAAGTTGAACTACGTATTGTCCGTTTTAGTAGGAAAAACAGTTCTTTTTTTCAGGGCATGCTAATTGTTCTTGCTGTAATGGAGTCTGTGGAAAGAAGAGCTTGCTTCTAGCGTGAAAACAGAGAGTGTTTCAACGATGAGAACACTGGCCTGAATTTCCCTTCAGAAACGGTGTTAAACCCCAGGTTCTCTGTCTTCCTACAAGCAAGAGTTCATTTCTGGTAGACCAAGTGAATTTTGGGCTCAAATGATTTTTCGCAGTTCACAAACCCAATGCGATTCTCACCATTAACTAAAACGCATTTATGTAAAAGGAGCTGTGGTTTGTATCAGTTTTATAAGGAGAGTTGAACTACAAAAGGTCCGTATGAGTAGGAAAGACAGTTCATTTTTTTAGGGCATGCTCCTTGTTCTTGCTCTATTGGAGATGCTGGAGAGAAGAGCCTGCTTCTTGCGTGAAAACAGAGTGTGTTTCATGGATGAGAACACTGGTCTGAATTTCCCTTCAGAAAAGGAGTTAAATCCCAGGATCTGTGTATTCCTACATGCAAGAGTTCATTTCTGGTCAAACCAGTGAATTTTGGGCTCAAATGATTTTACACAGTTCACAAACCCAACGCGATTCTCACTATGAACTAAAGAGGATATATGTAAGAGGAGCTGTGGTTTGTATCAGTTTCATAAGCAGAATTGAACTATATATGGTCCGTATGAGTAGGAAACACAGTTATTTTTTTCAGGGCATTCTCGTTGTTCTTGCTGTATTGGAGACGCTGGAAAGAAGAGCTTGCTTCTTTCGTTAAAACAGAGTGTGCTTCATGGACGAGAACACAGGTCTGAATTTCCTTTCAAAAACAGAGTTAAACACCAGGATCTGTGTCTTCCTACAAGCAAGAGTTCATTTCTGGTAAACACAGGGAATTTTGGGCTCAAATGATTGTACACACTTCTAGATTCCAACGCGATTCTCACTATTATCTAAAGAACATTCATGTAAGAGGAGCTTTGTTTTGTATCAGTTTCAAAAGCATAGTTGAACTACATATGGTCCGTATGAGTAGGAAACACAGTTCTCTTTTTCAGGGCATGCTCATGGTTCTTGCTGTATTGGAGACACTGGAAAGAAGAGCTTGCTTCATGTGTTAAAACAGAGTGTGTTTAATGGATGAGAACACTGTTCTGAATTACCCTTAAGAAATGGAGTTAAACCCCAGGATCTGTGTCTTCCTACAAGCAAGAGTTCATTTCTGGTAAACCCAGTGAATTTTGGGCTCAAATGATTGTACACACTTCTAGATTCCAACGCGATTCTCACTATGAACTAAAGAGGATATATGTAAGAGGAGCTGTGTTTTGTTTCAGTTTCAAAAGCAGAGTTGAACTACATATTGTCCGCATGAGTAGAAAAGACAGTTCTTTTTTTTATGGCCTGCTCCTTGTTCTTGCTGCATTGGAGACGCTGGAGAGAAGAGCCTGCTTCTTGCATGAAAACAGAGTGTGTTTCATTGACGAGAACACAGGTCTGAATTTCCCTTCAGAAACGGAGTTAAACCCCAGGATCTGTTTCTTCCTACAAGCAACAGTTCATTTCTTGTAAGCCCAGTGAATTTTGGGCTCAAATGATTTTTCCTAGTTCCCGAACCAAACGCGATTCTCTCTATTAACTAAAAAGCTTTTATGTAAGAGGAGCTGTGGTTTGTATCAGTTTCAAAAGCATAGTTGAACTATATATGGTCCGTATGAATAGGAAACACAGTTCTTTTTTTCAGGGCATGCTCATGGTTCTTGCTGTATTGGAGACACTGGAAAGAAGAGCTTGCTTCATGTGTTAAAACAGAGTGTGTTTCATGGATGAGAACACTGTTCTGAATTACCCTTAAGAAATGGAGCTAAACCCCAGGATCTGTGTCTTCCTACAACCAAGAGTTCATTTCTGGTAAACCCAGTGAATTTTGGGCCCAAATGATTTTACACAGTTCACGAACCCAACGCGATTCTCACTATTACCTAAAGAGCTTCTAAGTAAGAGGAGCTGTGGTTTGTATCAGTTTCATAAGCAAAGTTTAACTACGTATTGTCCGTTTTAGTAGGAAACACAGTTCTTTTTTTCAGGGCATGCTCATTGTTCTTGGTGTAATGGAGTCTATGGAAAGAAGAGCTTGCTTCTAGCGTGAAAACAGAGAGTGTTTCAACGATGAGAACACTGGTCTGAATTTCCCTTCAGAAACGGAGTTAAATCCCAGCATCTCTGTCTTCCTACAAGCAAGAGTTCATTTCTGGTAAACCAAGTGAATTTTGTGCTCAAATGATATTACACAGTTCACAAACCCAACGGGATTGTCACCATTAACTAAAACGCATTTATGTAAAAGGAGCTGTGGTTTGTATCAGTTTTGTAAGGAGAGTTGAACTACAAAAGGTCCGTATGAGTAGGAAAGACAGTTCATTTTCTTAGGGCATGCAGGTGTTCTTGCTGTATTGGAGATGCTGGAGAGAAGAGCCTACTTCTTGCATGAAAACAGAGGGTGTTTCATGAATGAGAACACTGTTCTGAATTACCCTTAAGAAACGGAGTTAAACCCCAGGATCTGTGTCTTCCTACAAGCATCAGTTCATTTCATGTAAACCCAGTGAATTTTGGGCACAAATGATTTTTCCCAGGTCACGAACCCAACACGATTCTCTCTACTAACTAAAAAGCATTTATGTAAGAGGAGCTGTGTTTTGTATCAATTTCATAAGCAGAGTTGAACTATAAAAGTCCGTATGAGTATGTAACACAGTTCTTTTTTTCTGGGCATTCTCGTTGTTCTTGCTGTATTGGAGACACTGTAAAGAAGGGCCTGCTTCTTGCGGTAAAACAGAGTGTGTTTCGTGGATGAGAACACTGGTCTGAATTACCCTTCAGAAACGGAGTTAAACCCCAGGATCTCTGTCTTCCTACAAGCAACAGTTCATTTCTGGTAAAACCAGTGAATTTTGGGCTCAAATGATTTTACACAGTTCACGAACCCAACGCGATTCTCACTATGAACTAAAGAGGATATATGTAAGAGAAGCTGTGGTTTGTATCAGGTTCATAAGCAGAATTGAACTATATATGGTCCGTATGAGTAGGAAACACAGTTATTTTTTTCAGGGCATTCCCATTGTTCTTGCTGTATTGGAGACTCTGGAAAAAGAGCTTGCTTCTTTCGTGAAAAGAGAGTTGGTTTCCTGGATGAGAACACTGGTCTGAATTTTGCTTCAGAAAGGGAGTTAAACCCCACGATCTGTGTCTTCCTACAAGCAAGAGTTCATTTCTGGTAAACCCAGTGAATTTTGGGATCAAATGATTGTACACACTTCTAGATTCCAACGCGATTCTCACTATTAACTAAAGAAAATTCATGTAAGAGGAGCTGTGTTTTGTATCAGTTTCAAAAGCAGAGTTGAACTACATATTGTCCGTATGAGTAGGAAAGACAGTTCTTTTTTTTAGGGCCTGCTCATTGTTCTTGCTGTAACGGAGTCGCTAGAAAGAAGAGCTTGCTTCAAGCGGTAAAACAGAGTGTGTTTCAAGGATGAGAACACTGTTCTGAATTTCCCTTCATAAACGGAGTTAAATCCCAGGATCTGTGTCTTCCTACAAGGAAGAGTTCATATCTGGTAAACCCAGTGAATTTTGGGCTCAATTGATCTTTCCCAGTTCACGAACCCAACGCGATTCTCACTATTAACTAAAGAACATTCATGTAAGAGGAGCTGTGGTTTGTATCAGTTTCAAAAGCAGAGTTGAATTACAAAAGGTCCCTATGAGTAGGAAAGACAGTTCTTTTTTTCAGGGCATGCTCATGGTTCTTGCTGTATTGGAGACGCTGTAAATAAGAGCATGCTTTTGCGTTAAAACAGAGTGTGTTTCATGGATGAGAACACTGGTCTTAATTTCCCTTCAGAAACGGAGTTAAACCCGAGGATCTGTGTTTACCTACAAGCAAGAGTACATTTCTGGTAAACCCAGTGAATTTTGGGCTCAAATGATGTTTTGCAGTTCACGAACCAAACGCGATTCTCTCTATGAACTAAAAAGCATTTATGTAAGTGTACCTGTGGTTTGTATCAGTTTCATAAGCAGAGTTGCACTACAAAAGATCCGTATGAGTAGGAAACACAGTTATTTTTTTAGGGCATTCTCATTGTTCTTGCTGTATTGGAGACGCTGGAAAGAAGAGATTGCTTCTTTCGTTAAAACAGAGTGTGTTTCATGGACGAGAAAACAGGTCTGAATTTCCTTTCAGAAACAGAGTTAAACCCCAGGATCTGTGTCTTCCTACAAGCAAGAGTTCATTTCTGGTAAACCCAGGGAATTTTGGGCTCAAATGATTTTACACAGTTCTAGATTCCAACGCGATTCTCACTATTATCTAAAGAAAATTCATGTAAGAGGAGCTGTGTTTTGTATCAGTTTCAAAAGCAGAGTTGAACTACATATTGTCCTTATGAGTAGGAAAGAGAGTTCGTTTTTTTAGGGCCTGCTCATTGTTCTTGCTGTAACGGAGTCGCTAGAAAGAAGAGCTTGCTTCAAGCGGTAAAACAGAGTGTGTTTCAAGGATGAGAACCCTGTTCTGAATTTCCCTTCATAAACGGAGTTAAATCCCAGGATCTGTGTCTTCCTACAAGGAAGAGTTCATATCTGGTAAACCCAGTGAATTTTGGGCTCAAATGATTTTTCCCAGTTCACGAACCCAACGCGATTCTCACTATTAACTAAAGAACATTCATGTAAGAGGAGCTGTGGTTTCTATCAGTTTCATAAGCAAAGTTGAACTACAAAAGGCCCCTATGAGTAGGAAAGACAGTTCTTTTTTTCAGGGCATGCTCATGTTTCTTGCTGTATTGGAGACGCTGTAGAGAAGAGCATGCTTTTGCGTTAAAACAGAGTGTGTTTCATGGATGAGAACACTGGTCTTAATTTCCCTTCAGAATCGGAGTTAAACCCGAGGATCAGTGTTTTCCTACAAGCAAGAGTACAGTTCTGGTAAACCCAGTGAATTTTGGGCTCAAATGATGTTTTGCAGTTCACGAACCAAACGCGATTCTCTCTATGAACTAAAAAGCATTTATGTAAGAGTACCTGTGGTTTGTATCAGTTTCATAAGCAGAGTTGAACTAAAAAAGGTCCGTATGAGTAGGAAACACAGTTATTTTTTTTTAGGGCATTCTCGTTGTTCTTGCTGTATTGGAGACTCTGGAAAAAGAGCTTGCTTCTTTCGTGAAAAGAGAGTTGGTTTCCTGGATGAGAACAATGGTCTGAATTTTGCTTCAGAAAGGGAGTTAAACCCCACGATCTGTGTCTTCTTACAAAGAAGAGTTCATATGTGGTAAACCCAGTGAATTTTGGGCTCAAATGTTTTTTCCCAGTTCACGAACCCAAAGCGATTCTCACTATTAACTAAAGAACATTCATGTAAGAGGAGCTGTGGTTTGTATCAATTTCATAAGCAGAGTTGAGCTACAAAAGGTCCGTTTGAGTAGGAAACACAGTTTTTTTTTGGGGGGGGGGAATTCTCGTTGTTCTTGCTGTAATGGAGACGCTAGAAAGAAGAGCTTGCTTCTTTCGTTAAAACAGAGTGTGTTTCATGGACGAGAACACAGGACTGAATTTCCTTTCAGAAACAGAGTTAAACCCCAGGATCTGTGTCTTCCTACAAGCAAGAGTTCATTTCTGGTAAACCCAGGGAATTTTGGGCTCAAATGATTGTACAAACTTCTAGATTCCAACGCGATTCTCACTATTATCTAAAGAACATTCATGTAAGAGGAGCTGTGGTTTGTATCAGTTTCATAAGCAGAATTGAACTATATATGGTCCGTATGAGTAGGAAACACAGTTATTTTTTTCAGGGCATTCCCATTGTTCTTGCTGTATTGGAGACTCTGGAAAAAGAGCTTGCTTCTTTCCTGAAAAGAGAGTTGGTTTCCTGGATGAGATCACTGGTCTGAATTTTGCTTCAGAAAGGGAGTAAAATCCCACGATCTGTGTCTTCCTACAAGCAAGAGTTCATTTCTGGTAAACCCAGTGAATTTTGGGCTCAAATGATTGTACACACTTCTAGATTCCAACGCGATTCTCACTATTAACTAAAGAAAATTCATGTAAGAGGAGCTGTGTTTTGTATCAGTTTCAAAAGCAGAGTTGAACTACATATTGTCCTTATGAGTAGGAAAGAGAGTTCGTTTTTTTAGGGCCTGCTCATTGTTCTTGATGTAACGGAGTCGCTAGAAAGAAGAGATTGCTTCAAGCGGTCAAACAGAGTGTGTTTCAAGGATGAGAACACTGTTCTGAATTTCCCTTCATAAACGGAGTTAAATCCCAGGATCTGTGTCTTCCTACAAGGAAGAGTTCATACCTGGTAAACCCAGTGAATTTTGGGCTCAAATGTTTTTTCCCAGTTCACGAACCCAAAGCGATTCTCACTATTAACTAAAGAACATTCATGTAAGAGGAGCTGTGGTTTGTATCAATTTCATAAGCAGAGTTGAACTGCAAAAGGTCCGTATGAGTAGGAAAGACAGTTCTTTTTTTCATGGCATGCTCATTGTTCTTGCTGGTTTGGAGACGCTGTAAATAAGAGCATTTTGTTGCGTTAAAACAGAGTGTGTGTCATTGATGAGAACACTGGTCTTAATTTCCCTTCAGAAACGGAGTTAATCCCCATGATCTGTGTTTTCCTGCAAGCAAGAGTACATTTCTGTTAAACCCAGTGATTTTGGGCTCAAATGATGTTTCGCAGTTCAGGAACCCAACGCGATTCTCTCTATGAACTAAAAGGCATTTATATAAGAGTACCTGTGGTTTGTATCAGTTTCTTAAGCAGAATTGAACTACAAAAGGTCCGTATGAGTAGGAAACACAGTTATTTTTTTTTTAGGGCCTTCTCGTTGTTCTTGCTGTATTGGAGACGCTGGAAAGAAGAGCTTGCTTCTTTCGTTAAAACAGAGTGTGTTTCATGGACGAGAACACAGGTCTGAATTTCCTTTCAGAAACAGAGTTAAACCCCAGGATCTGTGTCTTCCTACAAGCAAGAGTTCATTTCTGGTAAACCCAGGGAATTTTGGGCTCAAATGATTGTACACACTTCTAGATTCCAACGCGATTCTCACTATTATCTAAAGAACATTCATGTAAGAGGAGCTGTGGTTTGTATCAGTTTCAAAAGCATAGTTGAACTACATATGTTCCGTCTGAGTAGGAAACACAGTTCTTTTTTTCAGGGCATGCTCATGGTTCTTGCTGTATTGGAGACAGTGGAAAGAAGAGCTTGCTTCATGTGTTAAAACAGAGTGTGGTTCATGGATGAGAACACTGTTCTGAATTACCCTTAAGAAATGGAGTTAAACCCCAGGATCTCTGTCTTCCTACAAGCAACAGTTCATTTCTGTTAAAACCAGTGAATTTTGGGCTCAAATGATTTTACACAGTTCACGAACCCAACGCGATTCTCACTATGAACTAAAGAGGATATATGTAAGAGAAGTTGTGGTTTGTATCAGTTTCATAAGCAGAATTGAACTATATATGGTCCGTATGAGTAGGAAACACAGTTATTTTTTTCAGGGCATTCCCATTGTTCTTGCTGTATTGGAGACTCTGGAAAAAGAGCTTGATTCTTTCATGAAAAGAGAGTTGGTTTCCTGGATGAGAACACTGGTCTGAATTTTGCTTCAGAAAGGGAGTTAAACCCCACGATCTGTGTCTTCCTACAAGCAAGAGTTCATTTCTGGTAAACCCAGTGAATTTTGGGCTCAAATGATTGTACACACTTCTAGATTCCAACGCGATTCTCACTATCATCTAAAGAACATTCATGTAAGAGGAGCTGTGGTTTGTATCAGTTTCAAAAGCATAGTTGATCTACATATGGTCCGTATGAGTACGAAACACAGTTATTTCTTTCAGGGCATGCTCATGGTTCTTGCTGTATTGGAGACACTGGAAAGAAGAGCCTGCTTCATGTGATAAAACAGAGTGTGTTTCATGGATGAGAACACTGTTCTGAATTACCCTTAAGAAATGGAGCTAAATCCCAGGATCTGTGTCTTCCTACAACCAAGAGTTCATTTCTGGTAAACTCAGTGAATTTTGGGCTGAAATGATTTTACACAGTTCACGAACCCAACACGATTCTCTCTACTAACTAAAAAGCATTTATGTAAGAGGAGCTGTGTTTTGTATCAATTTCATATGCAGAGTTGAACTACAAAAGGTACGTATGAGTATGTAGCACAGTTTTTTTTTTCAGGGCATGCTCATGGTTCTTGCTGTATTGGAGACGCTGTATAGAGGAGCATGCTTTTGCGTTAAAACAGAGTGTGTTTCATGGATGAGAACACTGGCCTTAATTTTCCTTCAGAAATGGAGTTAAACCCCAGGATCTGTGTTTTCCTACAAGCAAGAGTACATTTCTGGTAAACCCAGTCAATTTTGGGCTCAAATGATTTTACACAGTTCACGAACCCAACGCGATTCTCACTATGAAGTAAAGAGCATATATGTAAGAGTACCTGTGGTTTGTATCAGTTTCATAAGCAGAGTTGAACTACAAAAGGTCCGTATGAGTAGGAAACACAGTTATTTTTTTTGGGGGGGGGGCATTCTCGTTGTTCTTGCTGTATTGGAGACGCTGGAAAGAAGAGCTTGCTTCATTCGTAAAAACAGAGTGTGTTTCATGGACGAGAACACAGGTCTGAATTTCCTTTCAGAAACAGAGTTAAACCCCAGGATCTGTGTCTTCCTACAAGCAAGAGTTCATTTCTGGTAAACCCAGGGAATTTTGGGCTCAAATGATTGTACACACTTCTAGATTCCAACGCGATTCTCACTATCATCTAAAGAACATTCATGTAAGAGGAGCTGTGGTTTGTATCAGTTTCAAAAGCATAGTTGATCTACATATGGTCCGTATGAGTACGAAACACAGTTCTTTTTTTCAGGGCATGCTCATGGTTCTTGCTGTATTGGAGACACTGGAAAGAAGAGCCTGCTTCATGTGTTAAAACAGAGTGTGTTTCATGGATGAGAACACTGTTCTGAATTACTCGTAAGAAATGGAGCTAAACCCCAGGATCTGAGTCTTCCTACAACCAAGATTTCGTTTCTGGTAAACCCAGTGAATTTTGGGGTGAAATGATTTTACACAGTTCACGAACCCAACACGATTCTCTCTACTAAGTAAAAAGCATTTATGTAAGAGGACCTGTGTTTTGTATCCATTTCATAAGCAGAGTTGAACTACAAAATGTCCGTATGAGTTTGTAGCACAGTTCCTTTTTTCAGGGCATTCTCATGGTTCTTGCTGTATTGGAGACGCTGTATAGAAGAGCATGCTTTTGCGTTAAAACAGAGTGTGTTTCATGGATGAGAACACTGGTCTTAATTTTCCTTCAGAAATGGAGTAAAACCCCAGGATCTGTGTTTTCCTACAAGCAAGAGTACATTTCTGGTAAACCCAGTGTATTTTGGGCTCAAATGATTTTACACAGTTCACGAACCCACCGCGATTCTCACTATGAAGTAAAGAGCATATATGTAAGTGGAGCTGTGATTTGTATCAGCTTCATAAGCAGAATTGAACTACATATGGTCCGTATGTGTAGGAAACACTGTCCTTTTTTTCAGGGCATGCTCATTGTTCTTGCTGTAACAGAATCGCTAGAAAGAAGAGCTTGCTTCAAGCGGTAAAACAGTGTGTGTTTCAAGGATGAGAACACTGTTCTGAATTTCCCTTCATAAACGGAGATAAATCCCAGGATCTGTGTCTTCCTACAAGGAAGAGTTCATATCTGGTAAACCCAGTGAATTTTGGGCTCAAATGATTTTTCCCAGTTCACGAACCCAACGCGATTCTCACTATTAACTAAAGAACATTCATGTAAGAGGAGCTGTGGTTTGTATCAGTTTCATAAGCAGAGTTGAACTACAAAAGGTCCACATGAGTAGGAAAGACAGTTCTTTTTTTCAGGGCATGCTCATGGTTCTTGCTGTATTGGAGACGCTGTAAAGAAGAGCATGCTTTTGCGTTAAAGCAGAGTGTGTTTCATGGATGAGAACACTGGTCTTAATTTCCCTTCAGAAACGGAGTTAAACCCCAGGATCTGTGTTTTCCTACAAGCAAGAGTACATTTCTGGTAAACCCAGTGAATTTTGGGCTCAAATGATTTTTCGCAGTTCACGAACCCAACGCGATTCTCTCTATGAACTAAAAAGCATTTATGTAAGAGTACCTGTGGTTTGTATCAGTTTCATAAGCAGAGTTGAACTACAAAAGGTCCGTATGAGTAGGAAACACAGTTATTTGGGGGGGGGGCATTCTCGTTGTTCTTGCTGTATAGGAGACGCTGGAAAGAAGAGCTTGCTTCATTCGTTAAATCAGAGTGTGTTTCATGGACGAGAACACAGGTCTGAATTTCCTTTCAGAAACAGAGTTAAACCCCAGGATCTGTGTCTTCCTACAAGCAAGAGTTCATTTCTGGTAAACCCAGGGAATTTTGGGCTCAAAGGATTGTACACACTTCTAGATTCCAACGCGATTCTCACTATTAACTAAAGAGCTTTTAAGTAAGAGGATCTGTGGTTTGTATCAGTTTCATAATCAAAGTTGAACTACGTATTGTCCGTTTTAGTAGAAAACACAGTTCTTTTTTTCAGGGCATGCTCATTGTTCTTGCTGTATTGGAGACACTGGAAAGAAGAGCTTGCTTCATGCGTTAAAACAGAGTGTTTTTCATGGATGACAACACTGTTCTGAATTACCCTTAAGAAATGGAGTATAACCCCAGGATCTGTGTCTTCCTACAACCAAGAGTTCATTTCTGGAAAACCCAGTGAATTTTGGGCTCAAATGATTTTACACAGTTCACGAACCCAACGCGATTCTCACTATTAACTAAAGAGCTTTTAAGTAAGAGGAGCTGTGGTTTTATCAGTTTCATAATCAAAGTTGAACTACGTATTGTCCGTTTTAGTAGAAAACACAGTTCTTTTTTTCAGGGCATGCTCATTGTTCTTGCTGTAATGGAGTCTGTGGAAAGAAGAGCTTGCTTCTAGCGTGAATACAGAGAGTGTTTCAATGATGAGAACACTGTTCTGAATTTCCCTTCATAAACGGAGTTAAATCCCAGGATCTGTGTCTTCCTACAAGGAAGTGTTCATATCTGGTAAACCCAGTGAATTTTGGGCTCAAATGATTTTTCCCAGTTCACGAACCCAACGCGATTCTCACCATTAACCAAAAAGCATTTATGTAAAAGGAGCTGTGGTTTGTATCAGTTTTATAAGGAGATTTGAACTTCAAAAGGTCCATATGAGTAGGAAAAACAGTTCATTTTTTTAGGGCATGCTCGTTGTTCTTGCTGTATTGGAGATGCTGGAGAGAAGAGCCTGCTTCTTGCGTGAAAACAGAGTGTGTTTCATGGATGAGAACACGGGTCTGAATTTCCCTTCAGAAACGGAGTTAAATCCCAGGATCTGTGTCTTCCTACAAGCAACAGTTCATTTCTTGTAAGCCCAGTGAATTTTGGGCTCAAATGATTGTACACAGTTCTAGATTCCAACGCGATTCTCACTAATAACTAAAGAAAATTCATGTAAGAGGAGCTGTGTTTTGTATCAGTTTCAAAAGCAGAGTTGAACTACCTATGATCCGTATGAGTAGGAAACACACTTATTTTTTTTAGGGTATTCTCGTTGTTTTTGCTGTAATTGAGTCGCTGGAAAGAAGAACCTGCTTCTTGCCTTAATACAGAGTGTGTTTCATGGATGAGAAACTGGTCTGAATTTCCCTTCAGAAATGGAGTTAAACCCCAGGATCTGTGTCTTCCTACAAGCAAGAGTTCATTTCTGGTAAACCCAGTGAATTTTGGGCTCAAATGATTTTACACAGTTCACGAACCCAACGCGATTCTCACTATGAACTAAAGAGGATATATGTAAGAGGAGCTGTGGTTTCTATCAGTTTCAGAAGCAGAATTGAACTATATATGGTCCATATGATTAGGAAACACAGTTATTTTTTTCAGGGCATTCCCATTGTTCTTGCTGTATTGGAGACACTGAAAAAATAGCTTGATTCTTTCGTGAAAAGAGAGTTGGTTTCCTGAATGAGAACACTGGTCGGAATTTTGCGCTGAAACGGAGTTAAACCCCATGATCTGTGTCTTCCTACAAACAAGAGTTCATTTCTGGTAAACCCAGTGAATTTGGGCACAAATGATTGTACACAGTTCTAGATTCCAACGCGATTCTCACTATTAACTAAAGAAAATTCATGTAATAGGAGCTGTGGTTTGTATCAGTTTCATAAGCAGAGTTGAAGTACATTTGTTCCATATGAGTAGGAAACACTGTCCTTTTTTTCAGGGCATGATCATGGTTCTTGCTGTAATGGAGTCGATGGAAAGAAGAGCTTGCTTCTAGCGTTAAAACAGAGTGTGTTTCAAGGATAAGAACACCGTTCTGAACTTCCCTTCAGAAACGGAATTAACTCCCAGGATTTGTGTCTTCCTACAAGGAAGTGTTCATATCTGGTAAACCCAGTGAATTTTGGGCTCAAATGATTGTACACAGTTCTAGATTCCAACGCGATTCTCACTATTAACTAAAGAAAATTCATGTGAGAGGAGCTGTGGTTTGTATCAGTTTCAAAAGCAGAGTTGAACTACAAAAGGTACGTATGAGTAGGAAACACAGCTCTTTTTTTCAGGGCTTGCTCATGGTTCTTGCTGTATTGGAGATGATGGAGAGAAGAGCCTGCTTCTTGCGTAAAATCATAGTGTGTTTCATAGATGAGAACACTGGTCTGAATTTCCCTTCAGAAATGGAGTTAAACCCCAGGATCTGTGTCTTCCTACACGCAAGAGTTCATTTCTGGTAAACCCAGTGAATTTTGGGCTCAAATGATTGTACACAGTTCTTGATTCCAACGCGATTCTCACTATTAACTAAAGAAAATTCATGTAAGAGGAGCTGTGGTTTATATCAGTTTCATAATCAGAGTTGAACTACCTATGATCCGTATAAGTAGGAAACACAGTTATTTTTTTTAGGGTATTCTCGTTGTTCTTGCTGTAATTGAGTCGCTGGAAAGAAGAACCTGCTTCTTGCCTTAAAACAGAGGGTGTTACATGGATGAGAACACTGGTCTGAATTTCCCTTCAGAAACGGAGTTAAACTCCAGTTTCTCTGTCTTCCTACAAGCAAGAGTTCAATTCTGGTAAACCCAGTGAATTTTGGGCTCAAATGATTTTACAAAGTTCATGAACCCAACGCGATTCTCACTATGAACTAAAGAGCATATATGTTAGAGGAGCTGTGGTTTGTATCAGTTTCATAAGCAGAGTTGAACTACATATGGTCCGTATGAGTAGGAAACACTGTCCTTTTATTCAGGGCATGCTCATAGTTCTTGCTGTAATGGAGTCGCTGGAAAGAAGAGCTTGCTTCTAGCGATAAAACTGAGTGTGTTTCAAGGATATGAATACTGTTCTGAATTTCCCTTCAGAAACGGAATTAAATCCCAGGATCTGTGTCTTCCTACAAGGAAGAGTTCATATCTGGTAACCCCAGTGAATTTTGGGCTCAAATGATTTTTTTGCAGTGCATAAACCCAACGCGATTCTCTCTATTAACTTAAAAGCATTTATGTAAGAGGAGCTGTGTTTTGTATCACTTTCATGAGAAAAGTTGAACTACAAACGGTCCGCATGAGTAGGAAACACTGGTATTTTTTTTAGGGCATTCTCATTTTTCTTGCTGTATTGGAGACTCTTGAAAGAAGAGCTTGCTTCTTTCGTTAAGAGAGAGTGTGTTCCACGGATGAGAACACTGGTCTGAATTTCCCTTCAGAAATGGAGTTAAACCCCAGGATCTGTGTCTTCCTACAAGCAAGAGTTCATTTCTGGTAAACCCAGTGAATTTTGGGCTCAAATGATTGTACACACTTCTAGATTCCAACGCGATTCTCACTATTAACTAAAGAAAATTCATGTAAGAGGAGCTGTGTTTTGTATCAGTTTCAAAAGCAGAGTTGAACTACCTATGATCCGTATGAGTAGGAAACACAGTTATTTTTTAGGGTATTCTCGTTGTTTTTGCTGTAATTGAGTCGATGGAAAGAAGAACGTGCTTCTTGCCTTAATACAGAGTGTGTTTCATGGATGAGAACACTGGTCTGAATTGCCCTTCAGAAACGGAGTTAGACCCCAGTTTCTCTGTCTTCCTACAAGCAAGAGTTCATTTCTGGAAAACCCAGTGAATTTTGGGCTCAAATGATTTTACAAAGTTCAGGAACCCAACGTGATTCTCACTATGAACTAAAGAGCATATATGTTAGAGGAGCTGTGGTTTGTATCAGTTTCATAAGCAGAGTTGAACTACATATGGTCCGTATGAGTAGGAAACACTGTCCTTTTATTCAGGGCATTCTCATAGTTCTTGCTGTAATGGAGTCGCTGGAAAGAAGAGCTTGCTTCTAGCGATAAAACTGAGTGTGTTTCAAGGATATGAATACTGTTCTGAATTTCCCTTCAGAAACGGAATTAAATCCCAGGATCTGTGTCTTCCTACAAGGAAGAGTTCATATCTGGTAAACCCAGTGAATTTTGGGCTCAAATGATTTTTTTGCAGTGCATAAACCCAACGCGATTCTCTCTATTAATTAAAAGCATTTATGTAAGAGGAGCTGTGTTTTGTATCACTTTCATGAGAAAAGTTGAACTACAAACGGTCCGCATGAGTAGGAAACACTGGTATTTTTTTTAGGGCATTCTCATTTTTCTTGCTGTATTGGAGACTCTTGAAAGAAGAGCTTGCTTCTTTCGTTAAGAGAGAGTGTGTTTCACGGATGAGAACACTGGTCTGAATTTCCCTTCAGAAATGGAGTTAAACCCCAGGATCTGTGTCTTCCTACAAGCAAGAGTTCATTTCTTGTAAACCCAGTGAATTTTGGGCTCAAATGATTGTACACACTTCTAGATTCCAACGCGATTCTCACAATTAACTAAAGAAAATTCATGTAAGAGGAGCTGTGTTTTGTATCAGTTTCAAAAGCAGAGTTGAACTACCTATGATCCGTATGAGTAGGAAACACAGTTATTTTTTAGGGTATTCTCGTTGTTTTTGCTGTAATTGAGTCGATGGAAAGAAGAACGTGCTTCTTGCCTTAATACAGAGTGTGTTTCATGGATGAGAACACTGGTCTGAATTGCCCTTCAGAATCGGAGTTAGACCCCAGTTTCTCTGTCTTCCTACAAGCAAGAGTTCATTTCTGGAAAACCCAGTGAATTTTGGGATCAAATGATTTTACACAGTTCACGAACCCAACGCGATTCTCACTATGAACTAAAGAGCATATATGTTAGAGGAGCTGTGGTTTGTATCAGTTTCATAAGCAGAGTTGAACTACAAAAGGTCCGTATGAGTAGGAAACACTGTCCTTTTTTTCAGGGCATGCTCATTGTTCTTGCTGTAATGGAGTCGCTGGAAAGAAGAGCTTGCTTCTAGCGTTAAAACAGGGTATGTTTCAAGGATAAGAACACTGTTCTGAATTTCCCTTCAGAAACGGAATTAAATCCCAGGATCTGTGTATTCCTACAAGGAAGAGTTCATATCTGGGAAACGCAGTGAATTTTGGGCTCAAATGATTGTACACAGTTCTAGATTCCAACGCGATTCTCACTATTAACTAAAGATAATTCATGCAAGAGGAGCTGTGGTTTGTATCAGTTTCATAAGCAGAGTTGAACTACATATGGTCTGTATGAGTAGGAAAGGCAGTTCTTTTTTTTAGGGCATGCTCGTTGTTCTTGCTGTATTGGAGACGCTGGAGAGAAGAGCCTGCTTCTTGCGTGAAAACATAGTGTGTTTCATGGATGAGAACACTGGTCTGAATTTCCCTTCAGAAACGGAGTTAAACCCCAGGATCTTTGTATTCCTACAAGGAAGAGTTCATATCTGGGAAACACAGTGAATTTTGGGCTCAAATGATTTTTCCTAGTTCACGAACCAAACGCGATTCTCCCTATTAACTAAAAAGCATTTATGTAAGAGGAGCTGTGTTTTGTATCAATTTCATAAGCAGAGTTGAACTACAAAAGGTCCGAATGAGTAGGAAAGACAGTTCTTTTTTTCAGTGAATGCTCATGGTTCTTGCTGTATTGGAGATGATGGAGAGAAGAGCCTGCTTCTTGCGTAAAAACATAGTGTGTTTCATAGATGAGAACACTGGTCTGAATTTCCCTTCAGAAATGGAGTTAAACCCCAGGATCTGAGTCTTCCTACAAGCAAGAGTTCATTTCTGGTAAACCCAGTGAATTTTGGGCTCAAATGATTTTTCGCAGTTCACGAACCCAACGCGATTCTCACTATGAACTAAAGAGGATATATGTAAGAGGAGCTGTGGTTTGTATCAGTTTCATAAGCAGAGTTGAAATACATATGGTCCATATGAGTAGGAAACACTGTCCTTTTTTTCAGGGCATGCTCATAGTTCTTGCTGTAATGGAGTGGCTGGAAAGAAGAGCTTGCTTCTAGCGTTAAAACAGAGTGTGTTTCAAGGATAAGAACACTGTTCTGAATTTCCCTTCAGAAACGGAATTAAATCCCAGGATCTGTGTCTTCCTACAAGGAAGAGTTCATATCTGGTAAACCCACTGAATTTTGAGCTCAAATGGTTTTTTGCAGTGCATAAACCCAACGCGATTCTCTCTATTAACTAAAAAGCATTTATGTAAGAGGAGCTGTGATTTGTATCACTTTCATGAGAAAAGTTGAACTACAAACGGTCCTCATGAGTAGGAAACACTGTTATTTTTTTTAGGGCATTCTCATTGTTCTTGCTGTATTGGAGACTCTTGAAAGAAGAGCTTGCTTCTTTCGTTAAAAGAGAGTGTGTTTCACGGATGAGAACACTGGTCTGAATTTCCCTTCAGAAAAGGAGTTAAAACCCAGGATCTGTGTCTTCCTACAAGCAAGAGTTCATTTCTGGTAAACCCAGTGAATTTTGGGCTCAAATGATTGTACACAGTTCTAGATTCCAACGCGCTTCTCACTATTAACTAAAGAAAATTCATGTAAGAGGAGCTGTGGTTTGTATCAGTTTCATAAGCAGAGTTTAACTACATATGGTCCAGATGAGTAGGAAACACTGTCCTTTTTTTCAGGGTTTGATCATGGTTCTTGCTGTAATGGAGTCGCTGTAAAGAAGAGCTTGCTTCTAGCGTTAAAACAGAGTGTGTTACAAGGATAAGAACACTGTTCTGAATTTCCCTTCAGAAACGGAATTAAATCCCAGGATCTGTGTCTTCCTACAAGGAAGAGTTCATATCTGGTAAATCCAGTGAATTTTGGGCTCAAATGATTTTTTGCAGTGCATAAACCCAACGCGATTCTCTCTATTAACTAAAAAGCATTTATGTAAGAGGATCTGTGGTTTGTATCAGTTTCATAAGCAGAGTTGAACTACAAAAGGTACGTATGAGTAGGAAACACAGCTCTTTTTTTCAGGGCTTGCTCATGGTTCTTGCTATATTGGAGATGATGGAGAGAAGAGCCTGCTTCTTGCGTAAAAACATAGTGTGTTTCATAGATGAGAACACTGGTCTGAATTTCCCTTCAGAAATGGAGTTATACCCCAGGATCTGAGACTTCCTGCAAGCAAGAGTTCATTTCTGGTAAACCCAGTGAATTTTGGGCTCAAATGATTTTTCGCAGTTCACGAACCCAACGCGATTCTCACTATGAACTAAAGAGTTTATATGTAAGAGGAGCTGTGGTTTGTATCAGTTTCATAAGCAGAGTTGAACTACATATGGTCCGTATGAGTAGGAAACACTGTCCTTTTATTCAGGGCATGCTCATAGTTCTTGCTGTAATGGAGTCGCTGGAAAGAAGAGCTTGCTTCTAGCGATAAAACTGAGTGTGTTTCAAGGATATGAATACTGTTCTGAATTTCCCTTCAGAAACGGAATTAAATCCCAGGATCTGTGTCTTCCTACAAGGAAGAGTTCATATCTGGTAACCCCAGTGAATTTTGGGCTCAAATGATTTTTTTGCAGTGCATAAACCCAACGCGATTCTCTCTATTAACTTAAAAGCATTTATGTAAGAGGAGCTGTGTTTTGTATCACTTTCATGAGAAAAGTTGAACTACAAACGGTCCGCATGAGTAGGAAACACTGGTATTTTTTTTAGGGCATTCTCATTTTTCTTGCTGTATTGGAGACTCTTGAAAGAAGAGCTTGCTTCTTTCGTTAAGAGAGAGTGTGTTTCACGGATGAGAACACTGGTCTGAATTTCCCTTCAGAAATGGAGTTAAACCCCAGGATCTGTGTCTTCCTACAAGCAAGAGTTCATTTCTGGTAAACCCAGTGAATTTTGGGCTCAAATGATTGTACACACTTCTCGATTCCAACGCGATTCTCACTATTAACTAAAGAAAATTCATGTAAGAGGAGCTGTGTTTTGTATCAGTTTCAAAAGCAGAGTTGAACTACCTATGATCCGTATGAGTAGGAAACACAGTTATTTTTTAGGGTATTCTCGTTGTTTTTGCTGTAATTGAGTCGATGGAAAGAAGAACGTGCTTCTTGCCTTAATAGAGAGTGTGTTTCATGGATGAGAACACTGGTCTGAATTGCCCTTCAGAATCGGAGTTAGACCCCAGTTTCTCTGTCTTCCTACAAGCAAGAGTTCATTTCTGGAAAACCCAGTGAATTTTGGGATCAAATGATTTTACACAGTTCACGAACCCAACGCGATTCTCACTATGAACTAAAGAGCATATATGTTAGAGGAGCTGTGGTTTGTATCAGTTTCATAAGCAGAGTTGAACTACAAAAGGTCCGTATGAGTAGGAAACACTGTCCTTTTTTTCAGGGCATGCTCATTGTACTTGCTGTAATGGAGTCGCTGGAAAGAAGAGCTTGCTTCTAGTGTTAAAACAGGGTATGTTTCAAGGATAAGAACACTGTTCTGAATTTCCCTTCAGAAACGGAATTAAATCCCAGGATCTGTGTATTCCTACAAGGAAGAGTTCATATCTGGGAAACGCAGTGAATTTTGGGCTCAAATGATTGTACACAGTTCTAGATTCCAACGCGATTCTCACTATTAACTAAAGATAATTCATGCAAGAGGAGCTGTGGTTTGTATCAGTTTCATAAGCAGAGTTGAACTACATATGGTCTGTATGAGTAGGAAAGACAGTTCTTTTTTTTAGGGCATGCTCGTTGTTCTTGCTGTATTGGAGACTCTGGAGAGATAGCCTGCTTCTTGCGTGAAAACATAGTGTGTTTCATGGATGAGAACACTGGTCTGAATTTCCCTTCAGAAATGGAGTTAAACCCCAGGATCTGAGTCTTCCTACAAGCAAGAGTTCATTTCTGGTAAACCCAGTGAATTTTGGGCTCAAATGATTTTTCGCAGTTCACGAACCCAACGCGATTCTCACTATGAACTAAAGAGGATATATGTAAGAGGAGCTGTGGTTTGTATCAGTTTCATAAGCAGAGTTGAAATACATATGGTCCATATGAGTAGGAAACACTGTCCTTTTTTTCAGGGCATGCTCATAGTTCTTGCTGTAATGGAGTGGCTGGAAAGAAGAGCTTGCTTCTAGCGTTAAAACAGAGTGTGTTTCAAGGATAAGAACACTGTTCTGAATTTCCCTTCAGAAACGGAATTAAATCCCAGGATCTGTGTCTTCCTACAAGGAAGAGTTCATATCTGGTAAACCCACTGAATTTTGAGCTCAAATGATTTTTTGCAGTGCATAAACCCAACGCGATTCTCTCTATTAACTAAAAAGCATTTATGTAAGAGGAGCTGTGATTTGTATCACTTTCATGAGAAAAGTTGAACTACAAACGGTCCTCATGAGTAGGAAACACTGTTATTTTTTTTAGGGCATTCTCATTGTTCTTGCTGTATTGGAGACTCTTGAAAGAAGAGCTTGCTTCTTTCGTTAAAAGAGAGTGTGTTTCACGGATGAGAACACTGGTCTGAATTTCCCTTCAGAAAAGGAGTTAAAACCCAGGATCTGTGTCTTCCTACAAGCAAGAGTTCATTTCTGGTAAACCCAGTGAATTTTGGGCTCAAATGATTGTACACAGTTCTAGATTCCAACGCGCTTCTCACTATTAACTAAAGAAAATTCATGTAAGAGGAGCTGTGGTTTGTATCAGTTTCATAAGCAGAGTTTAACTACATATGGTCCAGATGAGTAGGAAACACTGTCCTTTTTTTCAGGGCATGATCATGGTTCTTGCTGTAATGGAGTCGCTGTAAAGAAGAGCTTGCTTCTAGCGTTAAAACAGAGTGTGTTACAAGGATAAGAACACTGTTCTGAATTTCCCTTCAGAAACGGAATTAAATCCCAGGATCTGTGTCTTCCTACAAGGAAGAGTTCATATCTGGTAAATCCAGTGAATTTTGGGCTCAAATGATTTTTTGCAGTGCATAAACCCAACGCGATTCTCTCTATTAACTAAAAAGCATTTATGTAAGAGGATCTGTGGTTTGTATCAGTTTCATAAGCAGAGTTGAACTACAAAAGGTACGTATGAGTAGGAAACACAGCTCTTTTTTTCAGGGCTTGCTCATGGTTCTTGCTATATTGGAGATGATGGAGAGAAGAGCCTGCTTCTTGCGTAAAAACATAGTGTGTTTCATAGATGAGAACACTGGTCTGAATTTCCCTTCAGAAATGGAGTTATACCCCAGGATCTGAGACTTCCTGCAAGCAAGAGTTCATTTCTGGTAAACCCAGTGAATTTTGGGCTCAAATGATTTTTCGCAGTTCACGAACCCAACGCGATTCTCACTATGAACTAAAGAGTTTATATGTAAGAGGAGCTGTGGTTTGTATCAGTTTCATAAGCAGAGTTGAACTACATATGGTCCGTATGAGTAGGAAACACTGTCCTTTTATTCAGGGCATGCTCATAGTTCTTGCTGTAATGGAGTCGCTGGAAAGAAGAGCTTGCTTCTAGCGATAAAACTGAGTGTGTTTCAAGGATATGAATACTGTTCTGAATTTCCCTTCAGAAACGGAATTAAATCCCAGGATCTGTGTCTTCCTACAAGGAAGAGTTCATATCTGGTAACCCCAGTGAATTTTGGGCTCAAATGATTTTTTTGCAGTGCATAAACCCAACGCGATTCTCTCTATTAACTTAAAAGCATTTATGTAAGAGGAGCTGTGTTTTGTATCACTTTCATGAGAAAAGTTGAACTACAAACGGTCCGCATGAGTAGGAAACACTGGTATTTTTTTTAGGGCATTCTCATTTTTCTTGCTGTATTGGAGACTCTTGAAAGAAGAGCTTGCTTCTTTCGTTAAGAGAGAGTGTGTTTCACGGATGAGAACACTGGTCTGAATTTCCCTTCAGAAATGGAGTTAAACCCCAGGATCTGTGTCTTCCTACAAGCAAGAGTTCATTTCTGGTAAACCCAGTGAATTTTGGGCTCAAATGATTGTACACACTTCTCGATTCCAACGCGATTCTCACTATTAACTAAAGAAAATTCATGTAAGAGGAGCTGTGTTTTGTATCAGTTTCAAAAGCAGAGTTGAACTACCTATGATCCGTATGAGTAGGAAACACAGTTATTTTTTAGGGTATTCTCGTTGTTTTTGCTGTAATTGAGTCGATGGAAAGAAGAACGTGCTTCTTGCCTTAATACAGAGTGTGTTTCATGGATGAGAACACTGGTCTGAATTGCCCTTCAGAATCGGAGTTAGACCCCAGTTTCTCTGTCTTCCTACAAGCGAGAGTTCATTTCTGGAAAACCCAGTGAATTTTGGGATCAAATGATTTTACACAGTTCACGAACCCAACGCGATTCTCACTATGAACTAAAGAGCATATATGTTAGAGGAGCTGTGGTTTGTATCAGTTTCATAAGCAGAGTTGAACTACAAAAGGTCCGTATGAGTAGGAAACACTGTCCTTTTTTTCAGGGCATGCTCATTGTACTTGCTGTAATGGAGTCGCTGGAAAGAAGAGCTTGCTTCTAGTGTTAAAACAGGGTATGTTTCAAGGATAAGAACACTGTTCTGAATTTCCCTTCAGAAACGGAATTAAATCCCAGGATCTGTGTATTCCTACAAGGAAGAGTTCATATCTGGGAAACGCAGTGAATTTTGGGCTCAAATGATTGTACACAGTTCTAGATTCCAACGCGATTCTCACTATTAACTAAAGATAATTCATGCAAGAGGAGCTGTGGTTTGTATCAGTTTCATAAGCAGAGTTGAACTACATATGGTCTGTATGAGTAGGAAAGACAGTTCTTTTTTTTAGGGCATGCTCGTTGTTCTTGCTGTATTGGAGACTCTGGAGAGATAGCCTGCTTCTTGCGTGAAAACATAGTGTGTTTCATGGATGAGAACACTGGTCTGAATTTCCCTTCAGAAATGGAGTTAAACCCCAGGATCTGAGACTTCCTGCAAGCAAGAGTTCATTTCTGAAAAACCCAGTGAATTTTGTGCTCAAATGATTTTTCGCAGTTCACGAACCCAACGCGATTCTCACTATGAACTAAAGAGGATATATGTAAGAGGAGCTGTGGTTTGTATCAGTTTCATAAGCAGAGTTGAACTACATATGGTCCGTATGAGTAGGAAACACTGTCCTTTTTCTCAGGGCATGCTCATAGTTCTTGGTGTAATGGAGTCGCTGGAAAGAAGAGCTTGCTTCTAGCGTTAAAACAGAGTGTGTTTCAAGGATAAGAACACTGTTCTGAATTTCCCTTCAGAAACGGAATTAAATCCCAGGATCTGTGTCTTCCTACAAGGAAGAGTTCATATCTGGTAAACCCAGTGAATTTTGGGCTCAAATGATTTTTTGCAGTGCATAAACCCAACGCGATTCTCTCTATTAACTAAAAAGCATTTATGTAAGAGGAGCTGTGATTTGTATCACTTTCATGAGAAAAGTTGAACTACAAACGGTCCGCATGAGTAGGAAACACTGTTATTTTTTTTAGGGCATTCTCATTGTTCTTGCTGTATTGGAGACTCTTGAAAGAAAAGTTTGCTTCTTTCGTTAAAAGAGAGTGTGTTTCACGGATGAGAACACTGGTCTGAATTTCCCTTCAGAAATGGAGTAAAACCCCAGGATCTGTGTCTTCCTACAAGCAAGAGTTCATTTCTGGCAAACCCAGTGAATTTTGGGCTCAAATGATTGTACACACTTCTAGATTCCAACGCGATTCTCACTATTAACTAAAGAAAATTCATGTAAGAGGAGCTGTGTTTTGTATCAGTTTCAAAAGCAGAGTTGAACTACCTACGATCCGTATGAGTAGGAAACACAGTTATTTTTTAGGGTATTCTCGTTGTTTTTGCTGTATTGGAGACGCTGAAAAAAGAGCTTGATTCTTTCGTGAAAAGAGACTTGGTTTCCTGGATGAGAACACTGGTCTGAATATCCCTTCAGAAATGGATTTAAACCCCAGTATCTGTGTCTTCCTACAAGCAAGAGTTTATTTCTGGTAAACCCAGTGAATTTTGGGCTCAAATGATTTTACACAGTTCTAGATTCCAACGCGCGTCTCACTATTAACTAAAGAAAATTCATGTAAGAGGATCTGTGGTTTGTATCAGTTTCATAAGCAGAGTTGATCTACAAAAGGTACGTAGGAGTAGGAAACACAGCTCTTTTTTTCAGGGCTTGCTCATGGTTCTTGCTATATTGGAGATGATGGAGAGAAGAGCCTGCTTCTTGCGTAAAAACATAGTGTGTTTCATAGATGAGAACACTGGTCTGAATTTCCCTTCAGAAATGGAGTTAAACCCCAGGATCTGAGTCTTCCTGCAAGCAAGAGTTCATTTCTGGTAAACCCAGTGAATTTTGGGCTCAAATGATTTTTCGCAGTTCACGAACCCAACGCGATTCACACTATGAACAAAAGAGGATATATGTAAGAGGAGCTGTGGTTTGTATCAGTTTCATAAGCAGAGTTGAACTACATATGGTCCGTATGAGTAGGAAACACTGTCCTTTTTCTCAGGGCATGCTCATAGTCCTTGCTGTAATGGAGTCGCTGGAAAGAAGAGCTTGCTTCTAGCATTAAAACAGAGTGTGTTTCAAGGATAAGAACACTGTTCTGAATTTCCCTTCAGAAACGGAATTAAATCCCAGGATCTGTGTCTTCCTACAAGGAAGAGTTCATATCTGGTAAACCCAGTGAATTTTGGGCTCAAATGATTTTTTGCAGTGCATAAACCCAACGCGATTCTCTCTATTAACTAAAAAGCATTTATGTAAGAGGAGCTGTGATTTGTATCACTTTCATGAGAAAAGTTGAACTACAAACGGTCCGCATGAGTAGGAAACACTGTTATTTTTTTTAGGGCATTCTCACTGTTCTTGCTGTATTGGAGACTCTTGAAAGAAGAGGTTGCTTCTTTCGTTAAAAGAGAGTGTTTCACGGATGAGAACACTGGTCTGAATTTCCCTTCAGAAATGGAGTTAAACCCCAGGATCTGTGTCTTCCTACAAGCAAGAGTTCATTTCTGGTAAACCCAGTGAATTTTGGGCTCAAATGATTGTACACAGTTCTAGATTCCAACGCGATTCTCACTATTAACTAAAGAAAATTCATGTAAGAGGAGCTGTGTTTTGTATCAGTTTCAAAAGCAGAGTTGAACTACCTATGATCCGTATGAGTAGGAAACACAGTTATTTTTTTTAGGGTATTCTCGTTGTTCTTGGTGTAATTGAGTCGCTGGAAAGAAGAACCTGCTTCTTGCCTTAAACCAGAGTGTGTTTCATGGATGAGAACACTGGTCTGAATATCCCTTCAGAATCGGAGTTAAACCCCAGTTTCTCTGTCTTCCTACAAGCAAGAGTTCAATTATGGTAAACCCAGTGAATTTTGGGCTCAAATGAATTTACAAAGTTCATGAACCCAACATGATTCTCACTATGAACTAAAGAGCATATATGTTAGAGGAGCTGTGGTTTGTATTTTTTCATAAGCAGAGTTGAACTACATATGGTCCGTATGAGTAGGAAACACTGTCCTTTTTTCAGGGCATGCTCATAGTTCTTGCTGTAATGGAGTCGCTGGAAAGAAGAGCTTGCTTGTAGCGATAAAACTGAGTGTGTTTCAAGGATAAGAACACTGTTCTGAATTTCCCTTCAGAAACGGAATTAAATCCCAGGATCTGTGTCTTCCTACAAGGAAGAGTTCATATCTGGTAAACCCCGTGAATTTTGGGCTCAAATGATTTTTTGCAATGCATTAACCCAACGCGATTCTCTCTATTAACTTAAAAGTATTTATGTAAGAGGAGCTGTGTTTTGTATCACTTTCATGAGAAAAGTTGAACTACAAACGGTCCGCATGAGTAGGAAACACTGTTATTTTTATTAGGGCATTCTCTTTGTTCTTGCTGTATTGGAGACTCTTGAAAGAAGAGCTTGCTTCTTTCGTTAAAAGAGAGTGTGTTTCACGGATGAGAACACTGGTCTGAATTTCCCTTCAGAAATGGAGTTAAACCCCAGGATCTGTGTCTTCCTACAAGCAAGAGTTCATTTCTGGTAAACCCAGTGAATTTTGGGCTCAAATGATTGTACACAGTTCTAGATTCCAACGTGATTCTCACTATTAACTAAAGAAAATTCATGTAAGAGGAGCTGTGGTTTGTATCAGTTTCATAATCAGAGTTGAACTACCTATGATCCGTAAAAGTAGGAAACACAGTTATTTTTTTTAGGGTATACTCGTTGTTCTTGCTGTAATTGAGTCGCTGGAAAGAAGAACCTGCTTCATGCCTTAAAACAGAGGGTGTTACATGGATGAGAACACTGGTCTGAATTTCCCTTCAGAAACGGAGTTAGACCCCAGTTTCTCTGTCTTCCTACAAGCAAGAGTTCATTTCTGGAAAACCCAGTGAATTTTGGGCTCAAATGATTTTACAAAGTTCATGAACCCAACGCGATTCTCACTATGAACTAAAGAGCATACATGTTAGAGGAGCTGTGCTTTGTATCAGTTTCATAAGCAGAGTTGAACTACATATGGTCCGTATGAGTAGGAAACTTTGTCCTTTTTTTCAGGGCATGCTCATAGTTCTTGCTGTAATGGAGTCGCTTGAAAGAAGAGCTTCCTTCTAGCGATAAAACTGAGTGTGTTTCAAGGATAAGAACACTGTTCTGAATTTCCCTTCAGAAACGGAATTAAATCCCAGGATCTGTGTCTTCCTACAAGGAAGAGGTCATATCTGGTAAACCCAGTGAATTTTGGGCTCAAATGATTTTTTGCAGTGCATAAACCCAACGCAATTCTCTCTATTAACTTAAAAACATTTATGTAAGAGGAGCTGTGTTTTGTATCACTTTCATGAGAAAAGTTGAACTACAAACGGTCCGCATGAGTAGGAAACACTGTTAATTTTTTTAGGGCATTCTCATTTTTCTTGCTGTATTGGAGACTCTTGAAAGAAGAGCTTGCTTCTTTCGTTAAAAGAGAGTGTGTTTCAGGGATGAGAACACTGGTCTGAATTTCCCTTCAGAAATGGAGTTAAACCCCAGGATCTGTGTCTTCCTACAAGCAAGAGTTCATTTCTGGTAAACCCAGTGAATTTTGGGCTCAAATGATTGTACACACTTCTAGATTCCAACGCGATTCTCACTATTAACTAAAGAAAATTCATGTAAGAGGAGCTGTGTTTTGTATCAGTTTCAAAAGCAGAGTTGAACTACCTATGATCCGTATGAGTAGGAATCACAGTTATTTTTTAGGGTATTCTCATTGTTTTTGCTGTAATTGAGTCGCTGGAAAGAAGAACCTGCTTCTTGCCTTAATACAGCGTGTGTTTCATGGATGAGAACACTGGTCTGAATTTCCCTTCCGAAACGGAGTTAAACCCTATGTTCTGTGTCTTCCTACAAGCAAGAGTTCATTTCTGGTAAACCCAGTGAATTTTGGGCTCAAATGATTTTACCAGTTCTCGAACCCAACAAGATTCTCACTATGAACTAAAGAGCATATATGTTAGAGGAGCTGTGGTTTGTATCAGTTTCATAAGCAGAGTTGAACTACAAAAGTTCCGTATGAGTAGGAAACACTGTTCTTATTTTCAGGGCATGCTCATTGTTCTTGCTGTAATGGAGTCGCTGGAAAGAAGAGCTTGATTCTAGCGATAAAACAGGGTATGTTTCAAGGATAAGAACACTGTTCTGAATTTCCCTTCAGAAACGGAATTAAATCCCAGCATCTGTGTATTCCTACAAGGAAGAGTTCATATCTGGGAAACCCAGTGAATTTTGGGCTCAAATGATTGTACACAGTTCTAGATTCCAACGCGATACTCACTATTAACTAAAGAAAATTCATGTAAGAGGAGCTGTGTTTTGTATCAGTTTCAAAAGCAGAGTTGAACTACCTATGATCCGTATGAGTAGGAAACACAGTTATTTTTTTTAAGGTATTCTCGTTGTTTTTGCTGTAATTGAGTCGCTGGAAAGAAGAACCTGCTTCTTGCCTTAATACAGAGTGTGTTTCTGGATGAGAAACTGGTCTGAATTTCCCTTCAGAAATGGAGTTAAACCCTAGGATCTGTGTCTTCCTACAAGCAAGAGTTCATTTCTGGTAAACCCAGTGAATTATGGGCTCAAATGATTTTACACAGTTCACGAACCCAACGCGATTCTCTCTATTAACTAAAAAGCATTTATGTAAGAGGACCTGTGGTTTGTATCAGTTTCATAAGCAGAGTTGAACTACAAAAGGTTCGTATGAGTAGGAAACACTGTCCTTTTTTTCAGGGCATGCTCATTATTCTTGCTGTAATGGAGTCGCTGGAATGAAGAGCTTGCTTCTAGCGTTAAAACAGGGTATGTTTCAAGGATAAGAACACTGTTCTGAATTTCCCTTCAGAAACGGAATTAAATCCCAGCATCTGTGTATTCCTACAAGGAAGAGTTCATATCTGGGAAACGCAGTGAATTTTGGGTTCAAATGATTGTACACAGTTCTAGATTCCAACGCGATTCTCACTATTAACTAAAGAAAATTCATGCAAGAGGAGCTGTGGTTTGTATCAGTTTCATAAGCAGAGTTGAACTACATATGGTCTGTATGAGTAGGAAAGACAGTTCTTTTTTTTAGGGCATGCTCGTTGTTCTTGCTGTATTGGAGACGCTGGAGAGAAGAGCCTGCTTCTTGCGTGAAAACATAGTGTGTTTCATGGATGAGAACACTGGTCTGAATTTCCCTTCAGAAACGGAGTTAAACCCCAGGATCTGTGTATTCCTACAAGGAAGAGTTCATATCTGGGAAACGCAGTGAATTTTGGGCTCAAATGATTTTTCCTAGTTCACGAACCAAACGCGATTCTCCCTATTAACTAAAAAGCATTTATGTAAGAGGAGCTGTGTTTTGTATCAATTTCATAAGCAGAGTTGAACTACAAAAGGTCCGTATGAGTAGGAGAGACAGTTCTTTTTTTCAGTGAATGCTCATGGTTCTTGCTGTATTGGAGATGATGGACAGAAGAGCCTGCTTCTTGCGTAAAAACATAGTGTGTTTCATAGATGAGAACACTGGTCTGAATTTCCCTTCAGAAATGGAGTTAAACCCCAGGATCTGAGTCTTCCTACAAGCAAGAGTTCATTTCTGGTAAACCCAGTGAATTTTGGGCTCAAATGATTTTTCTCAGTTCACGAAACCAACGCGATTCTGTCTATTAACTAAAAAGCATTTATGTAAGAGGACCTGTGGTTTGTATCAGTTTCATAAGCAGAGTTGAACTACAAAAGGTCCGTATGAGTAGGAAACACTGTCCTTTTTTTCAGGGCATGCTCATAGTTCTTGCTGTAATGGAGTGGCTGGAAAGAAGAGCTTGCTTCTAGCGTTAAAACAGAGTGTGTTTCAAGGATAAGAACACTGTTCTGAATTTCCCTTCAGAAACGGAATTAAATCCCAGGATCTGTGTCTTCCTACAAGGAAGAGTTCATATCTGGTAAACCCAGTGAATTTTGGGCTCAAATGATTTTTTGCAGTGCATAAACCCAACGCGATTCTCTCTATTAACTAAAAAGCATTTATGTAAGAGGAGCTGTGATTTGTAACACTTTCATAAGAAAAGTTGAACTACAAATGGTCCGCATGAGTAGGAAACACTGTTTTTTTTTTTTAGGGCATTCTAATTGTTCTTGCTGTATTGGAGACTCTTGAAAGAAGAGCTTGCTTCTTTCGTTAAAAGAGAGTGTGTTTCACGGATGAGAACACTGGTCTGAATTTCCCTTCAGAAATGGAGTTAAACCCCAGGATCTGTGTCTTCCTACAAGCAAGAGTTCATTTCTGGTAAACCCAGGGAATTTTGGGCTCAAATGATTGTACACAGTTCTAGATTCCAACGCGATTCTCACTATTAACTAAAGAAAATTCATGTAAGAGGAGCTGTATTTTGTATCAGTTTCAAAAGCAGAGTTGAACTACCTATGATCCGTATGAGTAGGAAACACAGTTATTTTTTAGGGTATTCTCGTTGTTTTTGCTGTATTGGAGACGCTGAAAAAAGAGCTTGATTCTTTCGTGAAAAGAGACTTGGTTTCCTGGATGAGAACACTGGTCTGAATTTTGCTTCAGAAACGGAGTTAAACCCCATGATCTGTGTCTTCCTACAAGCAAGAGTTCATTTCTGGTAAACCCAGTGAATTTTGGGCTCAAATGATTGTACACAGTTCTAGATTCCAACGCGATTCTCACTATTAACTAAAGAAAATTCATGTAAGAGGAGCTGTGGTTTGTATCAGTTTCATAAGCAGAGTTGAAGTACATATGGTCCATTTGAGTAGGAAACACTGTCCTTTTTTTCAGGGCATGATCATGGTTCTTGCTGTAATGGAGTCGCTGGAAAGAAGAGCTTGCTTCTAGGGTTAAAACAGAGTGTGTTTCAAGGATAAGAACACTGTTCTGAATTTCCCTTCAGAAACGGAATTAAATCCCAGGATCTGTGTCTTCCTACAAGGAAGAGTTCATATCTGGTAAACCCAGTGTATTTTGTGCTCAAATGATTTTTTGCAGTGCATAAACCCAACGCGATTCTCTCTATTAACTAAAAAGCATTTATGTAAGAGGAGCTGTGGTTTGTATCAGTTTCATAAGCAGAGTTGAACTAAAAATGGTCCCTACGAGTAGTAAACACTGTCCTTTTTTTTAGGGCATGCTAATTGTTCTTGCTGTATTGGAGACTCTTGAAAGAAGAGCTTGCTTCTTTCGTTAAAAGAGAGTGTGTTTCACGGTTGAGAACAATGGTCTGAATTTCCATTCAGAAATGGAGTTAAACACCAGGATCTGTGTCTTCCTACAAGCAAGAGTTCATTTCTGGTAAACCCAGTGAATTTGGGGCTCAAATGATTTTTCGCAGTTCACGAACCCAACGCGATTCTCACTATGAACGAAAGAGGATATATGTAAGAGGAGCTGTGGTTTGTATCAGTTTCATTAGCAGAATTGTACTATATCTGGTCCGTAAGTGTAGGAAACACAGTTATTTTTTTCAGGGCATTCCCATTGTTCTTGCTGTACTGGAGACTCTTGAAAGAGAGCTTGCTTCTTTTGTGAAAAGAGAGTTGGTTTCCTGGATGAGAACACTGGTCTGAATTTTGCTTCCAAATCGGAGTTAAACCCCACGATCTTTGTCTTCCTACAAGCAAGAGTTCATTTCTGGTAAACCCAGTGAATTTTGGGCTCAAATGATTGTACACAGTTCTAGATGGCAATGCGATCCTCACTATCAACTAAAGAAAATTCATGTAAGAGGAGCTGTGTTTTGTATCAGTTTCAAAAGCAGAGTTGAACTACCTATGATCCGTATGAGTAGGAAACACAGTTATTTTTTTTAGGGTTTTCTCGTTGTTCTTGGTGTAATTGGTCCCTGGAAAGAAGAACCTGCTTCTTGCCTTAAACCAGAGTGTGTTTCATGGATGAGAACACTGGTCTGAATTTCCCTTCAGAATCGGAGTTAAACCCCAGTTTCTCTGTCTTCCTACAAGCAAGAGTTCAATTCTGGTAAACCCAGTGAATTTTGGGCTCAAATGAATTTACAAAGTTCATGAACCCAACATGATTCTCACTATGAACTAAAGAGCATATATGTTAGAGGAGCTGTGGTTTGTATTTTTTCATAAGCAGAGTTGAACTACATATGGTCTGTATGAGTAGGAAACACTGTCCTTTTTTCAGGGCATGCTCATAGTTCTTGTTCTAATGGAGTCGCTGGAAAGAAGAGCTTGCTTGTAGCGATAAAACTGAGTGTGTTTCAAGGATAAGAACACTGTTCTGAATTTCCCTTCAGAAACGGAATTAAATCCCAGGATCTGTGTCTTCCTACAAGGAAGAGTTCATATCTGGTAAACCCCGTGAATTTTGGGCTCAAATGATTTTTTGCAGTGCATTAACGCAACGCGATTCTCTCTATTAAGTTAAAAGCATTTATGTAAGAGGAGCTGTGTTTTGTATCACTTTCATGAGAAAAGTTGAACTACAAACGGTCCGCATGAGTAGGAAACACTGTTATTTTTATTAGGGCATTCTCATTGTTCTTGCTGTATTGGAGACTCTTGAAAGAAGAGCTTGCTTCTTTCGTTAAAAGAGAGTGTGTTTCACGGATGAGAACACTGGTCTGAATTTCCCTTCAGAAATGGAGTTAAACCCCAGGATCTGTGTCTTCCTACAAGCAAGAGTTCATTTCTGGTAAACCCAGTGAATTTTGGGCTCAAATGATTGTACACAGTTCTAGATTCCACGCGATTCTCACTATTAACTAAAGAAAATTCATGTAAGAGGAGCTGTGGTTTGTATCAGTTTCATAATCAGAGTTGAACTACCTATGATCCGTATAAGTAGGAAACACAGTTATTTTTTTTAGGGTATACTCGTTGTTCTTGCTGTAATTGAGTCGCTGGAAAGAAGAACCTGCTTCATGCCTTAAAACAGAGGGTGTTACATGGATGAGAACACTGGTCTGAATTTCCCTTCAGAAACGGAGTTAGACCCCAGTTTCTCTGTCTTCCTACAAGCAAGAGTTCATTTCTGGAAAACCCAGTGAATTTTGGGCTCAAATGATTTTACAAAGTTCATGAACCCAACGCGATTCTCACTATTAACTAAAGAAAATTCATGTAAGAGGAGCTGTGTTTTGTATCAGTTTCAAAAGCAGAGTTGAACTACTTATGGTCCGTATGAGTGGGAAACATTCTCCTTTTTATCAGGCCATGCTCATTGTTCTTGCTGTAATGGAGTCGCTGGAAAGAAGAGCTTTCTTCTTTCGTTAAAACAGAGTGTGTTTCATGGATGAGAACACTGGTCTGAATTTCCCTTCAGAAATGGTGTTAAACGCCAGGATCTGTGTCTTCCTACAAGCAAGAGTTCATTTCTGGCAAAGCCAGTGAATTTGGGGCTCAAATGATTTTTCCCAGATCACGATCCCAACGCGATTCTCACTATGAACTAAAGAGGATATATGTAAGAGGAGCTGTGGTTTGTATCAGTTTCATAAGCAGAACTGAACTATATATGGTCCGTATGAGTAGGAAACACTGTCCTTTTTTTCAGGGCATGCTCATTGTTCTTGGTGTAATGGAGTCGCTGGAAAGAAGAACCTGCTTCTAGCGTTAAAACAGAGTGTGTTTCAAGGATAAGAACAATGTTCTGAATTTCCCTTCAGAAATGGAATTAAATCACAGGATCTGTGTCTTCCTACTTGGAAGAGTTCATATCTGGTAAACCCAGTGAATTTTGGGCTCAAATGATTTTTCGCAGTTCACGAACCCAACGCGATTCTGTCTATTAACTAAAAAGCATTTATGTAAGAGGACCTGTGGTTTGTATCAGTTTCATAAGCAGAGTTGAACTACAAAAGGTCCGTATGAGTAGGAAACACTGTCCTTTTTTTCAGGGCAAGCTCATTGTTCTTGCTGTAATGGAGTCGCTGGAAAGAAGAGCTTGCTTCTAGCGTTAAAACAGGGTATGTTTCAAGGATAAGAACACTGTTCTGAATTTCCCTTCAGAAATGGAATTAAATCCCAGGATCTGTGTATTCCTACAAGGAAGGGTTCATATCTGGGAAACCCAGTGAATTTTGGGCTCAAATGATTATACACAGTTCTAGATTCCAACGCGATTCTCACTATTAACTAAAGAAAATTCATGTAAGAGGAGCTGTGTTTTGTATCAGTTTCAAAAGCAGAGTTGAACTACCTATGATCCGTATGAGTAGGAAACACAGTTATTTTTTTTAGGGTATTCTCGTTGTTTTTGCTGTAATTGACTCTCTGGAAAGAAGAACCTGTTTCTTGCCTTAATACAGAGTGTGTTTCAAGGATATGAACACTGTTCTGAATTTCCCTTCAGAAACGGAATTAACTCCTAGGATTTGTGTCTTCCTACATGGAAGTGTTCATATCTGGTAAACCCAGTGAATTTTGGGCTCAAATGATTTTTTGCAGTGCATAAACCCAACGCAATTCTCTCTATTAACTTAAAAACATTTATGTAAGAGGAGCTGTGTTTTGTATCACTTTCATGAGAAAAGTTGAACTACAAACGGTCCGCATGAGTAGGAAACACAGTTATTTTTTTTAGGGTATTCTCATTGTTTTTGCTGTAATTGAGTCGCTGGAAAGAAGAACCTGCTTCTTGCCTTAATACAGCGTGTGTTTCATGGATGAGAACACTGGTCTGAATTTCCCTTCCGAAACGGAGTTAAACCCTATGTTCTGTGTCTTCCTACAAGCAAGAGTTCATTTCTGGTAAACCCAGTGAATTTTGGGCTCAAATGATTTTACCAGTTCTCGAACCCAACAAGATTCTCACTATGAACTAAAGAGCATATATGTTAGAGGAGCTGTGGTTTGTATCAGTTTCATAAGCAGAGTTGAACTACAAAAGGTCCGTATGAGTGGGAAACACTCTCCATTTTATCAGGCCCTGCTCATTGTTCTTGCTGTAATGGAGTCGCTGGAAAGAAGAGCTTGCTTCTTTCGTTAAAACAGAGTGTGTTTCATGGATGAGAACACTGGTCTGAATTTCCCTTCAGAAATGGTGTTAAACGCCAGGATCTGTGTCTTCCTACAAGCAAGAGTTCATTTCTGGCAAACCCAGTGAATTTTGGGCTCAAATGATTTTTCTCAGTTCACGAACCCAACGCGATTCTCTCTATTAACTAAAAAGCATTTATGTAAGAGGACCTGTGGTTTGTATCAGTTTCATAAGCAGAGTTGAACTACAAAAGGTCCGTATGAGTAGGAAACACTGTCCTTTTTTTCAGGGCATGCTCATTGTTCTTGCTGTAATGGAGTCGCTGGAAAGAAGAGCTTGCTTCTAGCGTTAAAACAGGGTATGTTTCAAGGATAAGAACACTGTTCTGAATTTCCCTTCAGAAACGGAATTAAATCCCAGGATCTGTGTATTCCTGCAAGGAAGAGTTCATATCTGGGAAACCCAGTGAATTTTGGGCTCTAATGATTGTACACAGTTCTAGATTCCAACGCGATTCTCACTATTAACTAAAGAAAATTCATGTAAGAGGAGCTGTGTTTTGTATCAGTTTCAAAAGCAGAGTTGAACTACCTATGATCCGTATGAGTAGGAAACACAGTTATTTTTTTTAGGGTATTCTCGTTGTTTTTGCTGTAATTGAGTCGCTGGAAAGAAGAACCTGCTTCTTGCCTTAATACAGAGTGTGTTTCATGGATGAGAAACTGGTCTGAATTTCCCTTCAGAAATGGAGTTAAACCCCAGGATCTGTGTCTTCCTACAAGCAAGAGTTCATTTCTGGTAAAGCCAGTGAATTTTGGGCTCAAATGATTTTTTGCAGTGCATTAACGCAACGCGATTCTCTCTATTAACTTAAAAGCATTTATGTAAGAGGAGCTGTGTTTTGTATCACTTTCATGAGAAAAGTTGAACTACAAACGGTCCGCATGAGTAGGAAACACTGTTATTTTTATTAGGGCATTCTCATTGTTCTTGCTGTATTGGAGACTCTTGAAAGAAGAGCTTGCTTCTTTCGTTAAAAGAGAGTGTGTTTCACGGATGAGAACACTGGTCTGAATTTCCCTTCAGAAATGGAGTTAAACCCCAGGATCTGTGTCTTCCTACAAGCAAGAGTTCATTTCTGGTAAACCCAGTGAATTTTGGGCTCAAATGATTTTACCAGTTCTCGAACCCAACAAGATTCTCACTATGAACTAAAGAGCATATATGTTAGAGGAGCTGTGGTTTGTATCAGTTTCATAAGCAGAGTTGAACTACAAAAGGTCCGTATGAGTGGGAAACACTCTCCATTTTATCAGGCCCTGCTCATTGTTCTTGCTGTAATGGAGTCGCTGGAAAGAAGAGCTTGCTTCTTTCGTTAAAACAGAGTGTGTTTCATGGATGAGAACACTGGTCTGAATTTCCCTTCAGAAATGGTGTTAAACGCCAGGATCTGTGTCTTCCTACAAGCAAGAGTTCATTTCTGGCAAACCCAGTGAATTTTGGGCTCAAATGATTTTTCTCAGTTCACGAACCCAACGCGATTCTCTCTATTAACTAAAAAGCATTTATGTAAGAGGACCTGTGGTTTGTATCAGTTTCATAAGCAGAGTTGAACTACAAAAGGTCCGTATGAGTAGGAAACACTGTCCTTTTTTTCAGGGCATGCTCATTGTTCTTGCTGTAATGGAGTCGCTGGAAAGAAGAGCTTGCTTCTAGCGTTAAAACAGGGTATGTTTCAAGGATAAGAACACTGTTCTGAATTTCCCTTCAGAAACGGAATTAAATCCCAGGATCTGTGTATTCCTGCAAGGAAGAGTTCATATCTGGGAAACCCAGTGAATTTTGGGCTCAAATGATTGTACACAGTTCTAGATTCCAACGTGATTCTCACTATTAACTAAAGAAAATTCATGTAAGAGGAGCTGTGTTTTGTATCAGTTTCAAAAGCAGAGTTGAACTACCTATGATCCGTATGAGTAGGAAACACAGTTATTTTTTTTAGGGAATTCTCGTTGTTTTTGCTGTAATTCAGTCGCTGGAAAGAAGAACCTGCTTCTTGCCTTAATACAGAGTGTGTTTCATGGATGAGAAACTGGTCTGAATTTCCCTTCAGAAATGGAGTTAAACCCCAGGATCTGTGTCTTCCTACAAGCAAGAGTTCATTTCTGGTAAAGCCAGTGAATTTTGGCTCAAATGATTTTACACAGTTCACGAACCCAACGTGATTCTCACTATGAACTAAAGAGGTTATATGTAAGAGGAGCTGTGGTTTCTATCAGTTTCATAAGCAGAATTGAACTATATATGGTCCATATGATTAGGAAACACAGTTATTTTTTTCAGGGCATTCCCATTGTTCTTGCTGTATTGGAGACACTGAAAAAAGAGCTTGATTCTTTCGTGAAAATAGACTTGGTTTCCTGGATGAGAACACTGGTCTGAATTTTGCTTCAGAAACGGAGTTAAACCCCATGATCTGTGTCTTCCTACAAGCAAGAGTTCATTTCTGGTAAACCCAGTGAATTTGGGCACAAATGATTGTACACAGTTCTAGATTCCAACGCGATTCTCACTATTAACTAAAGAAAATTCATGTAATAGGAACTGTGGTTTGTATCAGTTTCATAAGCAGAGTTGAAGTACATATGGTCCATATGAGTAGGAAACACTGTCCTTTTTTTCAGGGCATGATCATGGTTCTTGCTGTAATGGAGTCGATAGAAAGAAGAACTTGCTTCTAGTGTTAAAACAGAGTGTGTTTCAAGGATATGAACACTGTTCTGAATTTCCCTTCAGAAACAGAATTAACTCCCAGGATTTGTGTCTTCCTACAAGGAAGTGTTCATATCTGGAAAACCCAGTGAATTTTGGGCTCAAATGATTTTTTGCAGTTCATAAACCCAACGCGATCTCTCTATTAACTACTAAGCATTTATGTAAGAGGAGCTGTGTTTTGTATCACTTTCATGAGAAAAGTTGAACTACAAACGGTCTGCATGAGTAGGAAACACTGTTATTTTTTTTAGGGAATTCTCACTGTTCTTGCTGTATTGGAGACTCTTGAAAGAAGAGCTTGCTTCTTTCGTTAAAACAGAGTGTTTTTCATGGATGAGAACACTGGTCTGAATTTCCCTTCAGAAATGGAGTTAAACCCCAGGATCTGTGTTTTCCTAAAAGCAAGAGTTCATTTCTGGTTAACCCAGTGAATTTTGGGCTCAAATGATTTTTCGCAGTTCACGAACCCAACGCGATTCTCTCTATTAACTAAAAAGCATTTATGTAATAGGACCTGTGGTTTGTATCAGTTTCATAAGCAGAGTTGAACTACAAAAGGTCCGTATGAGTAGGAAACACTGTCCTTTTTTTCAGGGCATGCTCATTGTTCTTGCTGTAATGGAGTCGCTGGAAAGAAGAGCTTGCTTCTAGCGTTAAAACAGGGTATGTTTCAAGGATAAGAACACTGTTCTGAATTTCCCTTCAGAAACGGAATTAAATCCCAGTATCTGTGTATTCCTACAAGGAAGAGTTCATATCTGGGAAACCCAGTGAATTTTGGGCTCAAATGATTGTACACAGTTCTAGATTCCAACGCGATTCTCACTATTAACTAAAGAAAATTCATGTAAGAGGAGCTGTGTTTTGTATCAGTTTCAAAAGCAGAGTTGAACTACCTATGATCCGTATGAGTAGGAAACACATTTATTTTTTTTAAGGTATTCTCGTTGTTTTTGCTGTAATTGAGTCGCTGGAAAGAAGAACCTGCTTCTTGCCTTAAAACAGAGTGTGTTTCTGGATGAGAAACTGGTCTGAATTTCCCTTCAGAAATGGAGTTAAACCCTAGGATCTGTGTCTTCCTACAAGCAAGAGTTCATTTCTGGTAAACCCAGTGAATTTTGGGCTCAAATGATTTTTCTCAGTTCACGATCCAACGCGATTATCTCTATTAAATAAAAAGCATTTATGTAAGAGGACCTGTGGTTTGTATCAGTTTCATAAGCAGAGTTGAACTACAAAAGGTTCGTATGAGTAGGAAACACTGTCCTTTTTTTCAGGGCATGCTCATTATTCTTGCTGTAATGGAGTGGCTGGAATGAAGAGCTTGCTTCTAGCGTTAAAACAGGGTATGTTTCAAGGATAAGAACACTGTTCTGAATTTCCCTTCAGAAACGGAATTAAATCCCAGGATCTGTGTATTCCTACAAGGAAGAGTTCATATCTGGGAAACGCAGTGAATTTTGGGTTCAAATGATTGTACACAGTTCTAGATTCCAACGTGATTCTCACTATTAACTAAAGAAAATTCATGCAAGAGGAGCTGTGGTTTGTATCAGTTTCATAAGCAGAGTTGAACTACATATGGTCTGTATGAGTAGGAAAGACAGTTCTTTTTTTTAGGGCATGCTTGTTGTTCTTGCTGTATTGGAGACGCTGGAGAGAAGAGCCTGCTTCTTGCGGGAAAACATAGTGTGTTTCATGGATGAGAACACTGGTCTGAATTTCCCTTCAGAAACGGAGTTAAACCCCAGGATCTGTGTATTCCTACAAGGAAGAGTTCATATCTGGGAAACGCAGTGAATTTTGGGCTCAAATGATTTTTCCTAGTTCACGAACCAAACGCGATTCTCCCTATTAACTAAAAAGCATTTATGTAAGAGGAGCTGTGTTTTGTATCAATTTCATAAGCAGAGTTGAACTACAAAAGGTCCGTATGAGTAGGAAAGACAGTTCTTTTTTTCAGTGAATGCTCATGGTTCTTGCTGTATTGGAGATGATGGACAGAAGAGCCTGCTTCTTGCGTAAAAACATAGTGTGTTTCATAGATGAGAACACTGGTCTGAATTTCCCTTCAGAAATGGAGTTAAACCCCAGGATCTGAGTCTTCCTACAAGCAAGAGTTCATTTCTGGTAAACCCAGTGAATTTTGGGCTCAAATGATTTTTCTCAGTTCACGAAACCAACGCGATTCTCTCTATTAACTAAAAAGCATTTATGTAAGAGGACCTGTGGTTTGTATCAGTTTCATAAGCAGAGTTGAACTACAAAAGGTCCGTATGAGTAGGAAACACTGTCCTTTTTTTCAGGGCATGCTCATAGTTCTTGCTGTAATGGAGTGGCTGGAAAGAAGAGCTTGCTTCTAGCGTTAAAACAGAGTGTGTTTCAAGGATAAGAACACTGTTCTGAATTTCCCTTCAGAAACGGAATTAAATCCCAGGATCTGTGTCTTCCTACAAGGAAGAGTTCATATCTGGTAAACCCAGTGAATTTTGGGCTCAAATGATTTTTTGCAGTGCATAAACCCAACGCGATTCTCTCTATTAACTAAAAAGCATTTATGTAAGAGGAGCTGTGATTTGTAACACTTTCATAAGAAAAGATGAACTACAAATGGTCCGCATGAGTAGGAAACACTGTTATTTTTTTTAGGGCATTCTCATTGTTCTTGCTGTATTGGAGACTCTTGAAAGAAGAGCTTGCTTCTTTCGTTAAAAGAGAGTGTGTTTCACGGATGAGAACACTGGTCTGAATTTCCCTTCAGAAATGGAGTTAAACCCCAGGATCTGTGTCTTCCTACAAGCAAGAGTTCATTTCTGGTAAACCCAGGGAATTTTGGGCTCAAATGATTGTACACAGTTCTAGATTCCAACGCGATTCTCACTATTAACTAAAGAAAATTCATGTAAGAGGAGCTGTGTTTTGTATCAGTTTCAAAAGCAGAGTTGAACTACCTATGATCCGTATGAATAGGAAACACAGTTATTTTTTTTAGGGTATTCTCGTTGTTTTTGCTGTATTGGAGACGCTGAAAAAAGAGCTTGATTCTTTCGTGAAAAGAGACTTGGTTTCCTGGATGAGAACACTGGTCTGAATTTTGCTTCAGAAACGGAGTTAAACCCCATGATCTGTGTCTTCCTACAAGCAAGAGTTCATTTCTGGTAAACCCAGTGAATTTTGGGCTCAAATGATTGTACACAGTTCTAGATTCCAACGCGATTCTCAATATTAACTAAAGAAAATTCATGTAAGAGGAGCTGTGGTTTGTATCAGTTTCATAAGCAGAGTTGAAGTACATATGGTCCATTTGAGTAGGAAACACTGTCCTTTTTTTCAGGGCATGATCATGGTTCTTGCTGTAATGGAGTCGCTGGAAAGAAGAGCTTGCTTCTAGGGTTAAAACAGAGTGTGTTTCAAGGATAAGAACACTGTTCTGAATTTCCCTTCAGAAACGGAATTAAATACCAGGATCTGTGTCTTCCTACAAGGACGAGTTCATATCTGGTAAACCCAGTGTATTTTGTGCTCTAATGATTTTTTGCAGTGCATAAACCCAACGCGATTCTCTCTATTAACTAAAAAGCATTTATGTAAGAGGAGCTGTGGTTTGTATCAGTTTCATAAGCAGAGTTGAACTAAAAATGGTCCCTACGAGTAGTAAACACTGTCCTTTTTTTTAGGGCATGCTCATTGTTCTTGCTGTATTGGAGACTCTTGAAAGAAGAGCTTGCTTCTTTCGTTAAAAGAGAGTGTGTTTCACGGTTGAGAACAATGGTCTGAATTTCCGTTCAGAAATGGAGTTAAACACCAGGATCTGTGTCTTCCTACAAGCAAGAGTTCATTTCTGGTAAACCCAGTGAATTTGGGGCTCAAATGATTTTTCGCAGTTCACGAACCCAACGCGATTCTCACTATGAACGAAAGAGGATATATGTAAGAGGAGCTGTGGTTTGTATCAGTTTCATTAGCAGAATTGTACTATATCTGGTCCGTATGTGTAGGAAACACAGTTATTTTTTTCAGGGCATTCCCATTGTTCTTGCTGTACTGGAGACTCTTGAAAGAAGAGCTTGCTTCTTTCGTGAAAAGAGAGTTGGTTTCCTGGATGAGAACACTGGTCTGAATTTTGCTTCCAAATCGGAGTTGAACCCCACGATCTTTGTCTTCCTACAAGCAAGAGTTCATTTCTGGTAAACCCAGTGAATTTTGGGCTCAAATGATTGTACACAGTTCTAGATAGCAACGCGATCCTCACTATCAACTAAAGAAAATTCATGTAAGAGGAGCAGTGTTTTGTATCAGTTTCAAAAGCAGAGTTGAAGTACCTATGATCCGTATGAGTAGGAAACACAGTTATTTTTTTTAGGGTATTCTCGTTGTTCTTGGTGTAATTGAGTCCCTGGAAAGAAGAACCTGCTTCTTGCCTTAAACCAGAGTGTGTTTCATGGATGAGAACACTGGTCTGAATTTCCCTTCAGAATCAGAGTTAAACCCCAGTTCCTCTGTCTTCCTACAAGCAAGAGTTCAATTCTGGTAAACCCAGTGAATTTTGGGCTCAAATGAATTTACAAAGTTCATGAAGCCAACATGATTCTCACTATGAACTAAAGAGCATATATGTTAGAAGAGCTGTGGTTTGTATTTTTTCATAAACAGAGTTGAACTACATATGGTCCGTATGAGTAGGAAACCCTGTCCTTTTTTCAGGGCATGCTCATAGTTCTTGTTGTAATGGAGTCGCTGGAAAGAAGAGCTTGCTTGTAGCGATAAAACTGAGTGTGTTTCAAGGATAAGAACACTGTTCTGAATTTCCCTTCAGAAACGGAATTAAATCCCAGGATCTGTGTCTTCCTACAAGGAAGAGTTCATATCTGGTAAACCCCGTGAATTTTGGGCTCAAATGATTTTTTGCAGTGCATTAACGCAACGCGATTCTCTCTATTAACTTAAAAGCATTTATGTAAGAGGAGCTGTGTTTTGTATCACTTTCATGAGAAAAGTTGAACTACAAACGGTCCGCATGAGTAGGAAACACTGTTATTTTTATTAGGGCATTCTCATTGTTCTTGCTGTATTGGAGACTCTTGAAAGAAGAGCTTGCTTCTTTCGTTAAAAGAGAGTGTGTTTCACGGATGAGAACACTGGTCTGAATTTCCCTTCAGAAATGGAGTTAAACCCCAGGATCTGTGTCTTCCTACAAGCAAGAGTTCATTTCTGGTAAACCCAGTGAATTTTGGGCTCAAATGATTGTACACAGTTCTAGATTCCAACGCGATTCTCACTATTAACTAAAGAAAATTCATGTAAGAGGAGCTGTGGTTTGTATCAGTTTCATAATCAGAGTTGAACTACCTATGATCCGTATAAGTAGGAAACACAGTTATTTTTTTTAGGGTATACTCGTTGTTCTTGCTGTAATTGAGTCGCTGGAAAGAAGAACCTGCTTCATGCCTTAAAACAGAGGGTGTTACATGGATGAGAACACTGGTCTGAATTTCCCTTCAGAAACGGAGTTAGACCCCAGTTTCTCTGTCTTCCTACAAGCAAGAGTTCATTTCTGGAAAACCCAGTGAATTTTGGGCTCAAATGATTTTACAAAGTTCATGAACCCAACGCGATTCTCACTATTAACTAAAGAAAATTCATGTAAGAGGAGCTGTGTTTTGTATCAGTTTCAAAAGCAGAGTTGAACTACCTATGATCCGTATGAGTAGGAAACACAGTTATTTTTTTTAGGGTATTCTCGTTGTTTTTGCTGTAATTGAGTCCCTGGAAAGAAGAACCTGCTTCTTGCCTTAATACAGAGTGTGTTTCATGGGTGAGAAACTGGTCTGAATTTCCCTTCAGAAATGGAGTTAACCCCAGGATCTGTGTCTTCCTACAAGCAAGAGTTCATTTCTGGTAAACCCAGTGAATTTTGGGCTCAAATGATTTTACACAGTTCACGAACCCAACGCGATTCTCACTATGAACTAAAGAGGTTATATGTAAGAGGAGCTGTGGTTTCTATCAGTTTCATAAGCAGAATTGAACTATATATGGTCCATATGATTAGGAAACACAGTTATTTTTTTCAGGGCATTCCCATTGTTCTTGCTGTATTGGAGACACTGAAAAAAGAGCTTGATTCTTTCGTGAAAAGAGACTTGGTTTCCTGGATGAGAACACTGGTCTGAATTTTGCTTCAGAAACGGAGTTAAACCCCATGATCTGTGTCTTCCTACAAGCAAGAGTTCATTTCTGGTAAACCCAGTGAATTTGGGCACAAATGATTGTACACAGTTCTAGATTCCAATGCGATTCTCACTATTAACTAAAGAAAATTCATGTAATTGGAGCTGTGTTTTGTATCAGTTTCATAAGCAGAGTTGAAGTACATATGGTCCATATGAGTAGGAAACACTGTCCTTTTTTTCAGGGCATGATCATGGTTCTTGCTGTAATGGAGTCGATGGAAAGAAGAACTTGCTTCTAGCGTTAAAACAGAGTGTGTTTCAAGGATATGAACACTGTTCTGAATTTCCCTTCAGAAACAGAATTAACTCCCAGGATTTGTGTCTTCCTACAAGGAAGTGTTCCTATCTGGTAAACCCAGTGAATTTTGGGCTCAAATGATTTTTTGCAGTGCATAAACCCAACGCGATTCTCTCTATTAACTAAAAAGCATTTATGTAAGAGGAGCTGTGTTTTGTATCACTTTCATGAGAAAAGTTGAACTACAAACGGTCTGCATGAGTAGAAAACACTGTTATTTTTTTTGGGCATTCTCACTGTTCTTGCTGTATTGGAGACTCTTGAAAGAAGAGCTTGCTTCTTTCGTTAAAACAGAGTGTTTTTCATGGATGAGAACACTGGTCTGAATTTCCCTTCAGAAATGGAGGTAAACCCCAGGATCTGTGTTTTCCTAAAAGCAAAAGTTCATTTCTGGTTAACCCAGTGAATTTTGGGCTCAAATGATTTTTCGCAGTTCACGAACCCAACGCGATTCTCTCTATTAACTAAAAAGCATTTATGTAAGAGGACCTGTGGTTTGTATCAGTTTCATAAGCAGAGTTGAACTACAAAAGTTTCGTATGAGTAGGAAACACTGTCCTTTTTTTCAGGGCATGCTCATTATTCTTGCTGTAATGGAGTCGCTGGAATGAAGAGCTTGCTTCTAGCATTAAAACAGGGTATGTTTCAAGGATAAGAACACTGTTCTGAATTTCCCTTCAGAAACGGAATTCAATCCCAGGATCTGTGTCTTCCTACAAGGAAGAGTTCACATCTGGTAAACCCAGTGAATTTTGGGCTCAAATGATTTTTTGCAGTGCATAAACCCAACGCGATTCTCTCTATTAACTAAAAAGCATTTATGTAAGAGGAGCTGTGTTTTTTATCATTTCATGAGAAAAGTTGAACTACAAACGGTCCGCATGAGTAGGAAACACTGTTATTTTTTTTAGGGCATTCTCATTGTTCTTGCTGTATTGGAAACTCTTGAAAGAAGAGCTTGCTTATTTCGTTAAAACAGAGTGTGTTTCATGGATGAGAACACTGGTCTGAATTTCCCTTCGGAAACGGAGTTAAACCCCAGTTTCTCTGTCTTCCTAGAAGCAAGAGTTCATTTCTGGTAAACCCAGTGAATTTTGGGCTCAAATGATTTTACAAAGTTTATGAACCCAATGCGATTCTGACTATGAACTAAAGAGCATATATGTTAGAGGAGCTGTGGTTTGTATCAGTTTCATAAGCAGAGTTGAACTACATTTGGTCCGTATGAGTAGGAAACACTGTTTTTTCATCAGGACATGCTCATAGTTCTTGCTGTAGTGGAGTCGCTGGAAAGAAGAGCTTGCTTCTAGCGTTAAAACAGAGTGTGTTTCAAGGATAAGAACACTGTTCTGAATTACCCTTAAGAAATGTAGTTAAACCCCAAGATCTGTGTCTTCCTATGACCAAGAGTTCATTTCTGGTAAAACCAGTGAATTTTGGGCTGAAATGATTTTACACAGTTCACGAACCCACAGTGATTCTCTCTATTAACTATAAAGCATTTATGTAAGAGGACCTGTGGTTTCTATCAGATTCGTATGAATAGGAAACACAGTTATTTTTTTAGGGTATTCTCGTTGTTCTTGCTGTAATTGAGTTGCTGGAAAGAAGAGCTTGCTTCTTTCGTTAAAACAGAGTGTGTTTCATGGATGAGAACACTGGTCTGAATTTCCCTTCAGAAACAGAGTTAAACCCCAGGATCTGTGTCTTCCTACAAGCAAGAGTTCATTTCTGGTAAACCCAGTGAATTTTGGGCTCAAATGATTTTTCCCACTTCACCAACCCAACGCGATTCTCTATATTAAGTAAAAAGCATTTATGTAAGAGCAGCTGTGTTTTGTATCAATTTAATAAGCAGAGTTGAACGACAAAAGGTCCGTATGAGTAGGAAACATAGTTATTTATTTCAGGGCATTCACATTGTTCTTGCTGTATTGGAGACGCTGGAAAAAGAGCTTGCTTCTTGCGTGAAAAGAGAGTAGGTTTCCTGGAGGAGAACACTGGTCTGAATTTCGCTTCAGAAAAGTAGTTAAACCCCAAGGTCTGTGTCTTCCTAAAGCAAGCGTTCATTTCTGGTAAACCCAGTGAATTTTGGGCTCAAATGATTTTACACAGTTCTAGCTTCCAACGCTATTCTCACTATTAACTAAAGAACATTCATGTAAGAGGAGGTGTGGTTTGTATCAATTTCATAAGCAGAGTTGAACTACATATGGTCCGTATGAGTAGGAAACACAGTTCTTTTTTTCAGGGCATTCTCATGGTTCTTGCTGTATTGGAGACGCTGGAAAGAAGAGCTTGCTTCAAGCGTTAAAACAGAGTTTGTTTCAAGGATGAGAACACTGTTCTGAATTTCCCTCCAGAAACGGAATTAAATCCCAGGATCTGTGTCTTCCTACAAGGAAGAGTTCATTTCTGGTATACCCAGTGAATTTTGGGCTCAAAGGATTTTACACAGTTCTAGATTCCAACGAGATTCTCACTATTATCTAAAGAACATTCATGTAAGAGGAGCTGTGGTTTGTATCAGTTTCAAAAGCATAGTTGAACTACAAATGGTCCGTATGAGTAGGAAAGACAGTTCTTTTTTTCAGGGCATGCTCATGGTTCTTGCTGTATTGGAGACGCTGTAAAGAAGAGCATGCTTTTGCGTTAAAACAGAGTGTTTTTCATGCATGAGAACACTGGTCTTAATATCCCTTCAGAAACGGAGTTAAACCCCAGGATCTGTGTTTTCCTACAAGCAAGAGTACATTTCTGGTAAACCCAGTGAATTTTGGGCTCAAATGATTTTTCGCAGTTCACTAACCCAACACGATTCTCTCTATGAACTAAAAAGCATTTATGTAAGAGTACCTGTGGTTTCTATCAGTTTCATAAGCAGAGTTGAACTACAAAAGGTCCGTATGAGTAGGAAACACAGTTATTTTTTTTTAGGGCATTCTCATTGTTCTTGCTGTATTGGAGACGCTGGAAAGAAGAGCTTGCTTCTTTCGTTAAAACAGAGTGTGTTTCATGGACGAGAACACTGGTCTGAATTTCCTTTCAGAAACAGAGTTAAACCCCAGGATTTGTGTCTTCCTACAAGCAAGAGTTCATTTCTGGTAAACCCAGTGTATTTTGGGCTCAAACGATTTTACACAGTTCTAGATTCCAACGCTATTCTCACTATTATCTAAAGAACATTCATGTAAGAGGAGCTGTGGTTTGTATCAGTTTCAAAAGCATAGTTCAACTACATATGGTCCGTATGAGTAGGAAACACAGTTCTTTTTTTCAGGGCATGCTCATGGTTCTTGCTGTATTGGAGACACTGGAATGAAGAGCTTGCTTCATGTGTTAAAACAGAGTGTGTTTCATGGATGAGAACACTGTTCTGAATTACCCTTAAGAAATGGAGTTAAACCCCAGGATATGTGTCTTCCTACAACCACGAGTTCATTTTTGGTAAACCCAGGGAATTTTGGGCTCAAATGATTTTTCCCAGTTCACAAACCCAATGCGATTCTCTCTATTTACTAAAGAGGATATATGTAAGAGGAGCTGTGGTTTGTATCAGTTTCATAAGCAGAATTGAACTATATATGGTCCGTATGAGTAGGAAACACAGTTATTTTTTTCAGGGCATTCCCATTGTTCTTGCTGTAATTGAGTCGCTGGAAAGAAGAGCTTGCTTCTTTCGTGAAACCTAAGTGTGTTTCATGGATGAGAACACTGGTCTGAATTTCCCTTCAGAAACAGAGTTAAACCCCAGGATCTGTGTCTTCCTACAAGCAAGAGTTCATTTCTAGTAAAACCAGTGAATTTTGAGCTCAAATGATTTTTTGCATTGCATGAACCCAACGCGATTCTCTCTATTAACTAAAAAGCATTTATGTAAGAGAAGCTGTGTTTTGTATCAGTTTCATAAGCAAAGTTGAACTACAACCGGTCCATATGTGTAGGAAATACTGTTATTTTTTTTTAGGGCATTCTCATTGTTCTTTCTGTATTGGAGACTCTTGAAAGAAGAGCTTGCTTCTTCGTTAAAACAGAGTGTGTTTCATGGATGAGAACACTGGTCTGAATTTCCCTTCAGAAATGGAGTTAAACCCCAGGATCTGTGTCTTCCTACAAGCAAGAGTTCATTTCTGGTAAACCCAGTGAATTTTGGGCTCAAATGATTTTTCGCAGTTCACGAACCCAATGCGATTCTCTCTATTAACTAAAGAGGATATATGTAAGAGGAGCTGTGGTTTGTATCAGTTTCATAAGCAGAATTGAAGTATATATGGTCCGTATGAGTAGGAAACCTAGTTCTTTTTTTCAGGGCATTCCCATTGTTCTTGCTGTATTGGAGATGCTGAAAAAAGAGCTTGATTCTGTCGTGAAAAGAGAGTTGGTTTCCTGGATGAGAACACTGGTCTGAATTTGCTTCAGAAACGGAGTTAAACCCCATGATCTGTGTCTTCCTACAAGCAATAGTTTATTTCTGGTAAACCCAGTGAATTTTGGGCTCAAATGATTGTACACAGTTCTAGATTCCAACGCGATTCTCACTATTAACTAAAGAAAATTCATGTAAGAGGAGCTGTGTTTTGTATCAGTTTCAAAAGCAGAGTTGAACTACCTATGATCCGTATGAGTAGGAAACCTAGTTATTTTTTTTTGGGTATTCTCGTTGTTCTTGCTGTAATTGAGTCACTGGAATGTCGAGCCTGCTTCTTGCCTTAAAACAGAGTGTGTTTCATGGATGAGAACACTGGTCTGAATTTCCGATCAGAAACGGAGGTAAACCCCAGGTTCTCTGTCTTCCTACAAGTAAGAGTTCATTTCTGGTAAACCCAGTGAATTTTGGGCTCAAATACTTTTACACAGTTCACGAACCCATCGCGATTCTCACTATGAACTAAAGAGCATATATGTTAGAGGAGCTGTGGTTTGTATCAGTTTCATAAGCAGAGTTGTACTACATATGGTCCGTATGAGTAGGAAACAGAGTTCTTTTTTTCAGGGCTTGCTCATGGTTCTTGCTGTATTGGAGACACTTTAAAGAAGAGCTTTCTTCCTGCGTTAAAACAGAGTGTGTTTCATGGATGAGTACACTGGTCTGAATTTCCCTTCAGAAATGGAGTTAAAACCCAGGATCTGTGTCTTCCTACAAGTAACAGTTCATTTCTGGTAAACCCAGTGAATTTTGGGTTCAAATGATTTTACACATTTCTAGATTCCAACGCGATTCTCACTATTAACTAAAGAACCTTCATGTAAGAGGAGCTGTGGTTTGTATCGGTTTCAAAAGGAGAGTTGAACTACATATGGTCCGTATCAGTAGGAAATACTGTTCTTTTTATCAGGGCATGCTCATGATTCTTGCTGTAATGGAGTCGCTGGAAAGAAGAGATTGGTTCTAGCGTTAAATCAGAGTGTATTTCAAGGATGAGAACACTGTTCTGCATTTCCCTTCAGAAACGGAATTAAATCCCAGGATCTGTGTCTTCCTACAAGGAGGAGTTCATATCTGGTAAACCCAGTGAATTTTGGGCTCAAATGATTTATTGCAGTTCACGAACCCAACGCAATTCTCTCTATTAACTAAAAAGCATTTAGGTAAGAGGAGCTGTGTTTTGTATCAGTTTCATAAGCAGAGTTGAACTACAAAAGGTCCGTATGAGTAGGAAACACTTTTATTTTTTTAGGGCATTCTTATTGTTCTTGCTGTATTGGAGACTCTTGAAAGAAGAGCTTGCTTCTTTCGTTAAAACAGAGTATGTTTCATGGATGAGAACACTGGTCTGAATTTCCCTTCAGAAACGGAGTTAAACCCCAGGATCTGTGTCTTCCTACAAGCAAGAGTTCATTTCTGGTAAACCCAGTGAATTTTGGGCTCAAATGATTTTTCGCAGTTTTCGAACCCAACGCTATTCTCTCTATTAACTAAAAAGCATTTATGTAAGAGGACCTGTGGTTTGTATCAGTTTCATAAGCAGAGTTGAACTACAAATGGTCCTTATGAGTAGGCAACACAGTTCATTTTTCAGGACATGCTCATGGTTCTTGCTGTATTGGAGACGCTGGAAAGAAGAGCTTGCTTCATGTGTTAAAACAGAGTGTGTTTCATGGATGAGAACACTGTTCTGAATTACCCTTAAGAAATGGAGTTAAACCCCAGGATCTGTGTCTTCCTACGACCAAGAGTTCATTTCTGGTAAACCCAGTGAATTTTGGGCTCAAATGATTGTACACAGTTCACGAACCCAAGGTGATTCTCTCTATTAACTATAAAGCATTTATGTAAGAGGACCTGTGGTTTGTATCAGTTTCATAAGCAGAGTTGAACTACCTATGATCCGTATGAGTAGGAAACACAGTTATTTTTTTAGGGTATTCTAGTTGTTCTTGCTGTAATTGAGTCGCTGGAAAGAAGAGCTTGCTTCTTTCGTGAAAACTAAGTGTGTTTCATGGATGACAACACTGGTCTGAATTTCCCTTCAGAAACAGAGTTAAACCCCAGGATCTGTGTCTTCCTACAAGCAAGAGTTAATTTCTGGTAAACCCAGTGAATTTTGGGCTCAAATGATTTTACACATTTCTAGATTCCAACGCGATTCTCACTATTAACTAAAGAACATTATTGTAAGAGGAGCTGTAGTTTGTATCGGTTTCAAAAGCAGAGTTGAACTACATATGGTCCGTATCAGTAGGAAATACAGTTCTTTTTATCAGGGCATGCTCATGATTCTTGCTGTAATGGAGTCGCTGGAAAGAAATGCTTGCTTCTAGCGTTAAATCAGAGTGTATTTCAAGGATGAGAACACTGTTCTGCATTTCCCTTCAGAAATGGAATTAAATCCCAGGATCTGTGTCTTCCTACAAGGAGGAGTTCATATCTGGTAAACCCAGTGTATTTTGGGCTCAAATAATTTTTCGCAGTTCACTAACCCAACGCGATTCTCTCTATTAACTAAAAAGCATTTATGTAAGAGGAGCTGTGTTTTGTATTAATTTCATAAGCAGAGTTGAACTACAAAAGGTCCCTATGAGTAGGAAACACAATTTTTTTTTAGGGCATTCTCATTTTTCTTGCTGTATTGGAGACTCTTGAAAGAAGAGCTTGCTTCTTTCGTTAAAACAGAGTGTGTTTCATGGATGAGAACACTGTTCTGAATTACCCTTAAGAAATAGAGTTAAACCGCACAATCAGTGTCTTCCTACGATCAAGAGTTCATATCTGGTAAACCCAGTGAATTTTGGGCTGAAATGATTTTACACAGTTCACGAACCCACGGTGATTCTCTCTATTAACTATAAAGCATTCATGTAAGAGGACCTGTGGTTTCTATCAGATCCGTATGAATAGGAAACACAGTTATTTTTTTAGGGTATTCTCGTTGTTCTTGCTGTAATTGAGTTGCTGGAAAGAAGAGCTTGCTTCTTTCGTTAAAACAGAGTGTGTTTCATGGATGAGAACACTGGTCTGAATTTCCCTTCAGAAACAGAGTTAAACCCCAGGATCTGTGTCTTCCTACAAGCAAGAGTTCATTTCTGGTAAACCCAGTGAATTTTGGGCTCAAATGATTTTACACATTTCTAGATTCCAACGCGATTCTCACTATTAACTAAAGAACATTCATGTAAGAGGAGCTGTGGTTTGTATCGGTTTCAAAAGCAGAGATGAACTACAAAAGGTCCGTATGAGTAGGAAAGACACTTCTATTTTTCAGAGCATGCTCATGGTTCTTGCTGTATTGGAGACGCTGTAAAGACGAGCATGCTTTTGAGTTAAAACAGAGTGAGTTTCATGGATGAGAACACTGGTCTGAATTTCCCTTCAGAAACGGAGTTAAACCCCAGGTTCTCTTTCTTCCTACAAGCAAGAGTTCATTTCTGGTAAACCCAGTGTATTTTGGGCTCAAATGATTTTACACTGTACACAAACCCAACGCGATTCTCATTATTAACTAAAGAGCATTTATGTAAGTGGAGCTGTAGTTTATATCAGTTTCATAAGCAGAGTTGAACTACTTATGGTCCGTATGAGTAGGAAACTCAGTTCTTTTATTCAGGGCAGGCTCATGGTTCTTGCTGTATTGGAGACACTGGAAAGAAGACGGTGCTTCCTGCGTTACAACAGCTTGTGTTTCATGGATGAGAACACTGGACTGAATTTACCTACAGAATCAGAGTTATACCACTGTTTCTGTGTGTTCCTAAAAGCAAGAGTTCATTTCTGCTCATCCGAGTTAATTTTGGTCTGAAATAATTTTACACAGTGTATAAACAAGATGCCATTTTAACTATTAACTAAAAAGCATTTATGAAAGTGGAGCTGTGGTTTGTATCAGTTTCATAATCAGAGTTGAACTACATATGGTCCCTATGAGTTGGAAACACAGTACTTTTTTTCAGGGCATGCTCATGTTTCTGGATGTATTGGAGATGCTGGAAAGAAGAGCTTGCCTCTTACATGAAAACAGAGTGTGTTTCATGGATGAGAACATTGGCCTGAATTTCCCTTCAGAATCAGAGGTAAACCACAGGATCTGTGTGTTCCTACAAGCAAGAGTTCTTTTTTGGTAAACCCAGTGAATTTTGGGTTCAAATGATTTTACACAGTTTACGTACCCAAAGCGATTATCACAATTAACTAAAGAGCATTTATGTAAGAGGAGCTGTGGTTTGTATCAGTTTCATAAGCATAATTGATCTACATATGTTCTGTATGAGTAGGAAACAGTTCTTTTTTGAGTGCATGCTCATGGTTCTTGATGTATTAGAGACACTGGAAAGAAGAGCTTGCTTCTTGCATTAAAACAGAGTGTGTTTCATGCATGAGAACTTTGCTCTGATTTTCCCTACAATAACCGAACTAAAATCCAGGATCTGTGTCTTCCTAAAAGCAAGAGTTCATTTCTGGTAAACAAAGTCAATTTTGGGCTGAAATGATTTTACACAGTTCACAAACCCATCGCCATTCTCATTATTAACTAAAGAGTATTTATGTAAGAGGAGCTTTGGTCTGTATCTGTTTCCTGAGCAGATTTGAACTACATATGGTCCGTATGAGTAGGAAACACAGTTCTACATTTCTGGGCATGCTCATGGATCTTGCTGTATTGGAGATGCTGGAAAGAAGAGGATGCTTCTTGTCCTAAAACAGATTGTTTTTCAGGGATGAGAACTCTGGTCTGAATTTCCCTTCAGAAACGGAGTTAAACCCCAGCATCTGTGTCTTCATACATTAAGAGTTCATTTCTGGTAAACCAAGTGAATTTTCGTCTCAAATGATTTTACACAGTTCAAGAACCCAATGTGATTCTCACTTTTAACTAAAGAGCATTAATGTAAAAGGAGCTGTGGTTTGTACCAGTTTCATAAGCAGAGTGGATCTACATATGGTCTGTATGAGTATGAAACACAGTTCTTTTTTGCGGGCATTCTCATTGTTCTTGCTGTATTGGAGACTCTGGAAAAAAGAGCTTGCTCCTTGCATTAAAGCAGAGTGTGTTACATTAATGAGATACCTGTTCTGAATTTCCTTTCAGAAACGGAGTTAAACCCCATGATCTGGGTCTTCCAACACGCAAGAGTTCATTTCTGATAAACCAAGCGAATTTTGGGCTCAAATGATTTTACACAGTTCACGAACCCAAAGCGATACTCACTATTAACTAGAGAGCATTTATGTAAAAGGAGCTGTGGTCTGTATCAGTTTCATAAGCACAGTTGCACTACATATGGTCCGTATGAGTAGGAAACATAGTTCTTTTTTTCTGGGCATGCTCATGGTTCTTGCTTTATTGGAGATGCTGGAAAGAAGAGGATGCTTCTTGTCCTAAAACAGATTGTTTTTCAGGGATGAAAACTCTGGTGTAAATTTCCATTCAGAAACATAGTTAAACCACATATCTGAGTCTTCCTACAAGCAAGAGTTCATTTCTGGTAAACCAAGTGAATTTTGTGCTCAAATGATTTTACGCAGTTCAAGAACCCAATGCATTTCTCACTATTAACTAAAGAGCATATATGTAAGAGGAGGTGTGGTTTGTACCAGTTTATTAGCAGAGTTGAACTACATATGGCCCGTATGAGTAGGAAACACAGTTCTTTTTTTCAGGGCATGAATATGGTTCTTGCTGTATTGGACATGCTGGAAAGAAGAGCTTGCTTCTTACATTAAAATAGAGTGTGTTTTATCGTTGAGAACACTGGTCTGAATTTCCCTTGAGAATCAGAGTTAAACCACAGGATCTGTGTCTTCATACATCAAGAGTTCATTTCTGGTAAACCTAGTGAATTTTCGGCTCTAATTATTTTTCACAGTTCAAGAACCCAATGCGAATCTCACTATTAAATAAAGAGCATTTATGTGAAAGGAGCTGTGGTTTGTACCAGTTTCATAAGCAGAGTTGATCTACATATTGTCTGTATGAATATGAAACACTGTTCTTTTTTGCGGGCATTCTCATTGTTCTTGCTGTATTGGAGACTCTGGAAAAAGAGCTTGCTTCTTGCATTAAAACAGAGTGTGTTACATTAATGAGAAATCTGGTCTGAATTTCCCTTCAGAAACGGAGTTAAACCCCATGATCTGGGTCTTCCTACATGCAAGAGTTCATTTCTGATAAACCAAGTGAATTTTGGGCTCAAATGATTTTACACAGTCTAGAACACAACGCGATTATCACTACTAACTAAAGAGTATTTATGTAACAGGAGCTGTGGTCTGTATCATTTCATAAGCACATTTGCACTACATATGGTCCGTATCAGTAGGAAACACAGTTCTTTTTTTTGTGGGCATGCTCATGGTTCTTGCTGTATTGGAGACGCTGGAAAGAAGAGGATGCTTCTTGCGTTAAAACACAGTGTGTTTCATTAATGAGAACACTTTTCTGAATTTCCCTTCAGAAACAGAGTTAAACCCCAGCTTATGTGTCTTCATACATCAAGAGTTCATTTCTGGTAAACCAAGTGAATTTTCATCTCAAATGATTTTACACAGTTCAAGAACCATATGCGATTCTCACTATGAACTAAAGAGCATTAATGTAAAAGGAGCTGTGGTTTGTACCAGTTTCATAAGCAGAGTGGATCTACATATGGTCTGTATGAGTATGAAACACAGTTTTTTTTGTGGGCATTCTCATGGTTCTTGCTGTATTGGAGACGCTGGAAAAAAGAGCTTGCTTCTTGAATTAAAACAGAGTGTGTTAAATTAATGAGGAATCTGGTCTGAATTTCCCTTCCGAAATGGACTTATACCCCATGATCTGGGTCTTCCTACACCCAAGAGTTCAATTCTGATAAACCAAGTGAATTTTGGGCTCAAATGATTTTACACAGTTCAAGAACCCAATGCGATTCTCATTATTAACTAAAGAGCATTTATGTAAGAGGAGCTGTGGTTTGTACCAGTTTCATAAGCATTTTTGAACTACATATGGTCCGTATGAGTAGCAAACACAGTTCTTGTTTTCTGGGCCTGCTCATGTTTCTTGCTGTATTGGAGATTCTGGAAAGAAGAGCTTGCTTCTTGAGTGAAAACAGAGAGTGTTTCATGGATGAGAACTCTGGTCTGAATTTCCCTTCAGAAAAGGAGTTAAACCCCAGCATCTGTGTCTTCATACATCAAGAGTTCATTTCTGGTAAACAAAGAGAATTTTCGCCTCAAATGATTTTACACAGTTCAAGAACCCAATCTGATTCTCATTATTAACTAAAGAGCATTTATGTAAGAGGAGCTGTGGTTTGTACCAGTTTCATAAGCACAGTTGATCCACATATGGTCTGTATGATTAGGAAACACAGTTCTTTTTTGAGGGCATGCTCATGGTTTTTGCTATATTGGAGAAGCTGGAAAGAAGAAGATGCTTCTTGCCTTAAAACAGAGTGTTTTTCAGGGATGAGAACTCTGGTCTGAATTTTCTTCAGAAATGGAATTAAACCCCAGGATCTGTGTCTTCCTACAAGCAAGAGTTCATTTCTGGTAAACAATGTGAATTTTGGGCTCAAATGATTTTACACAATTCTGGAACCCAACACAATTCTCACTTTTAACTAAAGAGCAATTATGTAAGAGGAGCTGTGGTCTGTATCAGTTTCATAAGCACAGTTGAACTACTTATGGTCCGTATGAGTAGGAAACTCAGTTCTTTTTTTCTGGGCATGCTCATGGTTCTTGCTGTTTTGGAGACGCAGGAAAGAACATGATGCTTCTTGCCTTAAAACAGATTGTTTTTTAGGGGTGAGACCTCTGGTCTGAATTTCCCTTCAGAAACATAGTTAAACCACATATCTCTGTCTTCCTACAAGCAAGAGTTCATTTCTGGTAAACCAAGTGAATTTTGTGCTCAAATGATTTTACACAGTTCAAGAACCCAATGCATTTCTCACTATTAACTAAAGAGCATATATGTAAGAGGAGGTGTGGTTTGTACCAGTTTATTAGCAGAGTTGAACTACATATGGCCCGTATGAGTAGGAAACACAGTTCTTTTTTTCAGGGCATGAATATGGTTCTTGCTGTATTGGACATGCTGGAAAGAAGAGCTTGCTTCTTACGTTAAAATAGAGTGTGTTTAATCGTTGAGAACACTGGTCTGAATTTCCCTTGAGAATCAGAGTTAAACCACAGGATCTGTGTCTTCATACATCAAGAGTTCATTTCTGGTAAACCTAGTGAATTTTCGGCTCTAATTATTTTTCACAGTTCAAGAACCCAATGCGAATCTCACTATTAAATAAAGAGCATTTATGTGAAAGGAGCTGTGGTTTGTACCAGTTTCATAAGCAGAGTTGATCTACATATTGTCTGTATGAATATGAAACACTGTTCTTTTTTGCGGGCATTCTCATTGTTCTTGCTGTATTGGAGACTCTGGAAAAAGAGCTTGCTTCTTGCATTAAAACAGAGTGTGTTACATTAATGAGAAATCTGGTCTGAATTTCCCTTCAGAAACGGAGTTAAACCCCATGATCTGGGTCTTCCTACATGCAAGAGTTCATTTCTGATAAACCAAGTGAATTTTGGGCTCAAATGATTTTACACAGTCTAGAACACAACGCGATTATCACTACTAACTAAAGAGTATTTATGTAACAGGAGCTGTGGTCTGTATCATTTCATAAGCACATTTGCACTACATATGGTCCGTATCAGTAGGAAACACAGTTCTTTTTTTTGTGGGCATGCTCATGGTTCTTGCTGTATTGGAGACGCTGGAAAGAAGAGGATGCTTCTTGCGTTAAAACAGAGTGTGTTTCATTAATGAGAACACTTTTCTGAATTTCCCTTCAGAAACAGAGTTAAACCCCAGCTTATGTGTCTTCATACATCAAGAGTTCATTTCTGGTAAACCAAGTGAATTTTCATCTCAAATGATTTTACACAGTTCAAGAACCATATGCGATTCTCACTATGAACTAAAGAGCATTAATGTAAAAGGAGCTGTGGTTTGTACCAGTTTCATAAGCAGAGTGGATCTACATATGGTCTGTATGAGTATGAAACACAGTTTTTTTTTTGCGGGCATTCTCATGGTTCTTGCTGTATTGGAGACGCTGGAAAAAAGAGCTTGCTTCTTGAATTAAAACAGAGTGTGTTAAATTAATGAGGAATCTGGTCTGAATTTCCCTTCCGAAATGGACTTATACCCCATGATCTGGGTCTTCCTACAAGCAAGAGTTCATTTCTGGTAAACCATGTGATTTTTGGGCTCAAATGATTTTACACAGTTCTAGAACTCAATGCAAATATCACTATTAACTAAATAGCATTTATGTAAGAGGAGCTGTATTCTGTATCAGTTTCATAAGCAGAGTTGAACTACATATGGTCCGTATGAGTGGAAAACACAGTTCTTTTATACTGGGCATGCTCATGGTTCTTGCTGTATTGGAGACGCTGGAAAGAAAAGGATGCTTCTTGCCTTAAAACAGAGTGTTTTTCATGGATGAGCACACTAGTCTGAATTTCCCTTCAGAAACGGAGTTAAAACCGAGGATCTGTGTCTTTCTACAGGCAAGAGTTCATTACTGGTAAACAACGTGAATTTTGGGCCCCATAGATTTTTCACAGTTCAAGAACACTACGCGAATCTCACTATTAACTAAAGAGCATTTATGTAGGAGGATCTGTGGTTTGAATCACTTTCATAAGCAGAGTTGAAATACATATGGTCCGCATGAGTAGTAAACACAATTCTTTTTTTCCGGGCATGCTCATGGTTCTTGACTCTGGAAAGAAGAGCTTGCTTCTTGCATTAAAACAGAGTGTGTTTAATGGATGAGAACACTGGTCTGAATTTCCCTTGAGAATGGGAGTTAAACCACTTTATCTGTGTGTTCCTACAAGCAAGAGTTCATTTCAGGTAAACCCTTGTGAATTTTTGGCTGAAATGATTTTACACAGTGCACAAAACCAACGCGATTCTAACTATTAACTAAAGAGCATTTATGTAAGAGGAGCTGTGATTTGTGTCAGTTTCATAAGTAGTGTTGAACTACAAATGGTCCATATGAGTAGCAAACACAGTTCTTTTTTTCTGGGTTTGCTCATCTTTCTTGCTGTATTGGAGACGCTTGAAAGAAGAGCTTGCTTCTTGAGTGAAAACAGAGTGTGTTTCATGGATGAGAACACTGGTCTGAATTTCCCTTCAGAAAAGGAGTTTAAGCTCTGGATCTGTGTCTTCCTACAAGGAAGAGTTTGTTTCTGGTAAACCAAGTGAACTTTTGGCTCAAATGATTTTACACAGTTCTAGAACCCAACGTGATTATCACTATTAACTAAAGTGCATTTATGTAAGAGGAGCTGTGGTTTGTACCAGTTTCATAAGTAGAGTTGAACTACATATTGTCCATAGGAGTAGGAAACACAGTTCTTTTTTTCAGGGCATGTATATGGTTCTTGCTGTATTGGACACGCTGGAAAGAAGAGCTTGTTGCTTCTTACGTTAAACGTTAAAACAGAGTGTGTATCATGGATGAGAAGCCTGGTCTGATTTTCCCTTCAGAAACGGAGTTAAACCCCAGAATCGGTGTCTTCCTACAAGCAAGAGTTCATTTCTGGTAAACAAAGTGAATTTTGGGCTCAAATGATTTTACACATTTCACAAACCCATCGCGATTCTCAATATTAACTAAAGAGTATTTATGTAAGAGGAGCTGTGGTCAGTATCAGTTTCATAAGCAGGGTTGAACTACTTATGGTCCGTATCAGTAGGAAACTCAGTTCTTTTTTTCAGGGCATGCTCATGGTTCTTGACTCTGGAAAGAAGAGCTTGCTTCTTGCATGAAAACAGAGTGTGTTTCATGGATAAGAACACTGGTCTGAATTTCCCTTCAGAATCGCAGTTAAACCCCAGGATCTGTGTCTTCCTACAAGGAAGAGTTTGTTTCTGGTAAACCCAGAGAATTTTGCACTCAAATGATTTTACACAGTTCTAGAACCCAACGTGATTATCACTATTAACTAAAGTGCATATATGTAAGAGGAGCTGTGGTTTGTACCATTTTCATAAGTAGAGTTGAACTACATATTGTCCATAGGAGTAGGAAACACAGTTCTTTTTTTCAGGGCATGTATATGGTTCTTGCTTTATTGGACACGCTGGAAAGAAGAGCTTGTTGCTTCTTACGTTAAACGTTAAAACAGAGTGTGCATCATGGATGAGAAGCCTGGTCTGATTTTCCCTTCAGAAACGGAGTTAAACCCCAGAATCGGTGTCTTCCTACAAGCAAGAGTTCATTTCTGGTAAACAAAGTGAATTTTGGGCTCAAATGTTTTTACACATTTCACAAACCCATCGCGATTCTCAATATTAACTAAAGAGTATTTATGTAAGAGGAGCTGTGGTCAGTATCAGTTTCATAAGCAGGGTTGAACTACTTATGGTCCGTATCAGTAGGAAACTCAGTTCTTTTTTTCAGGGCATGCTCATGGTTCTTGACTCTGGAAAGAAGAGCTTGCTTCTTGCATGAAAACAGAGTGTGTTTCATGGATGAGAACACTGGTCTGAATTTCCCTTCAGAATCGCAGTTAAACCCCAGGATCTGTGTCTTCCTACAAGGAAGAGTTTGTTTCTGGTAAACCCAGAGAATTTTGCACTCAAATGATTTTACACAGTTCACGAACCCAACGCGATTCTCACTGTTAACAAAAGAGCATTTATGTAACAGGAGCAGTGGTTTGTATCAGTTTCATAAGCAGAGTTGATCTACATATGGTCTGTATGACTAGGAAACACAGTTCTTTTTTGAAGGCATGCTCATGGTTCTTGCTTTATTGGAGACTCTGGAAAGAAGAGATTGCTTCTTGCATTAAAACCGTGTGGTTTTCATTGATGAGAACACTGGTCTGAATTTCCCTTCAGTATCGGAGTTTAACCACAGGATCTGTGTGGTCCTGCAAGCAAGAGTTCATTTCTGGTAAACGCAGTGAATTTTGGGCAGAAATGATTGTACACAGTGCACGAACCTAACGCGATTCTAACTATTAACTAAAGAGCATTTATGTAAGAGGTGCTGTGGTTTGTACCAGTTTCGTATCAAAGTGAAGTATATATGGTCCGTATGAGTAGGAAACACAGTTATTTTTTTCTGGGCATGCTCGTGTTTCTTGCTGTTTTGGAGACGTGGGAAAGAAGATCTTGCTTCTTGCGTGAAATCAGAGTGTGTTTGATTAATGAGAACACTGGTCTGAATTTCCCTTACGAAACGGAGTTAAACCCCAGGACCTATGTCTTCCTACAAGCAAGAGTTCATTTCGGGCAAACACAGTGAATTTTGGGCTCAAATGATTTTACACAGTTCACGAACCCAACGCAATTCTCACTATAAACTAAAGAGCATTTATGTAAGAGGAGCAGTGGTTTGTATCAGTTTCACAAGCAGAGTTGAACTGCATATGGTCCGAATGAGGAGGAAACACAGTTCTTTTTTTCTGGGCTTGCTCACGGTTTTACTGTATTAGAGACGCTGGAAAGAAGAGCTTGCTTCTTGCATGAAAACAGAGTGTGTTTCAAGGATGAGAACACTGGTCTGAATTTCCCTTCAGAATCGCAGTTAAACCCAAGGATCTGTGTATTCCTACAAGCAAGAGTTCGTTTCTGGTAAACCCAGTGAATTTTGGGCTCAAATGATTTTACAATGTTCACAAACCAAACGCGATTCTCACTGTTAACTAAAGAGCATTTATGTAACAAGATCTGTGGTTTGTATCAGTTTCATAAGCAGAGTTGAACTACATATGGTCCGTATGAGTAGAAAACACAGTTCTTTTTTTCTGGGCATACTCATGGTTCTTGCTGTATTGGAGACACTAGAAATAAGAGGAATCGTCTTGCCTTAAAACAGAGTGTTTTTCAGGGATGAGAACTCTGGTCTGAATTTCCCTTCAGAAACAGAGTTAAACCACCATAACTGTGTCTTCCTACAAGCAAGAGTTCATTTCTGGTAAACACAGAGAAAATTGGGCTGAAATGATTTTTCGAAGTTCCCTACCCCTACCCAATTCTCACTATTAACTAAAGAGCATTTGTGTAAGTGGAGCTGAGGTTTGTATCAGTTTCAATAGAAGAGTTCAACTACATATGGTCCATCTGAGTAGGAAACACAGTTCTTTTTTCGGGTCATGCTCATGGTTCTTGCTTTATTGGAGACTCTGGAAAGAAGAGGTTGCTTCTTGCGTTAAAACATAGTGTGTTTAATGTATGAGAACACTGGTCTGAATTTCCCTTATGAAACGGAGTTAAACCCCAGGATCTATGTCTTCCTACAAGCAAGAGTTCATTTCTGGCAAACCTAGTGAATTTTGGACTCAAATGATTTTTCACAGTTCACGAACCCAACGCAATTCTCACTATTACCTAAAGACCATTTATGTAAGGGGAGCAATTGTTTGTATCAGTTTCAAAAGAAGAGTTGAACTACATATGGTCCATCTGAGTAGGAAACACAGTTCTTTTTTCCGGGCATGCTCATGGTTCTTGCTTTATTGGAGACTCTGGAAAGAAGAGGTTGTTTCTTGCGTTAAAACATAGTGTGTTTAATGTATGAGAACCCTGGTCTGAATTTCCCTTACAAAACGGAATTAAACCCCAGGATCTATGTCTTCCTACAAGCAAGAGTTCATTTCTGGCAAACCTAGTGAATTTTGGACTCAAATGATTTTACACAGTTCACGAACCCAACGCAATTCTCACTATTACCTAAAGACCATTTATGTAAGGGGAGCAGTGGTTTGTATCAGTTTCACAAGCATAGAGGAACTGCATATGGTCCGTATGAGTAGTAAACACAGTTCTTTTTTCAGGTCATGCTCATGGTTCTTGACTCTGGAAAGAAGAGCTTGCTTCTTGCGTTAAAACAGAGTGTGTTTAATGGATGAGAACACTGGTCTGAATTTCCCTTGTGAATCAGAGTTAAACCACAGTATCTCTGTGTTCCTACAAGAAAGACTTCATTTCAGGTGAACCCAGTGAATTTTGGGCTGAAATGATTTTCCACAGTGCACAAAACCAACGCGATTCTAACTATTAACTAAAGAGCATTTATCTAAGAGGAGCTGTGGTTTGTATCAGTTTCATAAGCAGAGTTGAACTGAATATGGTCTGTATGAGGAGGAAACACAGATCTTTATTCTGAGAATTCTCATGTTTCTTGCTGTATTGGAGACCCTGGAAAGAAGAGCTTGCTTCTTGCGTGAAAACAGAGTGTGTTTCATGGTTGAGAACACTCGTCTGAATTTCCCTTTAGAAATGGAGTTAAAAACCTGGATCTGTGTCTTCCTACAAGCAAGAGTTGATTTCTGGTTAACAAAGAGTATATTGGGCTCAAATGATTTTACACAGTTCACAAAACCATCTCAATTCTCACAATTAACTAAAGAGCATTTATGTAAGAGGAGCTGTGGTTTGTATCAGTTTCATAAGCAGAGTAGAACTGCATATGGTCTGTATGAGGAGGAAACACAGTTCTTTATTCTGAGCATTCTCATGGTTCTTGCTGTATTGGAGACTCTGGAAAGAAGAGTTTGCTTCTTGCGTGAAAACAGAGTGTGTTTCATGGATGAGAATACTGGTCTGAATTTCCCTTCAGAATCGCAGTTAAACCCCAGGATCTGTGTCTTCCTACAAGCAAGAGTTTTTTTCTGGTAAACCCTGTGAATTTTTGCTCAAATGATTTTACACAGTTCATGAACCCAACGCGATTCTCATGTTAAATAAACAGCATATATGTAAGAGGAGCTGTGGTTTGTATCAGTTTCATAAGCAGAGTTGAACTGCAAATGGTCTGTATGAGGAGGAAACACAGTTCTTTTTTTCTGGGTATTCTCATGGTTCTTGCTTTATTGGAGACGCTGGAAAGAGGAGGATGTTTCCTGCGTTAAAACAGCATGTGTTTCATGGATGAGAACACTGGTCTGCATTTCCCTTCAGAGTCCGAGTTTACCCACAGGATCAGTGTCTTCCTACAAGCAAGAGTTTGTTTCTATTAAACCCAGTGAATTTTGGGCCGAAATGTTTGTACGCAGTGCGCGAACCCAACGCGATAATAACTACTAACTAAACAGCATTTATGTAAAAGGTGCTGTCGTTTGTACCAGTTTCATAAGCAGAGTTGAAGTACATATTGTCCCTATGAGTAGGAAACACAGTTATTTTTTTCTGGGCATGCTCTTGTTTCTTGCTGTATTGCAGAAGCTGGAAAGAAGAGCTTGCTTCTTGCGTGAAATCAGATTTTGTTTCATTAATGAAAACACTGGTGTTAATTCCCGATCTGAATCGGAGTTAAACTCCTGGATCTGTGTCTTCCTCCAGCAAGAGTTCATTTTATGTAGTCAAAGTGAATATTGGGCTCAAATGATTTTTCACAGTTCCCTACCCCTACGCAATTCTCACTATTAACTAAAGAGCCTTTTTGTAAGAGGAGCTGATGTTTGTATCAGTTTCATAAGAAGTGTTGAACGACATATGGTCCATTTGAGTAGGAAACACAGTTCTTTTTTCGGTGCATGCTCCTGATTCTTGCTTTATTGGAGACTCTGTAAAGAAGAGCTTGCTTCTTGCATTAAAACATAGTGTGTTTAATGTATGAGAACACTGGTCTGAATTTCCCTTACGAAACGGAGATAAACCCCAGGATCTATGTCTTCCTACAAGAAAGAGTTCATTTCTGACAAATCCAGTGAATTTTGGGCTCAAATGATTTTACACAGTTCACGAAACCGACGCAATTCTCACTATTACCTAAAGAGCATTTATGTAAGAGGAGCAGTGGTTTGTATCAGTTTCACAAGCAGAGTTGATCTACATATGGTCTGTATGACTAGGAAACACTGTTATTTTTTGAAGGCATGCTTATGGTACTTGCTGTATTTGAAACGCTGGAAAGAAGTGTTTGCTTCTTGCGTTAAAATAGAGTGTGTTTCATTAATGACAATACTGGTCTGAATTTCCCTTCAGAAACATAGTTAAACCCCAGGATCTGTGTCTTGCTACAAGCAAGAGTTCATTTCTGGTAAACAAAGTGAATTTTGGGCTCAAATGATTTTACACTATTCACAAAGCCATCATGATTCTCACTATTAACTAAAGAGCATTTATGTAAGAGGAGATGTGGTTTGTATCAATTTCATAAGCAGAGTTGAACTGCATATTGTCTGTATGAGGAGGAAACACAGTTCTTTTATTCTGGGCATACTCATGGTTCTTGCTGTATTGGAGACGCTGGAAATAAGAGGACGCGTGTTGCGTTAAAACAGAGTGTTTTTCAGCGATGAGAACTCTGGTCTGAATTTTCCTTCAGAAACAGAGTTAAACCACCATATCTCTGTCCTCCTACAAGCAAGAGTTCATTTCTGGTAAACACAGTGAAAATTGGGCTCAAATGATTTTTCGCAGTTCCCTACCCCTATGCAATTCTCACTATGAACTAAAGAGCATTTTTGTAAGAGGAGCTGAGGTTTGTATCAGTTTCATAAGAAGAATTGAACTACATATGGTCCATCAGAGTAGGAAACACAGTTCTTTTTTCGGGGCATGCTCATGGTTCTTGCTGTATTGGTGACGCTGGAAAGAAGAGATTGCTTCTTGCATTAAAACAGAGTGGGTTTCATGAAGGAGAACTCTGGTCGGAATTTGCCTTCAGAGACGAAGTTAAACCCCAGGATCTGTGTCTTCCTACAAGCAAGAGTTCATTTCTGGTAAACCCAGTGAATTTTGGGCTCAAATGATTTTTCACAGTTCACGAACCCAACGTGATTCTCACTATTAACTAAAGAGCATTTATGGAAGAGGAGCTGTGGTTTTTATCAGTTTCATAACCAGAGTTTAACTACATATGGTCCGTATTAGTAAAAAACACTGTTCTTTTTTTTCAGGGCATTCTCATGGTTCTTCCAGTACTGGACTTGTTGGAGAAGAAGATCTTGCTTCTTGTGTTAAAACATAGTGTGTTTAATGGATGAGAACACTGGTTTGAATTTCCCTACAGAAATGGAGTTAAACAGCAGGATGTGTGTCTTCCTACATGCAAGAGTTTATTTCTTGTAATACCAGTGAATTTTGGGTTCAAATGATGTTACAAAGTTCACGAACCCAATGAGATTCTCACTATTAACTAAAGAGGATTTCTGTAAGAGGAGCTGTAGTTTGTATCAGTTTCATAAGCAAAGTTGAATTACATATGGTCCATTTTAGTTGGAAACACAGTTCGTTTTTTTGAGGGCATGCTCATGGTTCTTGCTGTATTGGAGACTCTAGAAAGAAGAGCTTCCTTCTTGCGTGAAAACAGAGTGTGTTTCATGGATGAGAACACTGGTCTGAATTTACATTCAGAAAGGGAGTTAAACCACAGGGAATTGTCATCCTACAAGAAAGTGTTCATTCTGGTAAACCAAGTGAATTTTGGGCTCAAATGGTTTTACACAGTTCTGGAAACCAACGCGATTCTCACTATTAACTAAAGAGCATTTATGTAAGAGGAGGTGTGGTTTGTTTCAGTTTCATAAGCAGAGTTGAGCTACATATGGTCCGTATGAGTAGGAAAGACAATTCTTTTTTTCAGGGCAAGTTCATGTTTCTTGCTGTATTGGAGATTCTGGAAAGAAGAGCTTGCTTCTAGGGTTGAAACAGAGTGTTTTTAATGTATGAGAACACTGGTTTGAATTTCCCTATAGAAACGAAGTTAAACAACAGGATCTGTTTCTTCCTACAAGCAAGAGTTCATTTACGGTAAACCCAGGGAACTTTGGGGTCAAATGATTTTACACCGTTCACGAACCCAACGATATTCTCACTATTAACTAAAGAGGATTTATGTAAGAGGAGCTGTGGATTGTATCAGTTTCATAAGCGAAGTTGAACTACATATGGTCCGTTTCAGTAGGAAACACAGTTATTTTTTTTGTGGGCATGCTCATGGTTCTTTCTGTTTTGGAGACTCTGGAAAGAAGAGCTTGTTTCTTGCGTTAAAACAGAGTGTGTATAATGGATGAGAACACTGGCCTGAATTTACATTCAGCAATGGAGTTAAAGCCCAGGATCTGTGTCTTCCTACAAGCAAGAGGTCATTTCAGGTAAACCAAATGAATTTTGGGCTGAAATTATTTTACACAATTCTGGAACCCAACGCGATTCTCACTATTAACTAAAGAGCATTTATGTAAGAGGAGCTGTGGTTTGTATCAGTTTCATAAGCAGAGTTGAACTCCATATGGTCCGTATGAATAGGAAATACAGTTCTATTTTTCTGGGCATGCTCATGGTTCTTGCTGTATTTGAGATGCTGGAAAGAAGAGGAAGCTTATTGCCTTAAAACAGAGAGTTTTTCTTGTATGAGAACTCTGGTCTGAATTTCCCTTCAGAAACAGAGTTAAACCCCAGGATCTTTGTCTTCCTACAAGCAAGAGTTCATTTCTGGTAAACCCAGTGAATTTTGGGTTCAAATGATTTTACACAGTTCTGGAACCCAACGGGATTCTCACTCTTAATTAAAGATCATTTATGTAAGAGGAGCTGTGGTTTGTATCAGTTTCATAAGCAGAGCTGAACTAAATATGGTCTGTATGAGTAGGAAACACAGTTCTTTTTTTCTGGGCATGGTCATGGTTCTTGCTGTATTGGAGACTCTGGAAAGAAGACCTTGCTTCTCGCATGAAAACAGAGTGAGTTTAATGCATGAGAACACTGGTCTGAATTTCCCTACAGAAACGGAGTTAAACAACAGGATCTGTGTCTTCCTACAAGCAAGAGGTCATTTCTGGTAAACAAGTGAATTTTGGGCTGAAATTATTTTACACAATTCTGGAACCCAACGCGATTCTCACTATTAACTAAAGAGCATTTATGTAAGAGGAGCTGTGGTTTGTATCAGTTTCATAAGCAGAGTTGAACTACATATGGTCCGTATTAGTAGGAAAGACAGTTCTTTTTTTCTGGGCATGCTCATGGTTCTTGCTGTATTGGAGACTCTGGAAAGAAGAGGATCCTTCTTGCGTGAAAACAGAGTGTGATTCATGGATGAGAACAGTGGTCTGAATTCCCCTTCAGAAACAGAGTTAAAGCCCAGGATCTGTGTCTTCCTACAAGCAAGAGGTCATTTCTGGTAAACAAAGTGTATTTTGAGCTCAAATGATTTTACACAGTTCTGGAACCCAAAGCGATTCTCACTATTACCTAAATAGCATTTATGTAAGAGGAGCTGTGGTTTGTATCAGTTTCATAAGCAGAGTTGATATCCATATGGTCCGTATGAGTAGAATAGACAGTTCTTTTTTTCAGGGCATGCTCATGATTCTTGCTGTATTGGAGACTCTGGAAAGAAGAGCTTGCTTATAGCATTAAAACAGATTGTGTTTAATGGATGAGTACACTGGTCTGAATTTCCCTACAGAAACAGAGTTAAACAACAGGATCTGTGTCTTCCTCTAATCAAGAGTTTATTTCTGGTAAACCCAGTGAATTTTGGGCTCAAATTATTTTACACAGTTCACGAACCCAATGCGTTTCTCATTATTAAATAAAGAGGATTTATGTAAGAGGAGGGGTGGGTTATATCAGTTTCATAAGCAGAGTTGAACTACATATGGACTGTATGATTAGGAAAGACAGTTCTTTTTTCTGGGCATGCTCATGGTTCTTGCTGTATAGGAGAATCTGGAAAGAAGAGGTTCCTTCTTGCGTGAAAACAGAGTGTGTTTCATGGATGAGAACACTGGTCTGAATTTATATTCAGAAAGGGAGTTAAACCACAGGAACTTGTCATCCTACAAGAAAGTGTTCATTTCTGGTAAACCTAGTGAATTTTTGGCTCAAATGGTTTTGCACAGTTCTGGAACCCAACGTGATTCTCACTTAACTAAACCGCATTTATGTAAGAGGAGGTGTGGTTTGTATCAGTTTCATAAGCAGAGTTGAACTACATATGGTCCCTAGGAGTACGAAAGACAGTTCTTTTTTTCAGTGCATGCTCATGTTTCTTGCTGTATTGGAGATTCTGGAAAGAAGAGCTTGCTAATAGCCTAAAACAGAGTATGTTTAATGGATGAAAACACTGGTTTGAATTTCCCTACAGAAACGGAGTTAAACTACAGCATGTGTGTCTTCCTAGAAGCAAGAGTTTATTTCGGATAAACCCAGTGAATTTTGGGCTCAAATGATTTTAAACAGTTCTGGAACCCAACATGATTCTCCCTATTTCCTAAATGGCATTTATGTAAGAGGAGCTGTGGTTTGTATCAGTTTCATAAGCAGAGTTGAACTCCATATAGTCCGTAAGAGTAGAAAAGACAGTTCATTTTCTCAGGGCATGCTCATGTTTCTTGCTGTATTGGAGACTCTGGAAAGAAGAGCTTGCTTATAGCATTAAAACAGATTGTGTTTAATGGATGAGAACACTGGTCTGAATTTCCCTACAGAAACGGAGTTAAACAACAGGATCTGTGTCTTCCTACAAGCAAGAGGTCATTTCTGGTAAACAAGTGAATTTTGGGCTGAAATTATTTTACACAATTCTGGAACACAACGCGATTCTCACTATTAACTAAAGAGCATTTATGTAAGAGGAGCTGTGGTTTGTATCAGTTTCATAAGCAGAGTTGACCTACATATGGTCCGTATTAGTAGGAAAGAAAGTTCTTTTTTTCTGGGCATGCTCATGGTTCTTGCTGTATTGGAGACTCTGGAAAGAAGAGGATCCTTCTTGCGTGAAAACAGAGTGTGATTCATGGATGAGAACACTTGTCTGAATTTACATTCAGAAAGGGAGTTAAACCACAGGAACTTGTCATCCTTCAAGATAGTGTTCATTTCTGGTAAACCAAGTGAATTTTGGGCTCAAATGGTTTTACACAGTTCTGGAACCCAACGCGATTCTCACTTAACTAAAGAGCATTTATGTAAGAGGAGGTGTGCTTTGTATCAGTTTCATAAGCAGATTTGAACTACATATGATCCGTATGAGTACGAAAGACAGGTCTTTTTTTCAGGGCATGCTCATGTTTCTTGCTGTATTGGAGATTCTGGAAAGAAGAGCTTGCTTCTAGTGTAAAGCAGATTATGTTTAATGGATGAGAACACTGGTTTGAATTTCCCTACCGAAACGGAGTTAAACAACAGGATCTGTGTCTTCCTACAAGCAAGAGTTTATTTCTGGTAAACCCAGTGAATTTTGGGCACAAATGATTTTACACAGTTCACGAACCCAACCCGATTCTCACTATTAACTAAAGAGGATTTATGTAAGAGGAGCTTTGGTTTGTATCAGTATCATAAGCAAAGTTGAACTACTTATGGTCCGTTTTAGTAGGAAATAGAGTTCTTTATTTTGTGGGCATGCTCATGGTTCTTGCTGTATTGGAGACTCTGGAAAGAAGAGCTTGCTTCTTGCATGAAATCAGAGTGTGTTTCATGGATGAGAACAGTGGTCTGAAATTCCCTTCAGAAACGGAGTTAAAGCCCAGGATCTGTGTCTTCCCTCAAGCAAGAGGTCATTTCTGGTAAACAAAGTGTATTTTGAGCTCAAATGATTTTACGCAGTTCTGGAACCCAAAGCGATTCTCACTATTACCTAAACAGCATTTATGTAAGAGGAGCTGTGGTTTGTATATGTTTCATAAGCAGAGTTGAACTCCATATTGTCCGTATGAGTAGAAAAGACAGTTCTTTTTCTCATGGCATGCTCATGTTTCTTGCTGTATTGGAGAAACTGGAAGAAGAGCTTCCTTGTTGCGTGAAAACAGAGTGTGTTTCATGGATGAGAACACTGGTCTGAATTTACATTCATAAAGGGATTTAAAGCACAGGATCTTTGTCATCCTACAAGAAAGTGTGCATTTCTTATAAACCATGTGAATTTTGGGCTTAAAGGATCTTACACAGTCCTGGAACGCGACGCGATTCTCACTATTAACTAAAGAGCATTTATGTAAGAGGAGCTGTGGTTTGTAACAGTTTCATAAGCAGAGTTGAAATCCATATGGTCCGTATGAGTAGAATAGACAGTTCTTTTTTTCAGGGCATGCTCATGTTTCTTGCTGTATTGGAGACTCTGGAAAGAAGAGCTTGCTTATAGCATTAAAACAGATTGTGTTTAATGGATGAGTACACTGGTCTGAATTTCCCTACAGAAACAGAGTTAAACAACAGGATCTGTGTCTTCCTCTAATCAAGAGTTTATTTCTGGTAAACCCAGTGAATTTTGGGCTCAAATTATTTTACACAGTTCACGAACCCAATGCGTTTCTCATTATTAAATAAAGAGGATTTATGTAAGAGGAGGTGTTGGTTGTATCAGTTTCATAAGCAGAGTTGAACTACATATGGACTGTATGAGTACGAAAGACAGGTCTTTTTTTCAGGGCATGCTCATGTTTCTTGCTGTATTGGAGATTCTGGAAAGAAGAGCTTGCTTCTAGTGTAAAGCAGATTATGTTTAATGGATGAGAACACTGGTTTGAATTTCCCTACCGAAACGGAGTTAAACAACAGGATCTGTGTCTTCCTACAAGCAAGAGTTTATTTCTGGTAAACCCAGTGAATTTTGGGAACAAATGATTTTACACAGTTCACGAACCCAACCCGATTCTCACTATTAACTAAAGAGGATTTATGTAAGAGGAGCTGTGGTTTGTATCAGTTTCATAAGCAGAGTTGAACTACATATGGTCCGTATTAGTAGGAAAGAAAGTTCTTTTTTTCTGGGCATGCTCATGGTTCTTGCTGTATTGGAGACTCTGGAAAGAAGACGATCCTTCTTGCGTGAAAACAGAGTGTGATTCATGGATGAGAACACTTGTCTGAATTTACATTCAGAAAGGGAGTTAAACCACAGGAACTTGTCATCCTTCAAGATAGTGTTCATTTCTGGTAAACCAAGTGAATTTTGGGCTCAAATGGTTTTACACAGTTCTGGAACCCAACGCGATTCTCACTTAACTAAAGAGCATTTATGTAAGAGGAGGTGTGGTTTGTATCAGTTTCATAAGCAGATTTGAACTACATATGATCCGTATGAGTACGAAAGACAGGTCTTTTTTTCAGGGCATGCTCATGTTTCTTGCTGTATTGGAGATTCTGGAAAGAAGAGCTTGCTTCTAGTGTAAAGCAGATTATGTTTAATGGATGAGAACACTGGTTTGAATTTCCCTACCGAAACGGAGTTAAACAACAGGATCTGTGTCTTCCTACAAGCAAGAGTTTATTTCTGGTAAACCCAGTGAATTTTGGGCACAAATGATTTTACACAGTTCACGAACCCAACCCGATTCTCACTATTAACTAAAGAGGATTTATGTAAGAGGAGCTTTGGTTTGTATCAGTTTCATAAGCAAAGTTGAACTACTTATGGTCCGTTTTAGTAGGAAATAGAGTTCTTTATTTTGTGGGCATGCTCATGGTTCTTGCTGTATTGGAGACTCTGGAAAGAAGAGCTTGCTTCTTGCATGAAATCAGAGTGTGTTTCATGGATGAGAACAGTGGTCTGAATTTCCCTTCAGAAACGGAGTTAAAGCCCAGGATCTGTGTCTTCCCTCAAGCAAGAGGTCATTTCTGGTAAACAAAGTGTATTTTGAGCTCAAATGATTTTACGCAGTTCTGGAACCCAAAGCGATTCTCACTATTACCTAAATAGCATTTATGTAAGAGGAGCTGTGGTTTGTATATGTTTCATAAGCAGAGTTGAACTCCATATTGTCCGTATGAGTAGAAAAGACAGTTCTTTTTCTCATGGCATGCTCATGTTTCTTGCTGTATTGGAGAAACTGGAAGAAGAGCTTCCTTGTTGCGTGAAAACAGAGTGTGTTTCATGGATGAGAACACTGGTCTGAATTTACATTCATAAAGGGATTTAAAGCACAGGATCTTTGTCATCCTACAAGAAAGTGTTCATTTCTTATAAACCATGTGAATTTTGGGCTTAAAGGATCTTACACAGTCCTGGAACGCGACGCGATTCTCACTATTAACTAAAGAGCATTAATGTAAGAGGAGCTGTGGTTTGTAACAGTTTCATAAGCACAGTTGAAATCCATATGGTCCGTATGAGTAGAATAGACAGTTCTTTTTTTCAGGGCATGCTCATGATTCTTGCTGTATTGGAGACTCTGGAAAGAAGAGCTTGCTTATAGCATTAAAACAGATTGTGTTTAATGGATGAGAACACTGGTCTGAATTTCCCTACAGAAACGGAGTTAAACAACAGGATCTGTGTCCTCCTACAAGCAAGAGGTCATTTCTGGTAAACAAAGTGTATTTTGAGCTCAAATGATTTTACGCAGTTCTGGAACCCAAAGCGATTCTCACTATTACCTAAATAGCATTTATGTAAGAGGAGCTGTGGTTTGTATATGTTTCATAAGCAGAGTTGAACTCCATATTGTCCGTATGAGTAGAAAAGACAGTTCTTTTTCTCAGGGCATGCTCATGTTTCTTGCTGTATTGGAGACTCTGGAAAGAAGAGCTTGCTTATAGCATTAAAACAGATTGTGTTTAATGGATGAGAACACTGGTCTGAATTTCCCTACAGAAACGGAGTTAAACAACAGGATCTGTGTCTTCCTACAAGCAAGAGGTCATTTCTGGTAAACAAGTGAATTTTGGGCTGAAATTATTTTACACAATTCTGGAACACAACGCGATTCTCACTATTAACTAAAGAGCATTTATGTAAGAGGAGCTGTGGTTTGTATCAGTTTCATAAGCAGAGTTGAACTATATATGGTCCGTATTAGTAGGAAAGAAAGTTCTTTTTTTCTGGGCATGCTCATGGTTCTTGCTGTATTGGAGACTCTGGAAAGAAGAGGATCCTTCTTGCGTGAAAACAGAGTGTGATTCATGGATGAGAACACTTGTCTGAATTTACATTCAGAAAGGGAGTTAAACCACAGGAACTTGTCATCCTACAAGAAAGTGTTCATTTTTGGTAAACCAAGTGAATTTTTGGCTCAAATGGTTTTACACAGTTCTGGAACCCAACGCGATTCTCACTTAACTAAACCGCATTTATTTAAGAGGAGGTGTGGTTTGTATCAGTTTCATAAGCAGAGTTGAACTACATATGGTCCCTATGAGTACGAAAGACAGTTCTTTTTTTCAGTGCATGCTCATGTTTCTTGCTGTATTGGAGATTCTGGAAAGAAGAGCTTGCTAATAGCCTAAAACAGAGTATGTTTAATGGATGAAAACACTGGTTTGAATTTCCCTACAGAAACGGAGTTAAACTACAGCATGTGTGTCTTCCTAGAAGCAGGAGTTTATTTCAGATAAACCCAGTGAATTTTGGGCTCAAATGATTTTAAACAGTTCTGGAACACAACGGGATTCTCACTATTAAATAAAGATCATTTATGTAAGAGGAGCTGTGGTTTGTATCAGTTTCATAAGCAGAGCTGTTCTACATATGGTCCATATGAGTAGGAAACACAGTTCTTTTTTTCCTGGGCATGGTCATGGTTATTGCTGTATTGGAGACGCTGGAAAGAAGAGCTAGCTTCTTGCGAGTAATCAGAGTGTGTTTCATGGATGAGAACACTGGTCTGAATTACATTCATAAATGGTGTTAAAGCACAGGAACTTTGTCATCCTACAAGAAAGTGTTCATTTCTTATAAACAAAGTGAATTTTGGGCTCAAATGCTTTTACACAGTTCACGAACCCAACCCTATTCTCATTATTAACTAAAGAGGATTTATGTAAGAGGAGCTTTGGTTTGTATCAGTTTCATGAGCAAAGTTGAACTACTTATGGTCCGTTTTAGTAGGAAATACAGTTTTTTTGTTGAGGGCATGCTCATGGTTCTTGCTGGATTGGAGACTCTGGAAAGAAGAGCTTGCTTCTTGCGTTAATATAGAGTGTGTTTCATGGATGAGAACTTTGGTCTGAATTTACATTCATAAACGGAGTTAAACCACAGGAAGTTTGTCATCCTACAAGAAAGAGTTCATTTCTGATAATGCAAGTGAATTTTGGGCTCAAATGATTTTACACAGTTCTCGAACTCAAAGCGATTCTCACTATTAACTAAAGAGCATTTATGTAAGAGGAGGTGTGGTTTGTATCAGTTTCATAAGCAGAGTTGAACTACATATGATCCGTATGAGTACGAAAGACAGGTCTTTTTTTCAGGGCATGCTCATGTTTCTTGCTGTATTGGAGATTCTGGAAAGAAGAGCTTGCTTCTAGCGTAAAACAGAGTATGTTTAATGGATGAGATCACTGGTTTGAATTTCCCTACAGAACCACAGTTAAACTACAGCATGTGTGTCTTCCTACAAGCAAGAGTTTATTTTGGGTAAACCCAGTGAATTTTGGGCTCAAATGATTTTACACAGTTCTAGAACCCAACCCGATTATCACTATTAACTAAAGAGGATTTATGTTAGAGGAGTTTTGGTTTGTATCAGTTTCATAAGCAAAGTTGAACTACTTATGGTCCGTTTTAGTAGGAAATACAGTTCTTTTTTTTGTGGGCATGCTCATGGTTCTTGCTGTATTGGAGACTCTGGAAAGAAGAGCTTGCTTCTTGGGTTAAAACAGAGTGTGTTTCATGGATGAGAACATTTGTCTGAATTTACATTCATAAAGGAGTTAAACCACAGGAACTTTGTCATCCCTCAAGAAAGAGTTCATTTCTGGTAATCCAAGTGAATTTTGGGCTCAAATGATTTTACACAGTTCTGGAACCCAAAGCGATTCTCACTATTAACTAAAGAGCATTTATGTAAGAGGAGCTGTGGTTTGTATCACTTTCATAATCAGAGTTGTACTACATATGGTCCGTATGATTAGGAAACACAGCTCTTTTTGTCTGGGCATGGTCATGGTTATTGCTGTATTAGAAACAGTGGAAAGAAGAGGTTGCTTCTTGCGTGAAATCAGAGTGTGTTTCATGGATGAGAACAGTGGTCTAAATTTCCCTTCAGAAACGGAGTTAAAGCCCAGGATCTGTGTCTACCTACAAGCAAGAGGTCATTTCTGGTAAACAAAGTGTATTTTGGGCTCAAATGATTTTAAGCAGTTCTGGAACCCAACACGATTCTGACAATCACCTAAATAGCATTTATGTAAGAGGAGCTGTGGTTTGTATATGTTTCATAAGCAGAGTTGAACTCCATATTGTCTGTATGAGTAGAAAAGACAGTTCTTTTTTTCAGGGTATGCTCATGTTTCTTGCTGTATTGGAGATTCTGGAAAGAAGAGCACGCTTCTAGCGTTAAGACAAAGTGTGTTTAATGGATGAGAACACTGCTTTGAATTTCTCTACAGAAATGGAGTTAAACTACAGCATGTGTGTCTTCCTACAAGCAAGAATTTATTTCTGCTAAACCCAGGGAATTTTGGGCTCAAAATATTTTACACTGTTCACGAACCCAACCCGATTCTCACTATTAACTAAAGAGGATTTATGTAAGAGGAGCTTTGGTTTGTATCAGTTTTATAAGCAAAGTTGAACAACTTATGGTCCGTTTTAGTAGGAAAAACAGTTCTTCTTTTGAGGGCAGGCTCATGGTTCTTGCTGTATTGGAGAATCTGGAAAGAAGAGCTTGATTCTTGCGTTAAAACAGAGTGTGTTTCATGGATGAGAACACCGGTCTGAATTTACATTCAGAAAGGGAGTTAAACCACAGGAACTTTGTCATCCTACAAGAGAGTGTTAATTTCCGGTAAACCAAGTGAATTTTGGACTCAAATGATTTTACACAGTTCTGGAACCCAAAGCGATTCTCACTATTAATTAAAGAGCATTTATGTAAGAGGAGCTGTGGTTTGTATCAGTTTCATAATCAGAGTTGTACTACATATGGTCCGTATGAGTAGGAAACACAGCTCTTTTTTTTTGGCCATGGTCATGGTTCTTGCTGTATTGGAGACGAAGGAAAGAAGAACTTGCTTCTTGCGAGAAATCAGAGTGTGTTTCATGGATGAGAACAGTGGTCTGAATTTCCCTTCAGAAACGAAGTTAAAGCCCAGGATCTGTGTCTTCCTACAAGCAAGAGGTCATTTCTGGTAAACCAAGTGAATTTTGGGCTGAAATTATTTTACACAATTCTGGAACCCAAGCGATTCCCACTATTAAATAAAGAGCATTTATGTAAGAGGAGCTGTGGTTTGTATCAGTTTCATAAGCAGAGTTGAACTCCATATGGTCCTTATGAGTAGAAAAGACAGTTCTTTTTCTCACGGCATGCTCATGTTTGGTGCAGTATTGGAGATCTGGAAAGAAGAGCTTGCTTCTTGCATGAAAACAGAGTGTGTTTAATGCATGAGAACACTGGTCTGAATTTCCCTACAGAAACGGAGTTAAACAACAGGATCTGTGTCTTCCTACAATCAAGAGTTTATTTCTGGTAAACCCAGTGAATTTTGGGATCAAAAGACTTTACACAGTTCAGGTACCCAAGGAGATTCTCATTATTAAATAAAGAGGATTTATGGAAGAGCAGCTGTGGTTTGTATCAGTTTCATAAGCAGAGTTGAACTACATATGGTCCGTATGAGTAGGAAACACAGTTCTTTTTTTGTCGGCATGCTCATGGTTCTTGCTGTATTGGAGACTCTGGAAAGAAGAGCTTCCTTCTTGCGTGAAAACTGAGTGTGTTTCATGGATGAGAACACTGGTCAGAATTTACATTCAGAAAGGGAGTTAAACCACAGGAACTTGTCATTCTATAAGAAAGTGTACATTTCTGGTAAACCAAGTGAATTTTGGGCTCAAATGATTTTACACAGTTCTGGAACCCAACGCGATTCTCACTATTAACTAAAGAGCATTTATATAAGAGGAAGTGTTTTTTGTATCAGTTTCATAAGCTGAGTTGAACTACATATGGTCAGTATGAATAGGAAACAAAGTCTTTTTTTCTGGACATGCTCATGGTTCTTGCTGAATTGGAGACTCTGGAAAGAAGTGGATGCTTCTTGCCTTAAAACAGAGTGTGTTTAATTCATGAGAACACTGGTCTGAATTTCCCTACAGAAACGGAGTTAAACAACAGGATCTGTGTCTTCCTACAATCAAGAGTTTATTTCTGGTAAACCCAGTGAATTTTGGGCTCAAATGATTTTACACAGTTCACGAACCCAATGCGTTTCTCATTATTAAATAAAGAGGATTTATGTAAGAGCAGCTGTGGTTTGTATCAGTTTCATAAGCAAAGGTGAACTACATATGGTCCGTATGAGTAGGAAACACGGTTCTTTTTTTTGTGGGCATGCTCATGGTTCTTGCTGTATTGGAGAAACTGGAAGAAGAGCTTCCTTCTTGTTTGAAAACAGAGTGTGTTTCATGGATGAGAACACTGGTCGTAATTTACATTCATAAAGGGAGTTAAAGCACAGGAACTTTGTCATCCTACAAGGAAGTGTTCATTTCTTGTAAACCAAGTGAATTTTGGGCTCAAATGATCTTACACAGTCCTGGAACGCAACGTGATTCTCACTAATAACTAAAGAGCATTTATGTAAGAGGAGGTGTGGGTTATATCAGTTTCATAAGCAGAGTTGAACTACATATGGTCCGTATGAGTAGGAAACACAGCTCTTTATTTCTGGGCATGGTCATGGTTCTTGCTGTATTGGAGACACTGGAAAGAAGAGCTTGCTTCTTGCGTAAAATCAGAGTATGTTTGATGGATGAGAACAGTGGTCTGAATTTCCCTTCAGAAACGGAGTTAAAGCCCAGGATCTGTATCTTCCTACAAGCAAGAGGTCATTTCTGGTAAACCAAGTGTATTTTGGGGTCAAATGATTTTACACAGTTCTGGAACCCAACGCGATTCTCACTGTTACCTAAATAGCATTTATGTAAGAGGAGCTGTGGTTTGTATAAGTTTCATAAGAAGAGTTGAACTCCATATGGTCCGTAGGAGTACAAAAGACAGTTCTTTTTTTCAGGGCATGCTCATGTTTCTTGCTGTATTGGAGACTCTGGAAAGAAGAGCTTGCTTATAGCATTAACACAGATTGTGTTTAATGGATGAGAACACAGGTCTGAATTTCCCTACAGAAACGGATTTAACAACAGGATCTGTGTTTTCCTACAAGCAATAGGTCATTTCTGGTAAACCAAGTGAATTTTGGGCTGAAATTATTTTACACAATTCTGGAACCCGACGTGATTCTCACTATTAACTAAAGAGCATTTATGTAAGAGGAGGTGTGGTTTGTATCAGTTTCATAAGCAGAGATGAATTACATATGGTACGTATGAATAGGAAAAACAGTCTTTTTTTCTGGACACGCTCATGGTTCTTGCTGTATTGGAAACACTGGAAAGAGGAGCTTGCTTCTTGCGTGAAATCAGAGTGTGTTTCATAGATGAGAGCAGTGGTCTGAATTTCCCTTCAGAAACTGAGTTAAAGCCCAGGATCTCTGTCTTCCTACAAGCAAGAGGTCATTTCTGGTAAACAAAGTGTATTTTGGGCTCAAATGATTTTATGCAGTTCTGGAACCCAACGCGATTCTCACTATTACCTCAATAGCATTTATGTAAGAGGAGCTGTGGTTTGTATATGTTTCATAAGCAGAGTTGAAGTCCATATTGTCCGTATGAGTAGAAAAGACTGTTCTTTTTTTCAGGGCATGCTCATATTTGTTGCTGTATTGGAGACTCTGGAAAGAAGAGCTTGCTTATAGCATTAAAACAGATTGTGTTTAATGGATGAGAACACTGGTCTGAATTTCCCTACAGAAAAGTAGTTAAACAACAGGATCTGTGTCTTCCTACAAGCAAGAGGTCATTTCTGGTAAACCAAGTGAATTTTGGGCTGAAATTATTTTACACAATTCTGGAACCCAACGCGATTCTCACTATTAACTAAAGAGCATTTATGTAAGAGGAGCTGTGGTTTGTATCAGTTTCATAAGCAGACTTGAACTCCATATGGTCCATATGAGTAGAAAAGACAGTTCTTTTTTTCAGGGCATCCTCATGTTTCTTGCTGTATTGGAGACTCTGGAAAGAAGAGCTTGCTTATAGCATTAAAACAGATTGTGTTTAATGGATGAGTACACTGGTCTGAATTTCCCTACAGAAACAGAGTTAAACAACAGGATCTGTGTCTTTCTACAATCAAGAGCTTATTTCTGGAAATCCCAGTGAATTTTGGGTTTAAATTATTTTACACCGTTCAGGAAACCAATGCGTTTCTCATTATTAAATAAAGAGGATATATGTAAGAGGAGCTGTGGTTTGTGTCAGTTTCATAAGCAAAGTTGAACTACATATGGTCCATATGAGTAGGAAACACGTTTGTTTTTTTTTTTTTTTTTTTGTGGGCATGCTCATGGTTCTTGCTGTATTGGAGAAACTGGAAGAAGAGCTTCTTTCTTGCGTGAAAACAGAGTGTGTTTCATGGATGAGAACCCTGGTCTGAATTACATTCTTAAAGGGAGTTAAACCACAGGAACTTTGTCATCCTACAATAAAGTGTTCATTTCTTATAAACCAAATGAATTTTGGGCTCAAATGATCTCACACAGTCCTGGAACGCAACGCGATTCTCACTATTAACAAAATAGCATGTATGTAAGAGGAGCTGTGGTTTGTATATGTTTCATAAGCAGAGTTGAAGTCCATATTGTCCGTATGAGTAGAAAAGACTGTTCTTTTTTTCAGGGCATACTCATATTTGTTGCTGTATTGGAGACTCTGGAAAGAAGAGCTTGCTTATAGCATTAAAACAGATTGTGTTTAATGGATGAGAACACTGGTCTGAATTTCCCTACAGAAAAGAAGTTAAACAACAGGATCTGTGTCTTCCTACAAGCAAGAGGTCATTTCTGGTAAACCAAGTGAATTTTGGGCTGAAATTATTTTACACAATTCTGGAACCCAACGCGATTCTCACTATTAACTAAAGAGCATTTATGTAAGAGGAGCTGTGGTTTGTATCAGTTTCATAAGCAGACTTGAACTCCATATGGTCCGTATGAGTAGAAAAGACAGTTCTTTTTTTCAGGGCATCCTCATGTTTCTTGCTGTATTGGAGACTCTGGAAAGAAGAGCTTGCTTATAGCATTAAAACAGATTGTGTTTAATGGATGAGTACACTGGTCTGAATTTCCCTACAGAAACAGAGTTAAACAACAGGATCTGTGTCTTTCTACAATCAAGAGCTTATTTCTGGAAATCCCAGTGAATTTTGGGTTTAAATTATTTTACAGAGTTCAGGAAACCAATGCGTTTCTCATTATTAAATAAAGAGGATATATGTAAGAGGAGCTGTGGTTTGTATCAGTTTCATAAGCAATGTTGAACTACATATGGTCTGTATGAGTAGGAAACACGTTGTTTTTTTTTTTTTGTGGGCATGCCCATGGTTCTTGCTGTATTGGAGAAACTGGAAGAAGAGCTTCTTTCTTGCATTAAAACAGAGTGTGTTTCATGGATGAGAACACTGGTCTGAATTACATACTTAAAGGGAGTTAAACCACAGGAACTTTGTCATCCTACAATAAAGTGTTCATTTCTTATAAACCAAATGAATTTTGGGCTCAAATGATCTCACACAGTCCTGGCACGCAACGCGATTCTCACTATTAACTAAAGAGCATTTATGTAAGTGGTGCTGTGGTTTGTACCAGTTTCATAAACAAAGTTGCAGTATATATAGTCCGTATGAGTAGGAAACATAGTTATTTTTTTCTGGGCATGCTCATGTTTCTTGCTGTTTTGGAGACGCTGGAAAGTAGAGCTTGCTTCTTGTGTGAAATCAGAGTGTGTTTCTTTAATGAGAACACTGGTCTGAATTTCCCTTCAGAATTGCAGTTAAACCCCAGGATCTGTGTCTTCCTACAAGCAAGAGTTTGTTTCTGGTAAACCCAGTGAATTTGGGGCTCATATGATTTTTCACAATTCATGAACCCAACGCGATTCCCACTGTTAACTAAAAAGCATTTGTGTAAGAAGAGCTGTGGTTTGTATATGTTTCATAAGCAGAGTTTATCTACATATGGTCTGTAAGACTTGGAAACACAGTTTTTAAGGCATGCTCATTTTTCTTGCTCTATTGGTGACGCTGGGTAGAAGAAATTGCTTCTTGCATTAAAACAGAGTGGGTTTCATGAATGAGAACTCTGGTCTGCATTTGCCTTCAGAAACGAAGTTAAACCCCAGGATCTGTGTGTTCCTACAAGCAAGAGTTCCTTTCTGGTAAATGCAGGGAATTTTGCGCTGAAATGATTGTACACAGTGAATGAACCCAACGCGATTCTAACTATTAACTAAAGAGCATTTATGTAAGAGGTGCTGTGGTTTGTACCAGTTTCATAAGCAAAGTTGAAGTATATATGGTCCGTATGAGTAGGAAACACAGTTATTTTTTTCTGGGCATGCTCATGTTTCTTGCTGTTTTGGAGACCCTGGAAAGAAGAGCTTGCATCTTGCGTGAAATCAGAGTGTGTTTCATTAATGAGAACACTGGTCTGAATTTCCCTTCAGAAATGGAGTTAAAAACGAGGATCTTTGTCTTCCTAAAAGCAAGAGTTCATTTCTGGTTAACAAAGAGAATATTGGGCTCAAATGATTTTACACAGTTCACAAATACATCTCGATTCTCAATATTAACTAAAGAGCATTTATGTAAGAGGAGCTGTGGTTTGTATCAGTTTCATAAGCAGAGTTGAACTGCATATGGTCTGTATGAGGAGGAAACACAGTTCTTTATTCTGAGCATTCTCATGGTTCTTGCTGTATTAGAGACGATGGAAAGAAGAGCTTCCTTCTTGAGTGAAAACAAAGTGTGTTTCATGGATGAGAACACTGGTCTGAATTTCCCTTCAGAATCGCAGTTCAACACCAGGATCTCTGTCTTCCTACAAGGAAGAGTTTGTTTCTGGTAAACCCAGTGAATTTTGGGCGCAAATGATATTTCACAGTTCATGAAACCAACGCGATTCTCACCGTTAACTAAACAGCATTTGTGTAAGAGGAGCTGTGGTTTGTATATGTTTCATAAGCAGAGTTGAAGTCCATATTGTCCGTATGAGTAGAAAAGACTGTTCTTTTTTTCAGGGCATACTCATATTTGTTGCTGTATTGGAGACTCTGGAAAGAAGAGCTTGCTTATAGCATTAAAACAGATTGTGTTTAATGGATGAGAACACTGGTCTGAATTTCCCTACAGAAAAGAAGTTAAACAACAGGATCTGTGTCTTCCTACAAGCAAGAGGTCATTTCTGGTAAACCAAGTGAATTTTGGGCTGAAATTATTTTACACAATTCTGGAACCCAACGCGATTCTCACTATTAACTAAAGAGCATTTATGTAAGAGGAGCTGTGGTTTGTATCAGTTTCATAAGCAGACTTGAACTCCATATGGTCCGTATGAGTAGAAAAGACAGTTCTTTTTTTCAGGGCATCCTCATGTTTCTTGCTGTATTGGAGACTCTGGAAAGAAGAGCTTGCTTATAGCATTAAAACAGATTGTGTTTAATGGATGAGTACACTGGTCTGAATTTCCCTACAGAAACAGAGTTAAACAACAGGATCTGTGTCTTTCTACAATCAAGAGCTTATTTCTGGAAATCCCAGTGAATTTTGGGTTTAAATTATTTTACAGAGTTCAGGAAACCAATGCGTTTCTCATTATTAAATAAAGAGGATATATGTAAGAGGAGCTGTGGTTTGTGTCAGTTTCATAAGCAAAGTTGAACTACATATGGTCCATATGAGTAGGAAACACGTTTGTTTTTGTTTTTTTTTTTTTTTTGTGGGCATGCTCATGGTTCTTGCTGTATTGGAGAAACTGGAAGAAGAGCTTCTTTCTTGCGTGAAAACAGAGTGTGTTTCATGGATGAGAACACTGGTCTGAATTACATTCTTAAAGGGAGTTAAACCACAGGAACTTTGTCATCCTACAATAAAGTGTTCATTTCTTATAAACCAAATGAATTTTGGGCTCAAATGATCTCACACAGTCCTGGAACGCAACGCGATTCTCACTATTAACAAAATAGCATGTATGTAAGAGGAGCTGTGGTTTGTATATGTTTCATAAGCAGAGTTGAAGTCCATATTGTCCGTATGAGTAGAAAAGACTGTTCTTTTTTTCAGGGCATACTCATATTTGTTGCTGTATTGGAGACTCTGGAAAGAAGAGCTTGCTTATAGCATTAAAACAGATTGTGTTTAATGGATGAGAACACTGGTCTGAATTTCCCTACAGAAAAGAAGTTAAACAACAGGATCTGTGTCTTCCTACAAGCAAGAGGTCATTTCTGGTAAACCAAGTGAATTTTGGGCTGAAATTATTTTACACAATTCTGGAACCCAACGCGATTCTCACTATTAACTAAAGAGCATTTATGTAAGAGGAGCTGTGGTTTGTATCAGTTTCATAAGCAGACTTGAACTCCATATGGTCCGTATGAGTAGAAAAGACAGTTCTTTTTTTCAGGGCATCCTCATGTTTCTTGCTGTATTGGAGACTCTGGAAAGAAGAGCTTGCTTATAGCATTAAAACAGATTGTGTTTAATGGATGAGTACACTGGTCTGAATTTCCCTACAGAAACAGAGTTAAACAACAGGATCTGTGTCTTTCTACAATCAAGAGCTTATTTCTGGAAATCCCAGTGAATTTTGGGTTTAAATTATTTTACAGAGTTCAGGAAACCAATGCGTTTCTCATTATTAAATAAAGAGGATATATGTAAGAGGAGCTGTGGTTTGTATCAGTTTCATAAGCAATGTTGAACTACATATGGTCTGTATGAGTAGGAAACACGTTGTTTTTTTTTTTGTGTGGGCATGCCCATGGTTCTTGCTGTATTGGAGAAACTGGAAGAAGAGCTTCTTTCTTGCGTTAAAACAGAGTGTGTTTCATGGATGAGAACACTGGTCTGAATTACATACTTAAAGGGAGTTAAACCACAGGAACTTTGTCATCCTACAATAAAGTGTTCATTTCTTATAAACCAAATGAATTTTGGGCTCAAATGATCTCACACAGTCCTGGCACGCAACGCGATTCTCACTATTAACTAAAGAGCATTTATGTAAGTGGTGCTGTGGTTTGTACCAGTTTCATAAACAAAGTTGCAGTATATATAGTCCGTATGAGTAGGAAACATAGTTATTTTTTTCTGGGCATGCTCATGTTTCTTGCTGTTTTGGAGACGCTGGAAAGTAGAGCTTGCTTCTTGTGTGAAATCAGAGTGTGTTTCTTTAATGAGAACACTGGTCTGAATTTCCCTTCAGAATTGCAGTTAAACCCCAGGATCTGTGTCTTCCTACAAGCAAGAGTTTGTTTCTGGTAAACCCAGTGAATTTGGGGCTCATATGATTTTTCACAATTCATGAACCCAACGCGATTCCCACTGTTAACTAAAAAGCATTTGTGTAAGAAGAGCTGTGGTTTGTATATGTTTCATAAGCAGAGTTTATCTACATATGGTCTGTAAGACTTGGAAACACAGTTTTTAAGGCATGCTCATTTTTCTTGCTCTATTGGTGACGCTGGGTAGAAGAAATTGCTTCTTGCATTAAAACAGAGTGGGTTTCATGAATGAGAACTCTGGTCTGCATTTGCCTTCAGAAACGAAGTTAAACCCCAGGATCTGTGTGTTCCTACAAGCAAGAGTTCCTTTCTGGTAAATGCAGGGAATTTTGCGCTGAAATGATTGTACACAGTGAATGAACCCAACGCGATTCTAACTATTAACTAAAGAGCATTTATGTAAGAGGTGCTGTGGTTTGTACCAGTTTCATAAGCAAAGTTGAAGTATATATGGTCCGTATGAGTAGGAAACACAGTTATTTTTTTCTGGGCATGCTCATGTTTCTTGCTGTTTTGGAGACCCTGGAAAGAAGAGCTTGCATCTTGCGTGAAATCAGAGTGTGTTTCATTAATGAGAACACTGGTCTGAATTTCCCTTCAGAAATGGAGTTAAAAACGAGGATCTTTGTCTTCCTAAAAGCAAGAGTTCATTTCTGGTTAACAAAGAGAATATTGGGCTCAAATGATTTTACACAGTTCACAAATACATCTCGATTCTCAATATTAACTAAAGAGCATTTATGTAAGAGGAGCTGTGGTTTGTATCAGTTTCATAAGCAGAGTTGAACTGCATATGGTCTGTATGAGGAGGAAACACAGTTCTTTATTCTGAGCATTCTCATGGTTCTTGCTGTATTAGAGACGATGGAAAGAAGAGCTTCCTTCTTGAGTGAAAACAAAGTGTGTTTCATGGATGAGAACACTGGTCTGAATTTCCCTTCAGAATCGCAGTTCAACACCAGGATCTCTGTCTTCCTACAAGGAAGAGTTTGTTTCTGGTAAACCCAGTGAATTTTGGGCGCAAATGATATTTCACAGTTCATGAAACCAACGCGATTCTCACCGTTAACTAAACAGCATTTGTGTAAGAGGAGCTGTGGTTTGTATATGTTTCATAAGCAGAGTTGAAGTCCATATTGTCCGTATGAGTAGAAAAGACTGTTCTTTTTTTCAGGGCATACTCATATTTGTTGCTGTATTGGAGACTCTGGAAAGAAGAGCTTGCTTATAGCATTAAAACAGATTGTGTTTAATGGATGAGAACACTGGTCTGAATTTCCCTACAGAAAAGAAGTTAAACAACAGGATCTGTGTCTTCCTACAAGCAAGAGGTCATTTCTGGTAAACCAAGTGAATTTTGGGCTGAAATTATTTTACACAATTCTGGAACCCAACGCGATTCTCACTATTAACTAAAGAGCATTTATGTAAGAGGAGCTGTGGTTTGTATCAGTTTCATAAGCAGACTTGAACTCCATATGGTCCGTATGAGTAGAAAAGACAGTTCTTTTTTTCAGGGCATCCTCATGTTTCTTGCTGTATTGGAGACTCTGGAAAGAAGAGCTTGCTTATAGCATTAAAACAGATTGTGTTTAATGGATGAGTACACTGGTCTGAATTTCCCTACAGAAACAGAGTTAAACAACAGGATCTGTGTCTTTCTACAATCAAGAGCTTATTTCTGGAAATCCCAGTGAATTTTGGGTTTAAATTATTTTACAGAGTTCAGGAAACCAATGCGTTTCTCATTATTAAATAAAGAGGATATATGTAAGAGGAGCTGTGGTTTGTGTCAGTTTCATAAGCAAAGTTGAACTACATATGGTCCATATGAGTAGGAAACACGTTTGTTTTTTTTTTTTTTTTTTTTGTGGGCATGCTCATGGTTCTTGCTGTATTGGAGAAACTGGAAGAAGAGCTTCTTTCTTGCGTGAAAACAGAGTGTGTTTCATGGATGAGAACACTGGTCTGAATTACATTCTTAAAGGGAGTTAAACCACAGGAACTTTGTCATCCTACAATAAAGTGTTCATTTCTTATAAACCAAATGAATTTTGGGCTCAAATGATCTCACACAGTCCTGGAACGCAACGCGATTCTCACTATTAACAAAATAGCATGTATGTAAGAGGAGCTGTGGTTTGTATATGTTTCATAAGCAGAGTTGAAGTCCATATTGTCCGTATGAGTAGAAAAGACTGTTCTTTTTTTCAGGGCATACTCATATTTGTTGCTGTATTGGAGACTCTGGAAAGAAGAGCTTGCTTATAGCATTAAAACAGATTGTGTTTAATGGATGAGAACACTGGTCTGAATTTCCCTACAGAAAAGAAGTTAAACAACAGGATCTGTGTCTTCCTACAAGCAAGAGGTCATTTCTGGTAAACCAAGTGAATTTTGGGCTGAAATTATTTTACACAATTCTGGAACCCAACGCGATTCTCACTATTAACTAAAGAGCATTTATGTAAGAGGAGCTGTGGTTTGTATCAGTTTCATAAGCAGACTTGAACTCCATATGGTCCGTATGAGTAGAAAAGACAGTTCTTTTTTTCAGGGCATCCTCATGTTTCTTGCTGTATTGGAGACTCTGGAAAGAAGAGCTTGCTTATAGCATTAAAACAGATTGTGTTTAATGGATGAGTACACTGGTCTGAATTTCCCTACAGAAACAGAGTTAAACAACAGGATCTGTGTCTTTCTACAATCAAGAGCTTATTTCTGGAAATCCCAGTGAATTTTGGGTTTAAATTATTTTACAGAGTTCAGGAAACCAATGCGTTTCTCATTATTAAATAAAGAGGATATATGTAAGAGGAGCTGTGGTTTGTATCAGTTTCATAAGCAATGTTGAACTACATATGGTCTGTATGAGTAGGAAACACGTTGTTTTTTTTTTTTTGTGGGCATGCCCATGGTTCTTGCTGTATTGGAGAAACTGGAAGAAGAGCTTCTTTCTTGCGTTAAAACAGAGTGTGTTTCATGGATGAGAACACTGGTCTGAATTACATACTTAAAGGGAGTTAAACCACAGGAACTTTGTCATCCTACAATAAAGTGTTCATTTCTTATAAACCAAATGAATTTTGGGCTCAAATGATCTCACACAGTCCTGGCACGCAACGCGATTCTCACTATTAACTAAAGAGCATTTATGTAAGTGGTGCTGTGGTTTGTACCAGTTTCATAAACAAAGTTGCAGTATATATAGTCCGTATGAGTAGGAAACATAGTTATTTTTTTCTGGGCATGCTCATGTTTCTTGCTGTTTTGGAGACGCTGGAAAGTAGAGCTTGCTTCTTGTGTGAAATCAGAGTGTGTTTCTTTAATGAGAACACTGGTCTGAATTTCCCTTCAGAATTGCAGTTAAACCCCAGGATCTGTGTCTTCCTACAAGCAAGAGTTTGTTTCTGGTAAACCCAGTGAATTTGGGGCTCATATGATTTTTCACAATTCATGAACCCAACGCGATTCCCACTGTTAACTAAAAAGCATTTGTGTAAGAAGAGCTGTGGTTTGTATATGTTTCATAAGCAGAGTTTATCTACATATGGTCTGTAAGACTTGGAAACACAGTTTTTAAGGCATGCTCATTTTTCTTGCTCTATTGGTGACGCTGGGTAGAAGAAATTGCTTCTTGCATTAAAACAGAGTGGGTTTCATGAATGAGAACTCTGGTCTGCATTTGCCTTCAGAAACGAAGTTAAACCCCAGGATCTGTGTGTTCCTACAAGCAAGAGTTCCTTTCTGGTAAATGCAGGGAATTTTGCGCTGAAATGATTGTACACAGTGAATGAACCCAACGCGATTCTAACTATTAACTAAAGAGCATTTATGTAAGAGGTGCTGTGGTTTGTACCAGTTTCATAAGCAAAGTTGAAGTATATATGGTCCGTATGAGTAGGAAACACAGTTATTTTTTTCTGGGCATGCTCATGTTTCTTGCTGTTTTGGAGACCCTGGAAAGAAGAGCTTGCATCTTGCGTGAAATCAGAGTGTGTTTCATTAATGAGAACACTGGTCTGAATTTCCCTTCAGAAATGGAGTTAAAAACGAGGATCTTTGTCTTCCTAAAAGCAAGAGTTCATTTCTGGTTAACAAAGAGAATATTGGGCTCAAATGATTTTACACAGTTCACAAATACATCTCGATTCTCAATATTAACTAAAGAGCATTTATGTAAGAGGAGCTGTGGTTTGTATCAGTTTCATAAGCAGAGTTGAACTGCATATGGTCTGTATGAGGAGGAAACACAGTTCTTTATTCTGAGCATTCTCATGGTTCTTGCTGTATTAGAGACGATGGAAAGAAGAGCTTCCTTCTTGAGTGAAAACAAAGTGTGTTTCATGGATGAGAACACTGGTCTGAATTTCCCTTCAGAATCGCAGTTCAACACCAGGATCTCTGTCTTCCTACAAGGAAGAGTTTGTTTCTGGTAAACCCAGTGAATTTTGGGCGCAAATGATATTTCACAGTTCATGAAACCAACGCGATTCTCACCGTTAACTAAACAGCATTTGTGTAAGAGGAGCTGTGGTTTGTATCAGTTTCATAAGCACAGTTGATCTACATATGGTCTGTATGACTAGGAAACACAGTTCTTTTTTGAAGGCATGCTCATGGTTCTTGCTATATTGGAGACGCTGGAAAGAAGAGATTGCTTCTTGCATTAAAACAGATTGGGTTTCATGAATGAGAACTCTGGTCTGAATTTGCCTTCAGAAACGAAGTTAAATCCCCGGATCTGTGTCTTCCTACAAGCAAGAGTTCATTTTTGGCAAACCCAGTGAATTTTGGGATCAAATGATTTTACACAGTTCACAAACCCAACGTGATTCTCACTATTAACTAAAGAGCATTTATGTAAGAGGAGCTGTGGTTTGTATCAGTTTCATAAACAGAGTTGAACTGCATATGTTCTGTATGAGGAAGAAACACAGTTCGTTTTTTCTGGGCATTCTCATGGTTCTTGCTGTATTGGAGACACTGGAAAGAGGAGGATGCTTCCTGCGTTAAAACAGCATGTGTTTCATGGATGGGAACACTGGTCTGACTTTCCTTTCAGAATCCGAGTAAAACCAAAGGATCTGTGTGGTCCTACAAGCAAAAGTTCTTTTCTGGTAAAAGCAGTGAATTTTGGGCTGAAATGATTGTACACAGTGCACGAACCCAACACGATTCTAACTATTAACTAAAGAGCATTTATGTAAGAGGTGCTGTTGTTTGTACCAGTTTCAAAAGCAAAGTTGAAGTACATATGGTCCGTATGAGTAGGAAACACAGCTCTTTTTTTCTGGGCATGGTCATGGTTCTTGCTGTATTGGAGACGCTGGAAAGAAGAGCTTGCTTTTTGCGTGAAATCAGAGTGTGTTTCATGGATGAGAACAGTGGTCTAAATTTCCCTTCAGAAACGGAGTTAAAACCCTGGATCTGTGTCTTCCTACAAGCAAGAGGTCATTTCTGGTAAACCCAGTGAATTATGGGCTGAAATTATTTTACACAATTCTGGAACCCAACGCGATTCTCACTATTAACTAAAGAGCATTTATGTAAGAGGAGCTGTGGTTTGTATCAGTTTCATAAGCAGAGTTGAACTCCATATGGTCCGTATGAGTAGAAAAGACAGTTCTTTTTTTCAGGGCATGCTCATGTTTCTTGCTCTTTTGGAGACTCTGGAAAGAAGAGCTTGCTTATAGCATTAAAACAGGTTGTGTTTAATGGATGAGAACACTGGTCTGAATTTCCCTACAGAAACAGTGTTAAACAACAGGATCTGTGTCTTTCTACAATCAAGAGTTTATTTCTGGAAAACCCAGTGAATTTTGGGCTTAAATTATTTTACACAGTTCACGAACCCAATGCGTTTCTCATTATTAAATAAAGAGGATATATGTAAGAGGAGCTGTGGTTTGTATCAGTTTCATAAGCAGAGCTGATCTACATATGGTCCGTATGAGTAGGAAACACAGTTCTTTTTTTCCTGGGCATGGTCATGGTTCTTGCTTTATTGGAGACGCTGGAAAGAAGAGCTAGCTTCTTGCGAGTAATCAGAGTCTGTTTCATGGATGAGAACATTGGTCTGAATTTCCCTTTAGATACGGAGTAAAGCCCAGGTACTGTGTCTTCCTAAAAGCAAGAGTTTATTTCTGGTAAACCAAGGGAATTTTGGGCTCAAATGAGATTACACAGTTCTGGAACCCAACCGGATTCTCACTATTAACAAAGAGGCTTTATGTAAGAGGAGCTTTGGTTTGTATCAGTTTCATAATCAGAGTTGTATTACATAAGGTCCGTATGAGTAGGAAACACAGCTTTATTTTTCTGGTCATGGTCATGGTTCTTGCTTTATTGGAGACTCTGGAAAGACGAGCTTGCTTCTTGCGTGAAATCAGAGTGTGTTTCATGGATGAGAACAGTGGTCTGAATTTCCCTTCAGAAACGGAGTTAAAGCCCAGGATCTGTGTCTTCCTATTAGCAAGAGGTCATTTCTGGTAAACCCAGTGAATTTTGGGCATAATTGTTTTACACAGTTCACGAACCCAATGCGTTTCTCATTATTAAATAAGAGGATTTATGTAAAAGGTGCTGTGGTTTGTATCAGTTTCATAAGCAAAGTTGAACTACATATGGTCCGTATGAGTAGGAAACACGGTTCTTTTTTTTTTGTGGGCATGCTCATGGTTCTTGCTGTATTGGAGAAACTTGAAGAAGAGCTTCCTTCTTGCGTGAAAACAGTGTGTTTGATGGATGAGAACACTGGTCTGAATTTACATTCATAAATTTAGTTAAATCACAGGAACTTTGTCATCCTACAAGAAAGTGTTCATTTCTTATAAACCAAGTGAATTTTGGGCTCAATTGATCTTACACAGTCCTGGAACGCAACGAGATTCTCACTATTAACTAAAGAGCATTTATGTAAGAGGAGCTGTGGGTTGTATCAGTATCATTAGCAGAGTTGAACTACATATGGTCCCTATGAGTAGGAAAGAAAGTTCCTTTTTTCTGGGCATGCTCATGGTTCTTGCTGTACTGGAGACTGGAAAGAATAGATTCCTTCTTGCGTGAAAACAGAGTGTGTTTCATGGATGAGAACACTGGTCTTAATTTACATTCAGAAAGGGAGTTAAACCACAGGAACTTGTCATCCTACAAGAAATTGTTCCTTTCTGGTAAACCAAGTGAATTTGGGCTCAAATGGTTTTATACAGTTCTGGAACCCAATGCGATTCTCACTTAACTAAAGAGCATTTATGTAAGAGGAGGTGTGGTTTGTATCAGTTTCATAAGCAGAGTTGAACTACATATGGTCCGTATGAGTAGGAAACACTGTTCTTTTTTTCAGGGCATTCTCATGGTTCTTCCTGTATTGGACACGCTGGAAAGAAGAGCTTGCTTCTTGCGTTAAAACAGAGTGTGTTTCATTAATGAGAACACTTTTCTGAATTTCCCTACAGAAACAGAGTTAAACCCCAGGATCTGTGTCTTCCTACAAGCAAGAGTTTGTTTCTGGTAAACCCAGTGAATTTTGGGCTCAAATGATTTTTCACAATTCATTAACCCAACGCGATTCTCACTGTTAACTAAACAGCATTTGTGTAAGAGGAGCTGTGGTTTGTATCAATTTCATAAGCAGAGTTGATCTACATATGGTCTGTATGACTTGGAAACCCAGTTCTTTTTTGAAGGCATCGTCATTGTTCTGGCTGTATTGGAGACGCTGGAAAGAAGGGATTGCTTCTTGCATTAAAACAGAGTGGGTTTCATGAATGAGAACTCTGTTCTGAATTTGCCTTCAGAAACGAAGTTAAACCCCAGGATCTGTGTCTTCCTACAAGCAAGAGTTTATTTTTGGTAAACCCAGTGAATTTTGGGCTCAAATGATTTTACACAGTTCACAAACCCATCGCGATTCTCACTATTAACTAAAGAGCATTTATGTAAGAGGAGCTGTGGTTTGTATCAGTTTCATAAGCAGAGTTGAACTGCATATGTTCTATTTGAGGAGGAAACACAGTTCGTTTTTTCTGGGCATTCTCATGGTTCTTGCTGTATTGGAGACGCTGGAAAGAAGAGCTTGCTTCTTGCGTGAAAAGAGAGTGTGTTTCAAGGATGAAAACACTGGTCTGTATTTCCCTTCAGAATCGGAGTAAAACCACAGGATCTGTGTGTTCCTACAAGCAAGAGTTCATGTCTGTTAAATGCAGTGAATTTTGCGCTGAAATGATTGTACACAGTGAATGAACCCAACGCGATTCTAACTATTAACTAAAGCACATTTATGTAAGAGGTGCTGTGGTTTGTACCAGTTTCATAGGCAAAGTTGAAGTATATATGGTCCGTATAAGTAGGAAACACAGTTATTTTTTTCTGGGCATGCTCATGTTTCTTGCTGTTTTGGAGAACCTGGAAAGAAGAGCTTGCTTCTTGAGTGAAATCAGAGTGTGTTTCATTAATGAGAACACTGGTCTGAATTTCCCTTCAGAAATGGAGTTAAAAACCGGGATCTGTGTCTTTCCACAAGCAAGAGTTCATTTCTGGTTAACAAAGAGAATATTGGGCTCAAATGATTTTACACAGTTCACAAACACATCTCGATTCTCACAATTAACTAAAGAGCATTTATGTAAGAGGAGCTTTGGCTTGTATCAGTTTCATAAGCAGAGTTGAATTGCATATGGTCCATATGAGTAGGAAACACGGTTCTTTTTTTTGTGGGCATGCTCATGGTTTTTGCTTATTGGAGACACTGGAAAGAAGAGCTTGCTTCTTGCGTGAAATCAGAGTGTGTTTCATGGATGAGAACAGTTGTCTGAATTTCTCTACAGAAACGAAGTTAAACAACAGGATCTGTGTCTTCCTACAAGCAAGATGTCATTTCTGGTAAACCAAGTGAATTTTGGGCTTAAATTATTTTACACAATTCTGGAACCCAACGCGATTCTCACTATTAACTAAAGAGCATTTATGTAACAGGAGCTGTGGTTTGTATCAGTTTCATAATCAGAGTTGAACTACATATGGTCCGTATGAGTAGGCAACAAGGTTCTTTTTTTCTGGGCATACTCATGGTTCTTTCTGTATTGGATACACTGGAAATAAGCGGACACTTCTTGCCTTAAAACAGAGTGTTTTTCAGGGATGAGAACTCTGGTCTGAATTTCCCTTCAGAAACAGAGTTAAACCACCATATCTGTGTCTTCCTACAAGCAAGAGTTCATTTCTAGTAAACACAGTGAAAATTGGGCTCAAATAATTTTTCGCAGTTCCCTACCCCTACGCATTTCTAACTATTAACTAAAGAGCATTTATGTAAGAGGAGCAGTGGTTTGTGTCAGTTTCACAAGAAGAGTTGAACAGCATATGGTCCGAATGAGGAGGAAACACAGTTCATTTTTTTCTGGGCTTGCTCACAGTTTTGCTGTATTGGAGACACTGGAATGAAGAGCTTGTTTCTTGCGGGAAAACATAGTGTGTTTCATGGATGAGAACACTGGTCTGAATTTCCCTTCAGAATTGCAGTTATACCCCAGGATATGTGTCTTCTTACAAGCAAGAGTTTGTTTCTGGTAAACCCAGTGAATTTTGGGCTCAAAAGATATTACACAGTTCATGATCCCAACGGGAATCTCACTGTTAACTAAACAGCATTTGTGTAAGAGGAGCTGTGGTTTGTATCAGTTTCATAAGCAGAGTTGATCTACATATGGTCTGTATGAGTAGGAAACACAGTTCTTTTTTGAAGGCATGCTCATGGGTCTTGCTGTATTGGAGACACTGGAAAGAAGAGATTGCTTCTTGCATTAAAACAGAGAGGTGGGATGAATGAGAACTCTGGTCTGTATTTGCCTTCAGAAACGAAGTTAAACCCCAGGATCTGTGTCTTCCTACAAGCCAGAGTTCATTTCTGGTAAACCCAGAGAATTTTGGGCTCCAATGATTTTACACAGTTCACGAACCCAACGCGATTCTCACTGTTAACTGAAGAGCACTTATGTAACATGAGATGTGGTTTGTATCAGTTTCATAAGCAGAGTTGAACTACATATGGTCCGTATGAGTAGGAAACACTGTTCTTTTTTTCAGGGCATTCTCATGGTTCTTCCTGTATTGGACACGCTGGAAAGAAGAGCTTGCTTCTTGCGTTAAAACAGAGTGTGTTTCATTAATGAGAACACTTTTCTAAATTTCCCTACAGAAACAGAGTTAAACCCCAGGATCTGTGTCTTCCTTACAAGCAAGAGTTCATTTCTGGTAAACAAAGTGAATTTTGGGCTCAAATGATTTTACACAGTTCACGAACCCATCGCGATTCTCACTATTAACTAAAGAGCATTTATGTAAGAGGAGTTGTGGTTTGTATCAGTTTCATAAACAGAGTTGAACTGCATATGGTCTGTATGAGGAGGAAACACAGTTCTTTTTTCTGGGCATTCTCATGGTTCTTGCTTTATTGGAGACGCTGGAAAGAAGAGGATGCGTCCTGCGTTAAAACAGCATGTGTTTCATGGATGAGAACACTGGTCTCAATTTCCCTTCAGAATCAGAGTTAAACCACAGGATCTGTGTGGTCCTACAAGCAAGAATTCATTTCTGGTAAATGCAGTGAATTTTGGGCTGAAATGATTGTACACAGGGCATGAACCCAACGCGATTCTAACTATTAACTAAAGAGCATTTATGTAAGAGGTGCTGTGGTTCGTACCAGTTTCATGAGCAAAGTTGAAGTACATATGGTCCATATGAGTAGGAAACACAGTTATTTTTTTCTGGGCATGCTCATGTTTCTTTCTGTTTTGGAGACGCTGGAAAGAAGAGCTTGCTTCTTGCGTGAAATCAGAGTGTGTTTCAATAATGAGAACACTGGTCTAAATTTCCCTTCAGAATTGCAGTTAAACCCCAGGATCTGTGTCTTCCTACAAGCAAGAGTTTGTTTCTGGTAAACCCAGTGAATTTTGGGCTCAAATGATTTTTCACAATTCATGAACCCAACGCGATTCTCACTGTTAACTAAACAGTATTTGTGTAAGAGGAGCTGTGGTTTGTATCAGTTTCATAAGCAGAGTTGATCTACATATGGTCTGTATGACTAGGAGACACAGTTCTTTTTTGAAGGCATGCTCATGGTTCTTGCTGTATTGGTGATGCTGGGAAGAAGAAATTGCTTCTTGCATTAAAACAGAGTGGGTTTCATGAATGAGAACTGTGGTCTGAATTTGCCTTCAGAAACGAAGTTAAACCCCAGGATCTGTGTGTTCCTACAAGCAAGAGTTCATTTCTGGTAAACCAAGTGAATTTTGCGCTGAAATGATTGTACACAGTGAATGAACCCAACGCGATTCTAACTATTAACTAAAGAGCATTTATGTAAGAGGTGCTGTGGTTTGTACCAGTTTCATAAGCAAAGTTGAAGTATATATGGTCCATATAAGTAGGAAACACAGTTATTTTTTTCTGGGCATGCTCATGTTTCTTGCTGTTTTGGAGAACCTGGAAAGAAGAGCTTGCATCTTGCGTGAAATCAGAGTGTGTTTCATTAATGAGAACACTGGTCTGAATTTCCCTTCAGAAATGGAGTTAAAAACCGGGATCTGTGTCTTTCTCCAAGCAAGAGTTCATTTCTGGTTAGCAAGGAGAATATTGGGCTCAAATGATTTTACACAGTTCACAAACACATCTCGATTCTCACAATTAACTAAAGAGCATTTATGTAAGAGGAGCTGTGGCTTGTATCAGTTTCATAAGCAGAGTTGAACTGCATATGGTTCCTATGAGTAGGAAACACGGTTCTTTTTTTTGTGGGCATGCTCATGGTTCTTGCTGTATTGTAGACACTGGAAAAAGAGCTTCCTTCTTGAGTGAAAACAGAGTGTGTTTCATGGATGAGAACACTGGTCTGAATTTACATTCAGAAAGGGAGTTAAACCACAGGAACTTTGTCATCCTCCAAGAAAGTGTTCATTTCTAGTAAACCAAGTGAATTTTTGGCTCAAATGGTTTTACACAGTTCTGGAACCCAACGCGAATCTCACTTAACTAAAGAGCATTTATGTAAGAGGAGTTGTGGTTTGTATCAGTTTCATAAGCAGAGTTGAACTACATATGATCCGTATCAGTACGAAAGACAGGTCTTTTTTTCAGGGCATGCTCATGTTTCTTGCTGTATTGGAGATTCTGGAAAGAAGAGCTTGCTTCTAGCCTAAAACAGAGTATGTTTTATGGATGAGAATACTGGTTTGAATTTCCCTACAGAAACGGTGTTAAACTACAGCATGTGTGTCTTCCTACAAGCAAGAATTTATTTTGTGTAAACCCAGTGAATTTTGTGCTCAAATGATTTTACACAGTTCTGGAACCCAGCGCGATTCTCACTATTACCTAAATAGCATTTATGTAAGAGGAGCTATGGTTTGTATGTGTTTCATAAGCAGAATTGAACTCCATATGGTCCGTATGAGTAGAAAAGACAGTTCTTTTTTTCAGGGAATGCTCATGTTTCTTGCTGTATTGGAGACTCTGGAAAGAAGAGCTTGCTTATAGCATTAAAACAGATTGTGTTTAATGGATGAGAACACTGGTCTGAATTTCCCTACAGAAACGGAGTTAAACCCCAGGATCTTTGTCTTCCTACAAGCAAGAGTTCATTTCTGGTAAACCAAGTGAATTTTGGGCTCAAATGATTTTACACAGGTCTGGAACACAACGGGATTCTCACTATTAAATAACGATCATTTATGTAAGATGAGCTGTGGTTTGTATCAAATTCATAAGCAGAGCTGATCTACATATGGTCCGTATGAGTAGGAAACACAGTTCTTTTTTTCCTGGGCATGGTCATGGTTCTTGCTTTATTGGAGACGCAGGAAAGAAGAGCTAGCTTCTGGCGAGTAATCAGAGTCTGTTTCATGGATGAGAACATTGGTCTGAATTTCCCTTTAGATACGGAGTAAAGCCCAGGTACTGTGTCTTCCTAAAAGCAAGAGTTTATTTCTGGTAAACCAAGGGAATTTTGGGCTCAAATGATTTTACACAGTTCTGGAACCCAACCCAATTCTCACTATTAACTAAAGAGGCTTTATGTAAGAGGAGCTTTGGTTTGTATCAGTTTCATAATCAGAGATGTACTACATAGGGTCCGTATCAGTAGGAAACACAGCTTTATTTTTCTGGTCATGGTCATGGTTCTTCCTTCATTGGAGACTCTGGAAAGAAGAGCTTGGTTCTTGCGTGAAATCAGAGTGTGTTTCATGGATGAGAACAGTGGTCTGAATTTCCCTTCAGAAACGGAGTTAAAGCCCAGGATCTGTGTCTTCCTATTAGCAAGAGGTCATTTCTGGTAAACCCAGTGAATTTTGGGCTTAAATTGTTTTACACAGTTCACGAACCCAATGCGTTTCTCATTATTAAATAAAGAGGATTTATGTAAGAGGAGCTGTGGTTTGTATCAGTTTCCTAAGCAAAGTTGAACTACATATGGTCCGTATGAGTAGGAAACACGGTTCTTTTTTTTTTGTGGGCATGCTCATGGTTCTTGCTGTATTGGAGAAACTTGAAGAAGAGCTTCCTTCTTGCGTGAAAACAGAGTGTGTTTGATGGATGAGAACACTGGTCTGAATTTACATTCATAAATTTAGTTAAAGCACAGGAACTTTGTCATCCTACAAGAAAGTGTTCATTTCTTATAAACCAAGTGAATTTTGGGCTGAAATGATCTTACACAGTCCTGGAACGCAAAGCGATTCTCACTATTAACTAAAGATCATTTATGTAAGAGGAGCTGTGGGTTGTATCATTTTCATAAGCAGAGTTGAACTACATATGATCCGTATGAGTACAAAAGACAGGTCTTTTTTTCAGGGCATGGTCATGGTTCTTGCTGTATTGGAGACACTGGAAAGAAGAGCTTGCTTCTTGCGTGAAATCAGCGTGTGTTTCATGGATGAGAATAGTGGTCTGAATTTCCCTACAGAAATGGAGTTAAACAACAGGATCTGTGTCTTCCTACAAGCAAGAGGTCATTTCTGGTAAACCAAGTGAATTTTGGGCTTAAATTGTTTTACACAATTCTGGAACCCAACGCGATTCTCACTATTAACTAAAGAGCATTTATGTAACAGGAGCTGTGGTTTGTATCAGTTTCACAAGCAGAGTTGAACAGCATATGATCCGAATGAGGAGGAAACACAGTTCTTTTTTTTCTGGGCTTGCTCACAGTTTTGCTGTATTGGAGACGCGGGAAAGAAGAGCTTGTTTCTTGCGGGAAAACATAGTGTGTTTCATGGATGAGAACACTGGTCTGAATTTCCCTTCAGTATCGCAGTTATACCCCAGGATATGTGTCTTCTTACAAGCAAGAGTTTGTTTCTGGTAAACCCAGTGAATTTGGGGCTCAAAAGATATTACACAGTTCATGAACCCAACGGGAATCTCACTGTTAACTAAACAGCATTTGTGTAAGAGGAGCTGTGGTTTGTATTAGTTTCATAAGCAGAGTTGATCTACATATGGTCTGTATGACTAGGAAACACAGTTCTTTTTTGAAGGCATGCTCATGGGTCTTGCTGTATTGGAGACACTGGAAAGGAGAGATTGCTTCTTGCATTAAAACAGAGAGGTGTGATGAATGAGAACTCTGGTCTGTATTTGCCTTCAGAAACGAAGTTAAACCCCAGGATCTGTGTCTTCCTACAAGCCAGAGTTCATTTCTGGTAAACCCAGAGAATTTTGGGCTCAAATGATTTTACACAGTTCACGAACCCAACATGATTCTCACTATTAACTAAAGAGCATTTATGTAAGAGGAGCTGTGGTTTCTATCAGTTTCATAAGCAGATTTTGAACTACATAGGGTGCGTATGAGTAGGAAACACTGTTCTATTTTTCAGGGCATTTTCATGTTTCTTCCTGTATTGGACACGCTGGAAAGAAGAGCTTGCTACTTGCGTTAAAACAGTCTGTGTTTCATTAATGAGAACACTTTTCTGAATTTCACTTCAGAATCGGAGTTAAACCACAGGATCTGTGTGTTCCTACAAGCAAGAGTTCATTTCTGGTAAACGCAGTGAATTTTGGGCTGAAATGATTGTACACAGTGAACGAACCCAACGCGATTCTAACTATTAACTAAAGAGCATTTATGTAAGAGCTCTGTGGTTTGTATCAGTTTCATAAGCAAAGTTGAAATATATATGATCTGTATGAGTAGGAAACACAGTTATTTTTTTCTGTGCATGCTCATGTTTCTTGCTGTTTTGGAGACCCTGGAAAGAAGAGCTTGCTTCTTGCGTGAAATCAGAGTGTGTTTCTTAATGAGAGCACTGGTCTGAATTTCCCTTCAGAAATGGAGTTAAAAACCGGGATCTGTGTCTTCCTACAAGCAAGAGTTCATTTCTGGTAAACCCAGTGATTTTTGGGCTCAAATGATTTTACACAGTTCATGAACCCAGTGTGATTCTCACTATTGCCTAAAGAGCATTTATGTAAGAGGTGCAGTGGTTTGTATCAGTTTCATAAGCAGAGTTGAACTACATATGTTTCATAAGAGTAGGAAACACAGCTCTTTTTTTCTGCGCATGCTCATGGTGTTGCTCTATTGGAGACACTGGAACCATGACCCTGCTTCTTGCTTTAAACAGAGTGTTTTCCATGGATGAGAACAATGGTCTGAATTTCCGTTCAGAACCGGAGTTAAACCCCAGGAACTGGGTCTTCCTACAAGCAAGAGATCATTTCTGGTAAACCCAGTGAATTTTGGGCTGTAATGATTTTACACAGTGCACGAAACCAACGCGATTCTAACTATTAACTAAAGAGCATTTATGTAATAGGATATTTGGATTGTATCAGTTTCATAATCAGGGTTGAACTACATATGGGCCTTATGACTAGGAAACTCAGTTCTTTTTTTCTGGGCATGCTCATATTTCTTGCTGTATAAGAGATGCTGGAAAGAAGAGGTTGCTATTTGAATTAAAACAGAGTGTGTTTCATGGATGATAACTCTGGTCTGAATTTCCCTTCAGAAACGGAGTTAAACCCCAGGATCTCTGTCTTCCTCCAAGCAAGAGTTCATTCCTGGTAAACCCAGTGATTTTTGGACTCAAGTGATTTTACACAGTTCATGAACCCAGTGTGATTCTCACAATTAACTAGAGTGCATTTATGTAAGATTGTTGTGATTTATATTAGTTTCATAAGCAGAGTTGAACTACATATGGTCCGTATGAGTAGAAAACACAGCTCTTTTTTTCTGGGCATGCTCATGGTGTTGCTGTGTTGGAGATGCTGGAACAAAGATCCTGCTTCTTGCCGGAAAACAGAGTGTGTTTCATGGATGAGAACACTGGTCTGAATTTCCCTTCAGAAACAGAGTTAAATCCCAGGAACTGTGTCTTCCTACAAGCAAGATTTCATTTCTGGTAAACCCAGTGAATTTTGGGCTCAAATGATTTTACACAGTTCACGAAGCCAACGAGATTCTCACTATTACCTAAAGAGCATTTATGTAAGAGGAGCTGTGGTTTGTATCAGTTTCATAAGCAGAGTTGAACTACTTATGGTCCGTATGAATAGGAAACACAGTTCTTTTTACAGGGCATTCTCATTGTTCTTGCTCTATTGGAGACGCTGGAAAGAAGAGGATGCTTCTTGCGTTAAAACAGACTGTGTTTCATTAATGAGAACACTGGTCTGGTTTTCCCTTCAGAAATGGAGTTAAACCTGAGGATCTGTGTCTTCATACAAGCAAGAGTTCATTTCCGGTAAACCAAGTGAATTTGGGCTCAAATGATTTTACACTGTTCTAGAATCCAATGTGATTATCACTATTAACTAAAGAGCATTTATGTACCTGGAGTTGTGGTCTGTATCAGTTTCATAGGCAGAGTTGAACTACATATTGTCTGTATGAGTAGGAAACTCAGTTCTTTTTTTCTGGACATTCTTATTGTTGTTGTTGTATTGGAGATGCTGGAAAGAAGAGGATGCTTCTTGCCTTAAAACAGAGTGTTTTTCAGGGATGAGAACTCTGGTCAGATTTTCCCTTCAGAAACGGAGTTAAACACCAGGATCTGTGTCTTCCTACAAGCAAGAGTTCATTTCTGGTAAACCCAGTGAATTTTGGGCTCAAATGATTTTACACAGTTCATGAACCCAACGCGATTCTCACTATTGCCTAAAGAGCATTTATGTAAGAGGAGCTGTGGTTTTTATCAGTTTCATAAGCAGAGATGAACTACATATGGTCCGTATGAGTGGGAAACACAGCTCTTTTATTTTGGGCATGCTCATGATGTTGCTGTATTGGAGACGCTTGAAACAAGAGCTTGCTTCTTGTGGGAAAACAGAGTGTGTTTCATAGATGAGAACACTGGTCTGAATTTCCCTTCAGAAACGGAGTTAAACCCCAGAAACTGTGTCTTCCTACAAGCAAGAGTTCATTTCTGGTAAACCCAGTGAATTTTGGGCTCAAATGATTTTACACAGTTCACGAAACCAACGCGATTCTCACTATTACCTAAAGAGCATTTATGTAAGAGGAGCTGTGGTTTGTATCAGTTTCATAAGAAGAGTTGAACTACATATGGTCCGTATGAGTAGGAAACACAGTTCTATTTTGAGGGCATGCTCATGGTTCTTACTGTTTTTGAGAGACTGGAAAGAAGAGCTTGCTTCTTGAAATAAAACAGATTGTGTCATGGATAAGAACTCTGGTCTGAATTTCCCTTCTGAATCGTAGTCAAACCCCAAGTTCTGTGTCTTCCTACAAGCAAGAGTTCATTTCTTGTAAACCAAGTGAATTTTGGGCTCAAATGATTTTTCACAGTTCTAGAAGCCAACACAATTCTCACTATTAACTAAAGAGCATTTACGTAAGAGGACCTCTGGTCTGTATCAGTTTCCTAAGCAGAGTTGAACTACATATTGTCCGTATGAATAGGAAACTCAGTTCTTTTTTTTGGGCATTCTCATGGTTCTACCTGTATTGGAGACGCTGGAAAGATGAGGATGCTTCTTCCCTTAAAACAGACTGTTTTTCTGGGATGAAACTCTGGTCTGAATTTCCCTTCTGAAACGGTGTTAAAACCAGGATCTGTGTCTTCCTACACCAACAGTTCATTTCTGGTATACAATGGATATTTTGGGCTAAAATAATTTTACACAGTTCACGAACCCAACGCGTTTCTCACTATTAACTAAAGAACATTTACGTAAGAGGAGCTGTGGTTTGTATCAGTTTCATAAGCAGAGTTGATCTACATATAGTCTGTATGACTAGGAAACACAGTTCTTTTTTGAGGGCATGCTCATTGTCTTGCTGTATTGGAGACACTGGAAAGAAGAGCTTGCTTTTTGTGGTAAAACGGAGTGAGTTTCATTAATGAGAACAGTGGTCTGAATTTCCCTACGGGAATCGAGTTAAACCCCAGCATCTGTGTCTTCCTACATGTAAGGGTCATTTCTGGTAAACAAAGTGAATTTTGGGCTCACATGATTTTACACAGTTCTTTATCCCAACACGATAATCACTATTAACTAAAGGGCATTTATGTAAGAGGAGCTGTGGTCTGTATCAGTTTCATAAGCAGAGTTGAACTACATATGGTCCGTATGAGTAGGAAACTCAGTTCTTTTATTCTGGGCATGCTCATGGTTCTTGCTGTATTGGAGAGGCTGGAAATAAGATGATGCTTCTTGCCTTAAAACAGATTGTTTTTCAGGGATGAGAACTCTGGTCTGATTTTCCCTTCAGAAACGGATTGAAACCCCAGGATCTGTGTCATCCCACAGCAAGAGTTCAAATCTGGTAAACCAAGTGAATTTTGGGCCCAAATGATTTTAAACAGTTCAAGAACCCAATGCGATTCAAGCTATTAACTAAAGAGCATTTATGTAAGAGGAGCTGTGTTTTGTACCAGTTTCATAAGCAGAGTTGAACTCCATGTTGTCTGTTTGTGTAGGAAATACAGTTCTTTTTTTCTGGGCATGCTCAAGGTTATTGCTGTATTGGTGACTCTGGAAAGAAGAGATTGCATCTTGCATGAAAATGGAGTGTGTTTCATGGATGAGAACACTGGTCTGAATTTCCCTACAGAAACGGAGTTAAACAACAGGATCTGTGTCTTCCTAAAAGCAAGAGTTCATTTCCGGTAAATCAAGAGAATATTCGGTCAAATGATTTTACACAGTTCATGAACCCAACGCGATTCTCACTATTAACTAGAGAGCATTTATGTAAGAGGAGCTGTGGTTAGTATCAGTTTTATAATCAGAGTTGAACTACATATGGTCCGTATGAGTAGGAAACACAGCTCTTTTTCTGGGCATGCTCATGGTTCTTTAGGCATTGGAGACACTGGAAAGAAGAGCTTGCTTCTTGCATGAAAACAGAGTGTGTTTCATGGATGAGAACACTGGTCTGAATATCCCTTCCGAAATTGAGTGAAATCCCAGGATCTGTGTCTCCCTACAAGCAAGAGTTCATTTATGGTAAACCAAGTGCATTTTGGGCTCAAATGATTTTACACAGTTCTGGAACCCAAAGCGATTCTCACTATTAACTAAAAAGCATTTATGTAAGAGGAGCTGTGGTTAATATCAGGTTCATAGGCAGAGTTGAACTACATATGGTCGGTATTTGTAGGAAACACAGTTCTTTTTTTCGGGGCATGCTCGTGGTTCTTGCTGTATTGGAAAATCAGGAAATAAGAGCTTGCTTCTTAAGTTAAAACAGAGTGTGTTTAATGGATGAGAACACTGGTCTGAATTTCCCTACAGAAATGGAATTAAACAACAGGATCTGTGTCTTCCTACAAGAAAGAGTTCATTTCTGGTAAACCCAGTGAATTCTGTGCTCAAATGATTTTACACAGGTCTTGAACCCAATGCGATTCTCACAATTAACTAAAGATAATTTATGTAAGAGGAGCTGTGGTTAATATCAGGTTCATAGGCAGATTTGAACTACATATGGTCGGTATTTGTAGGAAACACAGTTCTTTATTTCGGGGCATGCTCGTGGTTCTTGCTGTATTGGAAAAACAGGAAATAAGAGCTTGCTTCTTAAGTTAAAACAGAGTGTGTTTAATGGATGAGAACACTGGTCTGAATTTCCCTACAGAAATGGAGTTAAACAACAGGATCTGTGTCTTCCTACAAGAAATAGTTCATTTCTGGTAAACCCAGTGAATTCTGGGCTAAAATGATTTTACACAGTTCTGGAACCCAAAGAGATTCTCACTATTAACTAAAGAGCATTTATGTAAGAGGAGCTGTGGTTAGAAACAATTTCATAAGCAGAGTTGAGCTACATATGGTCCGTATGAGTAGGAAACACATTTCTTTTTTTCCTGGAATGCTCATGGTTCTTGGTGTATTAGAGACACTGGAAAGAAGAGCTTGCTTCTAGCTTGAAAACAGAGTGTTTTTCATGGATGAGAACACTGGTCTGAATTTCGCTTCAGAAAAGGAGTTTAAGCCCTGGATGTGTTTCTTCCTACAAGCAAGAGTTCATTTCTGGTAAACCATGTGAATTTTGGGATCAAAGGATTTTACACAGTTCACGAACCCAACGCATTCTCACTATTAACTAAAGAGCATTTATGTAAGAGGAGCTGTGGTTAGAAACAATTTCATAAGCAGAGTTGAACTACATATGGTCCGTATGAGCAGGAAACACAGTTCTTTATTTCCGGACATGCTCATGGTTCTTGCTGTATTGGAGACACTGGAAAGAAGAGCTTGCTTATTGCGTGAAAACAGAGTGCTTTTCATGGATGAGAACACTGGTCTGAATTTCCCTTCAGAAAAGGAGTTTAAGCCCTGGATGTGTTTCTTCCTACAAGCAAGAGTTCATTTCTGGTAAACCATGTGAATTTTGGGATCAAAGAATTTTACACAGTTCACGAACCCAACGCGATTCTCACTATTAACTAAAGAGCATTTATGTAAGAGGAGCTGTGGTTAGTATCAGTTTCATATGCAGAGTTGAACTACATATGGTCCGTATGAGTAGAAAACACAGTTCTTTTTTTCTGGGCATGCTCATGGTTCTTGCTGTATTGGAGACGCTGGAAAGAAGAGTTTGCTTCTTGCGTGAAAACAGAGTCTGTTTCATGGAGGAGAACACTGGTAGAATTTCCCTTCCGAAATGGAGTTAAACCCCAGGATCTGTGTCTTCCTACAAGCAAGAGTTCATATCTGGTAAACCATTGAAATTTGGGCTCAAATGATTTTACACAGTTTGGAACCCAACGCGATTCTCACTATTAACTAAAGAGCATTTATGTAAGAGGAGCTGTGGTTAGTATCAGATTCATAAGCAGAGTGGAACTACATATGGTCCGTATGAGCAGGAAACACAGTTCTTTATTTCCGGACATGCTCATGGTACTTGCTGTATTGGAGACACTGGAAAGAAGAGCTTGCTTATTGCGTGAAAACAGAGTGCTTTTCATGGATGAGAACACTGGTCTGAATTTCCCTTCAGAAAAGGAGTTTAAGCCCTGGATGTGTTTCTTCCTACAAGCAAGAGTTCATTTCTGGTAAACCATGTGAATTTTGGGATCAAAGAATTTTACACAGTTCACGAACCCAACGCGATTCTCACTATTAACTAAAGAGCATTTATGTAAGAGGAGCTGTGGTTAGTATCAGTTTCATATGCAGAGTTGAACTACATATGGTCCGTATGAGTAGAAAACACAGTTCTTTTTTTCTGGGCATGCTCATGGTTCTTGCTGTATTGGAGACGCTGGAAAGAAGAGTTTGCTTCTTGCGTGAAAACAGAGTCTGTTTCATGGAGGAGAACACTGGTAGAATTTCCCTTCCGAAATGGAGTTAAACCCCAGGATCTGTGTCTTCCTACAAGCAAGAGTTCATATCTGGTAAACCATTGAAATTTGGGCTCAAATGATTTTACACAGTTTGGAACCCAACGCGATTCTCACTATTAACTAAAGAGCATTTATGTAAGAGGAGCTGTGGTTAGTATCAGATTCATAAGCAGAGTGGAACTACATATGGTCCATACGAGTAGGAAACACAGCTCTTTTTTTCTGGGCGTGCTCATGGTTCTTCCTGTATTGGAGATGCTGGGAAGAAGAGCTTGCATCTTGCGTGAAAATAGAGTGTGTTTCATGGATGAGAACACTGGTCTGAATTTCCCTACCGAAATGGAGTTAAACCCCAGGATCTGCGTCTCCCTACAAGCAAGAGTTCATTTCGGGAAAACCAAGTGCATTTTGGGCTCTAATGATTTTACACAGTTCACGAACCCAACGCGATTCTCACTATTAACTAAAGAGCATCTATGTAAGAGGAGCTGTGGTTAGAATCAGTTTCATAGGCAGAGTAGAACAACATATGGTCGGTATTTGTAGGAAACCCAGTTCTTTTTTTCAGGACATGCTCATGGATCTTGCTGTATTGGAGAGGCTGGAAAGAAGAGATTGCTTCTTGCGTGAAATCAGAGTGTGTTTTATGGATGAGAACTGTGGTCTTAATTTCCCTCCAGAAACGGAGTTAAACCCCAGGATCTGTGTCTTACTACAAGCAAGAGTTCATTTCCGGTAAACCAAGTGAATTTGGGGCTCAAGAGATTGTACACACTTCTGGAACCCAACGCGATTCTCATTATTAACTAAAGAGCATTTATTTAAGGGGAGTTGTGGTTAGTATCAGTTTTATAATCAGAGTTGAACTACATATGGTCCATACGAGTAGGAAACACAGCTCTTTTTTTCTGGGCGTGCTCATGGTTCTTTCTGTATTGGAGATGCTGGAAAGAAGAGCTTGCATCTTGCGTGAAAATAGAGTGTGTTTCATGGATGAGAACACTGGTGTGAATTTCCCTACCAAAATGGAGTTAAACCCCAGGATCTGTGTCTCCCTACAAGCAAGAGTTCATTTCTGGTAAACCAAGTGCATTTTGGGCTCAAATGATTTTTCGCAGTTCTAGAACCCAACGCGATTCTCACTATTAGATAAAGATCATTTTTGTAAGAGGAGCTGCGGTCTGTATCAGTTTCATAAGCAGAGTTGAACTACATATGGTCCATATGAGTAGGCAACCTAGTTCTTTTTTTCTGGGCATGCTCATGGTTCTTGCTGTATTGGAGACGCTGGAAAGAAGAGCATGCTTCTTGCGTGAAAACAGAGTGTTTTTCATGGATGAGAACACTTGTCTGAAATTCCCATCAGAAACGGAGTAAAAGTCCTGGATCTGTGTCTTCCTACAAGCAAGAGTTCATTTCTGGTAAACCAAGTGAATTTTAGGCTCAAATGATTTTACACAGGCCTGAAACCCAACGCGATTCACACTATTAACTAAAGATCATTTATGTAAGACGAGCTGTGGTTAGTATCAGTTTCATAAGCAGAGTTGAACTATATATGGTCCGTATGAGTAGAAAACACAGTTCTTTTTTCTGGGCATGCTATTGGTTCTTGCTGTATTGGATTCGCTGGAAAGAAGAGCTTGCTTCTTGCGTGAAAACAGAGTGTGTTTCATGGATAAAAAAACACTGGTCTGAATATCCCTTCCGAAATTGAGTGAAATCGCAGGATCTGTGTCTCCCTACAAGCAAGAGTTCATTTCTGGTAAACCAAGTGCATTTTGGGCTCAAATGATTTTACAGAGTTCTGGAACCCAAAGCGATTCTCACTATTAACTAAAAAGCATTTCTGTAAGAGGAGCTCTGGTTAATATCAGGTTCATAGGCAGAGTTGAACTACATATGGTCGGTATTTGTAGGAAACACAGTTCTTTTTTTCGGGGCTTGCTCATGGTTCTTGCTGTATTGGAAAATCTGGAAATAAGAGCTTGCTTCTTAAGTTAAAACAGAGTGTGTTTAATGGATGAGAACACTGGTCTGAATTTCCCTACAGAAATGGAGTTAAACAACAGGATCTGTGTCTTCCTACAAGAAATATTTCATTTCTGGTAAACCTAGTGAATTCTGGGCTCAAATGATTTTACAATGGTCTTGAATCCAACGCGATTCTCACTATTAACTAAAGATCATTTATGTAAGAGGATCTGTGGTTAGTATCAGATTCATAAGCATAGTTGAACTACATATGGTCTGTATGAGTAGGAAACACAGTTCTTTTTTTCTGGGCAGGCTCATGGTTCTTGCTGTATTGGAGACGTTGGAAAGAAGAGCTTGCTTCTTGCGTTAAAACAGAGTGTGTTTCATGGATGAGAACACTGGTCTGAATTTCCCTACAGAAATGGAGTTAAACAACAGGATCTCTGTCTTCCTACAAGAAAGAGTTCATTTCTGGTAAACCCAGTGAATTCTGGGCTCAAATGATTTTACACAGTTTTGGAACCCAAGGCGATTCTCACTATTAACTAAAGAGCATTTATGTAAGAGGAGCTGTGGTTAGTATCAGTTTCATAGGCAGAGTTGAACTACATATGGTCTGTATGAGTAGGAATCACAGTTCTTTTCTTCTGGGCATGCTCATGGTTCTTGCTGTATTGGAGACACTGGAAAGAAGAGCTTGCTTTTTGCTTGAAAACAGAGTGTGTTTCATGGAAGAGGACACTGGTCTGAATTTCCCTTCAGAAACAGAGTCAAACCACAGGATCTGTGTCTTCCTACAAGCAAGAGTTCATTTCTGGTATACCAAGTGAATTTTGGGCTCAAATGATTTTACACAGTTCACGAACCCAACGCTTTTGTCACTATTAACTAAAGAGCATTTATGTAAGAGGAGCTGTGGTTAGAAACAATTTCATAAGCAGAGTTGAACTACATATGGTCCGTATGAGCAGGAAACACAGTTCTTTTTTTCCGGGCATGGTCATGGTTCTTGCTGTATTGGAGACACTGGAAAGAAGAGCTTGCTTATTGCGTGAAAACAGAGTGTTTTTCATGGATGAGAACACTGGTCTGAATTTCCCTTCAGAAAAGGAGTTTAAGCCCTGGATGTGTTTCTTCCTACAAGCAAGAGTTCATTTCTGGTAAACCATGTGAATTTTGGGATCAAAGGATTTTACACAGTTCACGAACCCAACGCGATTCTCACTATTAACTAAAGAGCATTTATGTAAGAAGAGCTGTGGTTAGTATCAGTTTCATAGGCAGAGTTGAACTACATATGGTCTGTATGAGTAGAAAACACAGTTCTTTTTTTCTGGGCATGCTCATGGTTCTTGCTGTATTGGAGACGCTGGAAAGAAGAGTTTGCTTCTTGCGTGAAAACAGAGTCTGTTTCATGGAGGAGAACACTGGTAGAATTTCACTTCCGAAATGGAGTTAAACCCCAGGATCTGTGTCTTCCTACAAGCAAGAGTTCATATCTGGTAAACCATTGAAATTTGGGCTCAAATGATTTTAACACAGTTTGGAACCCAACGCGATTCTCACTATTAACTAAAGAGCATTTATGTAAGAGGAGCTGTGGTTAGTATCAGATTCATAAGCAGAGTGGAACTACATATGGTCCATATGAGTAGGAAACACAGTTCTTTTTTTCTGTGCATGCTCATGGTTCTGGCTATATTGGAGACGCTGGAAAGAAGAGCTTCCTTCTTGCATCAAAAGGGAATGAGTTTCATAGATGAGAACACAGGTCTGAATTTTCCTTCCGAAATGGAGTTAAACCACAGGATATTTGTCATCCTACAAGCAAGAGTTCATTTCTGGTAAAACACATGAATTTTGGGCTCAAATGATTTTACACAGTTCTGGAATCCAAGTCGATTCTCACTATTAACTAAAGAGCAATTATGTAAGACGTGCTGTGGTTTGTATCAGTTTAATAAGCAGAGTTGAACTACATATGGTCCTTATGAGTAGGAAAGGCAGTTCTTTTATTCAGGGCATGCTCATGTTTCTTTCTGTATTGGAGATGCTGGAAAGCAGAGCTTGCTTCTTGCGTTAAGACAGAGTGTGTTTAAAGGATGAGAACACTGGTGTGAATTTCCCTACAGAAACGGAGTTAAACAACAGGATGTGTGACTTCCTACAAGCAAGAGTTTATTTCTGGTAAACCCAGTGAATTTTGGTTTCAAATGATTTTACACAGTTCAAACCCAACGCGATTCTCACTATGAACTAAAGAGTATTTATGTAAGAGGAGCTGTGGTTTGTATCAGTTGCAGAAGCAGAGCTGAACTAAATATGGTCCGTATGAGTAGGAAACACAGTTCTTTTTTTCTGGGCATGCTCATGTTTCTTGCTGTATTGGATACGATGGAAAGAAGAGTTTGCTTCTTGCTTGAAATCAGAGTGAGTATCATCGATGAGAACAGTGGTCTGAATTTCCTTTCAGAAAGGAGGTTAAAGGCCAGGATCTGTGTCTTCCTACAAGCAAGAGATCTTTTCTGGTAAACCAGGTGAATTTTGAGCTGAAATAATTTTACACAGTTCCTGAGCCCAACGTGATTCTCACTATTAACTAAAGAGCATTTATGTAAGAGGAGCTGTGCTTAGTATCAGTTTCATAAGCAGAGTTGAACTACATATGGTCCCTATGAGTAGAAAAGACAGTTCTTTTTTTCAGGACATGCTCATGGTTCTTGCTGTATTGGAGACACTGGAAGAAGAGCTTCCTTCTTTCCTGAAAACAGAGTGTGTTTTATGGATGAGAACACTGGTCTGAATTTACATTCAGAAAGGTAGTTAAACCACAGGAACTTTGTCACCTACAAGAAAGTGTTCATTTCTGGTAAACCAAGTGAATTTTGGGCTCAAATGATTTAACCCAGTTCTGGAACGCAACGCGATTCTCATTATTAACTAAAGAACATTTATGTAAGAGGAGGTGTGGTTTGTATCAGTTTCTTAATCAGAGTTGAACAACATTATGTCCGTATGAGGAGGAAATACAGTTTTTTTTTCAGGGCATGCTCATGTTTCTTGCTGTATTGGAGATTCTGGAAAGAAGAGCTTGCTTCTAGCGTTAAAACAGAGTGTTTAATGGATGAGAACACTGGTTTGAATTTCCCTATACAAACGGAGTTAAACAACAGGATCTGTGTCTTCCTACAATCAAGAGTTTATTTCTGGTAAGCCCTGTGAATTTTGGGCTCAAATGATTTTACACAGTTCACGAACCCAACGCGATTCTCACTATTAACTAAAGAGCATTTATGTAAGTGGAGCTGTGGTTTGTATCAGTTTCATAAGCTGAGCTGAACTACATATGGTCCATATGAGTAGGAATCACAGTTCTTTTGTTTTGGGCATGCTCATGGTTCTTGCTGTATTGGAGACACTGGAAAGAAGAGCCTCCTTCTTGCGTGAAAGCAGAGTGTGTTTCATAGATGAGAACACAGGTCTGAATTTACATTCAGAAACGGAGTTAAACCACAGGATATTTTTTGTCATCCTACAAGCAAGAGTTCATTTCTGGTAAAACACATGAATTTTGGGCTCAAATGATTTTACACAGTTCTGGAACCGAACGCGTTTCTCACTATTAACTAAAAAGCATTTATGTAAGTGGAGCTGGGGTTTGTATCAGTTTCATAAGCAGAACTGAACTAAGTATGGTCCGTTTGAGTAGGAAAAACAGTTCTTTTTTTCTGGGGATGGTCATGGTTCTTGCTGTATTGGATACGATGGAAGGAGGAATTTGCTTCTTGCATGAAATCAAAGTGAGTTTCATGGATGAGAACAGTGGTCTGAATTTCCCTTCAGAAATCAGTTAAAGCACAGTATCTGTGTCTTCCTACAATCAAGAGTTTATTTCTGGTAAACCCAGTGAATTTTGGGCTCAAAAGATTTTACACACTCACGAACACAATGCGATTCTCATTATTAAATAAAGAGGATTTATATAAGAGGAGTTGTGGTTTGTATCAGTTTCATGAGCAAAGTTGAACTACAAATGGTACGTATGAGTAGGAAAGACAGTTCTTTTTATCTGGGCATGCTCATGGTTCTTGCTGTATTGGAGACTCTGGACAGAAGAGCTTCCTTCTTGCGTGAAAACAGAGTGTGCATAATGAATGAGAACACTAGTTTGAATTTCCTTACAGAATCGAAGTTAAACAACAGGATCTATGTCTTCCTACAAGCAAGAATTCACTTCTTGTGAACCAGTGAATTTTGGGCTCAAATGATTTAACACAGTAATAGAACCCAACATGATTCTCACTATTAACTAAGAGCATTTATGTAAGAGGATCTGTGGTTAGTATCAGATTCATAAGCATAGTTGAACTACATATGGTCTGTATGAGTAGGAAACACAGTTCTTTTTTTCTGGGCATGCTCAAGGTTCTTGCTGTATTGGAGACGTTGGAAAGAAGAGCTTGCTTCTTGCGTTAAAACAGAGTGTTTTTCATGGATGAGAACACTGGTCTGAATTTCCCTTCAGAAAAGGAGTTTAAGCCCTGGATGTGTTTCTTCCTACAAGCAAGAGTTCATTTCTGGTAAACGATGTGAATTTTGGGATCAAAGGATTTTACACAGTTCACGAACCCAACGCGATTCTCACTATTAACTAAAGAGCATTTATGTAAGAGGAGCTGTGGTTAGTATCAGTTTCATAGGCAGAGTTGAACTACATATAGTCCGTATGAGTAGAAAACACAGTTCTTTTTTTCTGGGCATGCTCATGGTTCTTGCTGAATTGGAGACGCGGGAAAGAAGAGTTTGCTTCTTGCGTGAAAACAGAGTCTGTTTCATGGAGGAGAACACTGGTAGAATTTCCCTTCCGAAATGGAGTTAAACCCCAGGATCTGTGTCTTCCTACAAGCAAGAGATCTTTTCTGGTAAACCAGGTGAATTTTGAGCTGAAATAATTTTACACAGTTCCTGAGCCCAACGTGATTCTCACTATTGACTAAAGAGCATTTATGTAAGAGGAGCTGTGCTCAGTATCAGTTTCATAAGCAGAGTTGAACTACATATGGTCCCTATGAGTAGAAAAGACAGTTCTTTTTTTCAGGACATGCTCATGGTTCTTGCTGTATTGGAGACACTGGAAGAAGAGCTTCCTTCTTTCCTGAAAACAGAGTGTGTTTTATGGATGAGAACACTGGTCTGAATTTACATTCAGAAAGGTAGTTAAACCACAGGAACTTTGTCACCTACAAGAAAGTGTTCATTTCTGGTAAACCAAGTGAATTTTGGGCTCAAATGATTTAACCCAGTTCTGGAACGCAACGCGATTCTCATTATTAACTAAAGAACATTTATGTAAGAGGAGGTGTGGTTTGTATCAGTTTCATAAGCAGAGTTGAACAACATTATGTCCGTATGAGGAGGAAATACAGTTTTTTTTTTCAGGGCATGCTCATGTTTCTTGCTGTATTGGAGATTCTGGAAAGAAGAGCTTGCTTCTAGCGTTAAAACAGAGTGTTTAATGGATGAGAACACTGGTTTGAATTTCCCTATACAAACGGAGTTAAACAACAGGATCTGTGTCTTCCTACAATCAAGAGTTTATTTCTGGTAAGCCCTGTGAATTTTGGGCTCAAATGATTTTACACAGTTCACGAACCCAACGCGATTCTCACTATTAACTAAAGAGCATTTATGTAAGTGGAGCTGTGGTTTGTATCAGTTTCATAAGCTGAGCTGAACTACATATGGTCCATATGAGTAGGAATCACAGTTCTTTTGTTTTGGGCATGCTCATGGTTCTTGCTGTATTGGAGACACTGGAAAGAAGAGCCTCCTTCTTGCGTGAAAGCAGAGTGTGTTTCATAGATGAGAACACAGGTCTGAATTTACATTCAGAAACGGAGTTAAACCACAGGATATTTTTTGTCATCCTACAAGCAAGAGTTCATTTCTGGTAAAACACATGAATTTTGGGCTCAAATGATTTTACACAGTTCTGGAACCGAACGCGTTTCTCACTATTAACTAAAAAGCATTTATGTAAGTGGAGCTGGGGTTTGTATCAGTTTCATAAGCAGAACTGAACTAAGTATGGTCCGTTTGAGTAGGAAAAACAGTTCTTTTTTTCTGGGGATGGTCATGGTTCTTGCTGTATTGGATACGATGGAAGGAGGAATTTGCTTCTTGCGTGAAATCAAAGTGAGTTTCATGGATGAGAACAGTGGTCTGAATTTCCCTTCAGAAATCAGTTAAAGCACAGTATCTGTGTCTTCCTACAATCAAGAGTTTATTTCTGGTAAACCCAGTGAATTTTGGGCTCAAAAGATTTTACACACTCACGAACACAATGCGATTCTCATTATTAAATAAAGAGGATTTATATAAGAGGAGTTGTGGTTTGTATCAGTTTCATGAGCAAAGTTGAACTACAAATGGTACGTATGAGTAGGAAAGACAGTTCTTTTTATCTGGGCATGCTCATGGTTCTTGCTGTATTGGAGACTCTGGACAGAAGAGCTTCCTTCTTGCGTGAAAACAGAGTGTGCATAATGAATGAGAACACTAGTTTGAATTTCCTTACAGAATCGAAGTTAAACAACAGGATCTATGTCTTCCTACAAGCAAGAATTCACTTCTTGTGAACCAGTGAATTTTGGGCTCAAATGATTTAACACAGTAATAGAACCCAACATGATTCTCACTATTAACTAAGAGCATTTATGTAAGAGGATCTGTGGTTAGTATCAGATTCATAAGCATAGTTGAACTACATATGGTCTGTATGAGTAGGAAACACAGTTCTTTTTTTCTGGGCATGCTCAAGGTTCTTGCTGTATTGGAGACGTTGGAAAGAAGAGCTTGCTTCTTGCGTTAAAACAGAGTGTTTTTCATGGATGAGAACACTGGTCTGAATTTCCCTTCAGAAAAGGAGTTTAAGCCCTGGATGTGTTTCTTCCTACAAGCAAGAGTTCATTTCTGGTAAACGATGTGAATTTTGGGATCAAAGGATTTTACACAGTTCACGAACCCAACGCGATTCTCACTATTAACTAAAGAGCATTTATGTAAGAGGAGCTGTGGTTAGTATCAGTTTCATAGGCAGAGTTGAACTACATATAGTCCGTATGAGTAGAAAACACAGTTCTTTTTTTCTGGGCATGCTCATGGTTCTTGCTGAATTGGAGACGCGGGAAAGAAGAGTTTGCTTCTTGCGTGAAAACAGAGTCTGTTTCATGGAGGAGAACACTGGTAGAATTTCCCTTCCGAAATGGAGTTAAACCCCAGGATCTGTGTCTTCCTACAAGCAAGAGATCTTTTCTGGTAAACCAGGTGAATTTTGAGCTGAAATAATTTTACACAGTTCCTGAGCCCAACGTGATTCTCACTATTGACTAAAGAGCATTTATGTAAGAGGAGCTGTGCTCAGTATCAGTTTCATAAGCAGAGTTGAACTACATATGGTCCCTATGAGTAGAAAAGACAGTTCTTTTTTTCAGGACATGCTCATGGTTCTTGCTGTATTGGAGACACTGGAAGAAGAGCTTCCTTCTTTCCTGAAAACAGAGTGTGTTTTATGGATGAGAACACTGGTCTGAATTTACATTCAGAAAGGTAGTTAAACCACAGGAACTTTGTCACCTACAAGAAAGTGTTCATTTCTGGTAAACCAAGTGAATTTTGGGCTCAAATGATTTAACCCAGTTCTGGAACGCAACGCGATTCTCATTATTAACTAAAGAACATTTATGTAAGAGGAGGTGTGGTTTGTATCAGTTTCATAAGCAGAGTTGAACAACATTATGTCCGTATGAGGAGGAAATACAGTTTTTTTTTTCAGGGCATGCTCATGTTTCTTGCTGTATTGGAGATTCTGGAAAGAAGAGCTTGCTTCTAGCGTTAAAACAGAGTGTTTAATGGATGAGAACACTGGTTTGAATTTCCCTATACAAACGGAGTTAAACAACAGGATCTGTGTCTTCCTACAATCAAGAGTTTATTTCTGGTAAGCCCTGTGAATTTTGGGCTCAAATGATTTTACACAGTTCACGAACCCAACGCGATTCTCACTATTAACTAAAGAGCATTTATGTAAGTGGAGCTGTGGTTTGTATCAGTTTCATAAGCTGAGCTGAACTACATATGGTCCATATGAGTAGGAATCACAGTTCTTTTGTTTTGGGCATGCTCATGGTTCTTGCTGTATTGGAGACACTGGAAAGAAGAGCCTCCTTCTTGCGTGAAAGCAGAGTGTGTTTCATAGATGAGAACACAGGTCTGAATTTACATTCAGAAACGGAGTTAAACCACAGGATATTTTTTGTCATCCTACAAGCAAGAGTTCATTTCTGGTAAAACACATGAATTTTGGGCTCAAATGATTTTACACAGTTCTGGAACCGAACGCGTTTCTCACTATTAACTAAAAAGCATTTATGTAAGTGGAGCTGGGGTTTGTATCAGTTTCATAAGCAGAACTGAACTAAGTATGGTCCGTTTGAGTAGGAAAAACAGTTCTTTTTTTCTGGGGATGGTCATGGTTCTTGCTGTATTGGATACGATGGAAGGAGGAATTTGCTTCTTGCGTGAAATCAAAGTGAGTTTCATGGATGAGAACAGTGGTCTGAATTTCCCTTCAGAAATGAGTTAAAGCACAGTATCTGTGTCTTCCTACAATCAAGAGTTTATTTCTGGTAAACCCAGTGAATTTTGGGCTCAAAAGATTTTACACACTCACGAACACAATGCGATTCTCATTATTAAATAAAGAGGATTTATATAAGAGGAGTTGTGGTTTGTATCAGTTTCATGAGCAAAGTTGAACTACAAATGGTACGTATGAGTAGGAAAGACAGTTCTTTTTATCTGGGCATGCTCATGGTTCTTGCTGTATTGGAGACTCTGGACAGAAGAGCTTCCTTCTTGCGTGAAAACAGAGTGTGCATAATGAATGAGAACACTAGTTTGAATTTCCTTACAGAATCGAAGTTAAACAACAGGATCTATGTCTTCCTACAAGCAAGAATTCACTTCTTGTGAACCAGTGAATTTTGGGCTCAAATGATTTAACACAGTAATAGAACCCAACATGATTCTCACTATTAACTAAGAGCATTTATGTAAGAGGATCTGTGGTTAGTATCAGATTCATAAGCATAGTTGAACTACATATGGTCTGTATGAGTAGGAAACACAGTTCTTTTTTTCTGGGCATGCTCAAGGTTCTTGCTGTATTGGAGACGTTGGAAAGAAGAGCTTGCTTCTTGCGTTAAAACAGAGTGTTTTTCATGGATGAGAACACTGGTCTGAATTTCCCTTCAGAAAAGGAGTTTAAGCCCTGGATGTGTTTCTTCCTACAAGCAAGAGTTCATTTCTGGTAAACGATGTGAATTTTGGGATCAAAGGATTTTACACAGTTCACGAACCCAACGCGATTCTCACTATTAACTAAAGAGCATTTATGTAAGAGGAGCTGTGGTTAGTATCAGTTTCATAGGCAGAGTTGAACTACATATAGTCCGTATGAGTAGAAAACACAGTTCTTTTTTTCTGGGCATGCTCATGGTTCTTGCTGAATTGGAGACGCGGGAAAGAAGAGTTTGCTTCTTGCGTGAAAACAGAGTCTGTTTCATGGAGGAGAACACTGGTAGAATTTCCCTTCCGAAATGGAGTTAAACCCCAGGATCTGTGTCTTCCTACAAGCAAGAGATCTTTTCTGGTAAACCAGGTGAATTTTGAGCTGAAATAATTTTACACAGTTCCTGAGCCCAACGTGATTCTCACTATTGACTAAAGAGCATTTATGTAAGAGGAGCTGTGCTTAGTATCAGTTTCATAAGCAGAGTTGAACTACATATGGTCCCTATGAGTAGAAAAGACAGTTCTTTTTTTCAGGACATGCTCATGGTTCTTGCTGTATTGGAGACACTGGAAGAAGAGCTTCCTTCTTTCCTGAAAACAGAGTGTGTTTTATGGATGAGAACACTGGTCTGAATTTACATTCAGAAAGGTAGTTAAACCACAGGAACTTTGTCACCTACAAGAAAGTGTTCATTTCTGGTAAACCAAGTGAATTTTGGGCTCAAATGATTTAACCCAGTTCTGGAACGCAACGCGATTCTCATTATTAACTAAAGAACATTTATGTAAGAGGAGGTGTGGTTTGTATCAGTTTCATAAGCAGAGTTGAACAACATTATGTCCGTATGAGGAGGAAATACAGTTTTTTTTTCAGGGCATGCTCATGTTTCTTGCTGTATTGGAGATTCTGGAAAGAAGAGCTTGCTTCTAGCATTAAAACAGAGTGTTTAATGGATGAGAACACTGGTTTGAATTTCCCTATACAAACGGAGTTAAACAACAGGATCTGTGTCTTCCTACAATCAAGAGTTTATTTCTGGTAAGCCCTGTGAATTTTGGGCTCAAATGATTTTACACAGTTCACGAACCCAACGCGATTCTCACTATTAACTAAAGAGCATTTATGTAAGTGGAGCTGTGGTTTGTATCAGTTTCATAAGCTGAACTGAACTACATATGGTCCATATGAGTAGGAAACACAGTTCTTTTGTTTTGGGCATGCTCATGGTTCTTGCTGTATTGGAGACACTGGAAAGAAGAGCCTCCTTCTTGCGTGAAAGCAGAGTGTGTTTCATAGATGAGAACACAGGTCTGAATTTACATTCAGAAACGGAGTTAAACCACAGGATATTTTTTGTCATCCTACAAGCAAGAGTTCATTTCTGGTAAAACACATGAATTTTGGGCTCAAATGATTTTACACAGTTCTGGAACCGAACGCGTTTCTCACTATTAACTAAAAAGCATTTATGTAAGTGGAGCTGGGGTTTGTATCAGTTTCATAAGCAGAACTGAACTAAGTATGGTCCGTTTGAGTAGGAAAAACAGTTCTTTTTTTCTGGGGATGGTCATGGTTCTTGCTGTATTGGATACGATGGAAGGAGGAATTTGCTTCTTGCGTGAAATCAAAGTGAGTTTCATGGATGAGAACAGTGGTCTGAATTTCCCTTCAGAAATGAGTTAAAGCCCAGTATCTGTGTCTTCCTACAATCAAGAGTTTATTTCTGGTAAACCCAGTGAATTTTGGGCTCAAAAGATTTTACACACTCACGAACACAATGCGATTCTCATTATTAAATAAAGAGGATTTATATAAGAGGAGTTGTGGTTTGTATCAGTTTCATGAGCAAAGTTGAACTACAAATGGTACGTATGAGTAGGAAAGACAGTTCTTTTTTTCTGGGCATGCTCATGGTTCTTGCTGTATTGGAGACTCTGGACAGAAGAGCTTCCTTCTTGCGTGAAAACAGAGTGTGCATAATGAATGAGAACACTAGTTTGAATTTCCTTACAGAATCGAAGTTAAACAACAGGATCTGTGTCTTCCTACAAGCAAGAATTCACTTCTTGTGAACCAGGGAATTTTGGGCTCAAATGATTTAACACAGTAATAGAACCCAACATGATTCTCACTATTAACTAAGAGCATTTATGTAAGAGGATCTGTGGTTAGTATCAGATTCATAAGCATAGTTGAACTACATATGGTCTGTATGAGTAGGAAACACAGTTCTTTTTTTCTGGGCATGCTCAAGGTTCTTGCTCTATTGGAGACGTTGGAAAGAAGAGCTTGCTTCTTCCGTTAAAACAGAGTGTTTTTCATGGATGAGAACACTGGTCTGAATTTCCCTTCAGAAAAGGAGTTTAAGCCCTGGATGTGTTTCTTCCTACAAGCAAGAATTCATTTCTGGTAAACCATGTGAATTTTGGGATCAAAGGATTTTACACAGTTCACGAACCCAACGCGATTCTCACTATTAACTAAAGAGCATTTATGTAAGAGGAGCTGTGGTTAGTATCAGTTTCATAGGCAGAGTTGAACTACATATAGTCCGTATGAGTAGAAAACACAGTTCTTTTTTTCTGGGCATGCTCATGGTTCTTGCTGTATTGGAGACGCGGGAAAGAAGAGTTTGCTTCTTGCGTGAAAACAGAGTCTGTTTCATGGAGGAGAACACTGGTAGAATTTCCCTTCCGAAATGGAGTTAAACCCCAGGATCTGTGTCTTCCTACAAGCAAGAGTTCATATCTGGTAAACCATTGAAATTTGGGCTCAAATGATTTTACACAGTTTGGAACCCAACGCGATTCTCACTATTAACTAAAGAGCATTTATGTAAGAGGAGCTGTGGTTAGTATCAGATTCATAAGCAGAGTGGAACTACATATGGTCCATACGAGTAGGAAACACAGCTCTTTTTTTCTGGGCGTGCTCATGGTTCTTCCTGTATTGGAGATGCTGGAAAGAAGAGCTTGCATCTTGCGTGAAAATAGAGTGTGTTTCAAGGATGAGAACACTGGTCTGAATTTCCCTACCGAAATGGAGTTAAACCCCAGGATCTGCGTCTCCCTACAAGCAAGAGTTCATTTCGGGAAAACCAAGTGCATTTTGGGCTCTAATGCTTTTACACAGTTCACGAACCCAACGCGATTCTCACTTTTAACTAAAGAGCATCTATGTAAGAGGAGCTGTGGTTAGAATCAGTTTCATAGGCAGAGTAGAACAACATATGGTCGGTATTTGTAGGAAACCCAGTTCTTTTTTTCAGGACATGCTCATGGATCTTGCTGTATTGGAGAGGCTGGAAAGAAGAGCTTGCTTCTTGCGTGAAATCAGAGTGTGTTTTATGGATGAGAACTGTGGTCTGAATTTCCGTCCAGAAACGGAGTTAAACCCCAGGATCTGTGTCTTACTACAAGCAAGAGTTCATTTCCGGTAAACCAAGTGAATTTGGGGCTCAAGAGATTGTACACAGTTCTGGAACCCAACGCGATTCTCATTATTAACTAAAGAGCATTTATTTAAGGGGAGTTGTGGTTAGTATCAGTTTTATAATCAGAGTTGAACTACATATGGTCCATACGAGTAGGAAACACAGCTCTTTTTTTCTGGGCGTGCTCATGGTTCTTGCTGTATTGGAGACACTGGAAAGAAGAGCTTGCTTTTTGCTTGAAAACAGAGTGTGTTTCATGGAAGAGGACACTGGTCTGAATTTCCCTTCAGAAACAGAGTCAAACCACAGGATCTGTGTCTTCCTACAAGCAAGAGTTCATTTCTGGTAAACCAAGTGCATTTTGGGCTCAAATGATTTTACAGAGTTCTGGAACCCAAAGCCATTCTCACTATTAACTAAAAAGCATTTCTGTAAGAGGAGCTGTGGTTAATATCAGGTTCATAGGCAGAGTTGAACTACATATGGTCGGTATTTGTAGGAAACACAGTTCTTTTTTTCGGGGCATGCTCATGGTTCTTGCTGTATTGGAAAATCTGGAAATAAGAGCTTGCTTCTTATGTTAAAACAGAGTGTGTTTAATGGATGAGAACACTGGTCTGAATTTCCCTACAGAAATGGAGTTAAACAACAGGATCTGTGTCTTCCTACAAGAAATATTTCATTTCTGGTAAACCCAGTGAATTCTGGGCTCAAATGATTTTACACAGGTCTTGAATCCAACGCGATTCTCACTATTAACTAAAGATCATTTATGTAAGAGGAGCTGTGGTTAGTATCAGTTACAAAAGCAGAGTTTAACTACATATGGCCTGTATGAGTAGGAAACACAGTTCTTTTCTTCTGGGCATGCTCATGGTTCTTGCTGTATTGGAGACGCTGGAAAGAAGAGATTGCTTTTTGCTTGAAAACAGAGTGTGTTTCATGGAAGAGGACACTGGTCTGAATTTCCCTTCAGAAACACAGTTAAACCACAGGATCTGTGTCTTCCTATAAGCAAGAATTCATTTCTTGTGAACCAGTGAATTTTGGGCTCAAATGATTTAACACAGTAATAGAACCCAACACGATTCTCACTATTAACTAAGAGCATTTATGTAAGAGGATCTGTGGTTAGTATCAGATTCATAAGCATAGTTGAACTACATATGGTCTGTATGAGTAGGAAACACAGTTCTTTTTTTCTGGGCATGCTCATGGTTCTTGCTGTATTGGAGACTTTGGAAAGAAGAGCTTGCTTCTTGCGTTAAAACAGAGTGTGTTTCATGGATGAGAACACTGGTCTGAATTTCCCTACAGAAATGGAGTTAAACAACAGGATCTCTGTCTTCCTACAAGAAAGAGTTCATTTCTGGTAAACCCAGTGAATTCTGGGCTCAAATGATTTTACACAGTTCTGGAACCCAAGGCGATTCTCACTATTAACTAAAGAGCATTTATGTAAGAAGAGCTGTGGTTAGTATCAGTTTCATATGCAGAGTTGAACTACATATGGTCTGTATGAGTAGAAAACACAGTTCTTTTCTTCTGGGCATGCTCATGTTTCTTGCTGTATTGGAGACGCTGGAAAGAAGAGTTTGCTTCTTGCGTGCAAATAGAGTCTGTTTCATGGAGGAGAACACTGGTAGAATTTCCTTTCCGAAATGGAGTTAAACCCCAGGATCTGTGTCTTCCTACAAGCAAGAGTTCATATCTGGTAAACCATTGAAATTTGGGCTCAAATGATTTTACACAGTTTGGAACCCAACGCGATTCTCACTATTAACTAAAGAGCATTTATGTAAGAGGAGCTGTGGTTAGTATCAGATTTATAAGCAGAGTGGAACTACATATGGTCCATATGAGTAGGAAACACAGTTCTTTTGTTCTGGGCATGCTCATGGTTCTGGCTTTATTGGAGACGCTGGAAAGAAGAGCTTCCTTCTTGCATGAAAAGGGAGTGAGTTTCATAGATGAGAACACAGGTCTGAATTTTCCTTCCGAAATGGAGTTAAACCACAGGATATTTGTCATCCTACAAGCAAGAGTTCATTTCTGGTAAAACACATGAATTTTGGGCTCAAATGATTTTACACAGTTCTGGAACCCAACGCGATTCTCACTATTAACTAAAGAGCATTTATGTAAGTGGAGCTGTGGTTTGTATCAGTTTCATAAGCTGAGCTGAACTACATATGGTCCATATGAGTAGGAAACACAGTTCTTTTGTTCTGGGCATGCTCATGGTTTTTGCTGTATTGGAGACGATGGAAAGAAGAGCCTCCTTCTTGCGTGAAAGCAGAGTGTGTTTCATAGATGAGAACACAGGTCTGATTTTACATTCAAAAAACGGAGTTAAACCACAGGATATTTGTCATCCTACAAGCAAGAGTTCATTTCTGGTAAAACACATGAATTTTGGGCTCAAATGATTTTACACAGTTCTGGAACCGAACGCGTTTCTCACTATTAACTAAAAAGCATTTATGTAAGTGGAGCTGGGGTTTGTATCAGTTTCATAAGCAGAACTGAACAAAGTATGGTCCGTTTGAGTAGGAAAAACAGTTCTTTTTTTCTGGGGATGGTCATGGTTCTTGCTGTATTGGATAGGATGGAAGGAGGAGTTTGCTTCTTGCGTGAAATCAAAGTGAGTTTCATGGATGAGAACAGTGGTCTGAATTTCCCTTCAGAAATGAGTTAAAGCACAGTATCTGTGTCTTCCTACAATCAAGAGTTTATTTCTGGTAAACCCAGTGAATTTTGGGCTCAAAAGATTTTACACACTCACGAACACAATGCGATTCTCATTATTAAATAAAGAGGATTTATATAAGAGGAGCTGTGGTTTGTATCAGTTTCATGAGCAAAGTTGAACTACAAATGGTCCGTATGAGTAGGAAAGACAGTTCTTTTTTTCTGGGCATGCTCATGGTTCTTGCTGTATTGGAGACTCTGGACAGAAGAGCTTCCTTCTTGCGTGAAAACAGAGTGTGCATAATGAATGAGAACACTAGTTTGAATTTCCTTACAGAATCGAAGTTAAACAACAGGATCTGTGTCTTCATAGAAGCAAGAGTTCATTTCTGGTAAACCCGGGGAACTTTGGGCTCAAATGATTTTACACAGTTCACGAACCCAACGCGATTCTCACTATTAACTAAAGAGGATATATGTAAGAGGAGCTGTGGTTTGTTCAGTTTCATAAGCAAAGTTGAACTCCGTATGGTCTGTTTTAGTAGGAAACACCGTTCTTTTTTTGTGGGCATGCTCATGGATCTTGCTGTATTGTAGACGCTGGAAAGAAGAGCTTCCTTCTTGCGTGAAAACAGAGTGTGTTTCATGGATGAGACACTGGTCAGAATTCACATTCAGAAAGGGGGTTAAACCACAAGAACTTTGTCATCCTACAAGAAAGTGTTCATTTCTGGTAAACCAAGTGAATTTTGGGCTGAAATGATTTTACACAGTTCTGGAACCCAACGTGATTCTCACTATTAACTAAAGAGCATTTATGTAAGAGGAGGTGTTGTTTGTATCAGTTTCATAAGCAGAGTTGAAGTACATATGGTCCGTATGAGTTGGAAAGACAGTTCTTTTTTTCAGGGCATGCTCATGTTTCTTGCTGTATTGGAGATTCTGGAAAGAAGAGCTTGCTTCTAGCGTAAAACAGAGTGTGTTTAATGGATGAGAACACTGATTTGAATTTCCCTACAGAAACGGAGTTAAACAACAGGATGTGTGTCTTCCTACAATCAAGAGTTTATTTCTGGTAAACCCAGTGAATTTTGGGCTCAAATGATTTTACAAAGTTGACGAACCCAATGAGATTCTCACTATTAACTAAAGAGGATTTCTGTAAGAGGATCTGCAGTTTGTATCAGTTTCATGAGCAAAGTTGAACTACATATGGTCCGTTTTAGAAGGAAACACAGTTCTTATTTTTGTGGGCATGCTCATGGTTCTTGCTGTATTGGAGACTCTGGAAAGAAGATCTTCCTTCTTGCGTGAAAACAGAGTGTGTTTCATGGATGAGAACACTGGTAGGAATTTACATTCAGAAAGGGAGTTAGACCACAGGAACTTGTCATCCTACAAGAAAGTGTTCATTTCTGGTAAACCAAGTGAATTTTGGGCTCAAATGATTTTACACAGTTCTGGAACCCAATGCGATTCTCACTATTAACTAAAGAGCATTTATGTAAGAGGAGGTGTGGTTTGTATCAGTTTTATAAGCAGAGTTGAACTACATATGGTCCGTATGAGTAGGAAAGACAGTTCTTTTATCCAGGGCATGCTCATGTTTCTTGCTGTATTGGAGATTCTGGAAAGAAGAGCATGCAACTAGCGTTAAGACAAAGTGTGTTTAATGGATGAGAACACTGGTCTGAATTTCCCTACAGAAACGGAGTTAAACAACAGGATCTGTGTCTTCCTACAAGTAAGAGTTTATTTCTGGTAAACCCAGGGAATTTTGGGCTCAAATGATTTTACACAGTTCACGAACCCAACGCGATTCTCACTATTAACTAAGGAGGATTTATGCAAGAGGAGCTTTGGTTTGTAGCAGTTTCATAAGCAAAGTTGAACTACATATGGTCCGTTTTAGTAGGAAACACAGTTATTTTTTTTTGTGGGCATGCTCATGGTTCTATCTGTATTGGAAACGCTAGAAAGAAGAGGAAGCTTATTGCCTAAAAATAGAGTATTTTTCTTGGGTGAGAACTCTGGTATGAATTTCGCTTCAGAAACAGAGTTAAACCCCAGGATCTTTGTCTTCCTACAAGCAAGAGTTCATTTCTGGTAAACCAAGTGAATTGTGGGCTCAAATGATTTTACACATTTCTGGTACCCAACGGGATTCTCACTCTTAACTAAAGATCATGTATGTAAGAGGAGCTGTGGTTTGTATCAGTTTCATAAGCAGAGCTGAACGAAATATGGTCTCTATGAGTAGGAAACACAGTTCTTTTTTTTTGGCCATGGTCATGGTTCTTGCTGTATTGGATACGCTGGAAAGGAGAGTTTGCTTCATGCGTGAAATCAGAGTGAGTTTCATGGATGAGAACAGTGGTCTGAATTTCCCTTCAGAAACGGAGTTAAAGCCCAGGATCTGTGTCTTCCTACAAGCAAGAGTTCATTTCTGGTAAACCCAGTGAATTTTGAGCTCAAATAATTTTACACAGTTCTGGAACCCAACGCGATTCTCACTATTAACTAAAGAGCATTTATGTAAGAGGAGCTGTGGTTTGTATCAGTTTCATAAGCAGAGTTGACCTACATATGGTCCGTATGTGTAGAAAAGACAGTTCTTTTTTTCAGGGCATGCTCATGTTTTTTGTTGTATTGGAGACTCTGGAAAGAAGAGCTTGCTTCTTGCATGAAAACAGAGTGTGTTTAATGAATGAGAACACCGGTCTTAATTTCCGTACAGAAACGGAGTTAAACAACAAGATCTGTGTCTTCCTACAATCAAGAGTTTATTTCTGGTAAACCCAGTGAATTTTTGGCTCCAATGATTTTTCACAGTTCACGAACCCAATGTGATTCCCATTAATAAATAGAGAGGATTTATGTAAGAGGAGCTGCGGTTTGTATTATTTTCATAAGCAGAGTTGAACTACATATGGTTCATATGAGTAGGAAAGTCAGTTCTTTTTTTCAGGGCATGCTCATGTTTCTTGCTGTATTGGAGATTCTGGAAAGAAGAGCTTGCTTCTAGTTTAAAACAGAGTGTGTTTAATGGATGAGAACACTGGTTTGAATTTCCCTACAGAAACGGAGTTAAACAACAGGATATGTGTCTTCCTACAATCAAGAGTTTATTTCTGGTAAACCCAGTGAATTTTGGGCTCAAATGATTTTACAAAGTTGACGAACCCAATGAGATTCTCACTATTAACTAAAGAGGATTTCTGTAAGAGGATCTGTAGTTTGTATCAGTTTCATAAGCAAAGTGGAACTACATATGGTCCGTTTTAGTAGGAAACACAGTTCTTTTTTTTTGTGGGCATGCTCATGGTTCTTGCCGTATTGGAGACTCTGGAAAGAAGATCTTCCTTCTTGCGTGAAAACAGAGTGTGTTTCATGGATGAGAACACTGGTCTGAATTTACATTCAGAAAGGGAGTTAGACCACAAGAACTTGTCATCCTACAAGAAAGTGTTCATTTCTGGTAAACCAAGTGAATTTTGGGCTCAAATGATTTTACACAGTTCTGGAACCCAATGCGATTCTCACTATTAACTAAAGAGCATTTATGTAAGAGGAGGTGTGGTTTGTATCAGTTTTATAAGCAGAGTTGAACTACATATGATCTGTAGGAGGAGGAAATTCAGTTCTTTTTTTTCGGGGCATTCTCATGGTTCTTGCTGTATATGAGACACTGGAAAGAAGAGCTCGCTTCCTGCGGGAAAACAGAGTGTGTTTCATGGATGAGAACACTGGTCTGAATTTCCCTTACGAAACGGAGTTAAACCCCAGGATCTGTGTCTTCCTAAAAGCAAGAGTTCATTTCTGGTAATCCCAGTGAATTTTGGGCTCAAATTATTTTACACAGATCATTAACGCAACGCGATACACACTATTAACTAAAGAGCATTTATGTAAAATGTCTGTGGTTTATATCAGTTTCATAGGCAGAGTTGATGTAAATATGGTCTCTATGAGTAGGAAACTCAGTTCTTTTTTTCTGGGAATGCTTTTGTTCTTTCTGTATTGGAGACACTGGAAAGAAGAGGATGGTTCCTGCCTTAAAACAGAGTGTTTTTCAGGGATGAGAACTCTGGTCTGAATTTCTCTTCAGAAACGGAGTTATACCACAGGATCTGTGTCTTCCTACAAGCAAGAGTTCATTTCTGGAAAACCCAGAGAATTTGGGGCTATAATGATTTTTTGCAGTTCAAGAACCCAACGCGATTCCCACTATTAACTAAAGAGCATTTATGTAAGAGGAGCTGTGGTTTGTATCAGTTTCATAAGCAGAGTTGAACTTAATATGGTTTGTTGGAATAGGAAACACGGTTCTTTTTTTCTGGGCATGCTCATGTTTCTTGCTCTATTGGAGACTCGGGAAGAAGAGCATGCTTCTTGCGTGAAAACCGAGTGTGTTTCATGGATGAGAACACTGGTATAAATTTCCCTTCAGAAACGGAGTTAAACCCCAGGATCCATGTCTTCCTACAAGCAAGGGTTCAATTCTGGTAAACCCAGTGATTTCTGGGCTCAAATGTTTTCCATACTTCTTGAACCCAACGTGATTCTCACTATGAACTAAAGAGCATAATGTAAGAGGAGCTGTGGTTAGTATCAGTTTCGTAACCAGAGTTGAACTACATATGGTCCGTATGTGTAGAAATGACAGTTCTTTTTTTCAGGGCATGCTCATGTTTTTTGATGTATTGGAGACTCTGGAAAGAACAGCTTGCTTCTTGCATGAAAACAGAGTGTGTTTAATGGATGAGAACACTGGTCTTAATTTCCCTACAGAAACGGAGTTGAATAACAGGATCTGTGTCTCCCTACAATCAAGAGTTCATTTCTGGTAAACCCAGTGAATTTTGGGCTCAAATGATTTTACACTGTTCAAAAACCCATCGCGATTCTCACTATTAACTAAAGAGCATTTATGTAAGAGGTGCTGTGGTTTGTATCAGTTTCAAAAGCAGAGTTGAACTGCATGTGGTCTGTAGGAGGAGGAAATTCAGTTATTTTTTTCGGGGCATTCTCATGGTTCTTGCTGTATATGAGACACTGGAAAGAAGAGCTCGCTTCCTGCGGGAAAACAGAGTGTGTTTCATGGATGAGAACACTGGTCTGAATTTCCCTTACGAAACGGAGTTAAACCCCAGGATCTGTGTCTTCCTAAAAGCAAGAGTTCATTTCTGGTAATCCCAGTGAATTTTGGGCTCAAATTATTTTACACAGATCATTAATGCAACGCGATACACACTATTAACTAAAGAGCATTTATGTAAAATGTCTGTGGTTTATATCAGTTTCATAGGCAGAGTTGATGTAAATATGGACTCTATGAGTAGGAAACTCAGTTCTTTTTTTCTGGGCATGCTCTTTGTTCTTTCTGTATTGGAGACACTGGAAAGAAGAGGATGCTTCCTGCCTTAAAACAGAGTGTTTTTCAGGGATGAGAACTCTGGTCTGAATTTCCCTTCAGAAACGGAGTTATACCACAGGATCTGTGTCTTCCTACAAGCAAGAGTTCATTTCTGGAAAACCCAGAGAATTTGGGGCTATAATGATTTTTCGCAGTTCAAGAACCCAACGCGATTCCCACTATAAACTAAAGAGCATTTATGTAAGAGGATCTGTAGTTTGTATCAGTTTCATAAGCAAAGTTGAACTTCATATGGTCCGTTTTAGTAGGAAACACAGTTTTTTTTTTTTTTTTTTGTGGAAATGCTCATGGTTCTTTCTGTATTGGAGACTCTGGAAAGAAGATCTTCCTTCTTGCGTGAAAACAAAGTGTGTTTCATGGATGAGAACACTGGTCTGAATTTACATTCAGAAAGGGAATTAAACCACAGGAACTTGTCATCCTACAAGAAAGTGTTCCTTTCTGGTAAACCAAGTGAATTTTGGGCTCAAATGATTTTACACAGTTCTGGAACCCAATGCGATTCTCACTATTAACTAAATAGCATTTATGTAAGAGGAGGTGTGGTTTGTATCAGTTTCATAAACAGTGTTGAACTACATATGGTCCTTATGAGTAGGAAAGACACTTTTTTTTTTTCAGGGCATGCTCATGTTTCTTGCTGTATTGGAGATTCTGGAAAGAAGAGCTTGCTTCTATCGTAAAACAGAGTGTGTTTAATGGATGAGAACACTGGTTTGAATTTCCCTACAGAACCGGAGTTAAACAACAGGATCTGTGTCTTCCAACAAGCAAGAGTTTATTTCTGGTAAACCCAGTGAATTTTGGGCTCTAATGATTTTACAGAGTTCATGAACCCAACGCGATTCTCACTATTAAATAAAGAGGATTTATGTAAGAGGAGCTGTGGTTTGTTCAGTTTCATAAGCAAAGTTGAACTACGTATGGTCTGTTTTAGTAGGAAACACAGTTCTATTTTTGTGGGCATGCTCATGGTTCTTGCTGTATTGGAGACGCTGGAAAGGAGAGTTTGCTTCTTGCGTGAAATCAGAGTGAGTTTCATGGATGAGAACAGTGGTCTGAATTTCCCTTCAGAAACGGAGTTAAAGCCTAGGATCTGTGTCTTCCTACAAGCAAGAGTTCATTTCTGGTAAACCAAGTGAATTTTGGGCTCAAATAATTTTACACAATTGTGGAACCCAACGCGATTCTCACTATTAACTAAAGAGCATTTATGTAAGAGGAGCTGTGGTTAGTATCAGTTTCGTAAGCATAGTTGAAATACATATGGTCCGTATGTGTAGAAATGACAGTTCTTTTTTTCAGGGCATGCTCATGTGTTTGATGTATTGGAGACTCTGGAAAGAACAGCTTGCTTCTTGCATGAAAACAGAGTGTTTTTAATGGATGAGAACATTGGTCTTAATTTCCCTACAGAAACGGAGTTGAACAACAGGATCTGTGTCTCCCTATAATCAAGAGTTCATTTTGGGTAAACCCAGTGAATTTTGGGCTCAAATGATTTTACACTGTTCAAAAACCCATCGCAATTCTCACTATTAAGTAAAGAGCATTTATGTAAGAGGTGCTGTGGTTTGTATCAGTTTCAAAAGCAGAGTTGAACTGCATATGGTCTGTACCAAGAGGAAATTCAGTAATTTTTTTTCGGGCATTCTCATGGTTCTTGCTGTATATGAGACACTGGAAAGAAGAGCTCGCTTCCTGCGGGAAAACAGAGTGTGTTTCATGGATGAGAACACTGGTCTGAATTTCCCTTACGAAACGGAGTTAAACCCCAGGATCTGTGTCTTCCTAAAAGCAAGAGTTCATTTCTGGTAATCCCAGTGAATTTTGGGCTCAAATTATTTTTCACAGTTCATTAACGAAATGCGATACACACTATTAACTAAAGAGCATTTATGTCAAAGGTCTGTGGTTTGTATCAGTTTCATAGGCATAGTTGATGTAAATATCGTCTGTATGAGTAGGAAACACAGTTCTTTTTTGAGGGCATGCTCATTGTTCTTGCTGTATTGGAGACCCTAGAAAGAAGAGCTTTCTTCTTGCATTAAAACAGTGTGTTTCACGAATAAGAACTCTGGTCTGAATTTCCCTTCAGAAACGGAGTTAAACTCCAGGATCTGTGTCTTCCTACAAGCAAGAGTTCATTTGTGGTCAACCAAGGGATTTTGGGCTCAAAAGTTTTTACACAGTTCTAGAACCCAACGCGATTATCACGATTAACTAAAGAGTATTTATGTAACAGGAGCTGTGGTCTGCATCAGTTTCATAAGCAGAGTTGAACGACATATGGTCCGTATGAGTAGGAAACTCAGTTCTTTTTTTCTGGGCATGCTCTTTGTTCTTTCTGTATTGGAGACACTGGAAAGAAGAGGATGCTTCCTGCCTTAAAACAGAGTGTTTTTCAGGGATGAGAACTCTGGTCTGAATTTCCCTTCAGAAACGGAGTTATAACACAGGATCGGTGTCTTCCTACAAGCAAGAGTTCATTTCTGGAAAACCCAGGGAATTTGGGGCTATAATGATTTTTCGCAGTTCAAGAACCCAATGCGATTCCCACTATTAACTAAAGAGCATTTATGTAAGAGGTGCTGTGGTTTGTATCAGTTTCATAAGCAGAGTGGAACTGCATATGGTCCATATGAGTAAGAAACACAGTTCTTTTTTTCTAGCCATGCTATATTTCTGGCTGTATTGGAGACTCTGTATAGAAGAGCTTGTTTGTTGTGTTAAAACAGAGTGTGTTTCATGGATGAGAACACTGGTCTGAATTTCCCTTCAGAATCGGAGTTAAACCCCAGGATCTGTGTCTTCCTACAAGAAAGAGTACATTTCTGGTAAACACAGTGAGTTTTGGCTCAAATGATTTTCACAGTTCACAAAACCAACACGATTCTAACTATTAATTGAAGAGCATTTATGTAAGAGGAATTGTGGTTTGTATCAGTTTCATAAGCAGAGTTGAACTACATATGGTCCGTATGAGTAGGAAACACAGTTCTTTTTTTCTGGGATGGTCATGGCCTTGCTGTATTGGAGACGCTGGAAAAAAGAGCTTGCTTCCTGCGGGAAATCAGAGTGTGTTTCATGGATGAGAACACTGGTCTGAATTTCCCTTAAGAAACGGAGTTAAACCTCAGGATCTGTGTCTTCCTACATGCAAGAGTTCATTTTTGGTAAACCCAGTGAATTTTGGGCTCAAATTATTTTACAATGTTCAAAAACCCATCGCGATTCTCAGTATTAACTAAAGAGCATTTATGTAAGAGGAGCTGTGGATTGTATCAGTGTGAAAAGCAGAGTTGAACTGCATATGGTCTGTAGGGGGAGGAAATTCAGTTCTTTTTTTCGGGGCATTCTCATGGTTCTTGCTGTATTGGAGACGCTGGAAAGAAGAGCTTGCTTCTTGCGTGAAAACAGAGTGTTTTTCATGGATGAGAACACTGGACTGAATTTCCCTTAAGAAACGGAGTTAAACCTCAGGATCTGTGTCTTCCTACAAGCAAGAGTTCATTTCTGGTAAACCCAGTGAATTTTGGGCTCAAATGATTTTACAATGTTCAAAAACCCATCGCGATTCTCACTATAAAATAAAGAGCATTTACATAAGAGGAGCTGTGGTTTGTATCAGTTTCATAAGCAGAGTTGAACTACATATGGTCCGTACGAGTAGGAAACACAGTTCTTTTTTTCTGGGTATGCTCATGGTTCTTGCTGTATATGAGACGCTGGAAAGAAGAGCTCGCTTCCTGCGGGCAAACAGAGTGTGTTTCATGGATGAGAACACTGGTCTGAATTTCCCTTACGAAACGGAGTTAAACCCCAGGATCTGTGTCTTCCTAAAAGCAAGAGTTCATTTCTCATAATCCCAGTAAATTTTGCGCTCAAATTATTTTACACAGCTCATTAACGCAACGCGATACACACTATTAACTAAAGAGCATTTATGTCAAAGGTCTGTGGTTTGTATCAGTTTCATAGGCATAGTTGATGTAAATATCGTCTGTATGAGTAGGAAACACAGTTCTTTTTTGAGGGCATGCTCATTGTTCTTGCTGTATTGGAGACCCTAGAAAGAAGAGCTTGCTACTTGCATTATAACAGAGTGTGTTTCACGGATGAGAACTCTGGTCTGAATTTCCCTTCATAAACGGAGTTAAACTCCAGGATCTGTGTCTTCCTACAAGCAAGAGTTCATTTGTGGTCAACCAAGGGATTTTGGGCTCAAAAGTTTTTACACAGTTGTAGAACCCAACGCGATTATCACGATTAACTAAAGAGTATTTATGTAACAGGAGCTGTGGTCTGCATCAGTTTCATAAGCAGAGTTGAACGACATATGGTCCGTATGAGTAGGAAACTCAGTTCTTTTTTTCTGGGCATGCTCTTTGTTCTTTCTGTATTGGAGACACTGGAAAGAAGAGGATGCTTCCTGCCTTAAAACAGAGTGTTTTTCAGGGATGAGAACTCTGGTCTGAATTTCCCTTCAGAAACGGAGTTATACCACAGGATTGGTGTCTTCCTACAAGCAAGAGTTCATTTCTGGAAAACCCAGGGAATTTGGGGCTATAATGATTTTTCGCAGTTCAAGAACCCAATGCGATTCCCACTATTAACTAAAGAGCATTTATGTAAGAGGAGCTGTGGTTTGTATCAGTTTCATAAGCAGAGTTGAACTGCATATGGTCTGTAGGAATAGGAAGCACAGTTCTTTTTTTTCTGGGCATTCTCATGGTTCTAGCTGTATATGAGATGCTGGAACGAATAGGATGCTTCTTGACTTAAAACAGAATGTTTGTCAGGGATGAGATCTCTGGTCTGAATTTCCCTTCCGAAACGGAGTTAAACCACAGGATCTGTGTCTTCATACAAGCAAGAGGTCATTTCGTGTAAACCCATTGAATTTTGGGCTCAAATGATTTTTCTCAGTTCACGAACCCTACGCGATTCTCACTATTAACTAAAGAGCATTTATGTAAGAGGGGCTGCGGTTTGAATCAGTTTCATCAGAAGAGTTGAACTACATATGGTCCATATGAGTAGGAAACAATTCTTTTTTTCAGGGCATGATCATGGTTCTTGATGTATTGGAGACTCTGGAAAGAAGAGCTTACTTCTTGCGTTAAAACAGAGTGTGTTTAATGGATGAGAACACTGGTCTGAATTTCCCTTCAGAAACGTAGTTAATCTACAGGATCTGTGTCTTCCTACAAGCAAGAGTTCATTTCAGGTAAACCTAGTGAATTTTGGGCTCAAATGATTTTACACAGTTCAAGAACGCAACGCGATTCTAACTATTAACTAAAGAGCATTTATGTAAGAGGAACTCTGGTTTGTATCAGTTTCATAAGCAGAGTTGAACTACATATGGTCCATTTGAATAGGAAACACAGTTCTTTTTTTCTGGGCATGCTCATGTTTCTTGCTATATTGGAGACGCTGGAAGAAGAGCATGCTTCTTGCGTGAAAACCGAGTGTGTTTCATGGATGAGAACACTGGTATAAATTTCCCTTCAGAAGCGGAGTTAAACCCCAGGATCCATGTCTTCCTACAAGCAAGGGTTCAATTCTGGTAAACCAGGTGATTTCTGGGCTCAAATGTTTTCCACACTTCTCGAACCCAACGTGATTCTCACTATGAACTAAAGAGCATAATGTAAGAGGAGCTGTGGTTTGTATCAGTTTCATAAGCAGAGTTGAACTACATATGGTCCCGATGAGTAGAAAACACAGTTCGTTTTTTTCGGCATGATCATGGTTCTGGCTATATTGGAGACGCTGTAAAGAAGAGCTTCCTTCTTGCCTGAAAACAGAGTGTGTTTCATGGATAAGAACACTGGTCTGAATTTACCTTCAGAAACGGAGTTAAACCCCAGGATCTGTGTCTTCCTACAAGCAGGAGTTCGTTTCTGGTAAACCAAGTGAATTTTGGGCTCAAATGATTTTACAAAGTACACCAACAAAACAGGATTCTTACTAGTAACTAAAGAGTCTTTTTGTAAGAGGAGCTGTGGTTTGTATCAGTTTCATAAGCAGAGTGGAACTGCATATGGTCCATATGAGTAAGAAACACAGTTCTTTTTTTCTAGCCATGCTATATTTCTGGCTGTATTGGAAACTCTGGAAAGAAGAGCTTGTTTGTTGTGTTAAAACAGAGTGTGTTTCATGGATGAGAACACTGGTCTGAATTTCCCTTCAGAATCGGAGTTTAACCCCAGGATCTGTGTCTTCCTACAAGAAAGAGTACATTTCTGGTAAACACAGTGAGTTTTTGGCTCAAATGATTTTCACAGTTCACGAAACCAACACGATTCTAACTATTAATTGAAGAGCATTTATGTAAGAGGAATTGTGGTTTGTATCAGTTTCATAAGCAGAGTTGAACTACATATGGTCCGTATGAGTAGGAAACACAGTTCTTTTTTTCTGGGATGGTCATGGCCTTGCTGTATTGGAGACGCTGGAAAGAAGAGCTTGCTTCCTGCGCTAAAACAGAGTGTGTTTCATGGATGAGAACACTGGTCTGAATTTCCCTTAAGAAACGGAGTTAAACCTCAGGATCTGTGTCTTCCTACATGCAAGAGTTCATTTTTGGTAAACCCAGTGAATTTTGGGCTCAAATGATTTTACAATGTTCAAAAATCCATCGCGATTCTCAGTATTAACTGAAGAGCATTTACGTAAGAGGAACTGTGGATTGTATCAGTGTGAAAAGCAGAGTTGAACTGCATATGGTCTGTAGGGGGAGGAAATTCAGTTCTTTTTTTCGGGGCATTCTCATGGTTCTTGCTGTATTGGAGACGCTGGAAAGAAGAGCTTGCTTCTTGCGTGAAAACAGAGTGTTTTTCATGGATGAGAACACTGGACTGAATTTCCCTTAAGAAACGGAGTTAAACCTCAGGATCTGTGTCTTCCTACAAGCAAGAGTTCATTTCTGGTAAACCCAGTGTATTTTGGGCAAATGATTTTACACTGTTCAAAAACCCATCGCGATTCTCACTATAAACTAAAAAGCATTTACATAAGAGGAGCTGTGGTTTGTATCAGTTTCATAAGCAGAGTTGCACTACATATGGTCCGTACGAGTAGGAAACACAGTTCTTTTTTTCTGGGTATGCTCATGGTTCTTGCTGTATATGAGACGCTGGAAAGAAGAGCTCGCTTCCTGCGGGCAAACAGAGTGTGTTTCATGGATGAGAACACTGGTCTGAATTTCCCTTACGAAACGGAGTTAAACCCCAGGATCTGTGTCTTCCTAAAAGCAAGAGTTCATTTCTCGTAATCCCTGTGAATTTTGCGCTCAAATTATTTTACAAAGCTCATTAACGCAACGCGATACACACTATTAACTAAAGAGCATTTATGTCAAAGGTCTGTGGTTTGTATCAGTTTCATAGGCATAGTTGATGTAAATATCGTCTGTATGAGTAGGAAACACAGTTCTTTTTTGAGGGCATGCTCATTGTTCTTGCTGTTTTGGAGACCCTAGAAAGAAGAGCTTGCTTCTTGGATTAAAACAGAGTGTGTTTCACGGATGAGAACTCTGGTCTGAATTTCCCTTCAGAAACGGAGTTAAACTCCAGGATCTGTGTCTTCCTACAAGCAAGAGTTCATTTGTGGTCAACCAAGGGATTTTGGGCTCAAAAGTTTTTACACAGTTCTAGAACCCAACGCGATTATCACGATTAACTAAAGAGTATTTATGTAACAGGAGCTGTGGTCTGCATCAGTTTCATAAGCAGAGTTGAACGACATATGGTCCGTATGAGTAGGAAACTCAGTTCTTTTTTTCTGGGCATGCTCTTTGTTCTTTCTGTATTGGAGACACTGGAAAGAAGAGGATGCTTCCTGCCTTAAAACAGAGTGTTTTTCAGGGATGAGAACTCTGGTCTGAATTTCCCTTCAGAAACGGAGTTATACCACAGGATCGTTGGCTTCCTACAAGCAAGAGTTCATTTCTGGAAAACCCAGGGAATTTGGGGCTATAATGATTTTTCGCAGTTCAAGAACCCAACGCGATTCCCACTATTAACAAAAGAGCATTTATGTAAGAGGAGCTGTGGTTTGTATCAGTTTCATAAGCAGAGTTGAACTGCATATGGGCTGTAGGAATAGGAAGCACAGTTCTTTTTTTTCTGGGCATTCTCATGGTTCTTGCTGTATATAAGATGCTGGAAAGAATAGGATGCTTCTTGCCTTAAAACAGAATGTTTTCAGGGATGAGATCTCTGGTCTGAATTTCCCTTCCGAAACGGAGTTAAACCACAGGATCTGTGTCTTCATACAAGCAAGAGGTCATTTCGTGTCAACCCATTGAATTTTGGGCTCAAATGATTTTTCTCAGTTCATGAACCCTACGCGATTCTCACTATTAACTAAAGAGCATTTATGTAAGAGGGGCTGCGGTTTAAATCAGTTTCATCAGAAGAGTTGAACTACATATGGTCCATATGAGTAGGAAACAATTCTTTTTTTCAGGGCATGATCATGGTTCTTGATGTATTGGAGACTCTGGAAAGAAGAGCTTGCTTCTTGCGTTAAAACAGAATGTGTTTAATGGATGAGAACACTGGTCTGAATTTCCCTTCAGAAACGTAGTTAATCTACAGGATCTGTGTCTTCCTACAAGCAAGAGTTCATTTCAGGTAAACCCAGTGAATTTTGGGCTCAAATGATTTTACACAGTTCAAGAACGCAACGCGATTCTAACTATTAACTAAAGAGCATTTATGTAAGAGGAACTCTGGTTTGTATCAGTTTCATAAGCAGAGTTGAACTACATATGGACCGTTTGAATAGGAAACACAGTTCTTTTTTTCTGGGCATGCTCATGTTTCTTGCTATATTGGAGACGCTGGAAGAAGAGCATGCTTCTTGCGTGAAAACCGAGTGTGTTTCATGGATGAGAACACTGGTATAAATTTCCCTTCAGAATCGGAGTTAAACCCCAGGATCCATGTCTTCCTACAAGCAAGGGTTCAATTCTGGTAAACCAGGTGATTTCTGGGCTCAAATGTTTTCCACACTTCTCGAACCCAACGTGATTCTCATTATGAACTAAAGAGCATAATGTAAGAGGAGCTGTGGTTTGTATCAGTTTTATAAGCAGAGTTGAACTACATATGGTCCCGATGAGTAGAAAACACAGTTCTTTTTTTTCGGCATGATCATGGTTCTGGCTGTATTGGAGATGCTGTGAAGAAGAGCTTCCTTCTTGCGTGAAAACAGAGTGTGTTTCATGGATAAGAACACTGGTCTGAATTTACCTTCAGAAACGGAGTTAAACCCCAGGATCTGTGTCTCCCTACAAGCAGGAGTTCATTTCTGGTAAACCAAGTGAATTCTGGGCTCAAATGATTTTACAAAGTACACCAACAAAACACGATTCTTACTAGTAACTAAAGAGTCATTTTGTAAGAGGAGCTGTGGTTTGTATCAGTTTCATAAGCAGAGTGGAACTGCATATGGTCCATAAGAGTAAGAAACACAGTTCTTTTTTTCTAGCCATGCTCATATTTCTGGCTGTATTGGAGACTCTGGAAAGAAGAGATTGTTTGTTGTGTTAAAACAGAATGTGGTTCATGGATGAGAACACTGGTCTGAATTTCCCTTCAGAATCGGAGTTTAACCCCAGGATCTGTGTCTTCCTACAAGAAAGAGTACATTTCTGGTAAACACAGTGAGTTTTTGGCTCAAATGATTTTCACAGTTCACGAACCCAACGCGATTCTAACTATTAATTGAAGAGCATTTATGTAAGAGGAGTTGTGGTTTGTATCAGTTTCAAAAGCAGAGTTGAACTACATATGGTCCGTATGAGTAGGAAACACAGTTCTTTTTTCTGGGATGGTCATGGCCTTGCTGTATTGGAGACGCTGGAAAAAAGAGCTTGCTTCCTGCGGGAAATCAGAGTGTGTTTCATGGATGAGAACACTGGTCTGAATTTCCCTTAAGAAACGGAGTTAAACCTCAGGATCTGTGTCTTCCTACATGCAAGAGTTCATTTTTGGTAAACCCAGTGAATTTTGGGCTCAAATGATTTTACAATGTTCAAAAACCCATCGCGATTCTCAGTATTAACTAAAGAGCATTTATGTAAGAGGAGCTGTGGATTGTATCAGTGTGAAAAGCAGAGTTGAACTGCATATGGTCTGTAGGGGGAGGAAATTCAGTTCTTTTTTTCGGGGCATTCTCATGGTTCTTGCTGTATTGGAGACGCTGGAAAGAAGAGCTTGCTTCTTGCGTGAAAACAGAGTGTTTTTCATGGATGAGAACACTGGACTGAATTTCCCTTAAGAAACGGAGTTAAACCTCAGGATCTGTGTCTTCCTACAAGCAAGAGTTCATTTCTGGTAAACCCAGTGAATTTTGGGCTCAAATGATTTTACAATGTTCAAAAACCCATCGCGATTCTCACTATAAAATAAAGAGCATTTACATAAGAGGAGCTGTGGTTTGTATCAGTTTCATAAGCAGAGTTGAACTACACATGGTCCGTACGAGTAGGAAACACAGTTCTTTTTTTCTGGGTATGCTCATGGTTCTTGCTGTATATGAGACGCTGGAAAGAAGAGCTCGCTTCCTGCGGGCAAACAGAGTGTGTTTCATGGATGAGAACACTGGTCTGAATTTCCCTTACGAAATGGAGTTAAACCCCAGGATCTGTGTCTTCCTAAAAGCAAGAGTACATTTCTCATAATCCCTGTGAATTTTGCGCTCAAATTATTTTACACAGCTCATTAACGCAACACGATACACACTATTAACTAAAGAGCATTTATGTCAAAGGTCTGTGGTTTGTATCAGTTTCATAGGCATAGTTGATGTAAATATCGTCTGTATGAGTAGGAAACACAGTTCTTTTTTGAGGGCATGCTCATTGTTCTTGCTGTATTGGAGACCCTAGAAAGAAGAGCTTGCTACTTGCATTATAACAGAGTGTGTTTCACGGATGAGAACTCTGTCTGAATTTCCCTTCAGAAACGGAGTTAAACTCCAGGATCTGTGTCTTCCTACAAGCAAGAGTTCATTTGTGGTAAATCAAGGGATTTTGGGCTCAAAAGTTTTTACACAGTTCTAGAACCCAACGCGATTATCACGATTAACTAAAGAGTATTTATGTAACAGGAGCTGTGGTCTGCATCAGTTTCATAAGCAGAGTTGAACGACATATGGTCCGTATGAGTAGGAAACTCAGTTCTTTTTTTCTGGGCATGCTCTTTGTTCTTTCTGTATTGGAGACACTGGAAAGAAGAGGATGCTTCCTGCCTTAAAACAGAGTGTTTTTCAGGGATGAGAACTCTGGTCTGAATTTCCCTTCAGAAACGGAGTTATACCACAGGATCGGTGTCTTCCTACAAGCAAGAGTTCATTTCTGGAAAACCCAGGGAATTTTGGGCTATAATGATTTTTCGCAGTTCAAGAACCCAACGCGATTCCCACTATTAACTAAAGAGCATTTATGTAAGAGGAGCTGTGGTTTGTATCAGTTTCATAAGCAGAGTTGAACTGCATATGGTCTGTAGGAATAGGAAACACAGTTCTTTTTTTTCTGGGCATTCTCATGGTTCTAGCTGTATATGAGATGCTGGAACGAATAGGATGCTTCTTGTCTTAAAACAGAATGTTTGTCAGGGATTAGATCTCTGGTCTGAATTTCCCTTCTGAAATGGAGTTAAACCACAGGATCTGTGTCTTCATACAAGCAAGAGGTCATTTCGTGTAAACCCATTGAATTTTGGGCTCAAATGATTTTTCTCAGTTCACGAACCCTACGCGATTCTCACTATTAACTAAAGAGCATTTATGTAAGAGGGGCTGCGGTTTGAATCAGTTTCATCAGAAGAGTTGAACTACATATGGTCCATATGAGTAGGAAACAATTCTTTTTTTCAGGGCATGCTCATGTTTCTTGATGTATTGGAGACTCTGGAAAGAAGAGCTTGCTTCTTGCGTTAAAACAGAGTGTGTTTAATGGATGAGAACACTGGTCTGAATTTCCCTTCAGAAACGTAGTTAATCTACAGGATCTGTGTCTTCCTACAAGCAAGAGTTCATTTCAGGTAAACCCAGTGAATTTTGGGCTCAAATGATTTTACACAGTTCAAGAACGCAACGCGATTCTAACTATTAACTAAAGAGCATTTATGTAAGAGGAACTCTGGTTTGTATCAGTTTCATAAGCAGAGTTGAACTACATATGGTCCATTTGAATAGGAAACACAGTTCTTTTTTTCTGGGCATGCTCATGTTTCTTGCTATATTGGAGACGCTGGAAGAAGAGCATGCTTCTTGCGTGAAAACCGAGTGTGTTTCATGGATGAGAACACTGGTATAAATTTCCCTTCAGAAGCGGAGTTAAACCCCAGGATCCATGTCTTCCTACAAGCAAGGGTTCAATTCTGGTAAACCAGGTGATTTCTGGGCTCAAATGTTTTCCACACTTCTTGAACCCAACGTGATTCTCACTATGAACTAAAGAGCATAATGTAAGAGGAGCTGTGGTTTGTATCAGTTTCATAAGCAGAGTTGAACTACATATGGTCCCGATGAGTAGAAAACACAGTTCTTTTTTTTCGGCATGATCATGGTTCTGGCTGTATTGGAGATGCTGTAAAGAAGAGCTTCCTTCTTGCCTGAAAACAGAGTGTGCTTCATGGATAAGAACACTGGTCTGAATTTACCTTCAGAAACGGAGTTAAACCCCAGGATCTGTGTCTTCCTACAAGCAGGAGTTCGTTTCTGGTAAACCAAGTGAATTTTGGGCTCAAATGATTTTACAAAGTACACCAACAAAACAGGATTCTTACTAGTAACTAAAGAGTCTTTTTGTAAGAGGAGCTGTGGTTTGTATCAGTTTCATAAGCAGAGTGGAACTGCATATGGTCTGTAGGAATAGGAAACACAGTTCTTTTTTTCTGGGCATTTTCATGGTTCTTGCTGTATATAAGACGCTGGAAAGAATAGGATGCTTCTTGCCTTAAAACAGAATGTTTGTCAGGGATGTGACCTCTGGTCTGAATTTCCCTTCCGAAATGGAGTTAAACCACAGGATCTGTGTCTTCATACAAGCAAGAGGTCATTTCGTGTAAAACCATTGAATTTTGGGCTCAAATGATTTTTCTCAGTTCATGAACCCAACGCGATTCTCACTATTAACTAAAGAGCATTTATGTAAGAGGTGCTGCGGTTTGAATCAGTTTCATCAGAAGATTTGAACTACATATGATCCAGATGAGTAGGAAACAATTCTTTTATTCAGGGCATGCTCATGGTTCTTGATGTATTGTAGACTCTGGAAAGAAGTGCTTGCTTCTTGTGTTAAAACAGAGTGTGTTTAATGGATGAGAACACTGGTCTGAATTTCCCTTCAGAAACGTAGTTAAGCTACAGGATCTGTGTCTTCCTACAAGCAAGAGTTCATTTCAGCTAAACCCATTGAATTTTGGGCTCAAATTATTTTAAACAATTCAAGAACGCAACGCGATTCTAACTATTAACTAAAGAGCATTTATGTAAGAGGAACTGTGGTTTGTATCAGTTTCATAAGCAGAGTTGAACTACATATTGTCTGTTTGAATAGGAAACAGAGTTCTTTTTTTCTGGGCATGCTCATGTTTCTTGTTATATTGGAGACGCTGGAAGAAGAGCATGCTTCTTGCGTGAAAACCGAGTGTGTTTAATGGATGAGAACACTGGTATAAATTTCCCTTCAGAAACGGAGTTAAACCCCAGGATGCATGCCTTCCTACAAGCAAGGGTTCAATTCTGGTAAACGCAGTGTTTTCTGGGCTCAAAAGTTTTCCACAGTTCTCGAACCCAACGTGATTCTCACTATGAACTAAAGAGCATTAATGGAAGAGGACCTGTGGTTTGTATCAGTTTCATAAGCAGAGTTGAACTACGTATGTTCCCGTTGAGTAGAAAACACAGTTCTTTTTTTTCGGCATGCTCATGGTTCGTGCAGTATTGGAGACGCTGGAAAGAATAGGAGGCTTCTTGCCGTAAAACATCATGTGTTTCATGAATGAGAACACTGGGTTCAATTTCCCTTCAGAAATGGAGTTAAACCCCAGGATCTGTGTCTTCATACAAGCAAGAAGTCATTTCTGGTAAACCCATTGATTTTTGGGCTCAAATGATTTTTCACAGTACACCAACAAAACAAGATTCCAGTATTAACTAAAGGGCCTTTTTGTAAGAGGAGCTGTGTTTTTTATCAGTTTCATAGGCAGAATTGAACTATATATGTTCTGTATGTGTAGGAAACACAGTTCGTTTTTTCTGGCCATGCTCATTGTTCTTGCTCTAGTGGAGACGCTGGAAAGAATAGGATTCTTCTTGCCATAAAACAGAATGTGTATCAGGGATGAGACCTCTGGTCTTTATTTCCCTTCTGGTAAACCAAGTGAATTTTTGGCTCAAATGATTTTACACAGTTGAAGAACCCTATGCGATTCTCACTATTAACATAAGGGCATTTATGTAAGAGGAGCTGTTGTTTGTACCAGTTTCATAAGAAGAGTTGAAGCCCATATGGTCCATATGTGTAGGAATCAGTTTTTTTTCAGGGTATCGATATGTTTCTTGCTTCATAGGACACACTGGAAAGAAGAACATGCTTCTTGCGTTAAAAGAGAGTGTGTTTCATGGATGAGAACACTGGTCTGAATTTCCCTTCAGATACGGAGTTAAACCCCAGGATCTGTGTCTTCCTACAAGCAAGAGTTCATTTCGGGTAAACCCAGTGAATTTTGGGAACATATGATTTTACACTGTTCAAAAACCCATCGCGATTCTCACTATTAACTAAAGAGTATTTATGTAAGGGGAGCTGTGGATTGTATCAGTTTGAAAAGCAGAGTTGAACTGCATATGGTCTGTAGGGGGAGGAAATTCAGTTCTATTTTCGGGGCATTCTCATGGTTCTTGCTGTATTGGAGACGCTGGAAAGAAGAGCTTGCTTCTTTCGTGAAAACAGATTGTGTTTCATGGATGAGAACACAGGTCTCAATTTCCCTTAAGAAACGGAGTTAAACCTCAGGATCTGTGTCTTCCTATAAGCAAGAGTTCATTTCTGTTGAACCCAGTGTATTTTGGGCTCAGACGATTTTACACTGTTCAAAAACCCATCGCGATTCTCACTATAAACTAAAGAGCATTTACGTAAGAGGAGCTGTGGTTTGTATCAGTTTCATAAGCAGAGTTGAACTACATATGGTCTGTACGAGTAGGAAACTCAGTTCTTTTTTTCTGGGTATGTTCATGGTTCTTGCTGTATATGAGTCGCTGGAAAGAAGAGCTCGCTTCCTGCGGGCAAACAGAGTGTGTTTCATGGATGAGAACACTGGTCTGAATTTCCCTTCTGAAACGGATTTTATCCCCATGATCTTTGTCTTCTTACAAGCAGGAGTTCATTTCCGGTAAACCAAGTGAATATTAGGCTCAAATGATTTTACACAGTACACCAACAAAACAAGATTCTCAAGATTAACTAAAGAGCCTTTATGTAAGAGGAGCTGTGGTTTGTATCAGTTTCATGAGCAGAGTTTATCTACATATGGTCCGTATGAGTAGAAAACACAGTTCTTTTTTTCTGGGCATGCACATGTTTCTGGCTGTATTGGAGACGCTGGAAAGATGAGCTTGCTTCTTGCGTGAAAACAGAGTGTGTTTCATAGATGAGAACACTGGTCTGAATTTCTCTTCAGAATCAGAGTTAAACCGCAGGATCTGTGTGTTCCCACAAGCAAGAGTTCATTTCCGGTAAACCAATTAAAATTTGTTTTCAAAGGATTTTACACAGTTCAAGAACCCAATGCGATTCTCAGTATTAAGTAAAGAGCATTTATGTAAGATGAGCTGTGGTTTGTACCAGTTTCATAATCAGAGTTGAACTACATATTGTCCATATGAGTAGGAAACACTGTTCTTTTCTTCAGGGCATGAATATGGTTATTGCTGTATAAGAACGCTGGAAAGAAGAGCTTGCTTTTTGCGTGAAAACAGAGTGTGTTTCATGGATGACAACACTGGTCTGAATTATCCTTCAGAAACGGAGTGAAACCCCAGGATCTGAGTCTTCCTACAAGCAAGAGTTCATTTCTGGTAAACCCAGTGAATTTTGGGCTCAAATGATTTTTCGCAGTTCATGAACCCTACATGATTCTCACTATTAACTAAAGAGCATTTATGTAAGAGGAGCTGTGGTTTGTATCAGTTTCATAAGCAGAGTTGAACTGCATATGGTCTGTATAAGTACGAAATGCAGTTCTTTTTTCTTGCGCATTCCCATGGTTTTTGCTGTATTGGAGACACTGGAAAGAAGAGGATGCTTCTTGGGTTAAAACAGCATGTGTTTCATGGATAAGAACACTGGTCTGAATTTCACTTCAGAATCGGAGTTAAACCACAGGATCTGTGTGTTGCTACAAGCAAGTGTTCATTTTGGCAAACACAGCGAATTTTGGCTCCAAAGATTTTACACAGTTCACAAACACATCGCGATTCTAACGATTAACAAAAGAACATTTTTGTAATAGGAGTTGTGGTATATAAGTTTCATAAGTAGAGTTGAACTACATATGGTCCATATGAGTAGGAAACACAGTTCTTTTTTTCTAGGAATGCTCATATTTCCTGCTGTATTGGTTACACTGGAAAGAAGAGATTCTTTCTTGCGTTATAACAGAGTGTATTTCATGGATGAGAACACTGGTCTGAATTTCCCTTCAGAAACGTTTTATAACCCAGGATCTGTGTTTTCCTACAAGCTGGAATCCATTTCTGGTAAACCAAGTGAATATTGGGCTCGAATGATTTTTCACAGTACACCAAAAACAAGATCTCACTATTAACTAAAGAGCCTCTATGTAAGAGGAGCCTTGGTTTGTATCAGTTTCATAAGCAGAGTTGAACTACATATGGTCCGTATGATTAGGAAACACAGTTCTTTTTTTCTGGGCATGCTAATGGTCTTGCTGTTTTGCAGACGCCCGAAAGAAGAGCTTGCTTCTTGCCGGAAAACATTGTGTGTTTCATGGATAAGAACACTGGTCTGAATTTCCCTTCAGAATCAGAGTTATGCCCAAGGATCTGTGTCTTCCTACAAGCAAGAGTTCATTTCTGGAACCCAGTGAATTTGGGGCTCAAATGATTTTTCGCAGTTGACGAACCAAACCCGAATCTCACTATTAACTAAAGAGCATTTATGTATGAGGAGCTGTGTTTTGTACCAGTTTCATAAGAAGAGTTGAACTACATATGGTCCGTATGTGTAGGAAACACAGTTTGTTTTTTCAGGGCATCGATATGGTTCTTGCTTCATTGGACACGCTGTAAGGAAGAGCTTGCTTCTTGCATTAAAACAGAGTCTATTTCATGGATGAGAACACTGGTCTTAATTTCCCTTCTGAAACGGATTTAATCCCCATGAACTTTGTCTTTCTACAAGCAGGAGTTCATTTCTGGTAAACCAAGTGAATATTGGGCTCAAATGATTTTACACAGTACACCAACAAAACAAGATTCTCAAGATTAATTGTCACGCCCACAAGGCAGGGCGGAGGAGGAAGTGGAAGACCAAGGATCGGGAAGAGCTCTCTCTCTTGGTTCCCAGACTCTGGATGCTGGAGGTAGACTAAGCAGAGTTCTCCAGAGAACACCACTGGACTGCGCTATACCCTTGCCAGACCCTGTAACCTACCCCTTCATTTGTAAGTTACCCCACAAAATAAACCTCCCTTTTAACTATGTGGAGTGGCCTTAATAATTTAACCAATATCTGTCACTCACGTGGGGCAAATTCCAAAGGCCTAGACGGCTCCCTCCCTCAGTCTCCTCCCCGGCTGGCGGGTACCTAAAACCGCCTGCAAAGTTCCATTTAACCAGGGGACACCTACACGGTTCCATTCCCAAAAAAGGGAGCAGCTAGTCCAGTCTCAGTTCCCTTGCTTAGCCTCCAGACCAGCGAAAACCGCTGTGAGTGAAATCTTCCCACTCCTCTAAGTGCCGTTTCCCCGCCATCTTGGCTCCTGCCTTCAGCTGGCGCCAGCCAAGGTTGCCAGCAGGCCCTGCTTTGGAGCTATACCAACTCCTCCTGCTGGCTGAAAAGTGCTATTTCACCCCCGAAAACCACGGAAAGGTAAGCTTCTTTCAAGTAAAAGTACTTGATAATTTTACACCTTAAAACTGACTAACAAATTTTGAGTAATTCTTGTAATATGGCTGACAACATTACCTCACAAGAATTTAATAACTTTTTTGCCTGTATGCTGAATGACATTTTCCTGGAAATATACGACCTCCTTAAGACATATCTGGCCTGTACCATTTTGACATTCATTGTAATAATTCACACAGTGTTCAAACACTGGTTTAATAATAAGAACAAAGATGAGTCATTATTGGGACTGATACAGGCTTTAAAAGATAACAATGAAGGCTTACAGAAAAAGATTCTGTCTATGGAATCTGCTGGCCAGGACTTACATAAAAAGATTCTCTCTCTGGAATCTGCTAACCAGAATTTACAAAACAAGCTTGTACCCAAAATTGCTTTTATTGATAATAAATATGAGTATTTAATGGATAGAACACTAACTCTCCAGAGTGAAGTTGTAGCTACTCAGACAATATATAAGGAAGAAAAATTATCATTACTTGATAAGATAAGGTCCATGGAATCATGTGTTTCAGAAGAACATAAAAACTTCCATGATTCCATGAAAAATCTGGAATCCCTTACAAGAGAGGAGGTTTACTCCCTGGAACAGACCCTAGGTGCTCGTTTACAAGCCCTGGAGGAAACTCTAAATAAACATGACAAGGGACCTAATAAGCAGAAGGGCAAGACCATACAGGTTGTAACATCTCCAAATGGCTCTCATACAATGGCTTATCCTGTTATCATCCATGAGAAGCCAGCAGATGACACACACCCCGAGCCATATACGACATATACATTACAACCAATTTCAACAAGGGACTTTAAAAATATAAAGGAAGCAGTAGTTACATATGGGATACACTCCACATACGTAAAACAGATGTTAAATTCGTGGTCTACCTCACATGCAGATGACTGGCATCAGTTAATTTCAGCTGTTCTAGAATATAGCCAGCAGTTACAGTGGAAAAGCTGGTTGAGAGAAGAGGCAAGAAATTTAGAACAACAAGGTAAACTCAGAGGTTTTGAGATCTCCCAAGATCAAATACTTGGTGAGGGATGTTTCGCTGACAGGAATGTACAAGCCATTTATGATGAGCATACAATATCCCTATGCCGTACAGCAGCTCTAAATGCTTGGGAAAAAATTCCAGAACCTGGAAAAGCAACTGAGGTATACACAAAGATATTTCAGGGACCACATGAACCCTTCACTGATTTTTTACAAAGGCTGAACACAGCTATAACAAAAGCTGTATCAGATAAAGAATTAAGAAAAGTATTAACTGAGTCCTTGGCATTCGACAATGCTAATGCAGAATGCAAAAGAATACTTACACCATTAAAGATCAGATCAGTTCCTTTGGAAGAATGGATTCAGTATACTAATAGTGTTGAATCTCTTAACTACAGTAATGAGGCTTGGATAGGAGAGACAAATCCCAGAGGTGTAAGAAGGCCCCGTGGTAGCAAATGTTTTAAATGTGGTACACCAGGTCATATAAGTAAAAACTGTACATGGGGTAATCCTAGAAGTAATACTCCTTCTAGGAATAGCCTAAACAGAAGACCCCAACCACCTCCTGGAGTATGTAGAAGATGTGGCAAAGGCCGACATTGGACCAGTGAGTGCAGATCAAAAATAGATATACGAGGCAACCCTTTAGTAGCAGGAAACGCCTCAGGGGGCCTCTTGCAGGCCCCCAAATCAAATGTGGTAAGAACATTCCCAGCCACTGTGGAAGACATTCGTCTCCAGGACAACTGAATAAACCAATGTCTAATGTAAAAACTGATACTGCAATGGATGATAAAACAGCTCTGATAGATGACTCACAGTTTACAAAGAACACAATAAAACAAATATTTTGGCAGACTTCCATAAATGAACAAAGGCCAAAGCTTAGAATTCGAATTAATGGCTTGGTTCTGGAGGGCCTGGTAGACACAGGTGCGGATGTGACTGTAATTACAGCAAAATCATGGCATCCAAATTGGCCTCTTCAAGAGGTACATGTCCAACTTTTAAGAATTGGCACCCTATCTCAGATAAAACAGAGTTTGAGATGGGTTGAATGCATAGGGCCAGAAGGACAGAGAGGAAGGCTGAAGCCATATGTAGCAAATGTAGCAGTAAATCTATGGGGCCGAGATCTGTTACAACAGTGGAATACCCAGATTAAAATTCCTACACTCTCAGAAAAGGAATACAGGCCAATGCATGTTTCTAGGAATAATCTCATAAAATGCTATAAAAAAACAGTCACCAACCATTCAGGCTGTACACAAACAGAGCACAACTGCTGTTGAACTCTCAGAAGTACCAACTGCCTTACCTTTAAAATGGCTAACTAATAAACCTGTCTGGGTTGGACAGTGGCCTTTGACAAAAGAGAAGCTACAAGCTTTAGAACAGCTTGTTCAAGATCAGTTAAATGCTCAACACATTGAAGAATCTACCAGCCCTTGGAATTCTCCTGTATTTGTTATTAAAAAAAAAGTCTGGTAATTGGAGAATGCTGACAGATCTGAGAGCTATTAATAAAGGAATTCAGCCAATGGGCTCCCTACAGACTGGGATGCCCTTGCCCTCTCTGCTACCCAAAGAATGGCCTATAATAGTTATTGACTTAAAAGACTGTTTCTTTACCATACCCTTACAAGAAAATGATAGAGAAAAATTTGCCTTCACAGTTCCTAATTATAACAATTCTCAGCCAGTCAAGAGATATCAAGGGAAGGTCCTCCCACAGGGAATGTTAAACAGCCCTACCTTATGCCAATACTTTGTGCAAAAACCATTGGAGTTAATTCGTGTAAAGTTTCCACAATCCATAATTTATCACTATATGGATGACATCCTATTATCTGATCCAAAGTTAGACACATTATAAAGCATGTTTGAAGAAGTAAAAAAAGTTTTGCCTCGCTGGGGGACTGCAAATTGCTCCTGAAAAAATACAAAGAGGAGATTCTATTAATTACTTAGGATATAAGATAGAGTTACAAAAAATTAGACCCCAAAAGGTACAACTGAGGAGAGATCGATTAAAGACTCTTAATGATTTTCAAAAGTTGTTAGGAAGCATTTCCAACTTATTGGGTATCATGGGAATACCCAAAGATGGACTACAAAATTTGGCTAATACTCTAGAAGGGGACAAAGAATTAAATAGTCCAAGAGAATTATCAGCCGAAGCTGAGAAGGAATTGGCTCTAGTAGAAAAGACAATTCGAGAAGTACATGTGGATCGTGTGGATCCAGAACTTAAATGTATTCTTGTCATATTCCCCTCCAGACATTCCCCCACAGGTATTTTGATGCAGAGGGAAGATATTATATTGGAATGGATATTCCTACCACGTAAACCAAATAAGAAATTAAAGACTTATATAGAAAAGATCTCTGATTTGATTCAAAAAGGTAAATTAAGACTTCATCAGTTGACAGGAATGGACCCAGCAGAAATTGTAGTACCTTTAACTAATGAGGAAATTTCGTCACTATGGAAAGATAATGAATACTGGCAGAGAGCCTGCAGTAACTTTTTGGGAGAGATTAACAACCATTATCCCAAAAGCAAGAGAATAGAATTCATAAAGAAGACTGAATGGGTCCTTCCTCACATTGTACGACACAAGCCAATTTCTGGAGTCCTCACATTCTATACAGATGCAAATAAATCAGGGAAAGCAGGATACAAATCAGGAGACTTAAGTAAAGTAGTACAAAGTCCATACAGCTCTGTACAAAAGGCAGAACTGTATGCTGTTCTTATGGTACTGATGGACTTCACAGAACCCCTCAATATAGTCACTGACTCTCAATATGCAGAGAGAGTTGTTTTACACATTGAAACTGCTGAATTTATTCCTGATAATACAGAATTAACTTCATTATTCATACAATTGCAGGAAATCATCAGAAAAAGGGAACATCCTATATATATAACACATATCAGATCCCATACAGATCTGCCAGGACCTCTAGCACAAGGTAATGATGAGATTGATCAGTTACTAATAGGTAATGTGCTAGAAGCCTCAGAATTTCATAAGAAACACCACGTAAATAGCAAAGGTTTGAAGAAGGATTTCTCCATTACTTGGCAACAAGCTAAGGATATTGTGAAAAAATGTCCTACTTGTTCCTTCTATAACTAAACTCCATTACCTGCAGGAAGCCATCCAAAGGGTATACAGAAAAATGAAATTTGGCAGATGGATGTGTTTCATTTTGCAGAATTTGGAAAATTAAAGTATTTACACCATACCATTGACACCGATTCAGGATTTCAGTGGGCAACTCCTATGAGTTCTGAAAAGGCTGATTCTGTGATTACACACCTATTAGAAGTTATGGCCATCATGGGAATACCTGTACAAATTAAGACAGACAATGCCCCAGCATATGTCTCCAATAAAATGAGACAGTTCTTTGCTTATTACAATATAAAGCATGTTACAGGTATACCACACAATCCCACAGGCCAAGCAGTCATAGAAAGATCCAATCGAACTTTAAAGGATATGCTAAATAAACAGCAACAGGTAACAATGACTCCTAGAAATAGATTGCATAGTGCTTTATTAACCTTGAATTTTCTCAATGCTGATGAGAAAGGAACAACAGCTGCGGAGAGACATTGGACGACAGACAAAACTCCTGAGCTAAACCAACCAGTTTATTTCAAAGATGTGTTGACCTCAGAATGGAAACCTGGATATGTCCTACGTTGGGGAAGGGGTTTTGCTTTTGTTTCCACAGGAGAAGAAAAGCTATGGATACCAACAAAATTAATAAAACTTCGATTCGAACAGGAGAAACCCCTTGATGAGGAGAAGTAAAAGATCATCCACCAATGTGACATCTCTTCAGGTTGTAAGAAAAATTTAACAATCAAAGGTTGGGGTAGGGTTCTGTTTTTGTCTTTCCAGGATAATGGAAATACCCATCTTCCAGAAATCATAAGGCCTTGGATATCCAGATGTTTACAGCAGAAAGAAAGAATCTATTGGTACCAATCTACACCAATAGGGTAGATAGACAGGGTAAGATATCACTGTCTAACATCTATATCTCTATCAATCTAGAATAGTTGTGGTTCCCATTTAATTATAAACCAAGCTGGCTTTGGAGATGGAACTGGCTCACTCCTTCTCTAAACCCAAGCATATTGATAAAAGAAAAGGTTGAGAGATTCTTCAGTCCCATATCAGAAGAGCCCTCTAGTGTGAGACAGAAGGAAACCAATTAAAGGGACCATTATCTTCAAGATTCTAATTCTCTCCATGCTTACTCTTGATTTCTTGGAATCCTTTCTTACATGTCATGACATCTTTAAATCCAAACCTTCCATTCTGATAAAAAAATAAGTTTTTTCCAATAGCAATCTCTGAAGTCTCCAGAAGGAAGATGGGGCCCCAACAACAACAATTCTACCCAATCCAGAATGATGCCATGGTAATCATCATCATACTACACTTCTTGCCAAAATTTCAGACAATCTTACCCATTACTCTGAGAGTTGCTGCAGAATCTACAGTTAGTATAACTGAGATTTAACTATCTGAGCTTTCTCACAATACCCAACAGAGATACCATCGCTTCCTAAACAGCAGGAAGCAATTCTAAGAAAACGACGCCCCTTCTCCCTAAGGTTTCATATTTCTCAGGGTTATGGATAATGGTTCTAGGGTTGGGGGTGGAAGAAACTGTTAAACTCAGTACTCTCCTTAAGGAAAGAAAATATATCTCAAAAAAAAGGGAAAAGAAGAAATGGAATGGATAGGTATAAGATATTATGGTAGACTGTCATATACATTAGTAAACAAATTTAGTAATATACCAGCCTTTGCACTGTTATGAATTCTTATATGTTGACACAAATATAAACTTTTTACATTCCTATTTAAGAGAATTTGTATATTGATACAAATACAGAACTATGTTTGTTATATTGTACATATATTTTTACTCTTATGTGAAATATTTGTATATTGATACAAATGTGAATTTATATCTGTCATACTGTATGTATGTTCTACTTCTGTTTAAGATATTCTGTATACTGATATATATTTAGGATTATTATCATATTGCATATTGCACTATACATTCCTACCTCTGTTAAAGATATTTTGTGTATTGTCACAATTTAAAGTCATTGTCCTTTTACTGTGCATTTGCTTACAGACTGTTTGCCTTATTTATAGGAAGCTTAGTCCTTAGGTTGTTTAGGTAGACAAGACTTACATAGTTATTGTCACCTATGCTTGTCATCTCTATAATTATGTTAGTTAGGTCATCCAGATTAATAAATACATAGGTCAGATGGACAGGTAATCTTCAAACACTTCATGGACCTAGAGAACATGGCATTTAAATAACTTAGAATTCTGTTGACGTGAGACATAATTGCTCCTGGCAGCACCAATTTGTTCCCGAGAGAATGTTGGGCTTCTAAGACATTTCCATTTGGAAGTTTGTCTTCTTGGCACAAAATGGCCTACTGGGCAAAGAACTGCCCTTGCCTCAACTGCTGACAGTACAAATGCTGTCCTTTCTGGACAAGCGGGACACAAGGAAAGCGACCACTATACTTTGCCAAAACAGGGTAAGATGGTCTTTCAGAATTCCTGCTTCTGAAAATGGTCTGTCAGATACTCTAGGCCTGTAGCCAATTTGAATGCACCAACGATGCTGAGAAACATTAGGTGACTGTCCAGGCTGCTAGCTGTCTCTGTCTACTCTTGCAAGACTCCCGAAAGTTGCTTGCGTCCTTCTCCCATTTCTCAGGTATTATTATATTCCTTCTCAGGTCTTTGATGAGGTTGGAGATTAGCAGTTATAGTTACAACTTAGAATATATACATATATAATATCTTAGATAGGATATATTAAGTATTAGACTCATGTTCTTTAGGATAGGACACCTTTTGGAATGATCTTTGTAACACGCCACCTACCTATGCCCTAGACTTCCCTGGATTTTACTATGTGTTTTTTGCTTGATATTGTTTGTACTTATTGTAATTTCAACTTATCTAGGTCATTATCCCTCATTACTCCTAGACAATATTTGATAAGCATCTCTTTGTATATAGTCTTGTATTAGGTTAGAGCTTTCTTATTTAGACAAAAGGGGGAGATGTAGTGGATAGCCATCCCAGCATTTGCCTGGAAGTTCCAACCCCCACTGAGGCTTCGGTAATGGTAACACTCACAAGGCGGGGTGGAGGAGGAAGCGGAAGACCAAGGATCGGGAAGAGCTCTCTCTTGGTTCCCAGACTCTGCACGCTGGAGGTAGACCGAGCAGAGTTCTCCAGAGAACACCGCCGGACTGCGCTATACCCTTGCCAAACCCTGTAACCTACCCCTTCATTGGTAAGTTACCCCACAAAATAAACCTCCCTTTTAACTACGTGGAGTGGCCTTAATAATTTAACCAATAGTATTTCATGGATGAGAACACTGGTCTGAATTTCCCTTCAAAAACGGATTTAAACCCCAGGATCTGTGTCTTACTACAAGCAGGACTTCATTTCTGGTAATCCAAGTGAATATTGGGCTCAAATGATTTTACACAGTACACCAACAAAACAAGATTCTCACCATTAACTAAAGAGACTTTATGTAAAAGGAGCTGTGGTTTGTATCAGTTCCATAAGCTGAGTTGAACTACATATGGTCTGTATGAGCAGGAAACACAGTTCTTTTTTTCTGGGCCTCCACATGGTTCTTGCTGTATTGGAGACGCTGGAAAGAATAGGATGCTTCTTGCGGGAAAACAGAGTGTGTTTCATGGATGAGAACACTAGTCTGAATTTCCCTTAGAAAACGGAGTTAAACATCAGGATGTGTGTCTTCCTATAAGCAAGAGTTCATTTCAGGTAAATCAAGTGAATTTTGGGCTCAAATGATTTTTCAGTTAGGAACTCAATGCGATTCTCACTGTTAACTAAAGAGTATTTATGTAAGAGGAGTTGAGGTTTGTATCAATTTCATAAGTAGAGTTGAACTACATATGATCCGTATGAGTAGGAAACACAGTTCTGATTTTCTGTGCATATTCATGGTTCTTGCTGTATTGGAGACGCTAGAAAGAAGAGGACGCTTTTTGCCTTAAACCAGAGTGTTTTTCAGGGATGAGAACTCTGGTCAGAATTTCCCTTCAGAAACAGAGTTAAACCACAGGATCTGTTTATTCCTACAGGCAAGAGTTCATTTCTGGTAAACACAGTGAATTTTGGGCTCAAATGATTTTTAACAGTTCAAGAACCCTACGTGATTCTCACTACTAACTAAAGAGCATTTATGTAAGAGAAGCTGTGGTTTGTATCAGTTTCATAAGCAGAGTTGATCTACATATGGTCCGTATGAGTAGGAAACACAGTTGTTTTTTTCAGGGCATGAATATGGTTCTTGCTGTATTGGTATGCCGGAAAGAAGAGCTTGCTTCTTGCATTAAAATGGAGTGTGTTTCAGGGATGAGAACACTGGTGTGAATTCCCCTCAGAATTGGAGTTATACCACAGGATCTATGTCTTACTACAAGCAAGAGTTCATTTCTGGTAAACCCTGTGAATTTGGGGCTCAAATGATTTTTCGCAGTTGACGAACCCCACCCGATTCTCACTATAAACAAAAGAGCGTTTATGCAAGAGAAGGTGTGGTTTGTTTCAGTTTCATGAGCAGAGTTGAACTTCATATGGTCTGTATGAGTAGGAAACACAGTTCTTTTTTTCTGGGCATGCTCATGGTTCTTGCTCTATTGGAGACGCTGGAAAGAAGAGCTTGCTTCTTGAGGCAAAACAGAGTGTGTTTCATGGATGAGAACACTGGTCTGAATTTCCCTTCACAAACGGAGTTAAACCCAAGGATCTGTGTATACCTACAAGCAAGAGTTCATTTCTGGTAAACCCAGTGAATTTTGGCCTCATATGATTTTTCACAGTTCACGAACCCAACGCGATTCTCACTACTACCTAAAGAGCATTTATGTAAGAGGAGCTGTATTTTGTTTCAGTTTCAGAAGCAGAGTTGAACTACACTTGGTTTGTATGAGTAGGAAACACAGTTCTTTTTTTCAGGGCGTGCTCTTGGTTCTTGTTGTATTGGAGACTCTGGAAAGAAGAGCTTGCTTCTTGCGTTAAAACACAGTGTGTTTCATGGATGAGAACACTGGTCTGAATTTCCCTTGAGAAACAGAGTAAAACAACAGGATCTGTGTCTTCCTACAAGCAAGAGTACATTACTGGTAAACCCAGTGAATTTTGGGCTCAAAATATTTTACACAGTTCACGATCCCAAGACGATTCTCACTATTATGTAAAGAGCATTTATGTAAGAGGAGCTGTGGTTTGTATCAGTTTCATAAGCAGATTTGAGCTACATATGGTCCGTATGAGTAGGAAACACAGTTCTTTTTTTCTGGGCATGATCATGTTTCTTACTATATTGGAGTCCCTGGAAAGAAGAGGATGATTCTTGCCTTAAAACAGAGTGTTTTTCATGGATGAGAACACTGGTCTGAATTTCCCTTCACAAACGGAGTTAAACCCAAGGATCTGTGTATACCTACAAGCAAGAGTTCATTTCTGGTAAACCCAGTGAATTTTGGCCTCATATGATTTTTCACAGTTCACGAACCCAACGCGATTCTCACTACTACCTAAAGAGCATTTATGTAAGAGGAGCTGTATTTTGTTTCAGTTTCAGAAGCAGAGTTGAACTACACTTGGTTTGTATGAGTAGGAAACACAGTTCTTTTTTTCAGGGCGTGCTCTTGGTTCTTGTTGTATTGGAGACTCTGGAAAGAAGAGCTTGCTTCTTGCGTTAAAACACAGTGTGTTTCATGGATGAGAACACTGGTCTGAATTTCCCTTGAGAAACAGAGTAAAACAACAGGATCTGTGTCTTCCTACAAGCAAGAGTACATTACTGGTAAACCCAGTGAATTTTGGGCTCAAAATATTTTACACAGTTCACGATCCCAAGACGATTCTCACTATTATGTAAAGAGCATTTATGTAAGAGGAGCTGTGGTTTGTATCAGTTTCATAAGCAGATTTGAGCTACATATGGTCCGTATGAGTAGGAAACACAGTTCTTTTTTTCTGGGCATGATCATGTTTCTTACTATATTGGAGTCCCTGGAAAGAAGAGGATGATTCTTGCCTTAAAACAGAGTGTTTTTCATGGATGAGAACACTGGTCTAAATTTCTCATCAGAATCAGAGTTAAACCCCAGGGTCTGAGTCATCCTACGAGCAAGAGTTCATTTTGGGTAAACCCAGTGAATTTTGGGCTCAAATGATTTTTAACAGTTCAAGAACCCTACGTGATTCTCACTACTAACTAAAGAGCATTTATGTAAGAGGAGCTGTGGTTTGTATCAGTTTCACAAGCAGAGTTGAACTGCATATGGTCCCTATGAGTAGAAAACACAGTTCTTCATTTCTGGGCATGATCCTGGTTCTTGCTGTTTTGGAGACGCTGTAAAGAAGAGCTTGCTTCTTGCGTGAAAACAGAGTGTGTTTCATGGATGAGAACACTGGTCTGAATTTCCCTTCAGAAACGGAGTTAAGCTACAGGATCTGTGTCTTCCTACAAGCAAAAGTTCAATTCTGGTAAACATAGTGAATTTTGGGCTCAAATGCTTTTACACAGTTCACATACCCATCACGATTCTCACTATTAACTAAAGAGCATTTATGTAAGAGGTGCTTTGTTTGTATCAGATTCATAAGCAGAGTTGAAGTGCACATGGTCCGTATGAGTAGGAAAGACAGTTCTTTTTTTCAGGGCATGCTCATGCTTCTTGCTGTATTGGAGACAGTGGAAAGAAGAGCATGCTTCTTGCGTTAAAACAGAATGTGTTTCATGGATGAGAATACTGGTCTCAATTTCCCTTCACAAACGGAGTTAAACCCCAAGACCTGTGTATTCCTACAAGCAAGAGTTCATTTCTGGTAAACCCAGTGAATTTTGGCTTCAAATGATTTTACAGTGTTCATCAACCCAACGCTTGTCTCACTATTAACTAAAGAGCATTTATGTAAGAGGAGCTGTGGTTTGTATCAGTTTCATAAGCAGAGTTGAACTGCATATGGTCAGAATGAGTAGGAAACACAGTTCTGTTTTTTGGGCATGCTCATTCTTCTTGCTGTATTGGAGACACTGGAAAGAATTGCTTTCTTCTTACGTTAAAACAGAGTGTGTTTCATGGATGAGAACACTGGTCTGAATTTCCCTTCCGAAACGTTGTTAAACCACAGGATCTGTTTCCTCCTACAAGCAAGTGTTCATTTCTGGTAAACAAACTGAATTTTGGTCTCAAATGATTTTACACAGTTCAAGAACCCAACGCCATTCTCACTATCAACTAAAGAGCATTTATGTAAGAGGAGCTGTGGTTTTTATCAGGTTCATAAGCTGAGTTGAACTGCATATGGTCCCTATGAGTAGAAAACACAGTTCTTCATTTCTGGGCATGATCCTGGTTCTTGCCGTTTTGGAGACGCTGGAAAGAAAAGCTTGCTTCTTGCGTGAAAACAGAGTGTGTTTCATGGATGATAACACTGGTCTGAATTTCTCATCAGAAACTGCGTTAAACCACAGGATTGGTGTCTTCCTACAAGCAGGAGATCATTTGTGGTAAACCAAGGGAATTTTGGGCTCAAATGATTTTAAGCAGATGAAGAACCCAACGCGAATCTTACTATTAACTAAATACCATTTATGTAAGAGTAGCTTTGTTTGTATCAGTTCCATAAGCAGAGTTGAACTGCATATGGTCCATATGAGTCGGAAACACAGTTCTTTTTTACTGGGCATGCTAATGGTTCTTTCCGTTTTGGAGATGCTAGAAAGAAGAGGATGCCTCTTGCGATAAAACAGCATGTGTTTCAAGGATGAGAGCAATGGTCTGAATTGCCATTCAGAAACTGAGTTAAACTACAGGATCTGTGTCTTCCTACTAGCAAGAGTTCATTTCTGGTAAACAAAGTGAATTTTGGGTCAAATGGTTTTACACAGTTCACCAACCCAATGCGATTCTCACTATTAACTAAAGAGCATTTATGTAAGAGGAACTGTGGTTTGTATCAGTTTAATAAGCAGAGTTGAACTGCATATGGTCCCTATGAGTAGGAAACACAGTAATTCTTTTCTGGGCATGCTCATTGTTCTTGGTATATTGGAGACTCTGGAAAGAAGAGCTTGCTTCTGGCGTGAAAACAGAGTGTGTTTCATGGATGAGAACACTGGTCTGAATTTCCCTTGAGAAACGGAGTAAAACAACAGGATCTGTGTCTTCCTACAAGCAAGAGTACATTACTGGTAAACCCAGTGAATTTTGGGCTCAAAATATTTTACACAGTTCATGATCCCAAGACGATTCTCACTATTATGCAAAGAGCATTTATCTAAGAGGAGCTGTGGTTTGTATCAGTTTCATAAGCAGATTTGAACTACATATGGTCTGTATGAGTAGGAAACACAGTTAATTTTTGGTGGGCATGCATATGGTTCTTGCTGTATTGGTATGCCGGAAAGAAGAGCTTGCTTCTTCCGTTAAAACGGAGTGTGTTTCAGGGATGAGAACTCTGCTGTGAATTCTCCTCAGAATTGGAGTTATACCGCAGGATCTGTGTCTTACTACGAGCAAGAGTTCATTTCTGGTAAACCCTGTGAATTTGGGGCTCAAATGATTTTTTGCAGTTGACGAACCCCACCCGATTCTCACTATAAACTAAAGAGCGTTTATGCAAGAGGAGGTGTGGTTTGTTTCAGTTTCATGAGCAGAGTTGAACTTCATATGGTCTGTATGAGTAGGAAACACAGTTCTTTTTTCTGGGCATTGTCATGGTTCTTGCTGTAATGCAGACGCTGGTAAGAAGAGGAAGCTTCTTGAGTTAAAATAGCATGTGTTTCATGGATGAGAACTCTGGTCTGAATTTCCCTTCATTGACCGATTTAAACCCCAGGATCTGTGTCTTACTACAAGCAGGAGTTCATTTCTGGTAAACCACGTGTATATTGGGCTTAAATGATTTTACACAGTACACCAACAAAACAAGATTCTCATTATTAACTAAAAAGCCTTTATGTAAGAGGAGCTGTGTTTTGCATCAGTTTCATAAGCAGAGTTGAACTACATATGGTCTGTATGAGTAGGAAACACAGTTCTTTTTTTCTGGGCATGCTCAAGGTTCTTGCTGTATTTTAGACGCTGGAAAGAAGAGCTTGCTTCTTGAGGCAAAACAGAGTGTGTTTCATGGATGAGAACACTGGTCTGAATTTCCCTTCACAAACGGTGTTAAACCCAAGGATCTGTGTATTCCTACAAGCAAGAGTTCATTTCTGGTAAACCCAGTGAATTTTGGCCTCATATGATTTTTCACAGTTCACGAACCCAACGCGATTCTCACTACTACCTAAAGAACATTTATGTAAGAGGAGCTGTGGTTTGTTTCAGTTTCAGAAGCAGAGTTGAACTACACATGGTTTGTATGAGTAGGAAACACAGTTCTTTTTTTCAGGGCGTGCTCTTGGTTCTTGTTGTATTGGAGACTCTGGAAAGAAGAGCTTGCTTCTTGCGTGAAAACACATTGTGTTTCATGGATGAGAACACTGGTCTGAATTTCCCTTCAGAAACGGAGTTAAACTCCAGGATCTGTGTCTTCCTACAAGCAAGAGTTCATTTCTGGTAAACTAAGTGAATATTGGGCTCAAATGATTTTACACAGTATACCAACAAAACAAGATTCTCACTATTAACTAAAGAGCATTTATGTAAGTGGAGCTTTGGTTTGTATCAGTCTCACAAGCAGAGTTGAAGTACATATGGTCCGTATGAGTAGGAAACACAGTTCTTTTTTTCTGGGCATGCTCATGTTTCTTGTTGTATTGGAGACACTTGAGAGAAGAGCTTGCTTCTAGTGTGCAAACAGAGTGTGTTTCATGGATGAGAACTCTGGTGTGAATTTCCCTTCAGACACAGATTTAAACCTCAGGATCTCTGTCTTTCTACAAGCAAGACTTCATTTCTGGTAAACAAAGTGAATTTTGACCTCCAATGATTTTACACAGTTCACCAACCCAACTCGATTCTCACTATTAACTATAGACAATTTATTTAAGAGGAGCTGTGGTTTGTATCAGTTTCACAATCAGAGTTGAACTGCATATGGTCCCGATGAGTAGAAAACACAGTTCTTCATTTCTGGGCATGATCCTAGTTCTTGCTGTTTTGGAGACACTGTAAAGAAGAGCTTGCTTCTTGCGTGAAAACAGAGCGTGTTTCATGGATGAGAACACTGGTCTGAATTTCCCTTCAGAAATGGAGTTAAGCTACAGGATCTGTGTCTTCCTACAAGCAAAAGTTCAATTCTGGTAAACATAGTGAATGTTGGGCTCTAATGCTTTTACACAGTTCACATACCCATCGCGATTCTCACTATTAACTAAAGACCATTTATGTAAGAGGTGCTTTGTTTGTATCAGTTTCATAAGCAGAGTTGAAGTGCACATGGTCCGTATGAGTAGGAAACACAGTTCTTTTTTTCAGGGCATGCTCATGCTTCTTGCTGTATTGGAGACAGTGGAAAGAAGAGGATGCTTCTTGTGTTAAAACAGAGTGTGTTTCATGGATGAGAATACTGGTCTGAATTTCCCTTCACAAACGGAGTTAAACCCCAAGACCTGTGTATTCCTACAAGCAAGAGTTCATTTCTGGTAAACCCAGTGAATTTTGGCCTCAAATGATTTTACAGTGTTCATCAACCCAACGCTTGTCTCACTATTAACTAAAGAGCATTTATGTAAGAGGAGCTGTGGTTTGTATCAGTTTCATAAGCAGAGTTGAACTGCATATAGTCAGAATGTGTAGGAAACACAGTTCTGTTTTTTGGGCATGCTCATTCTTCTTGCTGTATTGGAGACACTGGAAAGAATTGCTTTCTTCTTGCGTTAAAACAGAGTGTGTTTCATGGATGAGAACACTGGTCTGAATTTCCCTTCTGAAACGTTGTTAAACCACAGGATCTGTTTCCTCCTACAAGCAAGAGTACATTTCTGGTAAACAAACTGAATTTTGGTCTCAAATGATTTTACACAGTTCAAGAACCCAACGCCATTCTCACTATCAACTAAAGATCATTAGTTTAAGAGGAGCTGTGGTTTTTATCAGGTTCATAAGCTGAGTTGAACTGCATATGGTCCCTATGAGTAGAAAACACAGTTCTTCATTTCTGGGCATGATCCTGGTTCTTGCCGTTTTGGAGACGCTGGAAAGAAAAGCTTGCTTCTTGCGTGAAAACAGAGTGTGTTTCATGGATGATAACACTGGTCTGAATTTCTCATCAGAAACTGCGTTAAACCACAGGATTGGTGTCCTCTTACAAGCAGGAGATCATTTGTGGTAAACCAAGGGAATTTTGGGCTCAAATGATTTTAAGCAGATGAAGAACCCAACGCGAATCTTACTATTAACTAAATACCATTTATGTAAGAGTAGCTTTGTTTGTATCAGTTCCATAAGCAGAGTTGAACTGCATATGGTCCATATGAGTCGGAAACACAGTTCTTTTTTACTGGGAATGCTAATGGTGCTTTCTGTATTGGAGATGCTAGAAAGAAGAGGATGCCTCTTGCGATAAAACAGCATGTGTTTCAAGGATGAGAGCAATGGTCTGAATTTCCATTCAGAAACTGAGTTAAACTACAGGATCTGTGTCTTCCTACTAGCAAGAGTTCATTTCTGGTAAACAAAGTGAATTTTGGGTCAAATGGTTTTACGCAGTTCACCAACCCAACGCGATTCTCACTATTAACTAAAGAGCATTTATGTAAGAGGAGCTGTGGTTGGTATCAGTTTAATAAGCAGAGTTGAACTGCATATGGTCCGTATGAGTAGGAAACACAGTTATTCTTTTCTGGGCATGCTCATTGTTCTTGGTATATTGGAGACGCTGGAAAGAAGAGCTTGCTTCTTGCGTGAAAACAGAGTGTGTTTCATGGATGAGAACACTGGTCTGAATTTCCTTTGAGAAACGGAGTAAAACAACAGGATGTGTGTCTTCCTACAAGCAAGAGTACATTACTGGTAAACCCAGTGAATTTTGGGCACAAAATATTTTACACTGTTCACGATCCCAAGACGATTCTCACTATTATGTAAAGAGTATTTATGTAAGAGGAGCTGTGGTTTGTATCAGTTTCATAAGCAGATTTGAACTACATATGGTCTGTATGAGTAGGAAACACAGTTAATTTTTGGTGGGCATGCTCATGGTCTTGCTGTATTGGAGATGCTGGAAAGAAGAGCTTGCTTCTTGTGGGAAAACAGAGTGTGTTTCATGGATGAGAACACTGGTCTAAATTTCCCATCAGAATCAGAGTTAAACCCCAGGGTCTGTGTCATCCTATGAGCAAGAGTACATTTCTGGTTAAAGAAATGAATTTTGGGCTCAAATGATTTTTCACAGTACACCAACAAAACAAGATTGTCACTATGAACTAAAGAGCATAATGTAAGAGGAGCTGTGGTTTGCATCAGTTTCATAAGCAGAGTTGAACTACATGTGGTCTGTATGAGTAGGAAACACAGTTCTTTTTTTCTGGGCATGCTCATGGTTATGCTCTATTGGAGACGCTGGAAAAAAGAGCTTGCTTCTTGAGGGAAAACAGAGTGTGTTTCATGGATGAGAACACTTGTCTGAATTTCCCTTTAGAAACAGAGTTAAATATCAGGATTTGTGTCTTCCTATAAGCAAGAGGTCTTTTCAGGTAAATCAAGAGAATTTTAGGCTCAAATGATTTTAAGCAGATGAAGAACCCAACGCGATTCTCACTATTAACTAAATAGCATTTATGTAAGAGGAGCTGTGGTTTGTATCAGTTTCATAAGCAGAGTTGAACTGCATAGGATCTGTATGAGTAGGAAACACAGTTCATTTTTCTGGGCATTCTCATGGTTCTTGCTGTATTGGAGACGCTGGAAAGAAGAGGATGCTTCTTGCCTTAAAACAGAGTGTGTTTCAGGGAATAGAACTCTGGTCTTAATTTCCCTCAGAAACGGTGTTAAACCCCAGGATCTGTGTCTTCCTAAAGCAAACGTTCATTTCTGGTAAACCCAGTGAATTTTGGGCTCAAATAATTTTTAGCAGTTCATGAACCCAAGGCATTTCTCACAAGTAACTAGAGAGCATTAATGTAAGAGGAGCTGTGGTTTGTATCAGTTTCATAAGCAGAGTTGAACTACATATGGTCACCATGAGTAGGAAACACAGTTCTTTTTTGAGGGCATGCTGATTGTTCTGGCTGTTTTGGAGACGCAGGAAAGAACAGTTTGCTTCTTGCGCTAAAACAGAGTGTGTTTCATGGATGAGAACTCTTGTCTGAATTTCCCTTCAGAAATGGAGTTATACACCAGCGTCTGTGTCTTCCTACAAGCAAGAGTTCTTTTGTGGTAAACCAAGTGAATTTTGGGCTCAAATGATTTTTAGCAGGTCACGAACCAAACGCGATTCTCACTATTAACTAAAGAGCATTTAAGTAAGAGGAGCTGTGGTTTGTATCAGTATCATAAGCAGAGTTGATCTACCTATGGCCCCTATGAGTAGGAAACACAGTTCTATTTTTGAGGACATGCTGATTGTTCTTGCTGTATTGGAGACGCTGGAAAGAAGAGCTTGCTTCTTGCGCTAAAACAGAGTGCGTTTCATGCATGAGAACTCTGGTCTGAATTTTCCTTCATTAACGGAGTTAAACCCCAAGATCTGTGTCTTCCTAGAAGGAAGAGTTCTTTTCTGGTTAACAAAAAGAATTTTGGGCTCAAATGATTTTACACAGTTCAGAAACACATCGCAATTCTCATTATTAACTAAAGAGTATTTATGTAAGAGGAGTTGTGGTTTGTACACGTTTCATAAGCAGAGTTGAACTACATGTGGTCCGTATGAGTAGGAAACACTGTTCTTTTTTTCTGGGCATTCTCATGTTTCTTGCTGTATTGGAGACTCTGGAAAGAAGAGGATGCTTCTTACATTAAAACAAAGTGTGTTTCAGGGATGAGATCTCTGGTCTGAATTTCCCTTCAGAAACAGAGTTAAACGACAGGATCTGTGTCGTCCTACAAGAAAGATTTCATTAATGGTAAACCCAGTGTATTTTGGGTTCAAATTATTTTTCGCAGTTCACGAACCCAAGGCGATTCTCGCTATTAACTAAAGAGCATTTATATTAGATGAGCTGTGGTTTGTATCAGTTTCATAAGCAGAGTTGAACTGCATATGGTACGTATGAGTAGGAAACACAGTTCTTTTTTACTGGGCATACTCATGGTTCTTGCTGCATTGAAGACGTTGGAAAGAAGAAGATGCTTCTTGCCTTAAAACAGAGTGTTCTTAAGCGGTGAGAACTCTGGTCTGAATTTCCCTTCAGAAACAGAGTTAAATCACAGGATGTTTGTGTGACTACAAGCAAGAGTTCATTTCTGGTAAACCCTGTGAATTTTGGGCTCAAAGGATTTTTCGCAGTTCACAAAGCCAACGCGATTCACAATATTAACTAAGGAGCATTTAATAAGAGGAGCTGTGGTTTCTATCAGTTTCATAGTTAGAGTTGATCTGCATAAGGTCTTTATGAGTAGGAAACACAGTCCTTTTTGAGGGCATTCTCATGGTTCTTGCTGTATTGGAGACGCTGTAAAGAAGAGGATGCTTCTTGCATGAAAACAGAGTGTGTTTTATGGATGAGAACTCTGGTCTGAATTTCCCTTAAGAAACGGAGTTAAACCACAGCATCTGGGTCTTCCTACAATCAATAGATCATTTCTGGTAAACCAAATGAATTTTGGGCTCAAAAGGTTTTACACAGTTCTAGAACCCAACGTGATTATCACTATTAACTAAAGAGCATTTATGAGACAGGAGCTGTGGTCTGTATCAGTTTCATAAGCAGAGTTGAACTACATATGGTCCGTATGAGTAGGAAACTCAGCTCTTTTTTTCTGGGCATGCTCATGGTTCTTGCTCTATTGGAGTCGCTGGAAAGAAGTTGATGCTTTTTGCGTTAAAACAGCATGTGTTTCAAGAATGAGAACACTGGGCTGAATCTCCCTTCAGAAACGGAGTTAAACACCAGGATCTGTGTCTTGCTACAAGTAAGAGTTCATTTCTGGTAAACAACATGAATTTTGGGCACAAATGATTTTACACAGTTAACAAACCCATCGCGATTCTCACTATTAACTACAAAGCATTTATGTAAGAGGAGCTGTGGTTTGTATCAGTTTCATAAGCAGAGTTGAACTACAAATGGTCCGTATGAGTAGGAAACACAGTTCTTTTTTTCTTGGCATGCTCATGGTTCTTGCTGTATTGGTTACGCTGGAAAGAAGAGCTTGCTTCTTGGGGGAAAACCGAGTGTGTTTCATGGATGAGAACTCTGGTCTGAATTTCCATCCAGAATCGGAGTTAAACCCCAGGATCTGGGCTTTCCTACAAGAAAGAGTTCATTTCTGGTAAACCCAGTGAATTGTTGGCTCAAATGATTTTCACAGTTCAGGAACAAAATGCGATTATAACTATTAGTTAAAGAGCATTTATGTAAAAGGAGTTGTGGTGTGTATCAGTTTCTTAAGCAGAGTTGAACTACATATGGTACGTATGAGTAGGAAACACAGTTCTTTTTTTCTGGGCATGATGATGGTTCTTGCTGTATTGGAGACGCTGGAAAGAAGAGCTTGCTTCTTGCGTGAAAACACAGTGTGTTTCATGGATGAGAACACTGGTCTGAATTTCCCTTCAGAATCGTAGTTAAACCACAGGATCTGTGGCTTCCTACAAGCAGGAGTTCATTATTGGTAAACCCAGTGAATTTTGGGCTCAAATGATTTTACACAGTTCACAAAACCAAACGTGATTCTCACTATTACCTAAAGTGCATTTATGTAAGAGAAGCTGTGGTTTGCATCAGTTTCCAAAGAAGAGTTGCACTGCATATGGTCTGTATGAGGGGAAACACAGTTCTTTTTTTCGGGGCATTCTCATGGTTCTTGCTGTATATGAGATGCTGGGAAGAATAGGATGCTTCTTGCCTTAAAACAGAATGTTTGTCAGGGATGAGAACTCCGGTCGGAATTTCCCTTCAGAAACGGAGTTTAACCACAGGATCTGAGTCTTCCTACAAGCAAGAATTCATTTCTGGTAAACCCAGTGAATATTGGGCTCAAATGATTTTACACAGTGTACGAACACAACGCGATTCAAATTATTAACTAAAGAGCAGTTATGTAAGAGGAGCTGTGGTTTGTACCAGTTTCATAAGCAGAGTTGAACTACAAATGGTCTGTATGAGTAGGAAACACAGTTCTTTTTTTCTGGGCATGCTCATGGTTCTTGCTGTATTGTAGACGCTATAAAGAAGAGCTTGCTTCTTGCGTGAAAACAGAGTGTGTTTCATGGATGAGAACACTGGTCTGAATTTCCCTTAAGAAAGGGAGTTAAACTCCACGATCTGTCTCTTCCTACAAGTAAGAGTTCATTTCTGGTATTCCCAATGAATTTTGGGCTCAAATGATTTTACACTGTTCAAAAACCCTCGCGATTCTCAATATTAACTAAAGAGCCTTTATGTAAGAGGAGCTGTGGTTTGTATCAGTTTCAAAAGCAGAGTTGAACTCCATATGGTCTGTATGAATAGGAAACACAGTTCTTTTTTTCTGGCCATGCTCATGGGTCTTGCTCTATTGGATACGCTGGAAAGAAGAGGATGCGTCCTGCGTTAAAACAGCATTAGTTTCATGGATGAGAACACTGGTATGAATTTCCCTTCAGAATCTGAGTTAAACCCCAGGATCCGTGTCTTCCTACAAGCAAGAATTCTTTTCTGGTAAAACAAGTGAATTTGGGGCTCAAATGTTTTCTCACAGTTCACAAACCCAACGCGATTCTCACTATTAACTAAAGAGCATTTAAGTAAGTGGAGCTGTGGTTTGTATCAATTTCATAAGCAGAGTTGAACTGCGTATCGTCTGTATGAGTGGGAAACACAGTTCTTTTTTTCTGGGCATTCTCATGGTTCTTGCTGTATATGATATGCTGGAAAGAATAGGATGCTTCTTGCCTTAAAACAGAATGTTTTTCAGGGATGAGAACTCCGGTCTGAATTTCCTTTTAGGAACGGAGTTTAACCACAGGATCTGAGTCTTCCTACAAGCAAGAATTCATTTATGGTAAACCCAGTGAATTTTGGCTCAAATGATTTTACACAGTCCATGAACCGAAGGCGATTCTCACTATTAACTAAAGAGCATTTATGTAAGAGGAGCTGTGGTGTGTATCAGGTTCATAGGCAGAGTTGATCTAAATATGGTCTGTATGATTAGGAAACACATTTCTGTTTTTCTGGGCATGCTCATGTTTCTTGCTGTATTGTAGACGCTGTAAAGAAGAGCTTGCTTCTTGCGTGAAAACAGAGTGTGTTTCATGGATGAGAACACTGGACTGAATTTCCGTTCAGAATCGGAGTTAAACCCCAGGATCTCTGTCTTCCTACAAGAAAGAGTTCATTTCTGGTAAACCCAGTGAATTTTGGGCTCAAATGATTTTACACAGGCCACGAAACCAACGCGATTCTAACTATTAATTAAAGAGCATTTATGTAAGAGGAGTTGTCGTTTATATCAGTTTCATAAGCAGAGTTGAACTACATATGGTCCAAATGAGTAGGAAACACAGTTCTTTTTTTCTGGCATGCACATATTTCTTGCTATATTGGAGCCGCTGAAAATAAGGGCTTGATTCTTGCGGGAAAACAGAGTGTGATTCATGCATGAGAACACTGGTCTGAATTTCCCTTCAGAAACGGATTTAAACCCCAGGATCTGTGTCTTCCTACAAGCAGGAGTTCATTTCTGGTAAACCAAGTGAATATTGGGTTCAAATGATTTTACACAGTACACCAACAAAACAAGATTCTCAGTATTAACTAAAGAGCCTTTATGTAAGTGGAGCTGTGTTTTGTATCAGTTTCATAAGCAGAATTGAACTACACATGGTCCATATGAGTAGGAAACACAGTTCTTTTTTTCTTGGCATACTCATGGTTCTGCTGCCTTGAAGACGCTGGAAAGAAGAAGACGCATCTTGCCTTAAAACAGAGTGTTTTTAAGGGAAGAGAACTCTGGTCTGAATTTCCCTTCAGAAACATAGTTAAACCACAGGTTCTGTGTCTTCCTACAAGCAAGAGTTCATTTCTGTTAAACCCAGTGATTTTTGGGCTCAAATGATTTTACACAGTTCATGAACCCAACGCGATTCTCACTATTAACTAAAGAGTATTTATGTAATAGGATCTGTCATTTGTATCAGTTTCATAGGCATAGTTGATGTAAATATGGTTTGTATGAGTAGGAAACACAGTTCTTTTTTGAGGGCATGCTCATGGTTCCTGCTGTATTGGAGACGCTAGAAAGAAGCACTTGCTTCTTGCGTTAAAACAGAGTGTGTTTCATGGATGAGAACTCTGTTCTGAATTTCCCTTCAGAAACGGAGTTATACCCCAGGATCGGTGTCTTCCTACAAGCAAGAGTTCATTTCTGGTAAATTCAGTGAATTTGGGGCTCAAATGATTTTTCACAGTTCATGAACCCAACGCGATTCTTACTGTTAACTAAAGAGCATTGATATAAGAGGAGTGGTGGTTTGTATCAGTTTCATAAGCACAGTTGAACTGCATATGGTCTGTATGAGTAGGAAACACAGTTCTTTTTTTATGGGCATGCTCATGGTTCGTGCTGTATTGGAGACGCTGGAAAGAATAGGAGGCTTCTTGCCGTAAAACAGCATGTGTTCCATGAATGAGAACACTGGGCTCAATTTCCCTTCAGAAATGGAGTTAATCCCCTGGATCTGTGTCTTCCTACAAACAAGAAGTCATTTCTGGTAAACCCATTGATTTTTGGGCTCAAATGATTTTACACAGTACACCAACAAAACAAGATTCTCAGTATTAAATAAAGGGCCTTTATGTAAGAGGAGCTGTGTTTTGTATCAGTTTCATAGGCAGAATTGAACTATATAGTTCTGTATGAGTAGGAAACACATTTCGTGTTTTCTGGCCATGCTCATTGTTCTTGCTCTAGTGGAGACGCTGGAAAGAATAGGATTCTTCTTGCCTTAAAACAGAATGTTTATCAGGGATGAGACCTCTGGTCTGAATTTCCCTTCAGAAATGGAATTAAACCCCTGCATCTGTGTCTTCCTACAAGCAAGAGTTCATTTCTGGTAAACCCATTGAATTTGGGCTAAAATGATTTTTTGCAGTTAACAAACCCAACGCGATTCACACGATTAACTAAAGAGCATTTATGTAAGAGGTCTGTGGTTTGTATCAGTTTCATAGGCAGAGTTGATGTACATAAGTTCTGTATGAGTAGGAAACACAGTTCTTTTTTGAGGCCATGCTCATGGTTCTTGCTGTATTGGATACCCTGGAAAGAAGAGCTTGCTTCTTGCATTAAAACAGAGTGTGTTTCATATATGAGAACTCTGGTCTGAATTTCCCTTCAGACACGGAATTATACCCCAGGATCAGTGTCTTCCTACAAGCAAGAGTTCATTTCTGTTAAACCAAGAATTTGGGGCTATAATGATTTTTCACAGTTCAAGAACCCAATGGTGATTCTCACTATTAACTAAAGAGCATTTATGTAAGAGGAACTGTGGTTTGTATCAGTTTCATAAGAAGTGTTGAACTACATATGGTCTGTATGAGTAGGAAACACAGTTCTTTTTTTCTGGGATGGTCATGGCCTTGTTGTGTTGGTGACACTGGAAAGAAGAGCTTGCTTACAGCGGGAAAACAGAGTGTGTTTCATGGATGAGAACACTGGTCTGAATTTCCCTTAAGAAAGGGAGTTAAACTCCACGATCTGTGTCTTCCTACAAGTAAGAGTTCATTTCTGGTATTCCCAGTGAATTTTGGGCTCAAATGATTTTACACTGTTCAAAAACCCTCGCGATTCTCAATATTAACTAAAGAGCATTTATGTAAGAGGAGCTGTGGTTTGTATCAGTTTCAAAAGCAGAGTTGAACTCCATATGGTCTGTATGAGGAGGAAACACAGTTCTTTTTTTCGGGGCATTCTCATGGTTCTTGCTGTATAGGAGATGCTGGAAAGAAGAGCTTGCTTCTTGCGTGAAAACAGAGTGTGTTTCATGGATGAGAACACTGGTTTGAATTTCCCTTCAGAAACGGATTTAAACTCCAGGATCTGTGTCTTCCTACAAGCAGGAGTTCATTTCTGGTAAACCAAGTGATTATTGGGCTCAAATGATTTTACACAGTACACCAACAAAACAAGATTCTCAGTATTAAATAAAGAGCCTTTATGTAAGAGGAGCTGTGGTTTGTATCAGTTTCAAAAGCAGAGTTGAACTCCATATGGTCTGTATGAATAGGAAACACAGTTCTTTTTTTCTGGCCATGCTCATGGGTCTTGCTCTATTGGATATGCTGGAAAGAAGAGGATGTATCCTGCGTTAAAACAGCATTAGTTTCATGGATGAGAACACTGGTATGAATTTCCCTTCAGAATCTGAGTTAAACGCCAGGATCCGTGTCTTCCTACAAGCAAGAATTCTTTTCTGGTAAAACAAGTGAATTTGGGGCTCAAATGATTTCTCACAGTTCACAAACCCAACGCGATTCTCACTATTAACTAAAGAGCATTTATGTGAGTGGAGCTGTGGTTTGTATCAGTTTCATAAGCAGAGTTGAACTGCGTATCGTCTGTATGAGTGGGAAACACAGTTCTTTTTATCTGGGCATTCTAATGGTTCTTGCTGTATATGATATGCTGGAAAGAATAGGATGCTTCTTGCCTTAAAACAGAATGTTTTTCAGGGATGAGAACTCCAGTCTGAATTTCCCTTTAGAAACGGAGTTTAACCCCAGGATCTGTGTCTTCCTACAAGCAGGAGTTCATTTCTGGTAAACCAAGTGAATATTGGGTTCAAATGATTTTACACAGTACACCAACAAAACAAGATTCTCAGTATTAACTAAAGAGCCTTTATGTAAGTGGAGCTGTGTTTTGTATCAGTTTCATAAGCAGAATTGAACTACACATGGTCCATATGAGTAGGAAACACAGTTCTTTTTTTCTTGGCATACTCATAGTTCTGCTGCCTTGAAGACGCTGGAAAGAAGAGGACACATCTTGCCTTAAAACAGAGTGTTTTTAAGGGAAGAGAACTCTGGTCTGAATTTCCCTTCAGAAACATAGTTAAACCACAGGTTCTGTGTCTTCCTACAAGCAAGAGTTCATTTCTGGTAAACCCAGTGATTTTTGGGCTCAAATGATTTTACACAGTTCATGAACCCAACGCGATTCTCACAATTAACTAAAGAGCATTTATGTAAGAGGATCTGTGGTTTGTATCAGTTTCATAGGCATAGTTGATTTAAATATTGTCTGTATGATTAGGAAAGACAGTTCTTTTTTGAGGGCAAGCTCATGGTTCCTGCTGTATTGGAGACGCTAGAAAGAAGCACTTGCTTCTTGCGTTAAAACAGAGTGTGATTCATGGATGAGAACTCTGTTCTGAATTTCCCTTCAGAAACGGAGTTATACCCCAGGATCGGTGTCTTCCTACAAGCAAGAGTTCATTTCTGGTAAATTCAGTGAATTTGGGGCTCAAATGATTTTTTGCAGTTCATGAACCCAACGCGATTCTCACTGTTAACTAAAGAGCATTGATGTAAGAGGAGTGGTGGTTTGTATCAGTTTCATAAGCACAGTTGAACTGCATATGGTCTGTATGAGTAGGAAACACAGTTCTTTTTTTATGGGCATGCTCATGGTTCGTGCTGAATTGGAGACGCTGGAAAGAATAGGAGGCTTCTTGCCGTAAAACAGCATGTGTTTCATGAATGAGAACACTGGGCTCAATTTCCCTTCAGAATTGGAGTTAAAACCCAGGATCTGTGTCTTCCTACAAGCAAGAAGTCATTTCTGGTAAACCCATTTATTTTGGGGCTCAAATGATTTTTCGCAGTTCACGAACCCAACACGATTCACACGATTAACTGAAGAGCATTTATGTAAGAGGTCTGTGGTTTGTATCAGTTTCATAGGGAGAGTTGATGTACATATGGTCTGTATGAGTAGGAAACACAGTTCTTTTTTGAGGCAATGCTCATGGTTCTTGCTGTATTGGATACTCTGGAAAGAAGAGCTTGCTTCTTGCATTAAAACAGAGTGTGTTTCATATATGAGAACTCTGGTCTGACACGGCGTTATACCCCAGGATCAGTGTCTTCCTACAAGCAAGAGTTCATTTCTGTTAAACCCAGAGAATTTGGGGCTATAATGATTTTTCGCAGTTCAAGAACCCAACGTGATTCTCACTATTAACTAAAGAGCACTTATGTAAGAGGAGCTGTGGTTTGTATCAGTTTCATAAGAAGTGTTGAACTACATATGGTCCATATGTGTAGGAAACACAGTTCTTTTTTTCTGGCATGGTCATGGCCTTGTTGTGTTGGTGACACTGGACAGAAGAGGATGCGTCCTGCGTTAAAACAGCATTAGTTTCATGGATGAGAACACTGGTATTAATTTCCCTTCAGAATCTGAGTTAAACCACAGGATCCATGTCTTCCTACAAGCAAGAGTTCATTTCTGGTAAACCAAGTGTATTTTGGGCTCAAAAGATTTTACACAGTTCTAGAAACCAACGCGATTATCACTATTAACTAAAGAGCATTTATTAGACAGGAGCTGTGGTCTGTATCAGTTTCATAAGCAGAGTTCAACTACCTATGGTCCGTATGAGTAGGAAACTCAGTTCTTCATTTCTCGGCATGCTCATGGTTCTTGCTGTATTGGAGACGCTGGAAAGAAGAGCTTGCTTCTTGCCTTATAACAGAGTGTTTTTCAGGGATGAGAACTCTGATCTGAATTTCTCTTCAGAAATGGAGTTATAACCCAGGATCTGTGTCTTCCTATAAGCAAGTGTTCATTTCTGGTAAACCAAGTGAATTTTGAGCTCAAATGTTTTTACACAGTTCTCGAACCCAACGTGATTCTCACTATTTACTAAAGAGCATTTATGTAAGAGGAGCTGTGATTTGTATCAGTTTCACAGGCAGAGGTGATCTACATATGTTCTGTATGAGTAGGAAACACAGTTCTTTTTTTCTAGGAATGCTCATGGTTCTAGCTGTTTGGAGATGCTGGAAAGAAGAGGATGCTTATTGGCTTAAAACAGAGTGTGTTTCATGGATGAGAACACTGGTCTGAATTTCCCTTAAGAAACGGAGTTAAACCACAGGATCTGTGTCTTCCTACAAGCCCGAGGTCATTTCTGGTAAACCCATTGAATTTTGGCCTATATGATTTTTCGCAGTTCACGAACCCAACGCAATTCTCACTATTAACTAAAGAGCATTCATGTAAGAGGGGCTGCGGTTTGTATTATTTTCTTAAGCAGAGTTGAACTACATATGGTCCATATAAGTATGAAACGAAAATATTTTGTTCAGGGCATGCTCATGGTTCTTGCTGTATTGGAGACTCTGGACAGAAGACCTTGCTTCTTGCGGAAAAACAGAGTCTGTTTAATGGATGAGAACCCTGGTCTGAATTTCCCTTCAGAAACGAAGTTAAACTACAGGATCTGTGTCTTCCTATAAGCAAGAGTTCATTTCTGAAAAACCAAGTGAATTTTGAGCTCAAATGATTTTACACTGTTCAAAAACCCATCGTGATTCTCAATATTAACTAAAGAACATTTATGTAAGAGGAGCTGTGGTTTGTATTAGTTTCAAAATCAGAGTTGAACTCCATATGATCTGTATGAGGAGGAAACACAGTTCCTTTTTTCGGGGCTTTCTCATGGTTCTTGCTGTATAGGAGATGCTGGAAAGAAGAGCTTGCTTCTTGGGTGAAAACAGAGTGTGTTTCATGGATGAGAACACTGGTTTGAATTTCCCTTCAGAAACGGATTTAAACTCCAGGATCTGTGTCTTCCTACAAGCCGGAGTTCATTTCTGGTAAACCAAGTGAATATTGGGCTCAAATGATTTTACACAGTACACCAACAAAACAAGATTCTCAGTATTAACTAAAGAGCCTTTATGTAAGAGGAGCTGTGTTTTGTATCAGTTTCATAAGCAGAGTTGAACTATATATGTTCTGTATGAGTAGGAAACACAGTTCGTTTTTTCTGGCCATGCTCATGGTTCTTGCTCTATTGGAGATGCTGGAAAGCATAGGATGCTTCTTGCCTTAAAACAGAATGTTTGTCAGGGATGAGAACAATGGTCTGAATTTCCCTTAAGAAACGGAATTAAACCCCAATATCTGTGTCTTCCTACCAGCAAGAGTTCATTTCTGGTTTTCCTAGTGAATTTTGGGCTCATATGATTTTACACTGTTCAAAAACCCATCGCGATTCTCACTATTAACTAAAGAGCATTTATGTAACAGGGGCTGCGGTTTGTATCAGTTCCATGAGAAGAGTTGAACTACATATGGTCCATATGATTAGGAAACAATTCTTTTTTTCAGGGCATGCTCATTTTTCTTGATGTATTGGAGACTCTGGAAAGAAGAGCTTGCTTCTTGCGTTAAAAAAGAGTGTGTTTAATGGATGAGAACACTGGTCTGAATTTCCCTTCAGACACGTATTTAACCTACAGGATCTTTTTCTTCCTACAAGCAAGAGTTCATTTCTGGGAAACCAGTGAATTATGGGCTCAAATAATTTTACACAGTTCACGAACCCAACACGCTTCTCACTATTAAATAAAGAGCATTTATGTGAGAAGAGCTGTTGTTTGTAGAAGTTTCATAAGTACAGTTGAACTACATATGGTCCGTATGAGTAGGAAACACAGTTCTTTTTTTCTGGGATGGTCATGGCCTTGCATAATTGCAGACGGTGGAAAGAAGAGCTTGCTTCCTGCGGGAAAACAGAGTGTGTTTCATGGATGAGAACACTGGTCTTAATTTCCCTTATGAAACGGAGTTAAACCCCAGGATCTGTGTCTTCGTACAAGCAAGAGTTCATTTCTGGTAAACCCAGTGAATTTTGGGCTGAAATGATTTTACACAGTGCACGAACCCAACGCGATTCTAACTATGAAGTAAAGAGCATTTATTTAAGAGGAGCTGGGGTTTGTATCAGTTTCATATGCAGAGTTGAACTGCATATGGTCCAAATGAGTAGGAAACACAGTTCTTTTTTTCTTTGCATGCTCATTGTTCTTGCTGTATAGAGACGCTGGAAAGTAGAGCATGCGTGCTTCTTGCGTTAAAACAGAGTGTGTTTCATGGATGAGAACACTGGTCTGAATTTCCCTTCATAAACGGAGTTAAACCCCAGGATCTGTGTCTTCCTACAAGCAAGAGTTCATTTCTGGTTTTCCTAGTGAATTTTGGGCTCATATGATTTTACACTGTTCAAAAACCCATCGCGATTCTCACTATTAACTAAAGAGCATTTATGTAACAGGGGCTGCGGTTTGTATCAGTTCCATGAGAAGAGTTGAACTACATATGGTCCATATGATTAGGAAACAATTCTTTTTTTCAGGGCATGCTCATTTTTCTTGATGTATTGGAGACTCTGGAAAGAAGAGCTTGCTTCTTGCGTTAAAAAAGAGTGTGTTTAATGGATTAGAACACTGGTCTGAATTTCCCTTCAGACACGTATTTAACCTACAGGATCTTTTTCTTCCTACAAGCAAGAGTTCATTTCTGGGAAACCAGTGAATTATGGGCTCAAATAATTTTACACAGTTCACGAACCCAACACGCTTCTCACTATTAAATAAAGAGCATTTATGTGAGAAGAGCTGTTGTTTGTAGAAGTTTCATAAGTACAGTTGAACTACATATGGTCCGTATGAGTAGGAAACACAGTTCTTTTTTTCTGGGATGGTCATGGCCTTGCATTATTGCAGACGGTGGAAAGAAGAGCTTGCTTCCTGCGGGAAAACAGAGTGTGTTTCATGGATGAGAACACTGGTCTTAATTTCCCTTAAGAAACGGAGTTAAACCCCAGGATCTGTGTCTTCCTATAAGGAAGTGTTCATTTCTGGTAAACCAAGTGAATATTGGGCTCAAATGATTTTACACAGTACACCAGCAAAACACGATTCTCACTATTAACTCAAGAGTATTTATGTAAGAGAAGCTGTGGTTTGTATCTGTTGCACAGGCTGAGGTGATCTTCATATGTTCTTTATGAGGAGGAAACACAGTTCTTTTTTTCTGGGCATGCTCATGGTTCTTGCTGTATTGGAGACTCTGGAAAGAAGAGCTTGCTTCTTGCGTCAAAACAGAGTCTGTTTAATGGATGAGAACCCTGGTCTGAATTTCCCTTCAGAAACGTAGTTAAACTACAGGATCTGTGTCTTCCTACAAGCAAGAGTTCATTTCTGAGAAACCAAGTGAATTTTGGGCTCAAATGATTTTACACAGTTTACGAAGCCATCGCGATTCTCACTATTAACTAAAGAGCATTTATGTAAGTAGAGCTATGGCATGTATCAGTTTCATAAGCAGAGTTGAATGACTTATTGTCCGTATGATTAGGAAACACAGTCCTTTTTTTCTGGGCATGCTCATGGTTTTGCTGTATTGGAGACACTGTAAAGAAGAGCTTGCTTCTTGCGGGAAAATAGAGTGTGTTAAGTGGATGAGAACACTGGTCTGAATTATCCTTCAGAAATGGAATTAAACCCCAGCATCTGTGTCTTCCTACAAGGAAGAGTTCATTTCTGGTAAACCCAGTGAATATTGGGCTCAAATGATTTTTCGCAGTTCATGAACCCATCGCTATTCTCACTATTAACTAATGAGCATTTATGCAAGAGGAGCTGTGGTCTCTATCAGTTTCATAAGCAGAGTTGAACTACATATGGTCTGTATGAGTAGGAAACACAGTTTTTTTTTCTGGGCATGCTCATGGTTCTTGCTGTATTGGAGACGCTGCAAAGAAGAGCTTGCTTCTTGCGTTAAAACAGAGTGTGTTATATGGATAAGAAAACTGGTCTGAATTTCCCTTCAGAAACAGAGTTTAACCACAGGATCTTTGTCTTCCTACAAGCCAGAGTTCATTTCTAGTAAACCAAGTGAATATTGGGCTGTAATGATTTTACACATTACACCAACAAAACAAGATTCTCACCATTAACTAAAGAGCCTTTATGTAAGTGGAGCTGTGTTTTGTATCAGTTTCATAAGCAGAATTGAACTACACATGGTCCATATGAGTAGGAAACACAGTTCTTTTTTCTTGGCATACTCATGGTCCTTGCTGCCTTGAAGACACTGGAAAGAAGAGGACGCATCTTGCCTTAAAACAGAGTGTTTTAAAGGGATGAGAACTCTTGTCTGAATTTCCCTTCAGAAACATAGTTAAACCACATGTTCTGTGTCTTCCTACAAGCAAGAGTTCATTTCTGGTAAACCCAGTGAATTTTGGGCTCAAATGATTTTACACAGTTAACGAACCCAACGCGATTCTCACTATTACCTAAAGAGCGTTTATGTAATTGGAGCTGTGGATTCTATCAGTTTCATAAGCAGCGTAGAACTGCATATGGTCTGTATGAGGAGGAAACACAGTTCTTTTTTTCGTGGCATTCTCCTGGTTCTTACTGTATTGGACAAGCTGGAAAGAAGAGGATGCTTACTGCGTTAAAACAGCATGTGTTTCATGGATGATAACACTGGTCTGAATTTCCCTTCAGAATCCGAGTTCAACCACAGGATCTGTGTGTTCCTACAAGCAAGAGACCATTTCTGGTAAACCAAGTGAATTTGGGGCTCAAATGATTTTACACAGTTCATGAACACAACGCGATTCTCACTATTAACTAAAGAGTATTTATGTAAGAGGATATGTGGTTTGTATCAGTTTCATAGGCATAGTTGATGTAAATATGGTCTGTATGAGTAGGAAACACAGTTCTTTTTTGAGGGCATGCTCATTGTTCTTGCTGTATTGGAGACGCTTGAAAGAAGACCTTGCTTCTTGCGTTAAAACAGAGTGTGTTTCATGGATGAGAACTCTGTTTGAATATCCCTTCAGAAACGGAGTTAAACCCCAGGATCTGTGTCTTCCTACAAGTAAGAGTTCATTTCTGGTAAACCAAGTGAATTTTGGGCTGAAAAGATTTTACACAGTTTAAGAACCCAACGCGATTATCACTATTAACTAAAGAGCATTGATGTAAGAGGAGCTGTGTTCTCTATCAGTTTCATAAGCAGAGTTCAACTACATATGGTCCGTATGAGTAGGAAACTCAGTTCTTCATTTCTTGGCATGCTCATGGTTCTTGCTGTATTGGAGATGCTGGAAAGAAGAGCTTGCTTCTTGCGTTAAAACAGAGTGTGTTTCATGAATGTGAACATTGGACTGAATTTCCCTTCAGAATTGGAGTTAAACCACAGGATCTGTGTCTTCCTACAAGCAAGAGTTCATTTCTGGTAATCCCAGAGAATTTGGGGCCATAACGATTTTTCGCAGTTCAAGAACCCAATGCGATTCTCACTATTAACTAAAGAGAATTTATGTAAGAGGAGCTGTGGTTCGTATCAGTTTCATAAGCAGAGTTGAACTGTATATTGTCTGTATGAGTCAGAAACACAGTTCTTTTTTTTTTTTAGGGCATTCTCATGGTTCTTGCTGTATTGGAAACGCTGGAAAGAAGAGGATGCTTCTTGCCTCAAAACAGTGTTTTTCTTGGATGACAACTCTGGTCTGAATTTCCCTTCAGAAACAGAGTTAAACCACAGGATCTGTGTCTTTCTACAAGCAAGAGTTCATTTCTGGTAAACCCAGTGAATTTTGAGCTCAAATAATATTTCGCAGTTCACGAACCCAACACGATACTCACTATTAACTAAACAGCATGTATGTAAGTGAAGCTGTGCTTTGTATCAGTTTCATAAGCAGAGTGTACTACATATGGTCCGTATGAGTAGGAAACACAGTTCTTTTTTTTATGGCATGCTCATGGAACTTGCTGTATTGGAGACACTGGAAAGAAGAGCGTGCTTCTTGCGTGAAAACATAGTGTGTTTCATGGATGAGAACACTGGTCTGAATTTCCCTTCAGAACTGGAGTTAAACCTAAGGATCTGTGTCTTCCTACAAGCAAGAGTTCATTTCTGGTAAACAAAGAGAATTTTGGGCTTAAATGATTTTACACAGGTCAGAAACCCATCGCGATTCTCATTATTAACTAAAGAGCATGTATGTAAGTTGAGCTGTGCTTTGTATCAGTTTCATAAGCAGAGTTGGACTACATATGGTCCCTATGAGTGGGAAACCAAGTTCTTTTTTTCTGGGCATGCTCATGGTTCCTGTTGTATTAGAGACGCTGGAAAGAAGAGCATGCTTCTTGCGTTAAAACAGAGTGAGTTCCATGGATCAGAACACTGGTCTGAATTTCCCTTCAGAAACAGAGTTAAACCCAAGGATCTGTGTCTTCCTACAGCAAGAGTTCATTTCTGGTAAACAAAGAAAATTTTGGGCTTAAGTGATTACACAGTTGAGAAACCCATCGCGATTCTCACTATTAACTAAAGAGCATTTATGTAAGAGGAGCTGTGGATTGTATCAGTTTCATAAGCAGAGAGGAACTACATATGGTCTGTATGAGTTTGAAACACAGTTCTTTTTTTCTGGGCATGCTCACGGTCCTTGTTGTATTAGAGACACTGTAAAGAAGAGCGTGCGTTCTTCTTGTGTTAAAACAGAGTGTGTTACATGGATCAGAACACTAGTCTGAATTTCCTTTCAGAAAGGAAGTTAAATCACAGGATCTGTGTCTTCCTACAAGTAAGATTTCATTTCTGGTCAACCAAGTGTGTTTTGGGCTTGAATGATTTTACACAGTTCAAGAACCCTATGCGATTCTCACTATTAACTAAAGAGCATTTATGTAAGTGGAGCTGTGGTTTGTATCAGTTTCATCGGAAGAGTTGAACTATGTAAGGTCCGTATGAGTAGGAAACACAGTTCTTGTTTTCACGGCATGCTCATGGAACTTGCTGTATTGGAGAGGCTGGAAAGAAGCGCATGTTTCTTGCGTTAAAAAAGAGTGAGTTCCATGGATGAGATCACTGGTTTGAATTTCCCTTCAGAAACAGAGTTACACCCCAGTATCTGTGTCTTCCTACAAGCAAGAGTTCATTTCTGGTAAACAAAGAGAATTTTGGTCTTAAATGATTTTACACAGTTCAGAAACCCATCGCGATTCTCACTATTAACTAAAGAGCATTTATGTAAGAGGAGCTGTGGATTGTATCAGTTTCATAAGCAGAGATGAACTACATATGGTCTGTATGAGTAGGAATCACAGTTCTTTTTTTCAGGGCATGCTCATGGTACTTGCTGTATTGGAGACGCTGGAAAGAAGAGCTTGCTTCTTGCATTAAAACAGAGTGTGTTTCATGTTTGAGAACACTGGTCTTAATTCCCTCCAAAAACGGAATAAAACCCCAGGATCTGTGTCTTCCTACAAGCAAGAGTTCATTTCTAGTAAACAAAGGGAATATTGGGCTCAAGTGGTTTTACACAGTTCAGAAACCCATCGCAATTCTCACTATTTCTAAACAGCATGTATGTAACTGGAGCTGTGCATTGTATCAGTTTTATTAGCAGAGTTGAACTACGTATGGTCCGGAAGGGGAGGAAACACAGTTCTTTTTTTCTGGGCATGCTCATGTTTCTTGCTGTATTAGAAATGCTATAAAGAAGAGCGTGCGTGCTTATTGCGTTAAAAAGGAGTAAGTTCCATGGATGAGAACACTGGTCTGAATTTCCCTTCAGAAACGTAGTTAAACCCAAGGATCTGTGTATTATTACAAGCAAGAATTCATTTCTGGTAAACCAAGGGAATTTTGGGCTTAAATGATTTTACACAGTTCAAGAACCCAACGCGATTCTCACAATTAACTAAAGAGCATTTCAGTAAGAGGAGATGTGGATTGTATCAGTTTCATAAGCAGAGTTGAACTACATATGATCCGTATGAGTAGGAAACACAGTTCTTTTTTTCAGGCCTTGCTCATGGTTCTTACTGTACTGGAGATTCTGGAAAGAAGAACATGTTCCTTGTGTTAAAACACAGTGAGATCCATGGATGAGATCACTGGTCTGAATTTCCCTTCAGAAGCGGAGTTAAATGCCAGGATTTGTGGCTTCCTACAAGCAAGAGTTCATTTCGGGTAAACAAAGAGAATTTGGGCTTAAATGATTTTACACAGTTAAGAAACCCATCGCGTTTCTCACTATTAAATAAAGCGCATTTAAGTAAAAGGAGCTGTGGATTGTATCAGTTTCATAAGCAGAGTTGATCTACATATGGTCCGTATGAGTAGGAAACAGAGTTCTGTTTTTAAGGCCTTGCTCATGGTTCTTGCTGTATTGGAGAGGCTGGAAAGAGGAGCATGTTTCTTGCATTAAAACAGAGTGAGTTGCATGGATGAGAACAGTGGTCTGAATTTCCCTTCAATAACGGAGTTAAACCACAGCATCTGTGTCTTCCTACAAGCAACAGTTCATTTCTGGTAAACCAAGTGAATTTTGGGCTCAAATGATTTTACACAGTTCAAGAACCCAACGCGATTCTCACTAATAACTAAACAGCATTTATGTAAGTGGAGCTTTGGTTTGTATCAGTTTTATTAGCAGAGTTGAACTATGTATGGTCCTTATGAGTAAGAAACACAATTCCTTTTTTCTGGGCATGCTCATGGTTCTTGCTGAATTAGAGACCCTGGAAAGAAGAGCGTGTGTGCTTCTTGTGTTAAAACAGAGTGTGTTTAATGGATGAGAACACTGGTCTGAATTTCCCTGCAGAAAAGGAGTTAAACCCAAGGATCTGTGTCTTCCTAAAAGGAAGAGATCATTTCTGGTAAACAAAGAGGATTTGGGGCTTAAATGATTTTACACAGTTCAGAAACCCATCGCGATTCTCACTATTAATTAAAGAGCATTTCAGTAAGAGGAGCTGTGGATTGTATCAGTTTCATAAGCAGAGTTGAAGAACATATGGTCCGTTTGAGTAGGAAACACAGTTCATTTTTTAGGCCTTGCTCATTTTTATTGCTGTACTGGAGATTCTGGAAGAAGAGCATGGTTCTTGCGTTAAAACAGAGTGAGTTCCATGGAAGAGAACAATGGTCTGAATTTCCCTTCAGAAACGGAGTTAAACCCCAGGATCTGTGTCATCCTACAAGCAAGAGTTCATTTCTGGTCAACCATGTGAATTTTTGGCTCAAATGATTTTACACAGTTCAGAAACCAATCGAGATTCTCACTATTAACTAAAGAGCATTTATGTAAGAGGAGCTATGGATTGTATCAGTTTCATAAGCAGAGTTGAACTACATATGGTCCGTATGAGTAGGAAACACAGTTCTTTTTTCAGGCCTTGCTCATGGTTCTTGCTGTATTGGAGAGGCTAAAAGAAGAGCATGCCTCTTGCGTAAAAACAGAGTAAGTTCCATGGAAGAGAACACTGGTCTCAATTTCCCTTCAGAAACGGACTTAAAACACAGGATCTGTGTCTGTCTAGAAGCCAGAGTTCATTTCTAGTCGACCAAGTGAATTTTGGGCTGAAAAGTTTTTACACAGTTCAAGAACCCAATACGATTCTCACTATTAACTAAAGAGCATGTATGTAAGTGGAGCTGTGGTTTGTATCAGTTTCATAAGCAGAGTTGAACTACGCATGATCCATATGAGTAGGAAACACAGTTCTTTTTTTCTTGGCATGCTCATGGTTCTTGCTGTATTAGAGACTCTGGAAAGAAGAGTGTGCGTGCTTCTTGCGTTAAAACAGAGTGTGTTCCACGATAGAGAAAACTGGTCTGAATTTCCATTCAGAAACGGAGTGTAACCACTAGATCTGTGCCTTCCTACAAGCAAGTGTTCATTTCTTGTAAACCAAGGGATTTTGGGCTCAAATGATTTTACACAGTTCAAGAACCAAACGCTATTCTCTCCTTAACTAAAGAGCATTTATGTAAGTGGAGCTGTGGTTTGTATCAGTTTCATCATCAGAGTTGAACTACATATGGTTGGTATGAGTGGGAAACACAGTTCTTTTTTTAGGGTGTGCTCATGGAACTTGCTCTATTGGAGACACTGGAAAGAAGAGCTTGCTTCTTGCATTAAAATAAAGTGTGTTTCATGGTTGAGAACACTGGTTGGAATTTCCCTTCAGAAAGTGCGTTAAACCCAAGGATCTGTGTCTTCCTACAAGCAAGAGTTCATTTCTGGTAAACAAAGAGAATTTTGGGCTTAAATGATTTTACACAGTTCAGAAACCCATCCCGATTCTCACTATTAACTAAATAGCATTTATGTAAGAGGAGCTATGGATTGTATCAGTTTCATGAGCAGAGGTGAACTACATATGGTCCGTATGAGTAGGAAACACAGTTCGTTCTTTCAGGCCTTGCCCAGGTTTCTTGCTCTATTGGAGATGCTGGAAAGAAGAGCATGCTTCTTGCATTCAAACCGAGTTAGTTCCATGGATGAGAACACTGGTCTGAATTTCCCTTCAGAAACGGGGTTAAACCACAGGATCCTTGTCTTCCTACAAGCAAGAGTTCATTTCTGGTAAACAAAGAGAATTTTGGGATTAAAGGATTATACACAGTTTAGAAATCCATGGAGATTCTAACTATTAACTAAAGAGCATTTATGTAAGAGGAGCTGTGGATTGTATCAGTTTCATAAGCAGAGTTGAACAACATATGGTCCGTATGAGTAGGAAACACAGTTCTTTTTTTCTTTGCATGCTCATGGTTCTTGATGTATTGGAGAGGCTGGAAAGAAAATCATGCTTCTTACATTAAAACAGAGTGAGTTCAATGGATGAGAACACTGGTCTGAATTTCGCTTCAGAAACAGAGTTAAACCACAGGATCTGTGTCTTCCTACAAGCAAGAGATCATTTCTGGTTAACCAAGTGAATTTTGGGCTCAAATGATTTTAACCATTCTAGAAACCAAAGCGATACTCACTATTAACTAAAGAGCATTTATGTAAGTAGAGCCTTGGTTTGTATCAGTTTCTTAAGCAGAGGTGAACTACGTATGGTCCGTATGAGTAGGAAACACAGTTCTTTTTTTCTTTGCATGCTCATTGTTCTTGCTGTATAGAGACGCTGGAAAGTAGAGCATGCGTGCTTCTTGCATTAAAACAGCGTGTGTTTCATGGATGAGAACACTGGTCTGAATTTCCCTTCAGAAACGGAGTTAAACCCAAGGATCTGTGTCTTCCTACAAGCAAGAGTTCATTTCTGGTAAACAAAGAGAATTTTGGGCTTAAATGATTTTACACAGTTCAGAAACCCATCGCGATTCGCACTAATAACTAAAGAGCATTTATGGAAGTGGAGCTGTGTTTTGTATCAGTTTCATAAGCAGAGTTGAACGACATATGGTCCGTATGAGTAGCAAACACTGTTATTTTTTTAGGGCATGCTCATGGAACTTGCTGTATTGGAGACACAGGAGAAAAGAGCTTGCTTCCTGTGTTTAAACAGAGTGTGTTCCATGGATGAGAACACTGGTCTGAATTTCCCTTCAGAAATGGAGTTAAACCACACTATCTGTGTCTTCCTGCAAGCAAGATTTCATTTCTGGTAAACCAAGTGAATTTTGGCTCAAATGGTTTTACACAGTTCAGAAACCCATCGCAATTCTCACTATTAATTAAAGAGCATTTATGTAAGAGGAGCTGTGGATTGTATCAGTTTCATAAGCAGAGTTCAACTACATACATATGGTCCGTATGAGTAGGAAACACAGTTCGTTTTTCAGGCCTTGCTCATGGTGCTTGATGTATTGGAGAGGCTAAAAGAAGAGCATGCCTCTTGCGTAAAAACAGAGTAAGTTCCATGGAAGAGAACACTGGTCTGAATTTCCCTTCAGAAACGGACTTAAACCACAGGATCTGTGTCTGTCTAGAAGCCAGAGTTCATTTCTGGTCAACCAAGTGAATTTTGGGCTGAAAAGTTTTTACACAGTTCAAGAACCCAATGCGATTCTCACTATTAACTAAAGAGCATGTATGTAAGTGGAGCTGTGGTTTGTATCAGTTTCATAAGCAGAGTTGAACTATGCATGATCCGTATGAGTAGGAAACACAGTTCTTTTTTTCTTGGCATGCTCATGGTTCTTGCTGTATTAGAGACGCTGGAAAGAAGAGTGTGTGTGCTTCTTGCGTTAAAACAGAGTGTGTTTCACGGATGAGAACACTGGTCAGAATTTCCCTTCAAAAACGGAGTTAAACCCCAGGATCTGTGTCTTCCTACAAGCATGAGTTCATTTCTCGTAATCAAAGAGAACTTTGCGCTCAAGTGGTTTTACCCAGTTCAGAAACCCATCGCGATTCTCACAACTAACTAAAGAGCATGTATGTAAGTGGAGCTGTGCTTTGTATCAGTTTCGTAAGCAGAGTTGAACTACATATCGTCCGTATGATTAGGAATCACAGTAATTTTTTTTTAGTGCATGCTCATGGAACTTGCTGTATTGGAGACACTGGAAAGAAGAGGTTGCTTCTTGTGTGAAAACAGAGTGGCTTTCATGGATGAGAACACTGGTCTGAAATTCCCTTCAAAAACGGAATTAAACGCCAGGATCTGTGTATTCCTACAAGCAAGAGTTCATTTCTGGTAAACCAAGTGAATTTTGGGCTCAAATGATTTTACACCATTTAAGAAACCAAAGCGATACTCACTATTAACTAAAGAGCATTTATAGAAGTGGAGCTGTGGTTTTAATCAGTTTCATAAGCAGCGGTGAACTACGGATGGTCCGTATGAGTAGGAAATACAGTTCTTTTTTTCTGGGCATGCTCATTTTTCTTGCTGTATTAGAGAAGCTGGAAAGAAGAGCGTGCATGCTTCTTGCGTGAAAACAGAGTGTGTTTCATGGATTAGAACACTGGTCAGAATTTCCCTTCACAAACGGAGTTAAACCCAAGGATCAGTGTCTTCCTACAAGCAAGAGTTAATTTCTGGTAAACACTGAGAGTTTTGGGCTTAAAGGATTTTACACAGTTCAGAAACCCATCGCGATTCTCACTATTAACTAAATAGCATTTATGTAAGAGGAGCTGTGGATTGTATCAGTTTCATGAGCAGAGGTGAACTACATATGGTGCGTATGAGTAGGAAACACAGTTCTTTCTTTCAGGCTTTGCCCATGGTTCTTGCTCTATTTTAGATGCTGGAAAGAAGAACATGCTTCTTGTATTAAAACAGAGTTAGTTCCATGGATGAGAACACTGGTCTGAATTTCCCTTCAGAAACGGGGTTAAACCACAGGATCTGGGTATTCCTACAAGCAAGAGTTCATTTCTGGTAAACAAAGAGAATTTTGGGATTAACGGATTATACACAGTTTAGAAATCCATGGAGATTCTAACTATTAACTAAAGAGCATTTATGTAAGAGGAGCTGTGGATTGTATCAGTTTCATAAGCAGAGTTGAACAACATATGGTCCGTATGAGTAGGAAACACAGATCTTTTTTTCAGGCCGTGCTCATGGTTCTTGATGTATTAGAGAGGCTGGAAAGAAGATCATGCTTCTTGCATTAAAACAGAGTGAGTTCAATGGATGAGAACACTGGTCTGAATTTCGCTTCAGAAGCAGAGTTAAACCACAGGATCTGTGTCTTCCTACAAGCAAGAGATCATTTCTGGTAAACCACGTGAATTTTGGGCTCAAATGATTTTACACCATTCAAGAAACCAAAGCGATACTCACTATTAACTAAAGAGCATTTATGTAAGTGGAGCCTTGGTTTGTATCAGTTTCATAAGCAGAGGTGAACTACGTATGGTCCATATGAGTAGGAAACACAGTTCTTTTTTTCTTTGCATGCTCATGGTTCTTGCTCTATAGAGACGCTGGAAAGAAAAGCATGCTTGCTTCTTTCGTTAAAACAGAGTGTGTTTCATGGATGAGAACACTGGTCTGAATTTCCCTTTAGAAACGGAGTTAAACACAAGGATCTGTGTCTTCCTGCAAGCAAGAGTTCATTTCTGGTAAACAAAGAGAATTTTGGGCATAAATGATTTTACACAGTTCAGAAATCCATCGCGATTCTCACTATTAACTAAAGAGCATTTAAGTAAGAGGAGCTGTGGATTGTATCAGTTTCATAAGCAGAGTTCAACTACATATGGTCCGTATGAGTAGGAAACACAGTTCTTTTACTCATGCCTTACTCATGGTTCTTGCTGTACTGGAGATGCTGGAAAGAAGAGCATGGTTCTTGCGTTAAAACAGAGTGAGTTCCATGGATGAGAACACTGGTCTGGTATTCCCTTCAGAAACGGAGTTAAACGCCAGTATCTGTGTCTTCCTACAAGGTAGCGTCATTTCTAGTCAACCAAGTGAATTTTGGGCTCCAATGATTTTACACAGTTCAAGAACCCAACGCGATTCTCACTATTAACTAAATAGCATTTATGTAAGAGGAGCTGTGGATTGTATCAGTTTCATGAGCAGAGGTGAACTACATATGGTCCGTATGAGTAGGAAACTCAGTTCTTTCTTTCAGGCTTTGCCCATGGTTCTTGCTCTATTGGAGATGCTGGAAAGAAGAGCGTGCGTGCTTCTTGCGTAAAAACAGAGTGTGTTCCACGATAGAGAAAACTGGTCTGTATTTCCATTCAGAAACGGAGTGTAACCACTAGATCTGTGCCTTCCTACAAGCAAGTGTTCATTTCTTGTAAACCAAGGGATTTTGGGCTCAAATGATTTTACACAGTTCAAGAACCAAACGCTATTCTCACCTTAACTAAAGAGCATTTATGTAAGTGGAGCTGTGGTTTGTATCAGTTTCATCATCAGAGTTGAACTACATATGGTCGGTATGAGTGGGAAACACAGTTCTTTTTTTAGGATGTGCTCATGGAACTTGCTCTATTGGAGACACTGGAAAGAAGAGCTTGCTTCTTGCATTAAAATAAAGTGTGTTTCATGGTTGAGAACACTGGTTGGAATTTCCCTTCAGAAAGTGTGTTAAACCCAAGGATCTGTGTGTTCCTACAAGCAAGAGTTCATTTCTGGTAAACAAAGAGAATTTTGGGCTTAAATGATTTTACACAGTTCAGAAACCCATCCCGATTCTCACTATTAACTAAATAGCATTTATGTAAGAGGAGCTATGGATTGTATCAGTTTCATGAGCAGAGCTGAACTACATATGGTCCGTATGAGTAGGAAACACAGTTCGTTCTTTCAGGCCTTGCCCATGGTTCTTGCTCTATTGGAGATGATGGAAAGAAGAGCATGCTTCTTGCATTCAAACCGAGTTAGTTCCATGGATGAGAACACTGGTCTGAATTTCCCTTCAGAAACGGGGTTAAACCACAGGATCTGGGTCTTCCTACAAGCAAGAGTTCATTTCTGGTAAACAAAGAGAATTTTGGGATTAAAGGATTATACACAGTTTAGAAATCCATGGAGATTCTAACTATTAACTAAAGAGCATTTATGTAAGAGGAGCTGTGGATTGTATCAGTTTCATAAGCAGAGTTGAACAACATATGGTCCGTATGAGTAGGAAACACAGATCTTTTTTTCAGGCCATGCTCATGGTTCTTGATGTATTGGAGAGGCTGGAAAGAAAATCATGCTTCTTACATTAAAACAGAGTGAGTTCAATGGATGAGAACACTGGTCTGAATTTCGCTTCAGAAACAGAGTTAAACCACAGGATCTGTGTCTTCCTACAAGCAAGAGATCATTTCTGGTAAACCATGTGAATTTTGGGCTCAAATGATTTTACACCATTCAAGAAACCAAAGCGATACTCACTATTAACTAAAGAGCATTTATGTAAGTAGAGCCTTGGTTTGTATCAGTTTCATAAGCAGAGGTGAACTACATATGGTCCGTATGAGTAGGAAACACAGTTCTTTTTTTCTTTGCATGCTCATTGTTTTTGCTGTATAGAGACGCTGGAAAGTAGAGCATGCGTGCTTCTTGCGTTAAAACAGAGTGTGTTTCATGGATGAGAACACTGGTCTGAATTTCCCTTCAGAAACGGAGTTAAACCCAAGGATCTGTGTCTTCCTACAAGCAAGAGTTCATTTCAGGTAAACAAAGAGAATTTTGGGCTTAAATGATTTTACACAGTTCAGAAACCCATCGGGATTCTCACTATTAACTAAAGAGCATTTATGGAAGTGGAGCTGTGTTTTGTATCAGTTTCATAAGCAGAGTTGAACTACATATGGTCCGTATGAGTAGCAAACACCGTTCTTTTTTTAGGGCATGCTCATGGAACTTGCTGTATTGGAGACACAGGAGAAAAGAGCTTGCTTCCTGTGTTTAAACAGAGTGTGTTCCATGGATGAGAACACTGGTCTGAATTTCCCTTCAGAAATGGAGTTAAACCACACTATCTGTGTCTTCCTGCAAGCAAGATTTCATTTCTGGTAAACCAAGTGAATTTTGGGCTCAAATGGTTTTACACAGTTCAGAAACCCATCGCAATTCTCAATATTAACTAAAGAGCATTTACGTAAGAGGAGCTGTGGATTGTATCAGTTTCATAAGCAGAGTTCAACTACATATGGTCCGTATGAGTAGGAAACACAGTTCTTTTTTCAGGCCAGCTCATGGTTCTTGCTGTATTGGAGAGGCTAAAAGAAGAGCATGCCTCTTGCGTAAAAACAGAGTAAGTTCCATGGAAGAGAACACTGGTCTGAATTTCCCTTCAGAAACGGACTTAAACCACAGGATCTGTGTCTGTCTAGAAGCCAGAGTTCATTTCTGGTCAACCAAGTGAATTTTGGGCTGAAAAGTTTTTACACAGTTCAAGAACCCAATGCGATTCTCACTATTAACTAAAGAGCATGTATGTAAGTGGAGCTGTGGTTTGTATCAGTTTCATAAGCAGAGTTGAACTACGCTTGATCCGTTTGAGTAGGAAACACAGTTCTTTTTTTCTTGGCATGCTCATGTTTCTTGCTGTATTAGAGATGCTGGAAAGAAGAGTGTGCGTGCTTCTTGCGTTAAAACAGAGTGTGTTTCACGGATGAGAACACTGGTCAGAATTTCCCTTCAAAAACGGAGTTAAACCCCAGGATCTGTGTCTTCCTACAAGCATGAGTTCATTTCTCGTAATCAAAGAGAACTTTGCACTCAAGTGGTTTTACCCAGTTCAGAAACCCATCGCGATTCTCACAACTAACTAAAGAGCATGTATGTAAGTGGAGCTGTGCTTTGTATCAGTTTCGTAAGCAGAGTTTAACTACATATCGTCCGTATGATTAGGAATCACAGTAATTTTTTTTTAGTGCATGCTCATGGAACTTGCTGTATTGGAGACACTGGAAAGAAGAGGTTGCTTCTTGTGTGAAAACAGAGTGGCTTTCATGGATGAGAACACTGGTCTGAAATTCCCTTCAAAAACGGAATTAAACGCCAGGATCTGTGTATTCCTACAAGCAAGAGTTCATTTCTGGTAAACCAAGTGAATTTTGGACTCAAATGATTTTACACCATTTAAGAAACCAAAGCGATACTCACTATAAACTAAAGAGCATTTATATAAGTGGAGCTGTGGTTTTAATCAGTTTCATAAGCAGCAGTGAACTACGGATGGTCCGTATGAGTAGGAAATACAGTTCTTTTTTTCTGGGCATGCTCATTTTTCTTGCTGTATTAGAGAAGCTGGAAAGAAGAGCGTGCATGCTTCTTGCGTGAAAACAGAGTGTGTTTCATGGATTAGAACACTGGTCAGAATTTCCCTTCACAAACGGAGTTAAACCCAAGGATCAGTGTCTTCCTACAAGCAAGAGTTCATTTCTGGTAAACACTGAGAGTTGTGTGCTTAAAGGATTTTACACAGTTCAGAAACCCATCGCGATTCTCACTATTAACTAAATAGCATTTATGTAAGAGAAGCTGTGGATTGTATCAGTTTCATGAGCAGAGGTGAACTACATATGGTCCATATGAGTAGCAAACACTGTTCTTTTTTTAGGGTATGCTCATGGAACTTGCTGTATTGGAGACACAGGAGAAAAGAGCTTGCTTCCTGTGTTTAAACAGAGTTAGTTCCATGGATGAGAACACTGGTCTGAATTTCCCTTCAGAAATGGAGTTAAATCAAAGGATCTGTGTCTTCCTACAAGCAAGAGATCATTTCTGGTAAACAAAGAGAATTTTGGGCTTAAAGGATTTTACACAGTTCAGAAACCCATCGCGATTCTCACTATTAACTAAAGAGCATTTATGGAAGTGGAGCTGTGTTTTGTATCAGTTTCATAAGCAGAGTTGAACGACATATGGTCCGTATGAGTAGCAAACACTGTTATTTTTTTAGGGCATGCTCATGGAACTTGCTGTATTGGATACACAGGAGAAAAGAGCTTGCTTCCTGTGTTTAAACAGAGTGTGTTCCATGGATGAGAACACTGGTCTGAATTTCCTTTCAGAAATGGAGTTAAACCACACTATCTGTGTCTTCCTGCAAGCAAGATTTCATTTCTGGTAAACCAAGTGAATTTTGGGCTCAAATGGTTTTACACAGTTCAGAAACCCATCGCAATTCTCACTATTAACTAAAGAGCATTTAAGTAAGAGGAGCTGTGGATTGTATCAGTTTCATAAGCAGAGTTCAACTACATATGGTCCGTATGAGTAGGAAACACAGTTCTTTTACTCATGCCTTACTCATGGTTCTTGCTGTACTGGAGATGCTGGAAAGAAGAGCATGGTTCTTGCGTTAAAACAGAGTGAGTTCCATGGATGAGAACACTGGTCTGATATTAACTTCAGAAACGGAGGTAAACGCCAGTATCTGTGTCTTCCTACAAGGTAGCGTTCATTTCTAGTCAACCAAGTGAATTTTGGGCTCCAATAATTTTACACAGTTCAAGAACCCAACGCGATTCTCACTATTAACTAAAGAGCGTTTATGTAATTGGAGCTGTGGTTTGTATCAGTTTCAAAAGCAGAGTTGAACTACATATGGTCCCTATAAGTTGTAAAAACTGTTTGTTTTCTGGGCATGCTCAAGGTTCTTGCTGTATTAGAGATGCTTGAAAGAAGAGCGTGCATGCTTCTTGCGTAAAAACAGAGTGTGTTCAACAATAGAGAAAACTGGTCTGAATTTCCATTCACAAACGGAGTGTAACCACTAGATCTGTGCCTTCCTACAAGCAAGTGTTCATTTCTTGTAAACCAAAGGATTTTGGGCTCAAATGATTTTACACAGTTCAAGAACCAAACGCTATTCTCACCTTAACTAAAGAGCATTTATGTAAGTGGAGCTGTGGTTTGTATCAGTTTCATCATCAGAGTTGAACTACATATGGTCGGTATGAGTGGGAAACACAGTTCTTTTTTTAGGATGTGCTCATGGAACTTGCTCTATTGGAGACACTGGAAAGAAGAGCTTGCTTCTTGCATTAAAATAAAGTGTGTTTCATGGTTGAGAGCGCTGGTTGGTATTTCCATTCAGAAAGTGCGTTAAACCCAAGGATCTGTGTCTTCCTACAAGCAAGAGTTCATTTCTGGCAAACAAAGAGAATTTTGGGCTTAAATGATTTTACACAGTTCAGAAACCCATCGCGATTCTCACAACTAACTAAAGAGCATGTATGTAAGTGGAGCTGTGCTTTGTATCAGTTTCGTAAGCAGAGTTTAACTACATATCGTCCGTATGATTAGGAATCACAGTAATTTTTTTTTAGTGCATGCTCATGGAACTTGCTGTATTGGAGACACTGGAAAGAAGAGGTTGCTTCTTGTGTGAAAACAGAGTGGCTTTCATGGATGAGAACACTGGTCTGAAATTCCCTTCAAAAACGGAATTAAACGCCAGGATCTGTGTATTCCTACAAGCAAGAGTTCATTTCTGGTAAACCAAGTGAATTTTGGACTCAAATGATTTTACACCATTTAAGAAACCAAAGCGATACTCACTATAAACTAAAGAGCATTTATATAAGTGGAGCTGTGGTTTTAATCAGTTTCATAAGCAGCAGTGAACTACGGATGGTCCGTATGAGTAGGAAATACAGTTCTTTTTTTCTGGGCATGCTCATTTTTCTTGCTGTATTAGAGAAGCTGGAAAGAAGAGCGTGCATGCTTCTTGCGTGAAAACAGAGTGTGTTTCATGGATTAGAACACTGGTCAGAATTTCCCTTCACAAACGGAGTTAAACCCAAGGATCAGTGTCTTCCTACAAGCAAGAGTTCATTTCTGGTAAACACTGAGAGTTGTGTGCTTAAAGGATTTTACACAGTTCAGAAACCCATCGCGATTCTCACTATTAACTAAATAGCATTTATGTAAGAGAAGCTGTGGATTGTATCAGTTTCATGAGCAGAGGTGAACTACATATGGTCCATATGAGTAGCAAACACTGTTCTTTTTTTAGGGTATGCTCATGGAACTTGCTGTATTGGAGACACAGGAGAAAAGAGCTTGCTTCCTGTGTTTAAACAGAGTTAGTTCCATGGATGAGAACACTGGTCTGAATTTCCCTTCAGAAATGGAGTTAAATCAAAGGATCTGTGTCTTCCTACAAGCAAGAGATCATTTCTGGTAAACAAAGAGAATTTTGGGCTTAAAGGATTTTACACAGTTCAGAAACCCATCGCGATTCTCACTATTAACTAAAGAGCATTTATGGAAGTGGAGCTGTGTTTTGTATCAGTTTCATAAGCAGAGTTGAACGACATATGGTCCGTATGAGTAGCAAACACTGTTATTTTTTTAGGGCATGCTCATGGAACTTGCTGTATTGGATACACAGGAGAAAAGAGCTTGCTTCCTGTGTTTAAACAGAGTGTGTTCCATGGATGAGAACACTGGTCTGAATTTCCTTTCAGAAATGGAGTTAAACCACACTATCTGTGTCTTCCTGCAAGCAAGATTTCATTTCTGGTAAACCAAGTGAATTTTGGGCTCAAATGGTTTTACACAGTTCAGAAACCCATCGCAATTCTCACTATTAACTAAAGAGCATTTAAGTAAGAGGAGCTGTGGATTGTATCAGTTTCATAAGCAGAGTTCAACTACATATGGTCCGTATGAGTAGGAAACACAGTTCTTTTACTCATGCCTTACTCATGGTTCTTGCTGTACTGGAGATGCTGGAAAGAAGAGCATGGTTCTTGCGTTAAAACAGAGTGAGTTCCATGGATGAGAACACTGGTCTGATATTAACTTCAGAAACGGAGGTAAACGCCAGTATCTGTGTCTTCCTACAAGGTAGCGTTCATTTCTAGTCAACCAAGTGAATTTTGGGCTCCAATAATTTTACACAGTTCAAGAACCCAACGCGATTCTCACTATTAACTAAAGAGCGTTTATGTAATTGGAGCTGTGGTTTGTATCAGTTTCAAAAGCAGAGTTGAACTACATATGGTCCCTATAAGTTGTAAAAACTGTTTGTTTTCTGGGCATGCTCAAGGTTCTTGCTGTATTAGAGATGCTTGAAAGAAGAGCGTGCATGCTTCTTGCGTAAAAACAGAGTGTGTTCAACAATAGAGAAAACTGGTCTGAATTTCCATTCACAAACGGAGTGTAACCACTAGATCTGTGCCTTCCTACAAGCAAGTGTTCATTTCTTGTAAACCAAAGGATTTTGGGCTCAAATGATTTTACACAGTTCAAGAACCAAACGCTATTCTCACCTTAACTAAAGAGCATTTATGTAAGTGGAGCTGTGGTTTGTATCAGTTTCATCATCAGAGTTGAACTACATATGGTCGGTATGAGTGGGAAACACAGTTCTTTTTTTAGGGTGTGCTCATGGAACTTGCTCTATTGGAGACACTGGAAAGAAGAGCTTGCTTCTTGCATTAAAATAAAGTGTGTTTCATGGTTGAGAGCGCTGGTTGGTATTTCCATTCAGAAAGTGCGTTAAACCCAAGGATCTGTGTCTTCCTACAAGCAAGAGTTCATTTCTGGCAAACAAAGAGAATTTTGGGCTTAAATGATTTTACACAGTTCAGAAACCCATCGCGATTCTCATTATTAACTAAAAAGCATTTATGGAAGTGGAGGTGTGTTTTGTATCATTTTCATAAGCAGAGTTGAACTACATATGGTCCGTATGAGTAAGAAACACAGTTCTTTTTTTAGGGCATGCTCATGGAACTTGCTGTATTGGAGACACAGGAGAGAAGAGCTTGCTTCCTGTGATAAAACAGAGAGTGTTCCATGGATGAGAACACTGGTCTGAATTTCCCTTCAGAAACGGAGTTAAACTCCAGTATCTGTGTCTTCCTACAAGGTAGCGTTCATTTCTAGTCAACCAAGTGAATTTTGGGCTCCAATGATTTTACACAGTTCAAGAACCCAATGCGATTCTCACTATTCACTAAAGAGCGTTTATGTAATTGGAGCTGAGGTTTGTATCAGTTTCATAAGCAGAGTTGAACTACATATGGTCCCTATAAGTTGGAAAAACTGTTCTTTTTCTGGGCTTGCTCAAGTTTCTTGCTGTATTATAGATGCTTGAAAGAAGAGCATGCGTGCTTCTTGCGTTAAAACAGAGTATGTTCCATGGAAGAGAAAACTGGTCTGAATTTCCATTCAGAAACGGAGTGAAACCACTAGATCTGTGTCTTCCTACAAGCAAGAGTTCATTTCTGTAAAACAAGGAGAATTTTGGGCTTAAATGATTTTACACAGTTCAGAAACCCATCGCGATTCTCACTATTAACTAAATAGCATTTATGTAAGTGGAGCTGTGGATTGGGTCAGTTTCATGAGCAGAGGTGAACTACATATGGTCCGTATGAGTAGGAAACACAGTTCTTTCTTTCAGGCCTTGCCCATGGTTCTTGCTCTATTGGAGATGCTGGAAAGAAGAGCATGCTTCTTGCATTCAAACAGAGTTAGTTCCATGGATGAGAACACTGGTCTGAATTTCCCTTCAGAAACGGGGTTAAACCACAGGATCTGGGTCTTCCTACAAGCAAGAGTTCATTTCTGGTAAACAAAGAGAATTTTGGGATTAAAGGATTATACACAGTTTAGAAATCCATGGCGATTCTAACTATTAACTAAAGAGCATTTATGTAAGAGGAGCTGTGGATTGTATCAGTTTCATAAGCAGAGTTGAACAACATATGGTCCGTATGAGTAGGAAACACAGATCATTTTTTCAGGCCGTGCTCATGGTTCTTGATGTATTGGAGAGGCTGGAAAGAAGATCATGCTTCTTGCATTAAAACAGAGTGAGTTCAATGGATGAGAACACTGGTGAATTTCGCTTCAGAAACAGAGTTAAACCACAGGATCTGTGTCTTCCTACAAGCAAGAGATCATTTCTGGTAAACCACGTGAATTTTGGGCTCAAATGATTTTACACCATTCAAGAAACCAAAGCGATACTCACTCTTAACTAAAGAGCATTTATGTAAGTGGAGCCTTGATTTGTATCAGTTTCATAAGCCGAGGTGAACTACATATGGTCTGTATGAGTAGGAAACACAGTTCTTTTTTTCTTTGCATGCTCATGGTTCTTGCTGTATTAGAGACGCTGGAAAGAAGAGCGTGCGTGCTTCTTGCGTTAAAACAGAGTGTGTTCCATGGATGAGAACACTGGTCTGAATTTCCCTTCAGAAATGGAGTTAAACCACAGGATCTGTGTCTTCCTACAAGCAAGAGTTCATTTCTGGTAAACCAAGTGAATTTTGGGCTCAAATGGTTTTACACAGTTCACTAACCCAACGAGATTCTCACTATTACCTAAAGAGCCTTTATGTAATTGGAGCTGTGGTTTGTATCCGTTTCATAAGCAGTGTTGAACTACATATGGTCCCTATAAGTTGGAAATACTGTTCTTTTTTTCTGGGCATGCTCAACTTTCTTGCTGTATTAGAGATGCTTGAAAGAAGAGCGTGTGTGCTTCTTGCGTTAAAACAGAGTGTGTTCCATGGAAGAGAACACTGGTCTGAATTTCCATTCAGAAACAGAGTGAAACCACTGGATCTGTGTCTTCCTACAAGCAAGTGTTGATTTCTGGTCAACCAAGTGATTTTGGGCTCAAATGATTTTACACAGTTCAAGAACCCAAAGCTATTCTCACTTTAACTAAAGAGCATTTATGTAAGTGGAGCTGTGGTTTGTACCAGTTTCATTATTAGAGTTGAACTACATATGGTCGGTATGAGTGGGAAACACAGTTCTTTTTTTTTAGGGCATGCTCATGGAAGTTGCTGTATTGGAGACACTGGAAAGAAGAGCTTGCTTCTTGCGTTAAAATATAGTGTGTTTAATGGATGAGAACACTTGTCGGAATTTCCCTTCAGAACCGGAGTTAAACCCAAGGATCTGTGTCTTTCTACAAGCAAGAACTCATTTCTGGTCAATCAAGTGAATTTTGGTATCAAATGATTTTACATAGTTCAAGAACCCAATGAGATTCTTACTATTAACTAAAGAGTATATATGGTAGTCGAGCTGTGCTTTGTATCAGTTTGATAAGCAGAGTTCAACTATATATGGTCCGTATGAGTAGGAAACACAGTTCTTTTTTTTTTAGGGCTTGCTCATGGAAGTTGCTGTATTGGAGACACTGGAAAGAAGAGCTTGCTTCTTGCGTGAAAACAGAGTGGGTTTCATGGATGAGAACACTGGTCTGAATTTCGCTTCAGAAACGGAGTTAAAACCAAGGATCTGTGTCTTCCTACAAGCAAGAGTTCATTTCTGGTAAACAAAGAGAATTTTGGGCTTAAATGATTTTACACAGTCCCAAAACCCATCGCGTTCCTCACTATTCACTAAATAGCATTTATGTAACAGGAGCTGTGGATTGTATCAGTTTCATGAGCAGAGGTGAACTACATATGGTCCGCATGAGTAGGAAACATAGTTCTTTCTTTCAGGTCTTGCTCATGGTTCTTGCTGTATTGGAGATGCTGGAAAGAAGAGCATGCTTCTTGAGTTAAAACACAGTTAGTTCCATGGATGAGAACACTGGTCTGAATTTCCCATCAGAAACGGAGTTAAACCACAGGATCTCTCTCTTCTTAAAAGGAAGAGTTCATTTCTGGTAAACGAAGAGAATTTTGGGCTCAAATTTTTTTACACAGTTCAAGAACCCAATGTAATTCTCACTGTTAACTAAAGAGCATGTATGTAAGTGGAGCTGTGCTTTGTTTCAGTTTTATAAGCAGAGTTGAACTACATATGGTCCGTACGAGTAGGAAACACAGTTCTTTTTTTCTGGTCCTGCTTATGGTTCTTGCTGTATTTGAGACGCTAGAAAGAAGAGCGTGCGTGCTTCTTGCGTTAAAACAGAGTGTGTTTCATGGAAGAGAACACTGGTCTGAATTTCCCTTCAAAACGGAGTTAAACCCAAGGATCTGTGTCTTTCTACAAGCAAGAGTTCATTTCTGGTAAACAAAGAGAATTTAGGTTTAAATGATTTTACACAGTTCAGAAACCCATCGTGATTATCACTATCAACTAAAGAGCATTAATGTAGGAGGAGCTGTGGATTGTATCAGTTTCATAAGCCGAGTTGAACTACATATGGTCCGTATTAGTAGGAAACTCAGTTCTTTTTTTCATGCCTTGCTCATGGTTCTTGCTGTATTGAAGAGGCTGTTTAGAAGAGCATGCGTCTTGCGTTAAAATAGAGTGAGTTTCATGGATGAGAACACTGGTTGAATTTCCCTTCAGAAACGGAGTTAAACCACAGCATCTGTGTCTTGCTACAAGCAAGAGTTCATTTCTGGTAAACCAAGTGAATTTTGGGCTCCAATGATTTTACACAGTTCAAGAACCCAACGCGATTCTCACTATTCACTAAAGAGCGTTTATGTAATTGGAGCTGTGGTTTGTATCAGTTTCATTAGCAGAGTTGAACTACATATGTTCCCTATAAGTTGGAAACACTGTTCTTTTTTTCTGGGCATGCTCAACTTTCTTGATGTATTAGAGATACTTGAAAGAAGAGCGTGCGTGCTTCTTGCGTTAAAACAGAGTGTGTTCCATGGAAGAGAAAACTGGTCTGAATTTCCCTTCAGAAACGGAGTGAAACCACTGGATCTGTGCCTTCCTACAAGCAAGTGTTCATTTCTTGTAAAACAAGTGATTTTGGGCTCAAATGATTTTACACAGTTCAAGAAACAAAAGCGATACTCACTATTAACTAAAGAGCATTTATGTAAGAGGAGCTATGGATTGTATCAGCTTCATAAGCAGAGTTGAACTACATGTGGTCTGTATGAGTAGGAAACACAGTTCTTTTTTTCAGGCCTTGCTCATGGTTCTTGCTGTATTAGAGATGCTGGAAAGAAGAGCATGCGTGCTTCTTGCGTTAAAACAGAGTGTGTTTCATGGATGAGAACACTGGTCTGAATTTCCCTTCAGAAACGGAATTAAACCACACTATCTGTGTCTTCCTGCAAGGAAGAGTTCATTTCGGGTAAACAAAGAGAATTTTGGGCTTAAATGATTTTACACAGTTCAGAAACCGATCGCGATTCTCACTATTAACTAAAGAACATTTATGTAAGAGAAGCTGTGGATTGTATCAGTTTCATAAGCAGAGTTGAACTACATATGGTCCACATGAAGAGGAAACACAGTTCTTTTTTTAGGGAATGCTCATGGCACTTGCTGTATTGGAGACACTGGAAAGAAGAGCTTGCTTCATGCCTAAAAACAGAGTGTGTTTCATGGAAGAGAACAGTGGTCTGAATTTCCCTGCAGAAACGGAGTTAAACCCAAAGATCTGTGTCTTCCTACAAGCAAGAGTTCATTTCTGGTAAACCAAGTGAATTTTGGGCTCAAATGATATTACACAGTTCAAGAACCCAACGTGATTCTCACTATTAACTAAAGAGAATTTATATAAGTGGAGCTCTGGTTTGTATCAGTTTCATAAGCAGAGTTGAAGTACATATGGTCCCTATGAGTAGGAAACACAGTTCTTTTTTTTAGGCCTTGCTCATGGTTATTGCTGTCCTGGAGATGCTGGAAAAAAGAGCATGGTTCTTGCGTAAAAACAGAGTGAGATCCATGGATGAGAATCTGGTCTGAATTTCCCTTCAGAAATGGAGTTAAACACCTTGATGTGTGTCTTTCTACAAGTAAGAGGTCATTTCTGGTAAACAAGGAGAATTTTGGGCTCAAATGATTTTACAGAGTTCACGAAACCCAACGCGATTCCCACTTTTAACTAAAGAGCATTTATGTAAGAGGAACTGTGGTTTGTATCAGTTTCATAAGCCGAGTTGAACTACATATGGGCCGTATGAGTAGGAAACACAGTTCTGTTTTTCAGGCCTTGCTCATGGTTCTTGCTGTAATGGAGAGGCTGGAAAGAAACCATGCTTCTTGCATTAAAACAGCGTGAGTTGCATGGATGAGAACAGTGGTCTGAATTTCCGTTCAGAAACGTAGTTGAACCCCAGGATCTGTGTCTTCCTACAAGCAAGAGTTCATTTCTGGTAAAGAAAGAGATGTTTGGGCTTAAATGATTTCACACAGTTCAGAAACCCATCGCGATTCTCACTATTAACTAAAGAGCATTTATATAAGTTGAGCTGTGCTTTGTATCAGTTTCATAAGCAGAGTTGATCTACATATGGTCCGTATGAGTAGGAAACACAGTTCTTTTTTTAATGGCATGCTCATGGAACTTGCTGTATTGGAGACACTGGAAAGAAGAGCTTGCTTCTTGCGTGAAAACAGAGTGGGTTTCATGGATGAGAACACTGGTCTGAATTTCCCTTCAGAAGCGGAGTTAAATCCAAGGATCTGTGTCTTCCTACAAGCAAGAGTTCATTTCTGGTAAACAAAGAGATGTGTGGGCTTAAATGATTTTACACACCTCAGAAACCCATCACGATTCTCACTATTTACTAAAGAGCATTTAAGTAAGAGGAGCTGTGGTTTGTTTCAGTTTCATAAGCAGAGGTGAACTACATATGGTCCGTATGAGTAGCAAACACAGTTCTTTTTTTAAGGCCTAGCTCATGGTTCTTGCTGTAATGGAGATGCTGGAAAGGAGAGCATGCTTCTTGCATTTAAACAGAGTGAGTTCCATGGATGAGAATACTGGTCTGAATTTCCCTTCAGAAATGGAGTTAAACCACAGGATCTGTGTCTTCCTACAAGCAAGAGTTCATTTCTGGTAAACCAAGTGAATTTTGGGCTCAAATGGCTTTACACAGTTCACTAACCCAATGAGATTCCCACTATTACCTAAAGAGCCTTTATGTAATTGGAGCTGTGGTTTGTATCAGTTTCATAAGCAGAGTTGAACTACATATGGTCCCTATAAGTTGGAAATACTGTTCTTTTTTTCTGGGCATGCTCAACTTTCTTGCTGTATTAGAGATGCTTGAAAGAAGAGCGTGCGTGCTTCTTGCATTAAAACAGAGTGTGTTCCATGGAAGAGAACACTGGTCTTAATTTCCATTCAGAAACGGAGTGAAACCACTGGATCTGTGTCTTCCTACAAGCAAGTGTTGATTTCTGGTCAACCAAGTGATTTTGGGCTCAAATGATTTTACACAGTTCAAGAACCCAACGCTATACTCACCTTAACTAAAGAGCATTTATGTAAGTGGAGCTGTGGTTTGTACCAGTTTCATTATTAGAGTTGAACTACATATGGTCGGTATGAGTGGGAAACACAGTTGTTTTTTTTAGGGCATGCTCATGGACCTTGCTCTATTGGAGACACTGGAAAGAAGAGCTTGCTTCTTGCGTTAAAATATAGTGTGTTTCATGGATGAGAACTCTTGTCGGAATTTCCCTTGAGAAACGGAGTTAAACCCAAGGATCTGAGTCTTTCTACAAGCAAGATTTCATTTCTGGTAAACAAAGAGAATTTTGGGTTTAAATGATTTTACACAGTTCAGAAATCCATCGAGAGATTCTCACTATTAACTAAATAGCATTTATGTAAGAGGAGGAATGGATTGTATCAGTTTCATAAGCCGAGGTGAACTACGTATGGTCCGTATGAGTAGGAAACACAGTTCTTTCTTTCAGGCCTTGCCGATGGTTCTTGCTGTATTGGAGATGCTGGAAAGAAGAGCATGCTTCTTGCGTTAAAACAGAGTTAGTTCCATGGATGAGAACAGTTTTTTGAATTTCCCTTCAGAAACGTAGTTGAACCCTAGGATCTGTGTCTTCCTACAAGCAAGAGTTCATTTCTGGTAAAGAAAGAGATGTTTGGGCTTAAATGATTTCACACAGTTCAGAAACCCATCGCGATTCTCACTATTAACTAAAGAGCATTTATATAAGTTGAGCTGTGCTTTGTATCAGTTTCATAAGCAGAGTTGATCTACATATGGTCCGTATGAGTAGGAAACACAGTTCTTTTTTTAATGGCATGCTCATGGAACTTGCTGTATTGGAGACACTGGAAAGAAGAGCTTGCTTCTTGCGTGAAAACAGAGTGGGTTTCATGGATGAGAACACTGGTCTGAATTTCCCTTCAGAAGCGGAGTTAAATCCAAGGATCTGTGTCTTCCTACAAGCAAGAGTTCATTTCTGGTAAACAAAGAGATGTGTGGGCTTAAATGATTTTACACACCTCAGAAACCCATCACGATTCTCACTATTTACTAAAGAGCATTTAAGTAAGAGGAGCTGTGGTTTGTTTCAGTTTCATAAGCAGAGGTGAACTACATATGGTCCGTATGAGTAGCAAACACAGTTCTTTTTTTAAGGCCTAGCTCATGGTTCTTGCTGTAATGGAGATGCTGGAAAGGAGAGCATGCTTCTTGCATTTAAACAGAGTGAGTTCCATGGATGAGAATACTGGTCTGAATTTCCCTTCAGAAATGGAGTTAAACCACAGGATCTGTGTCTTCCTACAAGCAAGAGTTCATTTCTGGTAAACCAAGTGAATTTTGGGCTCAAATGGCTTTACACAGTTCACTAACCCAATGAGATTCCCACTATTACCTAAAGAGCCTTTATGTAATTGGAGCTGTGGTTTGTATCAGTTTCATAAGCAGAGTTGAACTACATATGGTCCCTATAAGTTGGAAATACTGTTCTTTTTTTCTGGGCATGCTCAACTTTCTTGCTGTATTAGAGATGCTTGAAAGAAGAGCGTGCGTGCTTCTTGCATTAAAACAGAGTGTGTTCCATGGAAGAGAACACTGGTCTGAATTTCCATTCAGAAACGGAGTGAAACCACTGGATCTGTGTCTTCCTACAAGCAAGTGTTGATTTCTGGTCAACCAAGTGATTTTGGGCTCAAATGATTTTACACAGTTCAAGAACCCAGCGCTATACTCACCTTAACTAAAGAGCATTTATGTAAGTGGAGCTGTGGTTTGTACCAGTTTCATTATTAGAGTTGAACTACATATGGTCGGTATGAGTGGGAAACACAGTTGTTTTTTTTAGGGCATGCTCATGGACCTTGCTCTATTGGAGACACTGGAAAGAAGAGCTTGCTTCTTGCGTTAAAATATAGTGTGTTTCATGGATGAGAACTCTTGTCGGAATTTCCCTTGAGAAACGGAGTTAAACCCAAGGATCTGAGTCTTTCTACAAGCAAGATTTCATTTCTGGTAAACAAAGAGAATTTTGGGTTTAAATGATTTTACACAGTTCAGAAATCCATCGAGAGATTCTCACTATTAACTAAATAGCATTTATGTAAGAGGAGGAATGGATTGTATCAGTTTCATAAGCCGAGGTGAACTATGTATGGTCCATATGAGTAGGAAACACAGTTCTTTCTTTCAGGCCTTGCCGATGGTTCTTGCTCTATTGGAGATGCTGGAAAGAAGAGCATGCTTCTTGCGTTAAAACAGAGTTAGCTCCATGGATGAGAACAGTTTTTTGAATTTCCCTTCAGAAACGTAGTTAAACCACAGGATCTGTGTCTTCCTACAAGCAAGAGTTCATTTCTGGTAAACCAAGTGAATTTTGGGCTCAAATGGTTTTACACAGTTCACTAACCCAACGAGATTCTCACTATTACCTAAAGAGCCTTTATGTAATTGGAGCTGTGGTTTGTATCAGTTTCATAAGCAGAGTTGAACTACATATGGTCCTTATAAGTTGGAAATACTGTTCTTTTTTTCTGGGCATGCTCAAGTTTCTTGCTGTATTAGAGATGCTTGAAAGAAGAGCATGCGTGCTTCTTGCTTTAAAACAGAGTGTGTTCCATGGAAGAGAACACTGGTTTGAATTTCCATTCATAAACGGAGTGAAACCACTTCATCTGTGTCTTCCTACTAGCAAGTGTTGATTTCTGGTCAACCAAGTGATTTTGGGCTCAAATGATTTTACACAGTTCAAGAACCCAATGTGAATCTAACTATTAACTAAAGAGCATATATGTTAGTCGAGCTGGGCTTTGTATCAGTTTGATAAGCAGAGTTTAACTACATATGGTCCGTATGAGTAGGAAACACAGTTCTTTTTTTTTAGGGCATGCTGATGGAAGTTGCTGTATTGGAGACAGTGGAAAGAAGAGCTTGCTTCTTGCGTGAAAACAGAGTGTGTTTCACGGATGAGAACACTGGTCTGAATTTCCCTTCAAAAACGGAGTTAAACCCCAGGATCTGTGCCTTCCTACAAGCATGAGTTCATTTCTGGTAATCAAAGAGATCTTTGCGCTCAAGTGGTTTTACCCAGTTCAGAAACCCATCGCGATTCTCACTATTAACTAAAGAGCATGTAGGTAAGTGGAGCTGTGCTTTGTATCAGTTACGTAAGCAGAGTTGAACTACATATCGTCCGTATGATTAGGAAACACAGTAATTTTTTTTTAGTGCATGCTCATGGAACTTGCTGTATTGGAGACACTGGAAAGAAGAGGTTGCTTCTTGTATGAAAACAGAGTGGCTTTCATGGATGAGAACACTGGTCTGAAATTCCCTTCAAAAACGGAATTAAACGCCAGGATCTGTGTATTCCTACAAGCAAGAGTTCATTTCTGGTAAACCAAGTGAATTTTGGGCTCAAATGATTTTACACCATTTAAGAAACCAAAGCGATACTCACTATTAACTAAAGAGCATTTATATAAGTGGAGCTGTGGTTTTAATCAGTTTCATAATTAGCGGTGAACTACGTATGGTCCGTATGAGTAGGAAATACAGTTCTTTTTTTCTGGGCATGCTCATTTTTCTTGCTGTATTAGAGACGCTGGAAAGAAGAGCGTGCATGCTTCTTGCGTGAAAACAGAGTGTGTTTCACGGATGAGAACACTGTTCTGAATTTCCCTTCAGAAACGGGGTTAAACCACAGGATCTGGGTATTCCTACAAGCAAGAGTTCATTTCTGGTAAACAAAGAGAATTTTGGGATTAACGGATTATACACAGTTTAGAAATCCATGGCGATTCTAACTATTAACTAAAGAGCATTTATGTAAGAGGAGCTGTGGATTGTATCAGTTTCATAAGCAGAGTTGAACAACATATGGTCCGTATAAGTAGGAAACACAGATCTTTTTTTCAGGCCCTGCTCATGGTTCTTGATGTATTGGAGAGGCTGGAAAGAAGATCATGCTTCTTGCATTAAAACAGAGTGAGTTCCATGGATGAGAACACTGGTCTGAATTTCGCTTCAGAAACAGAGTTAAACCACAGGATCTGTGTCTTCCTACAAGCAAGAGATCATTTCTGGTAAACCAAGTGAATTTTGGACTCAAATGAGTTTACACCATTCAAGAAACCAAAGCGATACTCACTATTAACTAAAGAGCATTTATGTAAGTGGAGCCTTGGTTTGTATCAGTTTCATAAGCAGAGGTGAACTACGTATGGTCCATATGAGTAGGAAACACAGTTCTTTTTTTCTTTGCATGCTCATGGTTCTTGCTGTATAGAGACGCTGGAAAGAAAAGCGTGCGTGCTTCTTGCGTTAAAACAGAGTGTGTTTCATGGATGAGAACACTGGTCTGAATTTCCCTTCAGAAACGGAGTTAAACCCAAGGGTCTGTGTCTTCCTACAAGCAAGAGTTCATTTCTGGTAAACAAAGAGAATTTTGGGCTTAAATGATTTTACACAGTTCAGAAACCCATCGCGATTCTCACTATTAACTAAAGAGCGTTTATGGAAGTGGAGCTGTGTTTTGTATCAGTTTCATAAGCAGAGTTGAACTACATATGGTCCGTAAGAGTAGCCAACACTGTTCTTTTTTTAGGGCATGCTCATGGAACTTGATGTATTGGAGACACAGGAGAAAAGAGCTTGCTTCCTGTGTTAAAACAGAGTGTGTTCCATGGATGAGAACACTGGTCTGAATTTCCCTTCAGAAACGATGTTAAACCACACTATCTGTGTCTTCCTGCAAGCAAGATTTCATTTCTGGTAAACCAAGTGAATTTTGGGCTCAAATGGTTTTACACAGTTCAGAAACCCATCGCAATTGTCACTATTAACTAAAGAGCATTTAAGTAAGAGGTGCTGTGGATTGTATCAGTTTCATAAGCAGAGTTCAACTACATATGGTCCATATGAGTAGGAAACACAGTTCTTTTACTCATGCCTTACTCATGGTTCTTGCTGTACTGGAGATGCTGGAAAGAAGAGCATGGTTCTTGCGTTAAAACAGAGTGAGTTCCATGGATGAGAACACTGGTCTGATATTCCCTTCAGAAACGGAGTTAAACGCCAGTATCTGTGTCTTCCTACAAGGTAGCGTTCATTTCTAGTCAACCAAGTGAATTTTGGGCGCCAATGATTTTACGCAGTTCAAGAACCCAACGCGATTCTCACTATTAACTAAAGAGCATTCATGTAAGAGGAGCTGTGGTTTGTATCAGTTTCAAAAGCAGAGTTGAACTACATATGGTCCCTATAAGTTGTAAAAACTGTTCTTTTTCTGGGCATGCTCAAGGTTCTTGCTGTATTAGAGATCTTGAAAGAAGATCGTGCGTGCTTCTTGCGTAAAAACAGAGTGTGTTCCACGATAGAGAAAACTGGTCTGAATTTCCATTCAGAAACGGAGTGTAACCACTAGATCTGTGCCTTCCTACAAGCAAGTGTTCATTTCTTGTAAACCAAGGGATTTTGGGCTCAAATGATTTTACACAGTTCAAGAACCAAAAGCTATTCTCACCTTTAATAAAGAGCATTTACGTAAGTGGAGCTGTGGTTTGTATCAGTTTCATCATCAGAGTTGAACTACATATGTTCAGTATGAGTGGGAAATACAGTTCTTTTTTAGGGTGTGCTCATGGAACTTGGTCTATTGGAGACACTGGAAAGAAGAGCTTGCTTCTTGCATTAAAATAAAGTGTGTTTCATGGTTGAGAACACTGGTCTGAATTTCCCTTCAGAAACGGAGTTAAAAGCAAGGATCTTTGTCTTCCTACAAGCAAGAGTTCATTTCTGGTAAACAAAGAGAATTTTGGGCTTAAATGATTTCACACAGTTCAGAAACCCATCGCGATTCTCACTATTAACTAAAGAGCATTTATATAAGTGGAGCTGTGCTTTGTATCAGTTTCATAAGCAGAGTTGAACTACATGTGGTCCGTATGAGTAGGAAACACAGTTCTTTTTTTAATGGCATGCTCATGGAACTTGCTGTATTGGAGACACTGGAAAGAAGAGCTTGCTTCTTGCGTGAAAACAGAGTGGGTTTCATGGATGAGAACATTGGTCTGAATTTCCCTTCAGAAACGGAGTTAAAACCAAGGATCTGTGTCTTCCTACAAGCAAGAGTTCATTTCTGGTAAACAAAGAGATGTGTGGGCTTAAATGATTTTATACACTTCAGAAACCCATCGCTATTCTCACTATTTACTAAAGAGCATTTAAGTAAGAGGAGCTGTGGTTTGTTTCAGTTTCATAAGCAGAGGTGAACTACATATGGTCCGTATGAGTAGCAAACACAGTTCTTTTTTTAAGGCCTAGCTCATGGTTCTTGCTGTATTGGAGATGCTGGAAAGAAGAGCATGCTTCTTGCATTTAAACTGAGTGAGTTCCATGGATGAGAACACTGGTCTGAATTTCCCTTCAGAAACGGAGTTAAACCACAGGATCTGTGTCTTCCTACAAGCAAGAGTTCATTTCTGGTAAACCAAGTGAATTTTGCGCTCAAATGGCTTTACACAGTTCACTAACCCAATGAGATTCTCACTATTACCTAAAGAGCCTTTATGTAATTGGAGCTGTGGTTTGTATCAGTTTCATAAGCAGAGTTGAACTACATATGGTCCCTATAAGTTGGAAATACTGTTCTTTTTTTCTGGGCATGCTCAACTTTCTTGCTGTATTAGAGATGCTTGAAAGAAGAGCGTGCGTGCTTCTTGCGTTAAAACAGAGTGTGTTCCATGGAAGAGAACACTGGTCTGAATTTCCTTTCAGAAACGGAGTGAAACCAATGGATCTGTGTCTTCCTACAAGCAAGTGTTGATTTCTGGTCAACCAAGTGATTTTGGGCTCAAATGATTTTACACAGTTCAAGAACCCAACGCTATTCTCACCTTAACTAAAGAGCATTTATGTAAGTGGAGCTGTGGTTTGTACCAGTTTCATTATTAGAGTTGAACTACATATGGTCGATAGGAGTAGAAACACAGTTCTTTTTTTTAGGGCATGCTCATGGACCTTGCTCTATTGGAGACACTGGAAAGAAGAGCTTGCTTCTTGCGTTAAAATATAGTGTGTTTCATGCATGAGAACTCTTGTCGGAATTTCCCTTCAGAAACGGAGTTAAACCCAAGGATCTGAGTCTTTCTACAAGCAAGATTTCATTTCTGGTAAACAAAGAGAATTTTGGGCTTAAATGATTTTACACAGTTCAGAAATCTATGGAGAGATTCTCACTATTAACTAAATAGCATTTATGTAAGAGGAGGAATGGATTGTATCAGTTTCATAAGCCGAGGTGAACAACGTATGGTCCGTATGAGTAGGAAACACAGTTCTTTCTTTCAGGCCTTGCCGATGGTTCTTGCTGTATTGGACATGCTGGAAAGAAGAGCATGCTTCTTGCGTTAAAACAGAGTTAGTTCCATGGATGAGAACAGTTTTTTGAATTTCCCTTCAGAAACGTAGTTAAACCCCAGGATCTGTGTCGTCCTACAAGCAAGAGTTCATTTCTGGTAAAGAAAGAGATGTTTGGGCTTAAATGATTTTACACACTTCAGAAATCCATCGCGATTCTCACTATTTACTAAAGAGCATTTAAGTAAGAGGAGCTGTGTTTTGTTTCAGTTTCATCAGCAGAGGTGAACTACATATGGTCCGTATGAGTAGGAAACACAGTTCATTTTTTAAGGCCTAGCTCATGGTTCTTGCTGTAATGGAGATGCTGGAAAGAAGAGCATGCTTCTTGCATTAAATCAGAGTGAGTTCCATGGATGAGAACACTGGTCTGAATTTCCCTTCAGAAATGGAGTTAAACCACAGGATCTGTGTCTTCCTACAAGCAAGAGTTCATTTCTGGTAATCCAAGTGAATTTTGGGCTCAAATGGTTTTACACAGTTCACTAACCCAACGAGATTCTCACTATTACCTAAAGAGCCTTTATGTAATTGGACCTGTGGTTTGTATCAGTTTCATAAGCAGAGTTGAACTACATATGGTCCCTATAAGCTGGAAATACTGTTCTTTTTTCTGGGCATGCTCAACTTTCTTGCTGTATTAGAGATGCTTGAAAGAAGAGCATGCGTGCTTCTTGCGTTAAAACAGAGTGTGTTCCATGGAAGAGAACACTGGTCTGAATTGCCATTCATAAACGGAGTGAAACCACTGGATCTGTGTCTTCCTACAAGCAAGAGTTCATTTCTGGTAAACCAAGTGATTTTTGGGCTCAAATGATTTTACACAGTTCAAGAACCCAAAGCGATTCTCACAATTAACTAAAGAGCATTTATGTAAGAGGAGCTGTGGTTTGTATCAGTTTCATAAGCAGAGTTGAACTACATATGGTCGTTATGATTGTGATAATCCGTTCTTCTCTTCTTGGCATGCTCATGGTTCTTGCTGTATTGAAAACGCTGGACGGAAGAACTTGCTTCTTGCGTTAAAACTGATTGTGGTTCATCGATGAGAACAGTGGTCGGAATTTCCCTTCAGAAATGGAGTTAAACGCCACGATCTGTGTATTCCTACAAGCAAGAGTTCATTTCTGGTAAACAAAGAGAATTTTGGGCTCAAGAGGTTTTACACAATCTAGAAACAAAACGCTAATCTCACTATTAACTAAAGAGCCTTTATGTAAGTGGAGCTGTGGCATCTATCAGTTTCATAAGTAGAGTTGAACTACATATGGTCCGTATGAGTGGGAAACACAGTTCTTTTTTTCTGGGCATGCTCATGGTTCTTGCAGTATTGGAGACGGTGGAAATTAGAGCTTGCTTCTTGCGTTAAAACTGAGTGTGGTCCATGCATGAGAATACTGGTCTGAATTTCCCTTCAGAAACGGAATTAAACCCCAGGATCTGTGTCTTAATACAAGCGAGAGTTCATTTCTGGTAAACAAAGAGAATTTTTTGCTCAAGTGGTTTTACACAGTTCAGAAACCCATCGCGATTCTCACTATTAACTGAAGAGCATGTATGTAAGTGTAGCAGTGGTTTGTATTAGTTTCATAAGGAAATTTGAACTACGTATGGCCACTATGAGTAGGGAACACAGTTCTTTTTTCAGGGCAGGCTTGTGGATCTTGCTGTACTGGAGATGCTAGAAAAAAGGCCATGGTTCTTGTGTTAAAACAGAGTGAGTTCCATGGATGAGAACACTGGTCTGAATTTCCCTTCAGAAACGGGGTTAAACCCAAGGTTCTGTGTCTTCCAACAAGCAAGAGTTCATTTCTGGTAAACCAAGTGATTTTTGGGCTCAAATGATTTTACACAGTTCAAGAACCCAAGGCGATTCTCACAATTAACTAAAGAGCATTTATGTAAGAGGAGCTGTGGTTTGTATCAGTTTCATAAGCAGAGTTGAACTACATATGGTCCGTATGATTGGGAAACAACGTTCTTCTCTTCTGGGCATGCTCATGGTTCTTGCTGTATTGGATACGCTGGACGGAAGAACTTGCTTCTTGCGTTAAAACTGATTGTGGTTCATCGATGAGAACAGTATTAGGAATTTCCCTTCAGAAACGGAGTTAAACGCCACGATCTGTGTCTTCCTACATGCAAGAGTTCATTTCTGGTAAACAAAGAGAATTTGGGCTCAAAAGGTTTTACACAGTCTAGAAACCGAACGCTACTCGCACTATTAACTAAAGAGCCTTCATGTAAGTGGAGCTGTGGCATCTATCAGTTTCATAAGTAGAGTTGAACTACATATGGTCCGTAAGAGTGGGAAACACAGTTCTTTTTTCGGGCATACTCTTGTTTCTTGCAGTATTGGAGACGCTGGATATTAGAGCTTGCTTCCTCCGTTAAAACAGAGTGTGTTCCATGCATGAGAATACTGGTCTGAATTTCCCGGCAGAAACGAAATTAAACCCCAGGATCTGTGTCTTACTACAAGCAAGAGTTCATTTCTGGTAAACAAAGAGAATTTTTTGCTCAAGTGGTTTTACACAGTTCAGAAACCCATCGCAATTCTCACTATTAACTAAAGAGCATTTATTTAACAGGAGCTTTGGTTTGTATCAGTTTCATAAGCAGAGTTGAACTACATATGGTCTGTATTAGTGGGAAACACAGTTCTTTTTTCCTGTTCATGCTCATGGTGCTTTTTGTATTGGAGATGCTGGAAAGAAGAGCTTGCTTCTTGTGGTAAAACAGAGTGTGTTCCATGGATGAGAACTCTGGTAAGAATTCACATCAGAACAGGAGTTAAACCATAGGATCTGTGACTTCCTACAAGCAAGAGTTCATTTCTGGTAAACCAAGTGATTTTTGGGCTCAAATGATTTTACACAGTTCAAGAACCCAAGGCGATTCTCACAATTAACTAAAGAGCATTTATGTAAGAGGAGCTGTGGTTTGTATCAGTTTCATAAGCAGAGTTGAACTACATGTGGTCCGTATGAGTAGGAAACACAGTTCTTTTTTTAATGGCATGCTCATGGAACTTGCTGTATTGGAGACACTGGAAAGAAGAGCTTGCTTCTTGCGTGAAAACAGAGTGGGTTTCATGGATGAGAACATTGGTCTGAATTTCCCTTCAGAAACGGAGTTAAAACCAAGGATCTGTGTCTTCCTACAAGCAAGAGTTCATTTCTGGTAAACAAAGAGATGTGTGGGCTTAAATGATTTTATACACTTCAGAAACCCATCGCTATTCTCACTATTTACTAAAGAGCATTTAAGTAAGAGGAGCTGTGGTTTGTTTCAGTTTCATAAGCAGAGGTGAACTACATATGGTCCGTATGAGTAGCAAACACAGTTCTTTTTTTAAGGCCTAGCTCATGGTTCTTGCTGTATTGGAGATGCTGGAAAGAAGAGCATGCTTCTTGCATTTAAACTGAGTGAGTTCCATGGATGAGAACACTGGTCTGAATTTCCCTTCAGAAACGGAGTTAAACCACAGGATCTGTGTCTTCCTACAAGCAAGAGTTCATTTCTGGTAAACCAAGTGAATTTTGCGCTCAAATGGCTTTACACAGTTCACTAACCCAATGAGATTCTCACTATTACCTAAAGAGCCTTTATGTAATTGGAGCTGTGGTTTGTATCAGTTTCATAAGCAGAGTTGAACTACATATGGTCCCTATAAGTTGGAAATACTGTTCTTTTTTTCTGGGCATGCTCAACTTTCTTGCTGTATTAGAGATGCTTGAAAGAAGAGCGTGCGTGCTTCTTGCGTTAAAACAGAGTGTGTTCCATGGAAGAGAACACTGGTCTGAATTTCCTTTCAGAAACGGAGTGAAACCAATGGATCTGTGTCTTCCTACAAGCAAGTGTTGATTTCTGGTCAACCAAGTGATTTTGGGCTCAAATGATTTTACACAGTTCAAGAACCCAACGCTATTCTCACCTTAACTAAAGAGCATTTATGTAAGTGGAGCTGTGGTTTGTACCAGTTTCATTATTAGAGTTGAACTACATATGGTCGATAGGAGTAGAAACACAGTTCTTTTTTTTAGGGCATGCTCATGGACCTTGCTCTATTGGAGACACTGGAAAGAAGAGCTTGCTTCTTGCGTTAAAATATAGTGTGTTTCATGCATGAGAACTCTTGTCGGAATTTCCCTTCAGAAACGGAGTTAAACCCAAGGATCTGAGTCTTTCTACAAGCAAGATTTCATTTCTGGTAAACAAAGAGAATTTTGGGCTTAAATGATTTTACACAGTTCAGAAATCTATGGAGAGATTCTCACTATTAACTAAATAGCATTTATGTAAGAGGAGGAATGGATTGTATCAGTTTCATAAGCCGAGGTGAACAACGTATGGTCCGTATGAGTAGGAAACACAGTTCTTTCTTTCAGGCCTTGCCGATGGTTCTTGCTGTATTGGACATGCTGGAAAGAAGAGCATGCTTCTTGCGTTAAAACAGAGTTAGTTCCATGGATGAGAACAGTTTTTTGAATTTCCCTTCAGAAACGTAGTTAAACCCCAGGATCTGTGTCGTCCTACAAGCAAGAGTTCATTTCTGGTAAAGAAAGAGATGTTTGGGCTTAAATGATTTTACACACTTCAGAAATCCATCGCGATTCTCACTATTTACTAAAGAGCATTTAAGTAAGAGGAGCTGTGTTTTGTTTCAGTTTCATCAGCAGAGGTGAACTACATATGGTCCGTATGAGTAGGAAACACAGTTCATTTTTTAAGGCCTAGCTCATGGTTCTTGCTGTAATGGAGATGCTGGAAAGAAGAGCATGCTTCTTGCATTAAATCAGAGTGAGTTCCATGGATGAGAACACTGGTCTGAATTTCCCTTCAGAAATGGAGTTAAACCACAGGATCTGTGTCTTCCTACAAGCAAGAGTTCATTTCTGGTAATCCAAGTGAATTTTGGGCTCAAATGGTTTTACACAGTTCACTAACCCAACGAGATTCTCACTATTACCTAAAGAGCCTTTATGTAATTGGACCTGTGGTTTGTATCAGTTTCATAAGCAGAGTTGAACTACATATGGTCCCTATAAGCTGGAAATACTGTTCTTTTTTCTGGGCATGCTCAACTTTCTTGCTGTATTAGAGATGCTTGAAAGAAGAGCATGCGTGCTTCTTGCGTTAAAACAGAGTGTGTTCCATGGAAGAGAACACTGGTCTGAATTGCCATTCATAAACGGAGTGAAACCACTGGATCTGTGACTTCCTACAAGCAAGAGTTCATTTCTGGTAAACCAAGTGATTTTTGGGCTCAAATGATTTTACACAGTTCAAGAACCCAAAGCGATTCTCACAATTAACTAAAGAGCATTTATGTAAGAGGAGCTGTGGTTTGTATCAGTTTCATAAGCAGAGTTGAACTACATATGGTCGTTATGATTGTGATAATCCGTTCTTCTCTTCTTGGCATGCTCATGGTTCTTGCTGTATTGAAAACGCTGGACGGAAGAACTTGCTTCTTGCGTTAAAACTGATTGTGGTTCATCGATGAGAACAGTGGTCGGAATTTCCCTTCAGAAATGGAGTTAAACGCCACGATCTGTGTATTCCTACAAGCAAGAGTTCATTTCTGGTAAACAAAGAGAATTTTGGGCTCAAGAGGTTTTACACAATCTAGAAACAAAACGCTAATCTCACTATTAACTAAAGAGCCTTTATGTAAGTGGAGCTGTGGCATCTATCAGTTTCATAAGTAGAGTTGAACTACATATGGTCCGTATGAGTGGGAAACACAGTTCTTTTTTTCTGGGCATGCTCATGGTTCTTGCAGTATTGGAGACGGTGGAAATTAGAGCTTGCTTCTTGCGTTAAAACTGAGTGTGGTCCATGCATGAGAATACTGGTCTGAATTTCCCTTCAGAAACGGAATTAAACCCCAGGATCTGTGTCTTAATACAAGCGAGAGTTCATTTCTGGTAAACAAAGAGAATTTTTTGCTCAAGTGGTTTTACACAGTTCAGAAACCCATCGCGATTCTCACTATTAACTGAAGAGCATGTATGTAAGTGTAGCAGTGGTTTGTATTAGTTTCATAAGGAAATTTGAACTACGTATGGCCACTATGAGTAGGGAACACAGTTCTTTTTTCAGGGCAGGCTTGTGGATCTTGCTGTACTGGAGATGCTAGAAAAAAGGCCATGGTTCTTGTGTTAAAACAGAGTGAGTTCCATGGATGAGAACACTGGTCTGAATTTCCCTTCAGAAACGGGGTTAAACCCAAGGTTCTGTGTCTTCCAACAAGCAAGAGTTCATTTCTGGTAAACCAAGTGATTTTTGGGCTCAAATGATTTTACACAGTTCAAGAACCCAAGGCGATTCTCACAATTAACTAAAGAGCATTTATGTAAGAGGAGCTGTGGTTTGTATCAGTTTCATAAGCAGAGTTGAACTACATATGGTCCGTATGATTGGGAAACAACGTTCTTCTCTTCTGGGCATGCTCATGGTTCTTGCTGTATTGGATACGCTGGACGGAAGAACTTGCTTCTTGCGTTAAAACTGATTGTGGTTCATCGATGAGAACAGTATTAGGAATTTCCCTTCAGAAACGGAGTTAAACGCCACGATCTGTGTCTTCCTACATGCAAGAGTTCATTTCTGGTAAACAAAGAGAATTTGGGCTCAAAAGGTTTTACACAGTCTAGAAACCGAACGCTACTCGCACTATTAACTAAAGAGCCTTCATGTAAGTGGAGCTGTGGCATCTATCAGTTTCATAAGTAGAGTTGAACTACATATGGTCCGTAAGAGTGGGAAACACAGTTCTTTTTTCGGGCATACTCTTGTTTCTTGCAGTATTGGAGACGCTGGATATTAGAGCTTGCTTCCTCCGTTAAAACAGAGTGTGTTCCATGCATGAGAATACTGGTCTGAATTTCCCGGCAGAAACGAAATTAAACCCCAGGATCTGTGTCTTACTACAAGCAAGAGTTCATTTCTGGTAAACAAAGAGAATTTTTTGCTCAAGTGGTTTTACACAGTTCAGAAACCCATCGCAATTCTCACTATTAACTAAAGAGCATTTATTTAACAGGAGCTTTGGTTTGTATCAGTTTCATAAGCAGAGTTGAACTACATATGGTCTGTATTAGTGGGAAACACAGTTCTTTTTTCCTGTTCATGCTCATGGTGCTTTTTGTATTGGAGATGCTGGAAAGAAGAGCTTGCTTCTTGTGGTAAAACAGAGTGTGTTCCATGGATGAGAACTCTGGTAAGAATTCACATCAGAACAGGAGTTAAACCATAGGATCTGTGACTTCCTACAAGCAAGAGTTCATTTCTGGTAAACCAAGTGATTTTTGGGCTCAAATGATTTTACACAGTTCAAGAACCCAAGGCGATTCTCACAATTAACTAAAGAGCATTTATGTAAGAGGAGCTGTGGTTTGTATCAGTTTCATAAGCAGAGTTGAACTACATATGGTCCGTATGATTGGGAAACAACGTTCTTCTCTTCTGGGCATGCTCATGGTTCTTGCTGTATTGAAAACGCTGGACGGAAGAACTTGCTTCTTGCATTAGAACTGATTGTGGTTCATCGATGAGAACAGTGTTCGGAATTTCCCTTCAGAAACGGAGTTAAACGCCATGATCTGTGTCTTCCTACAAGCAAGAGTTCATTTCTGGTAAACAAAGAGAATTTTTTGCTCAAGTGGTTTTACACAGTTCAGAAACCCATCGCAATTCTCACTATTAACTAAAGAGCATTTATTTAACAGGAGCTTTGGTTTGTATCAGTTTCATAAGCAGAGTTGAACTACATATGGTCTGTATGAGTGGGAAACACAGTTCTTTTTTCCTGTTCATGCTCATGGTGCTTGTTGTATTGGAGACGCTGGAAAGAAGAGCTTGCTTCTTGTGGTAAAACAGAGTGTGTTCCATGGATGAGAACTCTGGTAAGAATTCACATCAGAACCGGAGTTAAACCACAGGATCTGTGTCTTCCTACAAGCAAGAGTTCATTACTGGTAAACGAAGTGATTTTTGGGCTCAAATGATTTTACACAGTTCAAGAACCCAAAGCGATTCTCACAATTAACTAAAGAGCATTTATGTAAGAGGAGCTGTGGTTTGTATCAGTTTCATAAGCAGAGTTGAACTACATATGGTCCGTATGATTGGGAAACAACGTTCTTCTCTTCTGGGCATGCTCATGGTTCTTGCTGTATTGAAAACCCTGGACGGAAGAACTTGCTTCTTGCATTAGAACTGATTGTGGTTCATCGATGAGAACAGTGGTCGGAATTTCCCTTCCGAAACGGAGTTAAACGCCATGATCTGTGTCTTCCTACAAGCAAGAGTTCATTTCTGGTAAACAAAGAGAATTTTGGGCTCAGGTGTTTTACACAGTAGAAACAAAACGCTAATCTCACTATTAACTAAAGAGCCTTTATGTAAGTGGAGCTGTGGCATCTATCAGTTTCATAAGTAGAGTTGAACTACATATGGTCCGTATGAGTGGGAAACACAGTTCTTTTTTTCTGGGCATGCTCATGGTTCTTGCAGTATTGGAGACGGTGGAAATTAGAGCTTGCTTCTTGCGTTAAAACTGAGTGTGTTCCATGCATGAGAATACTGGTCTGAATTTCCCTTCAGAAACGGAATTAAACCCCAGGATCTGTGTCTTAATACAAGCGAGAGTTCATTTCTGGTAAACAAAGAGAATTTTTTGCTCAAGTGGTTTTACACAGTTCAGAAACCCATCCCGACTCTCACTATTAACTGAAGAGCATGTATGTAAGTGTAGCAGTGGTTTGTATTAGTTTCATAAGGAAATTTGAACTACGTATGGCCACTATGGGTAGGGAACACAGTTCTTTTTTCAGGGCAGGCTTGTGGATCTTGCTGTACAGGAGATGCTAGAAAAAAGGCCATGGTTCTTGTGTTAAAACAGAGTGAGTTCCATGGATGAGAACACTGGTCTGAATTTCCCTTCAGAAACGGGGTTAAACCCAAGGTTCTGTGTCTTCCAACAAGCAAGAGTTCATTTCTGGTAAACCAAGTGATTTTTGGGCTCAAATGATTTTACACAGTTCAAGAACCCAAGGCGATTCTCACAATTAACTAAAGAGCATTTATGTAAGAGGAGCTGTGGTTTGTATCAGTTTCATAAGCAGAGTTGAACTACATATGGTCCTTATGATTGGGAAACACCGTTCTTCTCTTCTGGGCATGCTCATGGTTCTTGCTGTATTGGATACGCTGGACGGAAGAACTTGCTTCTTGCGTTAAAACTGATTGTGGTTCATCGATGAGAACAGTATTAGGAATTTCCCTTCAGAAACGGAGTTAAACGCCACGATCTGTGTCTTCCTACAAGCAAGAGTTCATTTCTGGTAAACAAAGAGAATTTGGGCTCAAAAGGTTTTACACAGTCTAGAAACCCAACGCTACTCGCACTATTAACTAAAGAGCCTTCATGTAAGTGGAGCTGTGGCATCTATCAGTTTCATAAGTAGAGTTGAACTACATATGGTCCGTAAGAGTGGGAAACACAGTTCTTTTTTCTGGGCATGCTCTTGTTTCTTGCAGTATTGGAGACGCTGGAAATTAGAGCTTGCTTCTTCCGTTAAAACAGAGTGTGTTCCATGCATGAGAATACTGTTCTGAATTTCCCGTCAGAAACGAAATTAAACCCCAGGATCTGTGTCTTACTACAAGCAAGAGTTCATTTCTGGTAAACAAAGAGAATTTTTTGCTCAAGTGGTTATACACAGTTCAGAAACCCATCGCAATTCTCACTATTAACTAAAGAGCATTTATTTAACAGGAGCTTTGGTTTGTATCAGTTTCATAAGCAGAGTTGAACTACATATGGTCTGTATGAGTGGGAAACACAGTTCTTTTTTCCTGTTCATGCTCATGGTGCTTGTTGTATTGGAGACGCTGGAAAGAAGAGCTTGCTTCTTGTGGTAAAACAGAGTGTTTTCCATGGATGAGAACTCTGGTAAGAATTCACATCAGAACCGGAGTTAAACCACAGGATCTGTGTCTTCCTACAAGCAAGAGTTCATTTCTGGTAAACCAAGTGATTTTTGGGCTCAAATGATTTTACACAGTTCAAGAACCCAAGGCGATTCTCACAATTAACTAAAGAGCATTTATGTAAGAGGAGCTGTGGTTTGTATCAGTTTCATAAGCAGAGTTGAACTACATATGGTCGTTATGATTGTGATAATCCGTTCTTCTCTTCTTGGCATGCTCATGGTTCTTGCTGTATTGAAAACGCTGGACGGAAGAACTTGCTTCTTGTGTTAAAACTGATTGTGGTTCATCGATGAGAACAGTGGTCGGAATTTCCCTTCAGAAATGGAGTTAAACGCCACGATCTGTGTCTTCCTACAAGCAAGAGTTCATTTCTGGTAAACAAAGAGAATTTGGGCTCAAGAGGTTTTACACAGTCTAGAAACAAAACGCTAATCTCACTATTAACTAAAGAGCCTTTATGTAAGTGGAGCTGTGGCATCTATCAGTTTCATAAGTAGAGTTGAACTACATATGGTCCGTATGAGTGGGAAACACAGTTCATTTTTTCTGGGCATGCTCATGGTTCTTGCAGTATTGGAGACGGTGGAAATTAGAGCTTGCTTCTTGCGTTAAAACTGAGTGTGGTCCATGCATGAGAATACTGGTCTGAATTTCCCTTCAGAAACGGAATTAAACCCCAGGATCTGTGTCTTAATACAAGCGAGCGTTCATTTCTGGTAAACAAAGAGAATTTTTTGCTCAAGTGGTTTTACACAGTTCAGAAACCCATCGCGATTGTCACTATTAACTGAAGAGCATGTATGTAAGTGTAGCAGTGGTTTGTATTAGTTTCATAAGGAAATTTGAACTACGTATGGCCACTATGAGTAGGGAACACAGTTCTTTTTTCAGGGCAGGCTTGTGGATCTTGCTGTACTGGAGATGCTAGAAAAAAGGCCATGGTTCTTGTGTTAAAACAGAGTGAGTTCAATGGATGAGAACACTGGTCTAAATTTCCCTTCAGAAACGGGGTTAAACCCAAGGTTCTGTGTCTTCCAACAAGCAAGAGTTCATTTCTGGTTAACCAAGTGATTTTTGGACTCAAATGATTTTACACAGTTCAAGAACCCAAGGCGATTCTCACAATTAACTAAAGAGCATTTATGTAAGAGGAGCTGTGGTTTGTATCAGTTTCATAAACAGAGTTGAACTACATATGGTCCTTATGATTGGGAAACACCGTTCTTCTCTTCTGGGCATGCTCATGGTTCTTGCTGTATTGGATACGCTGGACGGAAGAACTTGCTTCTTGCGTTAAAACTGATTGTGGTTCATCGATGAGAACAGTATTAGGAATTTCCCTTCAGAAACGGAGTTAAACGCCACGATCTGTGTCTTCCTACAAGCAAGAGTTCTTTTCTGGTAAACAAAGAGAATTTGGGCTCAAAAGGTTTTACATAGTCTAGAAACCCAACGCTACTCACACTATTAACTAAAGAGCCTTCATGTAAGTGGAGCTGTGGCATCTATCAGTTTCATAAGTAGAGTTGAACTACATATGGTCCGTATGAGTGGGAAACACAGTTCTTTTTTCTGGGCATGCTCATGGTTCTTGCAGTATTGGAGACGCTGGAAATTAGAGCTTGCTTCTTCCGTTAAAACAGAGTGTGTTCCATGCATGAGAATACTGGTCTGAATTTCCCGTCAGAAATGAAATTAAACCCCAGGATCTGTGTCGTACTACAAGCAAGAGTTCATTTCTGGTAAACAAAGAGAATTTTTTGCTCAAGTGGTTTTACACAGTTCAGAAACCCATCGCAATTCTCACTATTAACTAAAGAGCATTTATTTAACAGGAGCTTTGGTTTGTATCAGTTTCATAAGCAGAGTTGAACTACATATGGTCTGTATTAGTGGGAAACACAGTTCTTTTTTCCTGTTCATCCTCATGGGGCTTTTTGTATTGGAGACGCTGGAAAGAAGAGCTTGCTTCTTGTGGTAAAACAGAGTGTGTTCCATGGATGAGAACTCTGGTAAGAATTCACATCAGAACAGGAGTTAAATCATAGGATCTGTGTCTTCCTACAAGCAAGAGTTCATTTCTGGTAAACCAAGTGATTTTTGGGCTCAAATGATTTTACACAGTTCAAGAACCCAAGGCGATTCTCACAATTAACTAAAGAGCATTTATGTAAGAGGAGCTGTGGTTTGTATCAGTTTCATAAGCAGAGTTGAACTACATATGGTCCGTATGATTGGGAAACACCATTCTTCTCTTCTGGGCATGCTCATGGTTCTTGCTGTATTGAAAACGCTGGACGGAAGAACTGGCTTCTTGCATTAGAACTGATTGTGGTTCATCGATGAGAACAGTGGTCGGAATTTCCCTTCAGAAACGGAGTTAAACGCCATGATCTGTGTCTTCCTACAAGCAAGAGTTCATTTCTGGTAAACAAAGAGAATTTGGGCTCAAGAGGTTTTACACAGTCTAGAAACCCAACGCTTCTCGCACTATTAACTAAAGAGCCTTCATGTAAGTGGAGCTGTGGCATCTATCAGTTTCATAAGTAGAGTTGAACTACATATGGTCCGTATGAGTGGGAAACACAGTTCTTTTTTTCTGGGCATGCTCATGGTTCTTGCAGTATTGGAGACGGTGGAAATTAGAGCTTGCTTCTTGCGTTAAAACTGAGTGTGTTCCATGCATGAGAATACTGGTCTGAATTTCCCTTCAGAAACAGAATTAAACCCCAGGATCTCTGTCTTACTACAAGCAAGAGTTCATTTCTGGTAAACAAAGAGAATTTTTTGCTCAAGTGGTTTTACACGGTTCAGAAACCCATCGCGACTCTCACTATTAACTGAAGAGCATGTATGTAAGTGTAGCAGTGGTTTGTATCACTTTCATAAGCAAAGTTGAACTACGTATGGCCACTATGAGTAGGGAACACAGTTCTTTATCAGGGCAGGCTTGTGGATCTTGCTGTACTGGATATGCTAGAAAAAAAGCCATGGTTCTTGTGTTAAAACAGAGTGAGTTCCATGGATGAGAACACTTGTCTGAATTTCCCTTCAGAAACGGGGTTAAACCCAAGATTCTGTGTCTTCCAACAAGCAAGAGTTCATTTCTGGTAAATAAAGAGAATTTTGGGCTCAAGTGGTTTTTTCACAGGTCAGAAACCCATCGCAATTCTCACTATTAACTAAAGAGCATTTATGTAAGAGGAGCTGTGGTTTGTATCAGTTTCATAGGCAGAGTTGAACTACATATGGTCTTTATGAGTGGGAAACACCGTTCTCCTTTTCTGTGCATGCTCATGGTTCTTGCTGTATTGGAAATGCTGGATGGAAGAACTTGCTTCTTGTGTGAAAACTGATTGTGGTTCATCGATGAGAACAGTGGTCAGAATTTCCCTACAGAAACGGAGTTAAACCCCATGATCTGTGTCTTCCTACAAGCAAGAGTTCATATCTGGTAAACAAAGAGAATTTTGTGCTCAAGAGATTATACACAGTTCACGAACCCAATGTGATTCTCACTATTAACTAAAGAGCATTTATGGAAGAGGAGCTGTGGTTTGTGTCAGTTTCATAAGCAGAGTTGAAATACATATGGTCGGTATGAGTGGGAAACACAGTTCTTTTTTTCTGAGCCTGCACATGGTACATGCTGTACTAGACATGCTGGAAAAAAAAGCATGGTTCTTGTGTTAAAACAGAGTGAGTTCCATGGATGAGAACACTCGTCTGAATTTCCCTTCAGAAACGGAGTTAAAACGCAGGATCTGTGTCTTTACACAACCAAGAGCTCATATCTTGTAAAACAAGTGAATTGTTGGCTCAAATGATATTACACTGTTCAAGAACTCAACGCGATTCTCACAATCAACTAAAGAGCATTTATATAAGTGGAGCTGTGGCATCTATCAGTTTCATAAGTAGAGTTGAACTACATATGGTCCGTATGAGTGGGAAACACAGTTCTTTTTTTCTGGGCATGCTCATGGTGGTTGCTGTATTGGAGACGCTGGAAAGAAGAGCTTGCTTCTTGTGGTAAAACAGAGTGTGTTCCATGGATGAGAACACTGGTATGAATTTCACATCAGAACCGGAGTTAAACCACAGGATCTGTGTCTTCCTACAAGCAAGAGTTCATTTCTGGTAAACCAAGTGATTTTGGGGCTAAAATGATTTTACACAGTTCAAGAACCCAAGGCGATTCTCACAATTAACTAAAGAGCATTTATGTAAGAAGAGCTGTGGTTTGTATCAGTTTCATGAGCAGAGTTGAACTACATATGGTCCTTATGAGTGGGAAAAACCGTTCTTCTCTTCTGGGCATGCTCATGGTTCTTGCTGTATGGGAATCGCTGGACGGAAGAACATGCTTCTTGCGTTAAAACTGATTGTGGTTCAACGATGAGAACAGTGGTCGGAATTTCCCTTCAGAAAAGGAGTTAAACGCCAGGATCTGAGTCTTCCTACAAGCAAGAGTTCATTTCTGGTAAACAAAGAGAATTTTGGGCTCAAGAGGTTTTACACAGTCTAGAAACCCAACGCTAATCTCATTATTAACTAAAGAGCCTTTATGTAAGTGGAGCTGTGGCATCTATCAGTTTCATAAGTAGAGTTGAACTACATATGGTCCGTATGAGTGGGAAACACAGTTCTTTTTTTCTGGGCATGCTCATGGTTCTTGCAGTATTGGAGACGGTGGAAATTAGAGCTTGCTTCTTGCGTTAAAACAGAGTGTGTTCCATGCATGAGAATACTGGTCTGAATTTCCCGTCAGAAACGAAATTAAACCCCAGGATCTGTGTCTTACTACAAGCAAGAGTTCATTTCTGGTAAACAAAGAGAATTTTTTGCTCAAGTGATTTTACACAGTTCAGAAACCCATCGCGATTCTCACTATTAACTAAAGAGCATTTATTTAACAGGAGCTGTGGTTTGTATCAGTTTCATAAGCAGAGTTGAACTACGTATGGTCTGTATGAGTGGGAAACACAGTTCTTTTTTTCTGGGCATGCTCATGGTGGTTGCTGTAATGGAGATGCTGGAAAGAAGAGCTTGCTTCTTGTGGTAAAACAGAGTGTGTCCCATGGATGAGAACTCTGGTATCAATTTCACATCAGAAACGGAGTTAAACCACAGGATCTGTGTATTCCTACAAGCAAGATTTCATTTCTGGTAAACCAAGTGATTTTTGGGCTCAAATGATTTTACACAGTTCAAGAACCCAAGGCGATTCTCACAATTAACTAAAGAGCATTTATGTAAGAGGAGCTGTGGTTTGTAGCAGTTTCATAAGCAGAGTTGAACTACATATGGTCCTTATGATTGGGAAACACCATTCTTCTCTTCTGGGCATGCTCTTGGTTCTTGCTGTATTGGAAACGCTAGATGGAAGAACTTGCTTCTTGCGTTAAAACTGATTGTGGTTCATCGATGAGAACAGTATTAGGAATTTCCCTTCAGAAACGGAGTTAAACGCCATGATCTGTGTCTTCCTACAAGCAAGAGTTCATTTCTGGTAAACAAAGAGAATTTGGGCTCAAGAGGTTTTACAAAGTCTAGAATCCCAATGCTACTCGCACTATTAACTAAAGAGCCTTTATGTAAGTGGAGCTGTGGCATCTATCAGTTTCATAAGCAGAGTTGAACTACATATGGTCTGTATGAGTGGGAAACACAGTTCTTTTTTTCTGGGCATGCTCATGGTGCTTGCTGTATTGGAGACACTGGAAAGAAGAGCAAGCTTCTTCCGGGAAAACAGAGTGTGTTCCATGGATGAGAACACTGGTATGAATTTGACATCAGAACCAGAGTTAAACCACAGGATCTGTGTCTTCCTACAAGCAAGAGTTCATTTCTGTTAAACCAAGTGATTTTTGGGCTCAAATGATTTTACACAGTTCAAGAACCCAAGGCGATTCTCACAATTAACTAAAGAGCATTTATGTAAGAGGAGCTGTGGTTTGTATCAGTTTCATAAGCAGAGTTGAACTACATATGGTCCTTATGATTGGGAAACACCGTTCTTCTCTTCTGGGCATGCTCATGGTTCTTGCTGTCTTGGAAATGCTGGATGGAAGAACTTGCTTCTTGCGTTAAAACTGATTGTGGTTCATCGATGAGAACAATGGTCGTAATTTCCCTTCAGAAACGGAGTTAAACGCCACGATCTGTGTCTTCCTACAAGCAAGAGTTCATTTCTGGTAAACAAAGAGAATTTGGGCTCAAGAGGTTTTACACAGTCTAGAAACCCAACGCTTCTCGCACTATTAACTAAAGAGCCTTCATGTAAGTGGAGCTGTGGCATCTATCAGTTTCATAAGTAGAGTTGAACTACATATGGTCCGTATGAGTGGGAAACACAGTTCTTTTTTTCTGGGCATGCTCATGGTTCTTGCAGTATTGGAGACGGTGGAAATTAGAGCTTGCTTCTTGCGTTAAAACTGAGTTTGTTCCATGCATGAGAATACTGGTCTGAATTTCCCTTCAGAAACAGAATTAAACCCCAGGATCTCTGTCTTACTACAAGCAAGAGTTCATTTCTGGTAAACAAAGAGAATTTTTTGCTCAAGTGGTTTTACACGGTTCAGAAACCCATCGCGACTCTCACTATTAACTGAAGAGCATGTATGTAAGTGTAGCAGTGGTTTGTATCACTTTCATAAGCAAAGTTGAACTACGTATGGCCACTATGAGTAGGGAACACAGTTCTTTATCAGGGCAGGCTTGTGGATCTTGCTGTACTGGATATGCTAGAAAAAAAGCCATGGTTCTTGTGTTAAAACAGAGTGAGTTCCATGGATGAGAACACTTGTCTGAATTTCCCTTCAGAAACGGGGTTAAACCCAAGATTCTGTGTCTTCCAACAAGCAAGAGTTCATTTCTGGTAAATAAAGAGAATTTTGGGCTCAAGTGGTTTTTTCACAGGTCAGAAACCCATCGCAATTCTCACTATTAACTAAAGAGCATTTATGTAAGAGGAGCTGTGGTTTGTATCAGTTTCATAGGCAGAGTTGAACTACATATGGTCTTTATGAGTGGGAAACACCGTTCTCCTTTTCTGTGCATGCTCATGGTTCTTGCTGTATTGGAAATGCTGGATGGAAGAACTTGCTTCTTGTGTGAAAACTGATTGTGGTTCATCGATGAGAACAGTGGTCAGAATTTCCCTACAGAAACGGAGTTAAACCCCATGATCTGTGTCTTCCTACAAGCAAGAGTTCATATCTGGTAAACAAAGAGAATTTTGTGCTCAAGAGATTATACACAGTTCACGAACCCAATGTGATTCTCACTATTAACTAAAGAGCATTTATGGAAGAGGAGCTGTGGTTTGTGTCAGTTTCATAAGCAGAGTTGAAATACATATGGTCGGTATGAGTGGGAAACACAGTTCTTTTTTTCTGAGCCTGCACATGGTACATGCTGTACTAGACATGCTGGAAAAAAAAGCATGGTTCTTGTGTTAAAACAGAGTGAGTTCCATGGATGAGAACACTCGTCTGAATTTCCCTTCAGAAACGGAGTTAAAACGCAGGATCTGTGTCTTTACACAACCAAGAGCTCATATCTTGTAAAACAAGTGAATTGTTGGCTCAAATGATATTACACTGTTCAAGAACTCAACGCGATTCTCACAATCAACTAAAGAGCATTTATATAAGTGGAGCTGTGGCATCTATCAGTTTCATAAGTAGAGTTGAACTACATATGGTCCGTATGAGTGGGAAACACAGTTCTTTTTTTCTGGGCATGCTCATGGTGGTTGCTGTATTGGAGACGCTGGAAAGAAGAGCTTGCTTCTTGTGGTAAAACAGAGTGTGTTCCATGGATGAGAACACTGGTATGAATTTCACATCAGAACCGGAGTTAAACCACAGGATCTGTGTCTTCCTACAAGCAAGAGTTCATTTCTGGTAAACCAAGTGATTTTGGGGCTAAAATGATTTTACACAGTTCAAGAACCCAAGGCGATTCTCACAATTAACTAAAGAGCATTTATGTAAGAAGAGCTGTGGTTTGTATCAGTTTCATGAGCAGAGTTGAACTACATATGGTCCTTATGAGTGGGAAAAACCGTTCTTCTCTTCTGGGCATGCTCATGGTTCTTGCTGTATGGGAATCGCTGGACGGAAGAACATGCTTCTTGCGTTAAAACTGATTGTGGTTCAACGATGAGAACAGTGGTCGGAATTTCCCTTCAGAAAAGGAGTTAAACGCCAGGATCTGAGTCTTCCTACAAGCAAGAGTTCATTTCTGGTAAACAAAGAGAATTTTGGGCTCAAGAGGTTTTACACAGTCTAGAAACCCAACGCTAATCTCATTATTAACTAAAGAGCCTTTATGTAAGTGGAGCTGTGGCATCTATCAGTTTCATAAGTAGAGTTGAACTACATATGGTCCGTATGAGTGGGAAACACAGTTCTTTTTTTCTGGGCATGCTCATGGTTCTTGCAGTATTGGAGACGGTGGAAATTAGAGCTTGCTTCTTGCGTTAAAACAGAGTGTGTTCCATGCATGAGAATACTGGTCTGAATTTCCCGTCAGAAACGAAATTAAACCCCAGGATCTGTGTCTTACTACAAGCAAGAGTTCATTTCTGGTAAACAAAGAGAATTTTTTGCTCAAGTGATTTTACACAGTTCAGAAACCCATCGCGATTCTCACTATTAACTAAAGAGCATTTATTTAACAGGAGCTGTGGTTTGTATCAGTTTCATAAGCAGAGTTGAACTACGTATGGTCTGTATGAGTGGGAAACACAGTTCTTTTTTTCTGGGCATGCTCATGGTGGTTGCTGTAATGGAGATGCTGGAAAGAAGAGCTTGCTTCTTGTGGTAAAACAGAGTGTGTCCCATGGATGAGAACTCTGGTATCAATTTCACATCAGAAACGGAGTTAAACCACAGGATCTGTGTATTCCTACAAGCAAGATTTCATTTCTGGTAAACCAAGTGATTTTTGGGCTCAAATGATTTTACACAGTTCAAGAACCCAAGGCGATTCTCACAATTAACTAAAGAGCATTTATGTAAGAGGAGCTGTGGTTTGTAGCAGTTTCATAAGCAGAGTTGAACTACATATGGTCCTTATGATTGGGAAACACCATTCTTCTCTTCTGGGCATGCTCTTGGTTCTTGCTGTATTGGAAACGCTAGATGGAAGAACTTGCTTCTTGCGTTAAAACTGATTGTGGTTCATCGATGAGAACAGTATTAGGAATTTCCCTTCAGAAACGGAGTTAAACGCCATGATCTGTGTCTTCCTACAAGCAAGAGTTCATTTCTGGTAAACAAAGAGAATTTGGGCTCAAGAGGTTTTACAAAGTCTAGAATCCCAATGCTACTCGCACTATTAACTAAAGAGCCTTTATGTAAGTGGAGCTGTGGCATCTATCAGTTTCATAAGCAGAGTTGAACTACATATGGTCTGTATGAGTGGGAAACACAGTTCATTTTTTCTGGGCATGCTCATGGTGCTTGCTGTATTGGAGACACTGGAAAGAAGAGCATGCTTCTTCCGGGAAAACAGAGTGTGTTCCATGGATGAGAACACTGGTATGAATTTGACATCAGAACCAGAGTTAAACCACAGGATCTGTGTCTTCCTACAAGCAAGAGTTCATTTCTGGTAAACCAAGTGATTTTTGGGCTCAAATGATTTTACACAGTTCAAGAACCCAAGGCGATTCTCACAATTAACTAAAGAGCATTTATGTAAGAGGAGCTGTGGTTTGTATCAGTTTCATAAGCAGAGTTGAACTACATATGGTCCTTATGATTGGGAAACACCGTTCTTCTCTTCTGGGCATGCTCATGGTTCTTGCTGTATTGAAAACGCTGGACGGAAGAACTTGCTTCTTGCATTAGAACTGATTGTGGTTCATCGATGAGAACAGTGGTCGGAATTTCCCTTCAGAAACGGAGTTAAACGCCATGATCTGTGTCTTCCTACAAGCAAGAGTTCATTTCTGGTAAACCAAGTGAATTTTGGGCTCAAATGATTTCATGTAGTTCAAGAACCCAATTCGATTCAAACTATTAACTAAAGATCATTACTGTAAGAGGAGCTGTGGTTTGTATCCGTTTCATAAGCAGAGTTAAACTACGTATGGTCCGTATGAGTAGAAAACACAGTTCATTTTTTCTGGGCATGCTCATGGAACATGCTGTATTGGAGACACTGGATAGAGGAGCTTGCGTCTCGCGTTAAAACTGATTGTGGTTCATCGATTAGGACAGTGGTCGGAATTTCCCTTTAGAAACGGAGTTAAACCCCAGGATCTGTGTTCCTACAAGTAAGAGTTCTTTTCTGGTAAACAAAGAGAATTTTGGGCTCAAGGGATTTTACACAGGTCAGACCCATCGCGATTCTCACAATTAACAAAAGAGCATTTGTGTAAGTGGAGCTGTGCTTTGTATCAGTTTCATAAGCAGAGTTGAACTACATATGGCCCGTATGAGTAGGAAACTTAGTTCTTTTTTTCTGGGCAGCTCATGGTTCTTGCTGTATTGGAGACGCTGGAAATTAGAGCATGCTTCTTACGTTAAAACAGAGTTTGTTCCATGGATGAGAACACTGATCTGAATTGCCCTTCAGAATCGGAGTTAAACCACAGGATCTCTATCTTCCTACAAGCAAGAGCTCATTGCTGGTAAACCAAGTGCATTTTGGGCTCAAATGATTTTACGCAGTTCAAGAAACCTATGCGATTCAAACTATTAACTAAAGAGCATTTATGTAAGAGGAGCTGTGGTTTGTATCAGTTTCAAGAGCTGGGTAGAACTACGTATAGTCCGTATGAGTAGGAAACACAGGTCTTTTTTCAGGGCATTCTCATAGAACTTGCTGTGTTGGAGACACTGTAAAGATGAGCTTGCTTCTTGCTTTAAAACAGAGTGTGGTTCATCGATGAGGACAGTGTTCGGAATTTCCCTTCAGAAACGGTGTTAATCCACAGGATCTGTGTCTTCCTACAAGCTATAGTTCATTTCTGGTAAACAAAGAGAATTTTGGGCTCCAGTGGTTTTACACATTTCAGAAACCCATTGCGATTCTCACTATTAACTAAAGAGCATTTATGTAAGAGCAGCTGTGGTTTGTATCAGTTTCATAAGCAGATGAATACGTATGGTCCGTATGAGTAGGGAACACAGTTCTTTTTTTCAGAACATGATCATGGTTCTTGCTGTATTATAGACGCTGTAAAGAAGAGATTGCTTCTTGCGTTGAAACAGAGTGTGTTTCATGGATGAGAACACTGTTCTGAATTTCCCTTAAGAAATGGAGTTTAACAACAGGATCTGTGACTTTATACAACCAAGACTTCATTTCTGGTAAACCTAGTGAATTTTGGGCTCAAATGATTTTATGCAGTTCGAGAACCCAATGCGATTCAATCTATTTACTAAAGAGCATTAATGTAAGAAGAGCTGTGGTTTGTATCATTTTCATAAGCAGAGTTGAACTACGTATGGTCCGTATGAGAAGGAAACACAGTTCTTTTTTTCTGGGCATGCTCATGGAACTTGCTGCATTGGAGACGCTGGAAAGAAGAGATTGCTTCTTGTGTTACAACAGAGTGTGTTTCATGGATGAGAACACTGGTCTGAAATTCCCTTCAAAAATGGAATTAAATGCCAGGATTTGTGTCTTCCTACCAGCAAGAGTTAATTTCTGGTAAACAAAGAGAATTTTGGGCTCCAGTGGTTTTACACAGTTCAGAAACCCAACGCGATTCTCACAATTAACTAAGGATCATTTATGTAATTGGATCTGTGGTTTGTATCAGTTCCATAAGCAGACTGGAACTACATATGGTCCGTATGAGTAGGAAACACAGTTCTTTTTTTCTGGGCATGCTCATGGTTCTTGCTGTGTTAGAGACACTGGGAGGAAGAGCTTGCCTCTTGCGTTAAAACAGAGTGTTTTTCATGGATGAGAAAACTGGTATGAATATCCCTTCTGAAACGAAGTTGAACCCCAGGATCTGTGTCTTCCTACAAGCAAGAGTTCATTTCTGGTAAACTAAGTGATTTTTGGGTTCAAATATTGTACACAGTTCAAGAACCCAACGCGATTCTCACAATTAACAAAAGAGAATTTATGTAAGTGGAGTTGTGGTTTGTATCAGTTTCATAAGCAGAGTTGAACTAAATATGGTCCGTGTGAGTATAAAACACAGTTCTTTTTTTCAGGGCATGCTCATGGTTCTTGCTGTATTAGAGAAGCTGGAAAGAAGAGCTTGCTTCTTGTGTTAAAACAGTGTGTGTTCCATGGATGACAACACTGGTCTGAATTTCCGGTATAAAATGGAATTAAACCCAGCATCTGTGTCTTCTTGCAAGCAAGAGTAAATATCTGGTAAACCACGTGAATTTTGGCCTCAAATGCTTTTACACAGTTTAAAAACCAAAGGCGATTCTCACAATTAACTAAAGAACATTTATATAAGTGGAGCTGTGGTTTGTATCAGTTTCATAAGCAGAGTTGAACTACATATGGTCTGTATGAGTAGGAATCACAGTTCTTTTTTTCCGGGCATGCTCATGGTTCTTGCTGTACTGGAGACGCTGGAAAGAAGAGTTTGCTTCTTTCGGTAAAACAGAGTGTGTTCCAAGGATGAGAACACTGCTCTAAATTTCCCTTCAGAAATGAAGTTAAACCACAGGATCTGTGTCTTCCTCCACGCAAGAGTTCATTTATGGTAAATCAAGTAATTTTTGGAATGAAATGATTTTACACAGTTCAAGAACCCAATGTGATTCAAACTATTAACTAAAGATCATTTATGTAAGGGGACCTGTGGTTTGTATCAGTTTCATAAGCAGAGTTAAACTACGTATGGTCTGTATGAGAAGGAAACACAGTTCTTTTTTTCTGGGCATGCTCATGGAATTTGCTGTATCAGAGAGGTTGGAAAGAAGATATTGGTTCTTGCGATAAAACAGAGTGTGTTCCATGGATGAGAACACTGGTCTGAATTTCCCTTCAGAAACGGAGTTAAACCCGAGGATCTCTTTCTTCCTACAAGCAAGATTTCATTTCTGGTAAACAAAGAAAATTTTGAGCTCAAGAGATTATACACAGTTCAGAAACCCAATGCTATTCTCCCTATTACCTAAAGATCCTTTATGTAAGTGGAGCTGTGGTTTGTATCAGTTTCATAAGCAGAGTTGAAGTACATATATTCCGTATGAGTAGGAAACTTAGTTCATTTTTCTGTGCAGTCTCATGGATCTTGTTGTATTAGAGACACTGGAAAGAAGAGCTTGATTCTAGCGTTAAAACAGAGTGTGTTCCATGGATGAGAACACTGGTCTGAATTTCCCTTCAGAAACAGAGTTAAATCCCAGGATTGGTGTCTTCCTACAAGCAAGATTTCATTTCTGGTAAACAAAGAGAATTTTGGGCTCAAGAGATTTTACACAGTTCATAAACCCAATGCTATTCTCAGTATTAACTAAAGAGCCTTTCTGTAAGTGGATCTGTGGTTTGTATCAGTTTCACAAGCAGATTTGAAGTACATATAGTCCGTATGAGAGGGAAAACAGTTCATTTTTCTGGTCATGATCATGGATCTTGCTGTATTAGAGACGCTGGGAAGAAGAGCTTGCCTCTTGTGTTAAAACAGAGTGGGTTCCATGGATGAGAACACTGCTCTGAATTTCCCATCAGAAATGGAGTTAAACCACAGGATCTGTGTCTTATTACATGCAAGAGTTCATTTCTGGTAAAACAAGTCAATTTTGGGCTCAAATTATTTTACACAGTTCAAGAACCCAACGCTATTCTCACTATTAACTAAAGAGCATTTATGTAAGTGGAGCTGTGGTTTGAAGCAGTTGTATATGCAGACGTGAATTACATATGGTCCGTATGAGTAGGAAACACAGTTATTTTTTTCAGGGCATGCTCATGGAACTTGCTGCATTGGAGACAATGGAAAGAAGAGCTTGCTTCTTACGTTAAAACAGATTGTGGTTCATCGATGAGAACAGTGGTCAGAATTTCCCTTCAGAAACGGAGTTAAACCCCAGGATCTGTGTCTTCCTACAAGCAAGAGTTCGTTTCTGTTAAACCAAGTAAATTTTCGGCTCAAATGATTTTACACAGTTCAAAAACCGAACCTGATTCTCACAATTAACTAAAGAGGAATTATGTAAGTGGAGCTGTGGTTTGTATCAGTTTCCTAAGCAGAGTTGAACTACATATAGTACGTATGAGTGGGAAAACAGTTCATTTTTCTGTGCATGCTCATGGTTCTTGCTGTATTAGAGACGCTGGGAAGAAGAGCTTGCCTCATGCGTTAAAACAGATTGTGGTTCATCGATGAGAACAGTGGTCGGAATTTCCCTTCAGAAACGGAGTTAAACCACAGGATCTGTGTGTTCCTGCAAGCAATAGTTCATTTCTGGTAAACCAAGTAAGTTTGGGGCTCAAATGATTTTACACAGTTCAAAAACCCAACCTGATTCTCACAATTAACTAAACAGCAATTATGTAAGTGGAGCTGTGGTTTGTATCAGTTTCACAAGCAGAGTTGAAGTACATATAGTCCGTATGAGAGGGAAAACTGTTCATTTTTCTGGGCATGCTCATGGTTCTTGCTGTATTAGAGACGCTGGGAAGAAGAGCTTGCCTCTTGCGTTAAAACAGATTGTGGTTAATCGATGAAAACAGTGGTCTGAATTTCCTTTCACAAACGGAGTTAAACCCCATGATCTGTGTCTTCCTACAGGCAAGAGTTCATTTCTGGTAAACCAAGTGAATTTTGGGCTCAAATGATTTTACAAGTTCAAGACCCCAACTCGATTCTCACAATCACCGAAAGAGCATTTATGTAAGTGGAGCTGTGGTTTGTATCAGTTTCATAAGTAGAGTTGAACTACATATGGTCCTTATGAGTAGGAAACACACTTCTTTGTTTCTGGGCATGCTCATGGTTCTTGAAGTATTAGAGACGCTGGGAAGAAGAGCTTGCCTCATGCGTTAAAACAGATTGTGGTTCATCGATGAGAACAGTGGTCGGAATTTCCCTTCAGAAACGGAGTTAAACCACAGGATCTGTGTCTTCCTGCAAGCAAGAGTTCATTTCTGGTAAACAAAGAGAATTTTGGACTCAAGAGATTTTACACAGTTCAGAAACCCAACGCTATTCTCACTATTAACTTAAGAGACTTTATGTAAGTGGAGCTGTGGTTTGTATCAGTTTCACAAGCAGAGTTGAACCCCATATGGTCCATATGAGAGGGAAAACAGTTCATTTTTGTGGTCATGATCATGGTTCTTGCTGTATTAGAGATGCTGGGAAGAAGAGCTTGCCTCTTGTGTTAAAAAAGTGTGGGTTCCATGGATGAGAACACTGCTCTGAATTTCCCTTCAGAAATGGAGTTAAACCACAGGATCTGTGTCTTATTACAAGCAAGAGTTCATTTCTGGTAAACCAAGTCAATTTTGGGCTCAAATTATTTTACACAGTTCAAGAACCCAACGCTATTCTCACTATTAACTAAAGAGCATTTATGTAAGTGGAGCTGTATTTTGAATCAGTTGTATATGCAGGCTTGAAATACATATGGTCCATATGAGTAGGAAACACAGTTATTTTTTTCAGGGCATGCTCGTGGTACATGCTGCATTGGAGACGATGGAAAGAAGAGCTTCCTTCTTGCGTTAAAACAGATTGTGGTTCATCGATGAGAACAGTGGTCAGAATTTCCCTTCAGAAACGGAGTTAAACCCCAGGATCTGTGTCTTCCTACAAGCAAGAGTTCATTTCTGGGAAACCAAGTAAATTTGGGGCTCAAATGATTTTACACTGTTCAAAAACCCAACCTGATTCTCACATTTAACTAAACAGCAATTATGTAAGTGGAGCTGTGGTTTGTATCAGTTTCCTAAGCAGAGTTGAACTACATATAGTCCGTATGAGAGGGAAAACTGTTCATTTTTCTGGGCATGCTCATGGTTCTTGCTGTATTAGAGACGCTGGGAAGAAGAGCTTGCCTCTTGCGTTAAAACAGATTGTGGTTAATCGATGAAAACAGTGGTCTGAATTTCCTTTCACAAACGGAGTTAAACCCCAGGATCTGTGTCTTCCTACAGGCAAGAGTTCATTTCTGGTAAACCAAGTGAATCTTGGGCTCAAATGATTTTACAAGTTCAAGACCCCAACTCGATTCTCACAATCACCGAAAGAGCATTTATGTAAGTGGAGCTGTGGTTTGTATCAGTTTCATAAGTAGAGTTGAACTACATATGGTCCTTATGAGTAGGAAACACACTTCTTTGTTTCTGGGCATGCTCATGGTTCTTGAAGTATTAGAGACGCTGGGAAGAAGAGCTTGCCTCATGCGTTAAAACAGATTGTGGTTCATCGATGAGAACAGTGGTCGGAATTTCCCTTCAGAAACGGAGTTAAACCACAGGATCTGTGTCTTCCTGCAAGCAAGAGTTCATTTCTGGTAAACAAAGAGAATTTTGGACTCAAGAGATTTTACACAGTTCAGAAACCCAACGCTATTCTCACTATTAACTTAAGAGACTTTATGTAAGTGGAGCTGTGGTTTGTATCAGTTTCACAAGCAGAGTTGAACCCCATATGGTCCTTATGAGAGGGAAAACAGTTCATTTTTGTGGTCATGATCATGGTTCTTGCTGTATTAGAGATGCTGGGAAGAAGAGCTTGCCTCTTGTGTTAAAAAAGTGTGGGTTCCATGGATGAGAACACTGCTCTGAATTTCCCTTCAGAAATGGAGTTAAACCACAGGATCTGTGTCTTATTACAAGCAAGAGTTCATTTCTGGTAAACCAAGTCAATTTAGGGCTCAAATTATTTTACACAGTTCAAGAACCCAACGCTATTCTCACTATTAACTAAAGAGCATTTATGTAAGTGGAGCTGTATTTTGAATCAGTTGTATATGCAGGCTTGAAATACATATGGTCCATATGAGTAGGAAACACAGTTATTTTTTTCAGGGCATGCTCGTGGTACATGCTGCATTGGAGACGATGGAAAGAAGAGCTTCCTTCTTGCGTTAAAACAGATTGTGGTTCATCGATGAGAACAGTGGTCAGAATATCCCTTCAGAAACGGAGTTAAACCCCAGGATCTGTGTCTTCCTACAAGCAAGAGTTCATTTCTGGGAAACCAAGTAAATTTGGGGCTCAAATGATTTTACACAGTTCAAAAACCCAACCTGATTCTCACATTTAACTAAACAGCAATTATGTAAGTGGAGCTGTGGTTTGTATCAGTTTCCTAAGCAGAGTTGAACTACATATAGTCCGTATGAGAGGGAAAACTGTTCATTTTTCTGGGCATGCTCATGGTTCTTGCTGTATTAGAGACGCTGGGAAGAAGAGCTTGCCTCTTGCGTTAAAACAGATTGTGGTTAATCGATGAAAACAGTGGTCTGAATTTCCTTTCACAAACGGAGTTAAACCCCAGGATCTGTGTCTTCCTACAGGCAAGAGTTCATTTCTGGTAAACCAAGTGAATCTTGGGCTCAAATGATTTTACAAGTTCAAGACCCCAACTCGATTCTCACAATCACCAAAAGAGCATTTATGTAAGTGGAGCTGTGGTTTGTATCAGTTTCATAAGTAGAGTTGAACTACATATGGTCCGTATGAGTAGGAAACACACTTCTTTGTTTCTGGGCATGCTCATGGTTATTGCTGTATTAGAGTTGCTAGAAAGCAGAGCTTGCTTCTTGCGTTAGAACAGAGTGTGTTCTATCAATGTTAACACTGCTCTGAATTTCCCTTCAAAAACGGAGTTAAACCACAGCATCTGTGTCTTCCTACAAGCAAGAGTTCATTTCTGGTAAACCAAGTGTACTTTGGGCTCAAATGATTTTACGCAGGTCAAGAACCTAATGGGATTCAAACTATTAACTAAAGAGCATTACTCTAAGAGGAGCTGTGGTTTGTATCAGTTTCATAAGCAGAGTTGAACTACATATGGTCTGTATGAGTAGGAAACACAGTTCTTTTTTTCTGGGCATGCTCATGGAACTTGTTGTATTTGAGATGCTGGAAAGAAGAGATAGCTTCTTGCGTTACTACAGAGTGTGTTTCATGGATGAGAACATTGGTTTGAATTTCCCTTGAAAAACGGAGTTATACCCCAGGATCTGTGTCTTCCTACATGCAAGAGTTAATTTTTGGTAAACAAAGAGAATTTTGGGCTCAAGTGTTTTTACACAGTTCAGAAACCCATCGTGATTCTCACTATTAACTAAAGATCATTAGTTTAAGAGGAGCTGTGGTTTGTATCAGTTTCATAAGCAGAGTTGAACTACATATGGTCCGTATGAGTAGGAAAAACAGTTCTTTTTTTCTGGGCATGCTCATGGTTCTTGCTGTGTTAGAGACACTGGGAGGAATAGCTTGCCTCTTGCTTTAAAACAGAGTGTGTTCCAAGGATGAGAACACTGGTCTGAATTTCCCTTCAGAAACAAAGTTAAACCCAAGGTTCTGTGTCTTCCTACAAGCAAGAGTTCATTTCTGGTAAACAAAGAGAATTTTGGGCTCAAGTGGTTTTACACAGTTCAGAAACCGATCGCGATTCTCACTATTAATAAAGAGCATTTATGTAAGAGGAGCTGTGGTTGGTATCAGTTTCATAAGCAGAGTTGAACTACATATGGTCCGTATGAGTAGAAAAACAGTTCTTTTTTTCTGGGCATGCTCATGGAATTTGCTGTATTTGAGAAGCTGGAAAGAAGAGATTGCTTCTTGCGTTACAACAGAGTGTGTTTCATGGATGAGATCACTGGTCTGAATTTCAGTTCAAAAACGGAATTAAACCCCAGGGTCTGTGTCTTCCTACAAGCAAGAGTTCATTTCTGGTAAACAAAGAGAATTTTGTGCTCAAGTGTTTTTACACAGTTCAGAAACCCATCGCAATTCTCACTATTAACTAAAGAGCATTTATGTAAGAGGAGCTGTGATTTTTATAAGTTTCATAAGCAGAGTTGAACTACATATGGTCCGTATTAGTAGGAAAAACAGTTCTTTTTTCTGGGCATGCTCATGGTTCTTGCTCTATTAGAGACGCTGAGAAGAAGAGCTTGCCTCTTGCGTTAAAACAGAATGTGGTTCATCGATGAGAACAGTGGTCGGAATTTCCCTTCAGAAACGGAGTTAAACCACAGGATCTGTGTATTCCTCCAAGCAAAAGTTCATTTCTGGTAAACAGAGAGAATTTTGGGCTCAAGAGATTTTACACAGTTCAGAAACCCAACGCTATTCTCCCTATTACCTTAAGAGCCTTTATGTAAGTGGAGCTGTGGTTTGTATCAGTTTCACAAGCAGAGTTGAACCCTATATGGTCCGTATGAGAGGGAAAACAATTCATTTTTGTGGTCATGATCATGGTTCTTGCTGTATTAGAGATGTTGGGAAGAAGAGCTTGCCTCTTGTGTTAAAACAGAGTAGGTTCCATGGATGTGAACACTGCTCTGAATTTCCCTTCAGAAATGGAGTTAAACCACAGGATCTGTGTCTTATTACAAGCAAGAGTTCATTTCTGGTAAACCAAGTCAATTTTGGGCTCAAATTATTTTACACAGTTCAAGAACCCAACGCTATTCTCACTATTAACTAAAGAGCATATATGTAAGTGGAGCTGTGGTTTGAATCAGTTGTATATGCAGGCTTGAACTACATATGGTCCGTATGAGTAGGAAACACAGTTATTTTTTTCAGGGCATGCTCGTGGTAGGGGCTGCATTGGAGACGATGGAAAGAAGAGCTTCCTCCTTGCGTTAAAACAGATTGTGGTTCATCGATGAGAACAGTGGTCAGAATTTCCCTTCAGAAACGGAGTTAAACCCCAGGATCTGTGTCTTCCTACAAGCAAGAGTTCATTTCTGGTAAACCAAGTAAATTTTGGGGTCAAATGATTTTACACAGTTCAAAAACCCAACCTGATTCTCACAATTAACTAAAGAGCATTTATGTAAAAGGAGCTGTGGTTTGTATCAGTTTCATAAGCAGAGTTGCACAACGTATGGTCCGTATGGGTAGGAAACACAGTTCTTTTTTTCTGGGCATGCTCATGGAATTTGCTGTATTAGAGACGCTCGAAAAAAGAGCTTGCTTCTTGCGTTAAAAGAGAGTGTGTTTCATGGATGAGAACACTGCTCTGAATTTCCCTTTAGAAATGGAGTTAAACCCCAGGATATGTGTCTTCCTACAAGCAAGAGTTCATTTCTGGTGAACCAAGTGAATTTTGGGCTCAAATGATTTTACGCAGGTCAAGAACCCAATGGGATTCAAACTAATAACTAAAGAGCATTACTGTAAGGGGACCTATGGTTTGTATCAGTTTCATAAGCAGAGTTGAACTACGTATGATCCGTATGAGCAGAATACACAGTTCTTTTTTTCTGAGCATGCTAATGTAACTTGCTGTATTTGAGACTCTGGAAAGAAGAGATTACTTCTTGCGTTACAACATAGTGTGTTTCATGGATGAGATCACTGGTCTGAATTTCAGTTCAAAAACGGAATTAAACCCCAGGGTCTGTGTCTTCCTACAAGCAAGAGTTAATTGCTGGTAAACAAAGAGAATTTTGGGCTCAAGTGTTTTTACACAGTTCAGAAACCCATCGCATTCTCACTATTAACTAAAGAGCATTTATGTAAGAGGAGCTGTGATTTGTATAAGTTTCATAAGCAGAGTTGAACTACACATGGTCCGTATGAATATGAAAAACAGTTCTTTTTTTTCTGGGTATGCTCATGGTTCTTGCTGTGTTAGAGACCCTGGGAGGAAGAGATTGCCACTTGCGTTAAAACTGCATGTGTTTCAAGTGTGAGAAGACTGGTGTGAGTTTCCCTTCAGAAATGGAGTTAAACCACAGGATCTGTGTCTTCCTACAAGCAAGAGTTCATTTCTGGTAAACCAAGTGAATTTAGGGATGAAATGATTTTACGCAGGTCAAGAACCCAATGGGATTCAAACTAATAACTAAAGAGCATTACTGTAAGGGGACCTATGGTTTGTATCAGTTTCATAAGAAGAGTTGAACTACATATGATCTGTATGAGTGGGAAACACAGTTCTTTTTTTCTGGGCATGCTCAAGGTTCTTGCTCTATTAGAGATGCTGGAATGAAGAGCATGCTTCTTGTGTTAAAACAGAGTGTTTTCCATGGATGAGAACACTGCTCTGAATTTCCCTTCAGAAACCGAGTTAAACCACAGGATATGTGTCTTCCTACAAGCAAGAGTTCATTTCTTGTAAATCATGTGGATTTTGGGCTCAAATGATTTTACACAGTTCACGAACCCAACGCGATTCTCACTATTAACTAAAGAGCATTTATGTAAGTGGAGGTGTGGTTAGTATCATTTTAATAAGTAGAGTTGAACTAAATATGGTCCGTATAAGTTGGAAACACAGTTCTTTTTTTCTGGGCCTGCTCATGGTTCTTGCTGTATTAGAGACGCTCGAAAGTAGAGCTTGGTTATTGCGTTAAAACAGAGTGTGTTTCATGGATGAGAACACTGCTCTGAATTTCCCTTCAGAAACGGAGTTAAACCCCAGGATCTGTGTCTTCCTACAAGCAAGAATTCATTTCTGGTAAACCAAGAGAATTTTGGGCTCAAATGATTTACCATAGTTCACGAACCCAACGAGATTCTCACAATTAACTAAAGAGCATTTATGTAAGTGGAGCTTTGGTTTGTATCAGTTTCTTAAGCAGAGTTGAACTACGTATGGTCCTTAAGAGTAGGAAACACAGTTCTTTTTTTCTGGGCATGCTCAAGGATCTTGCTCTATTAGAGACGCTCGAAAGTAGAGCTTGGTTATTTAGACGCTGGAAAGAAGAGCTTGCTTCTTGAATTAAAAGAGAGTTTGTTTCAGGGATGAGAACTCTGGTCTGAATTTCCCTTCTGAAACAGGGTTAAACCCCATGATCTGTGTCTTCGTACAAGCAAGAGTTCATTTCTGGTAAACCAAGTGAATTTTCGGCTCATATGTTTTTTTGCAGTTCAGGAACCCTACACTATTCTCACTATTAACTAAAGAGGATTAATGTAAGAGGAGGTGTGGTCTGTATCAGTTTCATAAGCAGAGTTGGACTACATATGGTCCTTATGAGTAGGAAACACAGTTCTTTTTTTCTCCGTATGTTCATGTTTCTTACTGTTTTGGAGATGCTGGATAGAAGAGGATGATTCTTGACTTAAAACAGAGTTATTTTCAGGGATGAGAACTGTAGTCTGAATTTGCCTTCAGAAACGGAGTTAAACCCCAGGATCTGTGTCTTTCTAAAGCTAAAGTTCATTTCTGGTAAACCCAGTGAATTTTGGGCTGAAATAATTTTTCGCAGTTCTTGAATCCAAAGCGATTCTCACTATTAACTAAAGAGCATTTATGTAAGAGGAGCTGTTGTTATTATCAGTTCCATAAGCAGAGTTGAACTACATATGGTCCCCATGAGTACGAAAGACAGTTATTTTTTTCAGGGCATGCTCATGGTTCTTGCTGTATTTTAGTCTCTGGAACGAAGAGCTTTCTTCTTACTTTAAATCAGAGTGTATTTCAGGGATGAGAAATATGGTCTGAATTTCCATTCGGAAACGGAGTTAAACCCCAGGATCTGTGTCTTCCTACAAGCAAGAGTTCATTTCTGGTAAACACAGTGAATTTTGGGCTCAAATGATTTTTCACAGTTCACGAACCATACCCTATTCTCACTATTAACTAAAGAGGATTTATGTAAGAGGAGCTGTGGTTTGTATCAGTTTCATAAGCAGAGTTGAGCTACATATGGTCTGTATGAGTAGGAAACACAGTTATTTTTTTCAGGGCATGCTCATGGTTCTTGCTGTATTTTAGACTCTGGAAAGAAGAGCTTGCTTCTTGCATTAAAACAGGGTGTGTTTCATGGATGAGAATTCTGGTCTGAATTTCACTTCAGAAACGGAGTTAAACGCCATGATCTTTGTCTTCCTACCAGCAAGAGTTCATTTCTGGTAAACCAAGTGAATTTTCGGCTCAAATGAAATTCCACAGTTCTAAAACCCAACGTGATTATCACTATTAACTAAAGAGCATGTGTAAGAGGAGCTGTGGTCTGTATCATTTCATAAGCAAAGTTGAACTGCATACGTTCAGTATGAGTAGGAAACACAGTTCTTTTTTTCTCGGCATACTCATTTTTCTTACTGTATTGTAGTCGCTGGATAGAAGAGGATGATTCTTGCCTTAAAACAGAGTTATTTTCAGGGATGAGAACTCTGGTTTGAATTTGCCTTCAGAAACGGAGTTAAACTCCAGGATCTGTGTCTTCCTACAAGCAAGAGTTCATTTCTGGTAAACACAGTGAATTTTGGGCTGAAATAATTTTTCGCAGTTCATGAATCCAACGCTATTCTCACTATTAACTGAAGAGCATTTATGTAAGATGAGCTGTGGTTTGTATCAGTTTCATAAGCAGAGTTGAACTACATATGGTCCGTAAAAGTAATAAACACAGTTCTTTTTTTCTGGGCATGCTCATGGTTCTTGTTGTATTGGAGACACTTTAAAGAAGAGCTTGCTTGTTCCATTAAAACAGAGTGTGTTTCATGGATGAGAAGTCTGGTCTGAATTTCCCTTCAGAAACGGAGTTTAACCCCATGATCTGTGTCTTCCTATAAGCAACAGTTCATTTCTGGTTAACCAAGTGAATTTTCTGCTCAAATGATTTTACACAGTTCTAGAACACAACGTGATTATCACTATTAACTTAAGAGCATTTATGTAAGTGGAGCTGTGGTCTGTATCAGTTTCATAAGCAGAGTTGGACTACATATGGTCCGTATGAGTAGGAAACACAGTTCTTTTTTCCTTGGCATGCTCATGGTTCTTACTGTATTGGAGACCCTGGAAAGGAGAGGATGATTCATGCCTTAAAACAGAGTGTTTTTCAGGGATGAGAATTCTGGTCTGAATTTCCCTTCAGAAACGGAGTTAAATCCAAGGATCTGTGTCTTCCTACAAGCAAGATTTCAGTTCTGGTAAAACCAGGGAATTTTTGGCTCAAATGATTTTTCGCAGTTCACGAACCCAATGCTATTCTCACTATAAACTAAAGATCATTTATGTAAGAGGAGCTGTTGTATGTATCAGTTTCATTAGCAGATTTGAACTACATATGGTACGCCTGAGTAGGAAACACAGTTATTTTTTTCAGGTCATCCTCATGGGTCTTGCTGTATTTTAGACTCTGGAAAGAAGAGCTTGCTTCATGCATTAAAACAGAGTGTGTTTCATGGATGAGAACTCTGGTCTGAATTTCCATTCAGAAATGGAGTTAAACCCCAGGATCTGTGTCTTCCTACATGCAAGAGTTCATTTCTGGTAAACTCAGTGAATTTTGGGCTCAAATGATTTTTCGCAGTTCACGAACCATACCCTATTCTCACTATTATCTAAAGAGGATTTATGTAAGAGGAGCTGTGGTTTGTATCAGTTTCATAAGCAGAGTTGAGCTACATATGGTCTGTATGAGTAGGAAACACAGTTATTTTTTTCAGGGCATGCTCATGGTTCTTGCTGTATTTTAGATTCTGGAAAGAAGAGCTTGCTTCTTGCATTAAAACAGGGTGCGTTTCATGGAGGAGAATTCTGGTCTGATTTTCACTTCAGAAACAGAGTTAAACAGCATGATCTGTGTCTTCCTACCAGCAAGAGTTCATTTCTGGTAAACCAAGTGAATTTTCGGCTCAAATGAAATTCCACAGTTCTAGAACCCAACGTGATTATCACTATTAACTAAAGAGCATGTGTAAGAGGAGCTGTGGTCTGTATCATTTCATAAGCAAAGTTGAACTGCATACGTTCAGTATGAGTAGGAAACACAGTTCTTTTTTTCTCGGCATACTCATTTTTCTTACTGTATTTTAGTCGCTTGATAGAAGAGGATGATTCTTGCCTTAAAACAGAGTTATTTTCAGGGATGAGAACTCTGGTTTGAATTTGCCTTCAGAAACGGAGTTAAACTCCAGGATCTGTGTCTTCCTACAAGCAAGAGTTCATTTCTGGTAAACACAGTGAATTTTGGGCTGAAATAATTTTTCGCAGTTCATGAATCCAACGCTATTCTCACTATTAACTGAAGAGCATTTATGTAAGATGAGCTGTGGTTTGTATCAGTTTCATAAGCAGAGTTGAACTACATATGGTCCGTAAAAGTAATAAACACAGTTCTTTTTTTCTGGGCATGCTCATGGTTCTTGCTGTATTGGAGACGCTTTAAAGAAGAGCTTGCTTGTTCCATTAAAACAGAGTGTGTTTCATGGATGAGAACTCTGGTCTGAATTTCCCTTCAGAAACGGAGTTTAACCCCATGATCTGTGTCTTCCTATAAGCAACAGTTCATTTCTGGTTAACCAAGTGAATTTTCTGCTCAAATGATTTTACACAGTTCTAGAACACAACGTGATTATCACTATTAACTTAAGAGCATTTATGTAAGAGGAGCTGTGGTCTGTATCAGTTTCATAAGCAGAGTTGGACTACATATGGTCCGTATGAGTAGGAAAACACTTCTTTTTTTCTTGGCATGCTCATGGTTCTTACTGTATTGGAGACCCTGGAAAGAAGAGGATGATTCATGCCTTAAAACAGAGTGTTTTTCAGGGATTAGAATTCTGGTCTGAATTTCCCTTCAGAAACGGAGTTAAATCCAAGGATCTGTGTCTTACTACAAGCAAGATTTCAGTTCTGGTAAAACCAGTGAATTTTGGGCTCAAATGATTTTTTGCAGTTCACGAACCCAACACTATTCTCACTATAACCTAAAGATCATTTATGTAAGAGGAGCTGTTGTATGTATCAGTTTCATTAGCAGATTTGAACTACATATGGTACGCCTGAGTAGGAAACACAGTTATTTTTTTCAGGTCATCCTCATGGGTCTTGCTGTATTTTAGACTCTGGAAAGAAGAGCTTGCTTCATGCATTAAAACAGAGTGTGTTTCATGGATGAGAACTCTGGTCTGAATTTCCGTTCAGAAATGGAGTTAAACCCCAGGATCTGTGTCTTCCTACAAGCAAGAGTTCATTTCTGGTAAACTCAGTGAATTTTGGGCTCAAATGATTTTTCGCAGTTCACGAACCATACCCGATTCTCACTATTAACTAAAGAGGATTTATGTAAGAGGAGCTGTGGTCTGTATCAGTTTCATAAGCAGAGTTGAGCTACATATGGTCTGTATGAGTAGGAAACACAGTTATTTTTTTCAGGGCATGCTCATGGTTCTTGCTGTATTTTAGATTCTGGAAAGAAGAGCTTGCTTCTTGCATTAAAACAGGGTGCGTTTCATGGAGGAGAATTCTGGTCTGATTTTCACTTCAGAAACAGAGTTAAACAGCATGATCTGTGTCTTCCTACCAGCAAGAGTTCATTTCTGGTAAACCAAGTGAATTTTCGGCTCAAATGAAATTCCACAGTTCTAGAACCCAACGTGATTATCACTATTAACTAAAGAGCATGTGTAAGAGGAGCTGTGGTCTGTATCATTTCATAAGCAAAGTTGAACTGCATACGTTCAGTATGAGTAGGAAACACAGTTCTTTTTTTCTCGGCATACTCATTTTTCTTACTGTATTTTAGTCGCTTGATAGAAGAGGATGATTCTTGCCTTAAAACAGAGTTATTTTCAGGGATGAGAACTCTGGTTTGAATTTGCCTTCAGAAACGGAGTTAAACTCCAGGATCTGTGTCTTCCTACAAGCAAGAGTTCATTTCTGGTAAACACAGTGAATTTTGGGCTGAAATAATTTTTCGCAGTTCATGAATCCAACGCTATTCTCACTATTAACTGAAGAGCATTTATGTAAGATGAGCTGTGGTTTGTATCAGTTTCATAAGCAGAGTTGAACTACATATGGTCCGTAAAAGTAATAAACACAGTTCTTTTTTTCTGGGCATGCTCATGGTTCTTGCTGTATTGGAGACGCTTTAAAGAAGAGCTTGCTTCTTCCATTAAAACAGAGTGTGTTTCATGGATGAGAACTCTGGTCTGAATTTCCCTTCAGAAACGGAGTTTAACCCCATGATCTGTGTCTTCCTATAAGAAACAGTTCATTTCTGGTTAACCAAGTGAATTTTCTGCTCAAATGATTTTACACAGTTCTAGAACACAACGTGATTATCACTATTAACTTAAGAGCATTTATGTAAGAGGAGCTGTGGTCTGTATCAGTTTCATAAGCAGAGTTGGACTACATATGTTCGTATGAGTAGGAAAACAGTTCTTTTTTTCTTGGCATGCTCATGGTTCTTACTGTATTGGAGACCCTGGAAAGAAGAGGATGATTCATGCCTTAAAACAGAGTGTTTTTCAGGGATGAGAATTCTGGTCTGAATTTCCCTTCAGAAACGGAGTTAAATCCAAGGATCTGTGTCTTCCTACAAGCAAGATTTCAGTTCTGGTAAAACCAGGGAATTTTTGGCTCAAATGATTTTTCGCAGTTCACGAACCCAATGCTATTCTCACTATAAACTAAAGATCATTTATGTAAGAGGAGCTGTTGTATGTATCAGTTTCATTAGCAGATTTGAACTACATATGGTACGCCTGAGTAGGAAACACAGTTATTTTTTTCAGGTCATCCTCATGGGTCTTGCTGTATTTTAGACACTGGAAAGAAGAGCTTGCTTCATGCATTAAAACAGAGTGTGTTTCATGGATGAGAACTCTGGTCTGAATTTCCATTCAGAAATGGAGTTAAACCCCAGGATCTGTGTCTTCCTACAAGCAAGAGTTCATTTCTGGTAAACTCAGTGAATTTTGGGCTCAAATGATTTTTCGCAGTTCACGAACCATACCCTATTCTCACTATTATCTAAAGAGGATTTATGTAAGAGGAGCTGTGGTTTGTATCAGTTTCATAAGCAGAGTTGAGCTACATATGGTCTGTATGAGTAGGAAACACAGTTATTTTTTTCAGGGCATGCTCATGGTTCTTGCTGTATTTTAGATTCTGGAAAGAAGAGCTTGCTTCTTGCATTAAAACAGGGTGCGTTTCATGGAGGAGAATTCTGGTCTGATTTTCACTTCAGAAACAGAGTTAAACAGCATGATCTGTGTCTTCCTACCAGCAAGAGTTCATTTCTGGTAAACCAAGTGAATTTTCGGCTCAAATGAAATTCCACAGTTCTAGAACCCAACGTGATTATCACTATTAACTAAAGAGCATGTGTAAGAGGAGCTGTGGTCTGTATCATTTCATAAGCAAAGTTGAACTGCATACGTTCAGTATGAGTAGGAAACACAGTTCTTTTTTTCTCGGCATACTCATTTTTCTTACTGTATTTTAGTCGCTTGATAGAAGAGGATGATTCTTGCCTTAAAACAGAGTTATTTTCAGGGATGAGAACTCTGGTTTGAATTTGCCTTCAGAAACGGAGTTAAACTCCAGGATCTGTGTCTTCCTACAAGCAAGAGTTCATTTCTGGTAAACACAGTGAATTTTGGGCTGAAATAATTTTTCGCAGTTCATGAATCCAACGCTATTCTCACTATTAACTGAAGAGCATTTATGTAAGATGAGCTGTGGTTTGTATCAGTTTCATAAGCAGAGTTGAACTACATATGGTCCGTAAAAGTAATAAACACAGTTCTTTTTTTCTGGGCATGCTCATGGTTCTTGCTGTATTGGAGACGCTTTAAAGAAGAGCTTGCTTGTTCCATTAAAACAGAGTGTGTTTCATGGATGAGAACTCTGGTCTGAATTTCCCTTCAGAAACGGAGTTTAACCCCATGATCTGTGTCTTCCTATAAGCAACAGTTCATTTCTGGTTAACCAAGTGAATTTTCTGCTCAAATGATTTTACACAGTTCTAGAACACAACGTGATTATCACTATTAACTTAAGAGCATTTATGTAAGAGGAGCTGTGGTCTGTATCAGTTTCATAAGCAGAGTTGGACTACATATGGTCCGTATGAGTAGGAAAACACTTCTTTTTTTCTTGGCATGCTCATGGTTCTTACTGTATTGGAGACCCTGGAAAGAAGAGGATGATTCATGCCTTAAAACAGAGTGTTTTTCAGGGATTAGAATTCTGGTCTGAATTTCCCTTCAGAAACGGAGTTAAATCCAAGGATCTGTGTCTTACTACAAGCAAGATTTCAGTTCTGGTAAAACCAGTGAATTTTGGGCTCAAATGATTTTTTGCAGTTCACGAACCCAACACTATTCTCACTATAACCTAAAGATCATTTATGTAAGAGGAGCTGTTGTATGTATCAGTTTCATTAGCAGATTTGAACTACATATGGTACGCCTGAGTAGGAAACACAGTTATTTTTTTCAGGTCATCCTCATGGGTCTTGCTGTATTTTAGACTCTGGAAAGAAGAGCTTGCTTCATGCATTAAAACAGAGTGTGTTTCATGGATGAGAACTCTGGTCTGAATTTCCGTTCAGAAATGGAGTTAAACCCCAGGATCTGTGTCTTCCTACAAGCAAGAGTTCATTTCTGGTAAACTCAGTGAATTTTGGGCTCAAATGATTTTTCGCAGTTCACGAACCATACCCGATTCTCACTATTAACTAAAGAGGATTTATGTAAGAGGAGCTGTGGTCTGTATCAGTTTCATAAGCAGAGTTGAGCTACATATGGTCTGTATGAGTAGGAAACACAGTTATTTTTTTCAGGGCATGCTCATGGTTCTTGCTGTATTTTAGATTCTGGAAAGAAGAGCTTGCTTCTTGCATTAAAACAGGGTGCGTTTCATGGAGGAGAATTCTGGTCTGATTTTCACTTCAGAAACAGAGTTAAACAGCATGATCTGTGTCTTCCTACCAGCAAGAGTTCATTTCTGGTAAACCAAGTGAATTTTCGGCTCAAATGAAATTCCACAGTTCTAGAACCCAACGTGATTATCACTATTAACTAAAGAGCATGTGTAAGAGGAGCTGTGGTCTGTATCATTTCATAAGCAAAGTTGAACTGCATACGTTCAGTATGAGTAGGAAACACAGTTCTTTTTTTCTCGGCATACTCATTTTTCTTACTGTATTTTAGTCGCTTGATAGAAGAGGATGATTCTTGCCTTAAAACAGAGTTATTTTCAGGGATGAGAACTCTGGTTTGAATTTGCCTTCAGAAACGGAGTTAAACTCCAGGATCTGTGTCTTCCTACAAGCAAGAGTTCATTTCTGGTAAACACAGTGAATTTTGGGCTGAAATAATTTTTCGCAGTTCATGAATCCAACGCTATTCTCACTATTAACTGAAGAGCATTTATGTAAGATGAGCTGTGGTTTGTATCAGTTTCATAAGCAGAGTTGAACTACATATGGTCCGTAAAAGTAATAAACACAGTTCTTTTTTTCTGGGCATGCTCATGGTTCTTGCTGTATTGGAGACGCTTTAAAGAAGAGCTTGCTTGTTCCATTAAAACAGAGTGTGTTTCATGGATGAGAACTCTGGTCTGAATTTCCCTTCAGAAACGGAGTTTAACCCCATGATCTGTGTCTTCCTATAAGCAACAGTTCATTTCTGGTTAACCAAGTGAATTTTCTGCTCAAATGATTTTACACAGTTCTAGAACACAACGTGATTATCACTATTAACTTAAGAGCATTTATGTAAGAGGAGCTGTGGTCTGTATCAGTTTCATAAGCAGAGTTGGACTACATATGGTCCGTATGAGTAGGAAAACACTTCTTTTTTTCTTGGCATGCTCATGGTTCTTACTGTATTGGAGACCCTGGAAAGAAGAGGATGATTCATGCCTTAAAACAGAGTGTTTTTCAGGGATTAGAATTCTGGTCTGAATTTCCCTTCAGAAACGGAGTTAAATCCAAGGATCTGTGTCTTACTACAAGCAAGATTTCAGTTCTGGTAAAACCAGTGAATTTTGGGCTCAAATGATTTTTTGCAGTTCACGAACCCAACACTATTCTCACTATAACCTAAAGATCATTTATGTAAGAGGAGCTGTTGTATGTATCAGTTTCATTAGCAGATTTGAACTACATATGGTACGCCTGAGTAGGAAACACAGTTATTTTTTTCAGGTCATCCTCATGGGTCTTGCTGTATTTTAGACTCTGGAAAGAAGAGCTTGCTTCATGCATTAAAACAGAGTGTGTTTCATGGATGAGAACTCTGGTCTGAATTTCCGTTCAGAAATGGAGTTAAACCCCAGGATCTGTGTCTTCCTACAAGCAAGAGTTCATTTCTGGTAAACTCAGTGAATTTTGGGCTCAAATGATTTTTCGCAGTTCACGAACCATACCCGATTCTCACTATTAACTAAAGAGGATTTATGTAAGAGGAGCTGTGGTCTGTATCAGTTTCATAAGCAGAGTTGAGCTACATATGGTCTGTATGAGTAGGAAACACAGTTATTTTTTTCAGGGCATGCTCATGGTTCTTGCTGTATTTTAGATTCTGGAAAGAAGAGCTTGCTTCTTGCATTAAAACAGGGTGCGTTTCATGGAGGAGAATTCTGGTCTGATTTTCACTTCAGAAACAGAGTTAAACAGCATGATCTGTGTCTTCCTACCAGCAAGAGTTCATTTCTGGTAAACCAAGTGAATTTTTGGCTCAAATGAAATTCCACAGTTCTAGAACCCAACGTGATTATCACTATTAACTAAAGAGCATGTGTAAGAGGAGCTGTGGTCTGTATCATTTCATAAGCAAAGTTGAACTGCATACGTTCAGTATGAGTAGGAAACACAGTTCTTTTTTTCTCGGCATACTCATTTTTCTTACTGTATTGTAGTCGCTGGATAGAAGAGGATGATTCTTGCCTTAAAACAGAGTTATTTTCAGGGATGAGAACTCTGGTTTGAATTTGCCTTCAGAAACGGAGTTAAACTCCAGGGTCTGTGTCTTCCTACAAGCAAGAGTTCATTTCTGGTAAACACAGTGAATTTTGGGCTGAAATAATTTTTCGCAGTTCATGAATCCAACGCTATTCTCACTATTAACTGAAGAGCATTTATGTAAGATGAGCTGTGGTTTGTATCAGTTTCATAAGCAGAGTTGAACTACATATGGTCCGTAAAAGTAATAAACACAGTTCTTTTTTTCTGGGCATGCTCATGGTTCTTGCTGTATTGGAGACGCTTTAAAGAAGAGCTTGCTTCTTCCATTAAAACAGAGTGTGTTTCATGGATGAGAAGTCTGGTCTGAATTTCCCTTCAGAAACGGAGTTTAACCCCATGATCTGTGTCTTCCTATAAGCAACAGTTCATTTCTGGTTAACCAAGTGAATTTTCTGCTCAAATGATTTTACACAGTTCTAGAACACAACGTGATTATCACTATTAACTTAAGAGCATTTATGTAAGTGGAGCTGTGGTCTGTATCAGTTTCACAAGCAGAGTAGGACTACATATGGTCTGTATGAGTAGGAAACACAGTTCTTTTTTTCTTGGCATGCTCATGGTTCTTACTGTATTGGAGACCCTGGAAAGAAGAGGATGATTCATGCCTGAAAACAGAGTGTTTTTCAGGGATGAGAATTCTGGTCTGAATTTCCCTTCAGAAACGGAGTTAAATCCAAGGATCTGTGTCTTCCTACAAGCAAGATTTCAGTTCTGGTAAAACCAGGGAATTTTTGGCTCAAATGATTTTTCGCAGTTCATGAACCCAATGCTATTCTCACTATAAACTAAAGATCATTTATGTAAGAGGAGCTGTTGTATGTATCAGTTTCATTAGCAGATTTGAACTACTAATGGTACGCCTGAGTAGGAAACACAGTTATTTTTTTCAGGTCATCCTCATGGGTCTTGCTGTATTTTAGACTGTGGAAAGAAGAGCTTGCTTCATGCATTAAAACAGAGTGTGTTTCATGGATGAGAACTCTGGTCTGAATTTCCGTTCAGAAATGGAGTTAAACCCCAGGATCTGTGTCTTCCTACAAGCAAGAGTTCATTTCTGGTAAACTCAGTGAATTTTGGGCTCAAATGATTTTTCGCAGTTCACGAACCATACCCGATTCTCACTATTAACTAAAGAGGATTTATGTAAGAGGAGCTGTGGTTTGTATCAGTTTCATAAGCAGAGTTGAGCTACATATGGTCTGTATGAGTAGGAAACACAGTTATTTTTTTCAGGGCATGCTCATGGTTCTTGCTGTATTTTAGATTCTGGAAAGAAGAGCTTGCTTCTTGCATTAAAACAGGGTGCGTTTCATGGAGGAGAATTCTGGTCTGATTTTCACTTCAGAAACAGAGTTAAACAGCATGATCTGTGTCTTCCTACCAGCAAGAGTTCATTTCTGGTAAACCAAGTGAATTTTCGGCTCAAATGAAATTCCACAGTTCTAGAACCCAACGTGATTATCACTATTAACTAAAGAGCATGTGTAAGAGGAGCTGTGGTCTATATCATTTCATAAGCAAAGTTGAACTGCATACGTTCAGTATGAGTAGGAAACACAGTTCTTTTTTTCTCGGCATACTCATTTTTTTTACTGTATTGTAGTCGCTGGATAGAAGAGGATGATTCTTGCCTTAAAACAGTGTTATTTTCAGGGATGAGAACTCTGGTTTGAATTTGCCTTCAGAAACGGAGTTAAACTCCAGGATCTGTGTCTTCCTACAAGCAAGAGTTCATTTCTGGTAAACACAGTGAATTTTGGGCTGAAATAATTTTTCGCAGTTCATGAATCCAACGCTATTCTCACTATTAACTAAAGAGCATTTATTTAAGATGAGCTTTGGTTTGTATCAGTTTCATAAGCAGAGTTGAACTACATATGGTCCGTAAAAGTAATAAACACAGTTCTTTTTTTCTGGGCATGCTCATGGTTCTTGCTATATTGGAGATGCTTTAAAGAAGAGCTTGCTTGTTCCATTAAAACAGAGTGTGTTTCATGGATGAGAAGTCTGGTCTGAATTTCCCTTCAGAAACGGAGTTTAACCCCATGATCTGTGTCTTCCTATAAGCAACAGTTCATTTCTGGTTAACCAAGTGAATTTTCTGCTCAAATGATTTTACACAGTTCTAGAACACAACGTGATTATCACTATTAACTTAAGAGCATTTATGTAAGAGGAGCTGTGGTCTGTATCAGTTTCATAAGCAGAGTTGGACTACATATGGTCCGTATGAGTAGGAAAACAGTTCTTTTTTTCTTGGCATGCTCATGGTTCTTACTGTATTGGAGACCCTGGAAAGAAGAGGATGATTCATGCCTTAAAGCAGAGTGTTTTTCAGGGATTAGAATTCTGGTCTGAATTTCCCTTCAGAAACGGAGTTAAATCCAAGGATCTGTGTCTTACTACAAGCAAGATTTCAGTTCTGGTAAAACCAGTGAATTTTGGGCTCAAATGAATTTTTGCAGTTCACGAACCCAACACTATTCTCACTATAACCTAAAGATCATTTATGTAAGAGGAGCTGTTGTATGTATCAGTTTCATTAGCAGATTTGAACTACATATGGTACGCCTGAGTAGGAAACACAGTTATTTTTTTCAGGTCATCCTCATGGGTCTTGCTGTATTTTAGACTCTGGAAAGAAGAGCTTGCTTCATGCATTAAAACAGAGTGTGTTTCATGGATGAGAACTCTGGTCTGAATTTCCGTTCAGAAATGGAGTTAAACCCCAGGATCTGTGTCTTCCTACAAGCAAGAGTTCATTTCTGGTAAACTCAGTGAATTTTGGGCTCAAATGATTTTTCGCAGTTCACGAACCATACCCGATTCTCACTATTAACTAAAGAGGATTTATGTAAGAGGAGCTGTGGTCTGTATCAGTTTCATAAGCAGAGTTGAGCTACATATGGTCTGTATGAGTAGGAAACACAGTTATTTTTTTCAGGGCATGCTCATGGTTCTTGCTGTATTTTAGATTCTGGAAAGAAGAGCTTGCTTCTTGCATTAAAACAGGGTGCGTTTCATGGAGGAGAATTCTGGTCTGATTTTCACTTCAGAAACAGAGTTAAACAGCATGATCTGTGTCTTCCTACCAGCAAGAGTTCATTTCTGGTAAACCAAGTGAATTTTCGGCTCAAATGAAATTCCACAGTTCTAGAACCCAACGTGATTATCACTATTTACTAAAGAGCATGTGTAAGAGGAGCTGTGGTCTGTATCATTTCATAAGCAAAGTTGAACTGCATACGTTCAGTATGAGTAGGAAACACAGTTCTTTTTTTCTCGGCATACTCATTTTTTTTACTGTATTGTAGTCGCTGGATAGAAGAGGATGATTCTTGCCTTAAAACAGTGTTATTTTCAGGGATGAGAACTCTGGTTTGAATTTGCCTTCAGAAACGGAGTTAAACTCCAGGATCTGTGTCTTCCTACAAGCAAGAGTTCATTTCTGGTAAACACAGTGAATTTTGGGCTGAAATAATTTTTCGCAGTTCATGAATCCAACGCTATTCTCACTATTAACTAAAGAGCATTTATTTAAGATGAGCTTTGGTTTGTATCAGTTTCATAAGCAGAGTTGAACTACATATGGTCCGTAAAAGTAATAAACACAGTTCTTTTTTTCTGGGCATGCTCATGGTTCTTGCTATATTGGAGATGCTTTAAAGAAGAGCTTGCTTGTTCCATTAAAACAGAGTGTGTTTCATGGATGAGAAGTCTGGTCTGAATTTCCCTTCAGAAACGGAGTTTAACCCCATGATCTGTGTCTTCCTATAAGCAACAGTTCATTTCTGGTTAACCAAGTGAATTTTCTGCTCAAATGATTTTACACAGTTCTAGAACACAACGTGATTATCACTATTAACTTAAGAGCATTTATGTAAGAGGAGCTGTGGTCTGTATCAGTTTCATAAGCAGAGTTGGACTACATATGGTCCGTATGAGTAGGAAAACAGTTCTTTTTTTCTTGGCATGCTCATGGTTCTTACTGTATTGGAGACCCTGGAAAGAAGAGGATGATTCATGCCTTAAAACAGAGTGTTTTTCAGGGATTAGAATTCTGGTCTGAATTTCCCTTCAGAAACGGAGTTAAATCCAAGGATCTGTGTCTTACTACAAGCAAGATTTCAGTTCTGGTAAAACCAGTGAATTTTGGGCTCAAATGATTTTTTGCAGTTCACGAACCCAACACTATTCTCACTATAACCTAAAGATCATTTATGTAAGAGGAGCTGTTGTATGTATCAGTTTCATTAGCAGATTTGAACTACATATGGTACGCCTGAGTAGGAAACACAGTTATTTTTTTCAGGTCATCCTCATGGGTCTTGCTGTATTTTAGACTCTGGAAAGAAGAGCTTGCTTCATGCATTAAAACAGAGTGTGTTTCATGGATGAGAACTCTGGTCTGAATTTCCGTTCAGAAATGGAGTTAAACCCCAGGATCTGTGTCTTCCTACAAGCAAGAGTTCATTTCTGGTAAACTCAGTGAATTTTGGGCTCAAATGATTTTTCGCAGTTCACGAACCATACCCGATTCTCACTATTAACTAAAGAGGATTTATGTAAGAGGAGCTGTGGTCTGTATCAGTTTCATAAGCAGAGTTGAGCTACATATGGTCTGTATGAGTAGGAAACACAGTTATTTTTTTCAGGGCATGCTCATGGTTCTTGCTGTATTTTAGATTCTGGAAAGAAGAGCTTGCTTCTTGCATTAAAACAGGGTGCGTTTCATGGAGGAGAATTCTGGTCTGATTTTCACTTCAGAAACAGAGTTAAACAGCATGATCTGTGTCTTCCTACCAGCAAGAGTTCATTTCTGGTAAACCAAGTGAATTTTCGGCTCAAATGAAATTCCACAGTTCTAGAACCCAACGTGATTATCACTATTTACTAAAGAGCATGTGTAAGAGGAGCTGTGGTCTGTATCATTTCATAAGCAAAGTTGAACTGCATACGTTCAGTATGAGTAGGAAACACAGTTCTTTTTTTCTCGGCATACTCATTTTTCTTACTGTATTGTAGTCGCTGGATAGAAGAGGATGATTCTTGCCTTAAAACAGAGTTATTTTCAGGGATGAGAACTCTGGTTTGAATTTGCCTTCAGAAACGGAGTTAAACTCCAGGGTCTGTGTCTTCCTACAAGCAAGAGTTCATTTCTGGTAAACACAGTGAATTTTGGGCTGAAATAATTTTTCGCAGTTCATGAATCCAACGCTATTCTCACTATTAACTGAAGAGCATTTATGTAAGATGAGCTGTGGTTTGTATCAGTTTCATAAGCAGAGTTGAACTACATATGGTCCGTAAAAGTAATAAACACAGTTCTTTTTTTCTGGGCATGCTCATGGTTCTTGCTGTATTGGAGACGCTTTAAAGAAGAGCTTGCTTCTTCCATTAAAACAGAGTGTGTTTCATGGATGAGAAGTCTGGTCTGAATTTCCCTTCAGAAACGGAGTTTAACCCCATGATCTGTGTCTTCCTATAAGCAACAGTTCATTTCTGGTTAACCAAGTGAATTTTCTGCTCAAATGATTTTACACAGTTCTAGAACACAACGTGATTATCACTATTAACTTAAGAGCATTTATGTAAGTGGAGCTGTGGTCTGTATCAGTTTCATAAGCAGAGTAGGACTACATATGGTCTGTATGAGTAGGAAACACAGTTCTTTTTTTCTTGGCAGGCTCATGGTTCTTACTGTATTGGAGACCCTGGAAAGAAGAGGATGATTCATGCCTTAAAACAGAGTGTTTTTCAGGGATGAGAATTCTGGTCTGAATTTCCCTTCTGAAACGGAGTTAAATCCAAGGATCTGTGTCTTACTACAAGCAAGATTTCAGTTCTGGTAAAACCAGGGAATTTTTGGCTCAAATGATTTTTCGCAGTTCACGAACCCAATGCTATTCTCACTATAACCTAAAGATCATTTATGTAAGAGGAGCTGTTGTATGTATCAGTTTCATTAGCAGATTTGAACTACATATGGTACGCCTGAGTAGGAAACACAGTTATTTTTTTCAGGTCATCCTCATGGGTCTTGCTGTATTTTAGACTCTGGAAAGAAGAGCTTGCTTCATGCATTAAAACAGAGTGTGTTTCATGGATGAGAACTCTGGTCTGAATTTCCGTTCAGAAATGGAGTTAAACCCCAGGATCTGTGTCTTCCTACAAGCAAGAGTTCATTTCTGGTAAACTCAGTGAATTTTGGGCTCAAATGATTTTTCGCAGTTCACGAACCATACCCGATTCTCACTATTAACTAAAGAGGATTTATGTAAGAGGAGCTGTGGTCTGTATCAGTTTCATAAGCAGAGTTGAGCTACATATGGTCTGTATGAGTAGGAAACACAGTTATTTTTTTCAGGGCATGCTCATGGTTCTTGCTGTATTTTAGATTCTGGAAAGAAGAGCTTGCTTCTTGCATTAAAACAGGGTGCGTTTCATGGAGGAGAATTCTGGTCTGATTTTCACTTCAGAAACAGAGTTAAACAGCATGATCTGTGTCTTCCTACCAGCAAGAGTTCATTTCTGGTAAACCAAATGAATTTTCGGCTCAAATGAAATTCCACAGTTCTAGAACCCAACGTGATTATCACTATTAACTAAAGAGCATGTGTAAGAGGAGCTGTGGTCTGTATCATTTCATAAGCAAAGTTGAACTGCATACGTTCAGTATGAGTAGGAAACACAGTTCTTTTTTTCTCGGCATACTCATTTTTTTTACTGTATTGTAGTCGCTGGATAGAAGAGGATGATTCTTGCCTTAAAACAGAGTTATTTTCAGGGATGAGAACTCTGGTTTGAATTTGCCTTCAGAAACGGAGTTAAACTCCAGGATCTGTGTCTTCCTACAAGCAAGAGTTCATTTCTGGTAAACACAGTGAATTTTGGGCTGAAATAATTTTTCGCAGTTCATGAATCCAACGCTATTCTCACTATTAACTAAAGAGCATTTATGTAAGATGAGCTTTGGTTTGTATCAGTTTCATAAGCAGAGTTGAACTACATATGGTCCGTAAAAGTAATAAACACAGTTCTTTTTTTCTGGGCATGCTCATGGTTCTTGCTATATTGGAGATGCTTTAAAGAAGAGCTTGCTTGTTCCATTAAAACAGAGTGTGTTTCATGGATGAGAAGTCTGGTCTGAATTTCCCTTCAGAAACGGAGTTTAACCCCATGATCTGTGTCTTCCTATAAGCAACAGTTCATTTCTGGTTAACCAAGTGAATTTTCTGCTCAAATGATTTTACACAGTTCTAGAACACAACGTGATTATCACTATTAACTTAAGAGCATTTATGTAAGAGGAGCTGTGGTCTGTATCAATTTCATAAGCAGAGTTGGACTACATATGGTCCGTATGAGTAGGAAAACAGTTCTTTTTTTCTTGGCATGCTCATGGTTCTTACTGTATTGGAGACCCTGGAAAGAAGAGGATGATTCATGCCTTAAAACAGAGTGTTTTTCAGGGATTAGAATTCTGGTCTGAATTTCCCTTCAGAAACGGAGTTAAATCCAAGGATCTGTGTCTTACTACAAGCAAGATTTCAGTTCTGGTAAAACCAGTGAATTTTGGGCTCAAATGATTTTTCGCAGTTCACGAACCCAATGCTATTCTCACTATAAACTAAAGATCATTTATGTAAGAGGAGCTGTTGTATGTATCAGTTTCATTAGCAGATTTGAACTACATATGGTACGCCTGAGTAGGAAACACAGTTATTTTTTTCAGGTCATCCTCATGGGTCTTGCTGTATTTTAGACTCTGGAAAGAAGAGCTTGCTTCATGCATTAAAACAGAGTGTGTTTCATGGATGAGAACTCTGGTCTGAATTTCCGTTCAGAAATGGAGTTAAACCCCAGGATCTGTGTCTTCCTACAAGCAAGAGTTCATTTCTGGTAAACTCAGTGAATTTTGGGCTCAAATGATTTTTCGCAGTTCACAAACCATACCCGATTCTCACTATTAACTAAAGAGGATTTATGTAAGAGGAGCTGTGGTCTGTATCAGTTTCATAAGCAGAGTTGAGCTACATATGGTCTGTATGAGTAGGAAACACAGTTATTTTTTTCAGGGCATGCTCATGGTTCTTGCTGTATTTTAGATTCTGGAAAGAAGAGCTTGCTTCTTGCATTAAAACAGGGTGCGTTTCATGGAGGAGAATTCTGGTCTGATTTTCACTTCAGAAACAGAGTTAAACAGCATGATCTGTGTCTTCCTACCAGCAAGAGTTCATTTCTGGTAAACCAAGTGAATTTTCGGCTCAAATGAAATTCCACAGTTCTAGAACCCAACGTGATTATCACTATTAACTAAAGAGCATGTGTAAGAGGAGCTGTGGTCTGTATCATTTCATAAGCAAAGTTGAACTGCATACGTTCAGTATGAGTAGGAAACACAGTTCTTTTTTTCTCGGCATACTCATTTTTTTTACTGTATTGTAGTCGCTGGATAGAAGAGGATGATTCTTGCCTTAAAACAGAGTTATTTTCAGGGATGAGAACTCTGGTTTGAATTTGCCTTCAGAAACGGAGTTAAACTCCAGGATCTGTGTCTTCCTACAAGCAAGAGTTCATTTCTGGTAAACACAGTGAATTTTGGGCTAAAATAATTTTTCGCAGTTCATGAATCCAACGCTATTCTCACTATTAACTAAAGAGCATTTATGTAAGATGAGCTTTGGTTTGTATCAGTTTCATAAGCAGAGTTGAACTACATATGGTCCGTAAAAGTAATAAACACAGTTCTTTTTTTCTGGGCATGCTCATGGTTCTTGCTATATTGGAGACGCTTTAAAGAAGAGCTTGCTTGTTCCATTAAAACAGAGTGTGTTTCATGGATGAGAAGTCTGGTCTGAATTTCCCTTCAGAAACGGAGTTTAACCCCATGATCTGTGTCTTCCTATAAGCAACAGTTCATTTCTGGTTAACCAAGTGAATTTTCTGCTCAAATGATTTTACACAGTTCTAGAACACAACGTGATTATCACTATTAACTTAAGAGCATTTATGTAAGAGGAGCTGTGGTCTGTATCAGTTTCATAAGCAGAGTTGGACTACATATGGTCCGTATGAGTAGGAAACACAGTTCTTTTTTTCTTGGCATGCTCATGGTTCTTACTGTATTGGAGACCCTGGAAAGAAGAGGATGATTCATGCCTTAAAACAGAGTGTTTTTCAGGGATTAGAATTCTGGTCTGAATTTCCCTTCAGAAACGGAGTTAAATCCAAGGATCTGTGTCTTCCTACAAGCAAGATTTCAGTTCTGGTAAAACCAGTGAATTTTGGGCTCAAATGATTTTTTGCAGTTCACGAACCCAACACTATTCTCACTATAACCTAAAGATCATTTATGTAAGAGGAGCTGTTGTATGTATCAGTTTCATTAGCAGATTTGAACTACATATGGTACGCCTGAGTAGGAAACACAGTTATTTTTTTCAGGTCATCCTCATGGGTCTTGCTGTATTTTAGACTCTGGAAAGAAGAGCTTGCTTCATGCATTAAAACAGAGTGTGTTTCATGGATGAGAACTCTGGTCTGAATTTCCGTTCAGAAATGGAGTTAAACCCCAGGATCTGTGTCTTCCTACAAGCAAGAGTTCATTTCTGGTAAACTCAGTGAATTTTGGGCTCAAATGATTTTTCGCAGTTCACGAACCATACCCGATTCTCACTATTAACTAAAGAGGATTTATGTAAGAGGAGCTGTGGTCTGTATCAGTTTCATAAGCAGAGTTGAGCTACATATGGTCTGTATGAGTAGGAAACACAGTTATTTTTTTCAGGGCATGCTCATGGTTCTTGCTGTATTTTAGATTCTGGAAAGAAGAGCTTGCTTCTTGCATTAAAACAGGGTGCGTTTCATGGAGGAGAATTCTGGTCTGATTTTCACTTCAGAAACAGAGTTAAACAGCATGATCTGTGTCTTCCTACCAGCAAGAGTTCATTTCTGGTAAACCAAGTGAATTTTCGGCTCAAATGAAATTCCACAGTTCTAGAACCCAACGTGATTATCACTATTAACTAAAGAGCATGTGTAAGAGGAGCTGTAGTCTGTATCATTTCATAAGCAAAGTTGAACTGCATACGTTCAGTATGAGTAGGAAACACAGTTCTTTTTTTCTCGGCATACTCATTTTTTTTACTGTATTGTAGTCGCTGGATAGAAGAGGATGATTCTTGCCTTAAAACAGAGTTATTTTCAGGGATGAGAACTCTGGTTTGAATTTGCCTTCAGAAACGGAGTTAAACTCCAGGATCTGTGTCTTCCTACAAGCAAGAGTTCATTTCTGGTAAACACAGTGAATTTTGGGCTGAAATAATTTTTCGCAGTTCATGAATCCAACGCTATTCTCACTATTAACTAAAGAGCATTTATGTAAGATGAGCTGTGGTTTGTATCAGTTTCATAAGCAGAGTTGAACTACATATGGTCCGTAAAAGTAATAAACACAGTTCTTTTTTTCTGGGCATGCTCATGGTTCTTGCTATATTGGAGACGCTTTAAAGAAGAGCTTGCTTGTTCCATTAAAACAGAGTGTGTTTCATGGATGAGAAGTCTGGTCTGAATTTCCCTTCAGAAACGGAGTTTAACCCCATGATCTGTGTCTTCCTATAAGCAACAGTTCATTTCTGGTTAACCAAGTGAATTTTCTGCTCAAATGATTTTACACAGTTCTAGAACACAACGTGATTATCACTATTAACTTAAGAGCATTTATGTAAGAGGAGCTGTGGTCTGTATCAGTTTCATAAGCAGAGTTGGACTACATATGGTCCGTATGAGTAGGAAAACAGTTCTTTTTTTCTTGGCATGCTCATGGTTCTTACTGTATTGGAGACCCTGGAAAGAAGAGGATGATTCATGCCTTAAAACAGAGTGTTTTTCAGGGATTAGAATTCTGGTCTGAATTTCCCTTCAGAAACGGAGTTAAATCCAAGGATCTGTGTCTTACTACAAGCAAGATTTCAGTTCTGGTAAAACCAGTGAATTTTGGGCTCAAATGATTTTTTGCAGTTCACGAACCCAACACTATTCTCACTATAACCTAAAGATCATTTATGTAAGAGGAGCTGTTGTATGTATCAGTTTCATTAGCAGATTTGAACTACATATGGTACGCCTGAGTAGGAAACACAGTTATTTTTTTCAAGTCATCCTCATGGGTCTTGCTGTATTTTAGACTCTGGAAAGAAGAGCTTGCTTCATGCATTAAAACAGAGTGTGTTTCATGGATGAGAACTCTGGTCTGAATTTCCGTTCAGAAATGGAGTTAAACCCCAGGATCTGTGTCTTCCTACAAGCAAGAGTTCATTTCTGGTAAACTCAGTGAATTTTGGGCTCAAATGATTTTTCGCAGTTCACGAACCATACCCGATTCTCACTATTAACTAAAGAGGATTTATGTAAGAGGAGCTGTGGTCTGTATCAGTTTCATAAGCAGAGTTGAGCTACATATGGTCTGTATGAGTAGGAAACACAGTTATTTTTTTCAGGGCATGCTCATGGTTCTTGCTGTATTTTAGATTCTGGAAAGAAGAGCTTGCTTCTTGCATGAAAACAGGGTGCGTTTCATGGATGAGAATTCTGGTCTGATTTTCACTTCAGAAACAGAGTTAAACAGCATGATCTGTGTCTTCCTACCAGCAAGAGTTCATTTCTGTTAAACCAAGTGAATTTTCGGCTCAAATGAAATTCCACAGTTCTAGAACCCAACGTGATTATCACTATTAACTAAAGAGCATGTGTAAGAAGAGCTGTGGTCTGTATCATTTCATAAGCAAAGTTGAACTGCATACGTTCAGTATGAGTAGGAAACACAGTTCTTTTTTTCTCGGCATACTCATTTTTCTTACTGTATTGTAGTCGCTGGATAGAAGAGGATGATTCTTGCCTTAAAACAGAGTTATTTTCAGGGATGAGAACTCTGGTTTGAATTTGCCTTCAGAAACGGAGTTAAACTCCAGGATCTGTGTCTTCCTACAAGCAAGAGTTCATTTCTGGTAAACACAGTGAATTTTGGGCTGAAATAATTTTTCGCAGTTCATGAATCCAACGCTATTCTCACTATTAACTGAAGAGCATTTATGTAAGATGAGCTTTGGTTTGTATCAGTTTCATAAGCAGAGTTGAACTACATATGGTCCGTAAAAGTAATAAACACAGTTCTTTTTTTCTGGGCATGCTCATGGTTCTTGCTATATTGGAGACGCTTTAAAGAAGAGCTTGCTTGTTCCATTAAAACAGAGTGTGTTTCATGGATGAGAAGTCTGGTCTGAATTTCCCTTCAGAAACGGAGTTTAACCCCATGATCTGTGTCTTCCTATAAGCAACAGTTCATTTCTGGTTAACCAAGTGAATTTTCTGCTCAAATGATTTTACACAGTTCTAGAACACAACGTGATTATCACTATTAACTTAAGAGCATTTATGTAAGAGGAGCTGTGGTCTGTATCAGTTTCATAAGCAGAGTTGGACTACATATGGTCCGTATGAGTAGGAAAACACTTCTTTTTTTCTTGGCATGCTCATGGTTCTTACTGTATTGGAGACCCTGGAAAGAAGAGGATGATTCATGCCTTAAAACAGAGTGTTTTTCAGGGATGAGAATTCTGGTCTGAATTTCCCTTCTGAAACGGAGTTAAATCCAAGGATCTGTGTCTTCCTACAAGCAAGATTTCAGTTCTGGTAAAACCAGTGAATTTTGGGCTCAAATGATTTTTTGCAGTTCACGAACCCAACATTATTCTCACTATAACCTAAAGACCATTTATGTAAGAGGAGCTGTTGTATGTATCAGTTTCATTAGCAGATTTGAACTACATATGGTACGCCTGAGTAGGAAACACAGTTATTTTTTTCAGGTCATCCTCATGGGTCTTGCTGTATTTTAGACTCTGGAAAGAAGAGCTTGCTTCATGCATTAAAACAGAGTGTGTTTCATGGATGAGAACTCTGGTCTGAATTTCCGTTCAGAAATGGAGTTAAACCCCAGGATCTGTGTCTTCCTACAAGCAAGAGTTCATTTCTGGTAAACTCAGTGAATTTTGGGCTCAAATGATTTTTCGCAGTTCACGAACCATACCCGATTCTCACTATTAACTAAAGAGGATTTATGTAAGAGGAGCTGTGGTCTGTATCAGTTTCATAAGCAGAGTTGAGCTACATATGGTCTGTATGAGTAGGAAACACAGTTATTTTTTTCAGGGCATGCTCATGGTTCTTGCTGTATTTTAGATTCTGGAAAGAAGAGCTTGCTTCTTGCATTAAAACAGGGTGCGTTTCATGGATGAGAATTCTGGTCTGATTTTCACTTCAGAAACAGAGTTAAACAGCATGATCTGTGTCTTCCTACCAGCAAGAGTTCATTTCTGGTAAACCAAGTGAATTTTAGGCTCAAATGAAATTCCACAGTTCTAGAACCCAACGTGATTATCACTATTAACTAAAGAGCATGTGTAAGAAGAGCTGTGGTCTGTATCATTTCATAAGCAAAGTTGAACTGCATACGTTCAGTATGAGTAGGAAACACACTTCTTTTTTTCTCGGCATACTCATTTTTCTTACTGTATTGTAGTCGCTGGATAGAAGAGGATGATTCTTGCCTTAAAACAGAGTTATTTTCAGGGATGAGAACTCTGGTTTGAATTTGCCTTCAGAAACGGAGTTAAACTCCAGGATCTGTGTCTTCCTACAAGCAAGAGTTCATTTCTGGTAAACACAGTGAATTTTGGGCTGAAATAATTTTTCGCAGTTCATGAATCCAACGCTATTCTCACTATTAACTGAAGAGCATTTATGTAAGATGAGCTTTGGTTTGTATCAGTTTCATAAGCAGAGTTGAACTACATATGGTCCGTAAAAGTAATAAACACAGTTCTTTTTTTCTGGGCATGCTCATGGTTCTTGCTATATTGGAGACGCTTTAAAGAAGAGCTTGCTTGTTCCATTAAAACAGAGTGTGTTTCATGGATGAGAAGTCTGGTCTGAATTTCCCTTCAGAAACGGAGTTTAACCCCATGATCTGTGTCTTCCTATAAGCAACAGTTCATTTCTGGTTAACCAAGTGAATTTTCTGCTCAAATGATTTTACACAGTTCTAGAACACAACGTGATTATCACTATTAACTTAAGAGCATTTATGTAAGTGGAGCTGTGGTCTGTATCAGTTTCATAAGCAGAGTTGGACTACATATGGTCCGTATGAGTAGGAAACACAGTTCTTTTTTTCTTGGCATGCTCATGGTTCTTACTGTATTGGAGACCCTGGAAAGAAGAGGATGATTCATGCCTTAAAACAGAGTGTTTTTCAGGGATTAGAATTCTGGTCTGAATTTCCCTTCAGAAACGGAGTTAAATCCAAGGATCTGTGTCTTACTACAAGCAAGATTTCAGTTCTGGTAAAACCAGGGAATTTTTGGCTCAAATGATTTTTCGCAGTTCACGAACCCAATGCTATTCTCACTATAAACTAAAGATCATTTATGTAAGAGGAGCTGTTGTATGTATCAGTTTCATTAGCAGATTTGAACTACATATGGTCCGCCTGAGTAGGAAACACAGTTATTTTTTTCAGGTCATCCTCATGGGTCTTGCTGTATTTTAGACTCTGGAAAGAAGAGCTTGCTTCATGCATTAAAACAGAGTGTGTTTCATGGATGAGAACTCTGGTCTGAATTTCCGTTCAGAAATGGAGTTAAACCCCAGGATCTGTGTCTTCCTACAAGCAAGAGTTCATTTCTGGTAAACTCAGTGAATTTTGGGCTCAAATGATTTTTCGCAGTTCACGAACCATACCCTATTCTCACTATTAACTAAAGAGGATTTATGTAAGAGGAGCTGTGGTTTGTATCAGTTTCATAAGCAGAGTTGAGCTACATATGGTCTGTATGAGTAGGAAACACAGTTATTTTTTTCAGGGCATGCTCATGGTTCTTGCTGTATTTTAGATGCTGGAAAGAAGAGCTTGCTTCTTGCATTAAAACAGGGTGCGTTTCATGGATGAGAATTCTGGTCTCATTTTCACTTCAGAAACAGAGTTAAACAGCATGATCTGTGTCTTCCTACCAGCAAGAGTTCATTTCTGGTAAACCAAGTGAATTTTTGGCTCAAATGAAATTCCACAGTTCTAGAACCCAACGTGATTATCACTATTAACTAAAGAGCATTTATGTAAGAGGAGCTGTGGTCTGTATCATTTCATAAGCAGAGTTGAACTACATATGTGCAGTATGAGTATGAAACACACTTCTTTTTTTCTCGGCATGCTCGTTTTTCCTACTGTATTGGAGACACTGTGTAGAAGAGGATGATTCTTTCCTTAAAACAGAGTTATTTTCAGGGATGAGAACTGTGGTCTGAATTTGCCTTCAGAAACGGCGTTTAACTCCAGGATCTGTGTCTTCCTACAAGCAAGAGCTCATTTCTGGTATACCACTTGAATTTTCGCCTCAAATGATTTTACACAGTTCTAGAACACAACGCGATTTTCACTATTAACTAAAGAGCATTTATGTAAGAGGAGCTGTGGTCTGTATCAGTTTCATAAACAGGGTTGAACTACATGTGGTCCGTATGAGTAGGAAACACAGTTCTTTTTTTCTGGCCATGCTCATGGTTCTTGCTGTATTAGAGATGCTAGAAAGAAGAGCTTCCTTCTTGCGTTAAAACAGAGTGTGTTTCATGTATGAGAACACTGCTCTGTATTTCCCTTCAGATACGGAGCTAAACCACAGGATCTGTGTCTTAATACAAGCAAGAGTTCATTTCTGGTAAACCAAGTGAATTTTGGGCTCAAATGATTTTACACTGTTCACGAACCCAACATGATTCTCACTATAAACTAAGGAGCATTTATGTAAGTGGAAATGTGGTTTGTATCAGTTTCATAAGCAGGGTTGAACTACATATTGTCCGTATGAGTTCGAAACACAGTTTTTTGTTTTTTTTTTCTGGGCTTGCTCATAGTTCTTGCTGTATTGGAGACTCTTGAAGGAAGAGCTTGCTTCTAGCGCTAAAACAGAGTGTGTTTCATGGATGAGAACACAGGTCTGAATTTCCCCTCAAAAATGGAGTTAAACCACAGGATCTGTGTTTTGCTACAGGCAAGGGTTCATTTCTGGTAATCCAAGTGAATTTGGGGCTGAAATGATTTTACACAGTTCATGAACCCTACGCGATTCTCACTATAAACTAAAGAGCATTTACGTAAGTGGAGCTGTGGTTTGTATCAGTTTCATAAGCAGAGTTGAACTACATCTGGTCCATATGAGTAGGAAACACAGTTCTTTTTTTCTGGGCATGCTCATGGTTCTTGCTGTATTAGAGATGCTGGAAAGAAGAGCTTGCTTCTTGCTTTCAAACAGAGTGTGTTTCATGGATGAGAACACTGCTCTGAATTTCCCTTAAGAAACGGAGTTAAACCACAGTATCTGTGTCTTACTACAAGCAAGAGTTCATTTCTGGTAAACAAGGAGAATTTTGGGCTCCAATGGTTTTACACAGTTCACGAACCCAAGGCGATTCTCACAATTAACTAAAGAGCATTTATGTAATTGGAGCTGTGGTTAGTATCAGTTTCATAAGTAGAGTTGAACTACATATGGTCCGTTTGTGAAGAAAATACTGTTTTTTTTTTCTGGGCATGCTCATGGTTCTTGCTGTATTAGAGATGCTCGAAAGAAGAGCTGCCTTCTTGCATTAAAACAGAGTGTGTTTCATGTATGAGAACACTGCTCTGTATTTCCCTTCAGAAAGGGAGCTAAACCACAGGATATGTGTCTTTGTACAAGCAAGAGTTCATTTCTGGTAAACCAAGTAAATTTTGGGCTCAAATGATTTTACACATTTCACGAACCCAACGCAATTCTCACTATTACTAAAGAGCATTTAAGTAAGAGGAGCTTTGGTTTGTTGCAATTTCATAAGCAGAGTTGAACTACATATGGTGCGTATGAGTAGGAAACACAGTTCTTTTTTTCTCGGCATACTCATTTTTCTTACTGTATTGTAGTCGCTGGATAGAAGAGGATGATTCTTGCCTTAAAACAGAGTTATTTTCAGGGATGAGAACTCTGGTTTGAATTTGCCTTCAGAAACGGAGTTAAACTCCAGGGTCTGTGTCTTCCTACAAGCAAGAGTTCATTTCTGGTAAACACAGTGGATTTTGGGCTGAAATAATTTTTCGCAGTTCATGAATCCAACGCTATTCTCACTATTAACTGAAGAGCATTTATGTAAGATGAGCTGTGGTTTGTATCAGTTTCATAAGCAGAGTTGAACTACATATGGTCCGTAAAAGTAATAAACACAGTTCTTTTTTTCTGGGCATGCTCATGGTTCTTGCTGTATTGGAGACGCTTTAAAGAAGAGCTTGCTTCTTCCATTAAAACAGAGTGTGTTTCATGGATGAGAAGTCTGGTCTGAATTTCCCTTCAGAAACGGAGTTTAACCCCATGATCTGTGTCTTCCTATAAGCAACAGTTCATTTCTGGTTAACCAAGTGAATTTTCTGCTCAAATGATTTTACACAGTTCTAGAACACAACGTGATTATCACTATTAACTTAAGAGCATTTATGTAAGTGGAGCTGTGGTCTGTATCAGTTTCATAAGCAGAGTAGGACTACATATGGTCTGTATGAGTAGGAAACACAGTTCTTTTTTTCTTGGCATGCTCATGGTTCTTACTGTATTGGAGACCCTGGAAAGAAGAGGATGATTCATGCCTGAAAACAGAGTGTTTTTCAGGGATGAGAATTCTGGTCTGAATTTCCCTTCAGAAACGGAGTTAAATCCAAGGATCTGTGTCTTCCTACAAGCAAGATTTCAGTTCTGGTAAAACCAGGGAATTTTTGGCTCAAATGATTTTTCGCAGTTCATGAACCCAATGCTATTCTCACTATAAACTAAAGATCATTTATGTAAGAGGAGCTGTTGTATGTATCAGTTTCATTAGCAGATTTGAACTACTAATGGTACGCCTGAGTAGGAAACACAGTTATTTTTTTCAGGTCATCCTCATGGGTCTTGCTGTATTTTAGACTCTGGAAAGAAGAGCTTGCTTCATGCATTAAAACAGAGTGTGTTTCATGGATGAGAACTCTGGTCTGAATTTCCGTTCAGAAATGGAGTTAAACCCCAGGATCTGTGTCTTCCTACAAGCAAGAGTTCATTTCTGGTAAACTCAGTGAATTTTGGGCTCAAATGATTTTTCGCAGTTCACGAACCATACCCGATTCTCACTATTAACTAAAGAGGATTTATGTAAGAGGAGCTGTGGTTTGTATCAGTTTCATAAGCAGAGTTGAGCTACATATGGTCTGTATGAGTAGGAAACACAGTTATTTTTTTCAGGGCATGCTCATGGTTCTTGCTGTATTTTAGATTCTGGAAAGAAAAGCTTGCTTCTTGCATTAAAACAGGGTGCGTTTCATGGAGGAGAATTCTGGTCTGATTTTCACTTCAGAAACAGAGTTAAACAGCATGATCTGTGTCTTCCTACCAGCAAGAGTTCATTTCTGGTAAACCAAGTGAATTTTCGGCTCAAATGAAATTCCACAGTTCTAGAACCCAACGTGATTATCACTATTAACTAAAGAGCATGTGTAAGAGGAGCTGTGGTCTGTATCATTTCATAAGCAAAGTTGAACTGCATACGTTCAGTATGAGTAGGAAACACAGTTCTTTTTTTCTCGGCATACTCATTTTTTTTACTGTATTGTAGTCGCTGGATAGAAGAGGATGATTCTTGCCTTAAAACAGTGTTATTTTCAGGGATGAGAACTCTGGTTTGAATTTGCCTTCAGAAACGGAGTTAAACTCCAGGATCTGTGTCTTCCTACAAGCAAGAGTTCATTTCTGGTAAACACAGTGAATTTTGGGCTGAAATAATTTTTCGCAGTTCATGAATCCAACGCTATTCTCACTATTAACTAAAGAGCATTTATGTAAGATGAGCTTTGGTTTGTATCAGTTTCATAAGCAGAGTTGAACTACATATGGTCCGTAAAAGTAATAAACACAGTTCTTTTTTTCTGGGCATGCTCATGGTTCTTGCTATATTGGAGATGCTTTAAAGAAGAGCTTGCTTGTTCCATTAAAACAGAGTGTGTTTCATGGATGAGAAGTCTGGTCTGAATTTCCCTTCAGAAACGGAGTTTAACCCCATGATCTGTGTCTTCCTATAAGCAACAGTTCATTTCTGGTTAACCAAGTGAATTTTCTGCTCAAATGATTTTACACAGTTCTAGAACACAACGTGATTATCACTATTAACTTAAGAGCATTTATGTAAGAGGAGCTGTGGTCTGTATCAGTTTCATAAGCAGAGTTGGACTACATATGGTCCGTATGAGTAGGAAAACACTTCTTTTTTTCTTGGCATGCTCATGGTTCTTACTGTATTGGAGACCCTGGAAAGAAGAGGATGATTCATGCCTTAAAACAGAGTGTTTTTCAGGGATTAGAATTCTGGTCTGAATTTCCCTTCAGAAACGGAGTTAAATCCAAGGATCTGTGTCTTACTACAAGCAAGATTTCAGTTCTGGTAAAACCAGTGAATTTTGGGCTCAAATGATTTTTTGCAGTTCACGAACCCAACACTATTCCCACTATAACCTAAAGATCATTTATGTAAGAGGAGCTGTTGTATGTATCAGTTTCATTAGCAGATTTGAACTACATATGGTACGCCTGAGTAGGAAACACAGTTATTTTTTTCAAGTCATCCTCATGGGTCTTGCTGTATTTTAGACTCTGGAAAGAAGAGCTTGCTTCATGCATTAAAACAGAGTGTGTTTCATGGATGAGAACTCTGGTCTGAATTTCCGTTCAGAAATGGAGTTAAACCCCAGGATCTGTGTCTTCCTACAAGCAAGAGTTCATTTCTGGTAAACTCAGTGAATTTTGGGCTCAAATGATTTTTCGCAGTTCACGAACCATACCCGATTCTCACTATTAACTAAAGAGGATTTATGTAAGAGGAGCTGTGGTCTGTATCAGTTTCATAAGCAGAGTTGAGCTACATATGGTCTGTATGAGTAGGAAACACAGTTATTTTTTTCAGGGCATGCTCATGGTTCTTGCTGTATTTTAGATTCTGGAAAGAAGAGCTTGCTTCTTGCATTAAAACAGGGTGCGTTTCATGGAGGAGAATTCTGGTCTGATTTTCACTTCAGAAACAGAGTTAAACAGCATGATCTGTGTCTTCCTACCAGCAAGAGTTCATTTCTGGTAAACCAAGTGAATTTTCGGCTCAAATGAAATTCCACAGTTCTAGAACCCAACGTGATTATCACTATTAACTAAAGAGCATGTGTAAGAGGAGCTGTGGTCTGTATCATTTCATAAGCAAAGTTGAACTGCATACGTTCAGTATGAGTAGGAAACACAGTTCTTTTTTTCTCGGCATACTCATTTTTTTTACTGTATTGTAGTCGCTGGATAGAAGAGGATGATTCTTGCCTTAAAACAGAGTTATTTTCAGGGATGAGAACTCTGGTTTGAATTTGCCTTCAGAAACGGAGTTAAACTCCAGGATCTGTGTCTTCCTACAAGCAAGAGTTCATTTCTGGTAAACACAGTGAATTTTGGGCTGAAATAATTTTTCGCAGTTCATGAATCCAACGCTATTCTCACTATTAACTGAAGAGCATTTATGTAAGATGAGCTGTGGTTTGTATCAGTTTCATAAGCAGAGTTGAACTACATATGGTCCGTAAAAGTAATAAACACAGTTCTTTTTTTCTGGGCATGCTCATGGTTCTTGCTATATTGGAGACGCTTTAAAGAAGAGCTTGCTTGTTCCATTAAAACAGAGTGTGTTTCATGGATGAGAAGTCTGGTCTGAATTTCCCTTCAGAAACGGAGTTTAACCCCATGATCTGTGTCTTCCTATAAGCAACAGTTCATTTCTGGTTAACCAAGTGAATTTTCTGCTCAAATGATTTTACACAGTTCTAGAACACAACGTGATTATCACTATTAACTTAAGAGCATTTATGTAAGAGGAGCTGTGGTCTGTATCAATTTCATAAGCAGAGTTGAACTACATATGGTCCGTATGAGTAGGAAAACAGTTCTTTTTTTCTTGGCATGCTCATGGTTCTTACTGTATTGGAGACCCTGGAAAGAAGAGGATGATTCATGCCTTAAAACAGAGTGTTTTTCAGGGATTAGAATTCTGGTCTGAATTTCCCTTCAGAAACGGAGTTAAATCCAAGGATCTGTGTCTTACTACAAGCAAGATTTCAGTTCTGGTAAAACCAGTGAATTTTGGGCTCAAATGATTTTTTGCAGTTCACGAACCCAACACTATTCCCACTATAACCTAAAGATCATTTATGTAAGAGGAGCTGTTGTATGTATCAGTTTCATTAGCAGATTTGAACTACATATGGTACGCCTGAGTAGGAAACACAGTTATTTTTTTCAAGTCATCCTCATGGGTCTTGCTGTATTTTAGACTCTGGAAAGAAGAGCTTGCTTCATGCATTAAAACAGAGTGTGTTTCATGGATGAGAACTCTGGTCTGAATTTCCGTTCAGAAATGGAGTTAAACCCCAGGATCTGTGTCTTCCTACAAGCAAGAGTTCATTTCTGGTAAACTCAGTGAATTTTGGGCTCAAATGATTTTTCGCAGTTCACGAACCATACCCGATTCTCACTATTAACTAAAGAGGATTTATGTAAGAGGAGCTGTGGTCTGTATCAGTTTCATAAGCAGAGTTGAGCTACATATGGTCTGTATGAGTAGGAAACACAGTTATTTTTTTCAGGGCATGCTCATGGTTCTTGCTGTATTTTAGATTCTGGAAAGAAGAGCTTGCTTCTTGCATTAAAACAGGGTGCGTTTCATGGAGGAGAATTCTGGTCTGATTTTCACTTCAGAAACAGAGTTAAACAGCATGATCTGTGTCTTCCTACCAGCAAGAGTTCATTTCTGGTAAACCAAGTGAATTTTAGGCTCAAATGAAATTCCACAGTTCTAGAACCCAACGTGATTATCACTATTAACTAAAGAGCATGTGTAAGAGGAGCTGTGGTCTGTATCATTTCATAAGCAAAGTTGAACTGCATACGTTCAGTATGAGTAGGAAACACAGTTCTTTTTTTCTCGGCATACTCATTTTTTTTACTGTATTGTAGTCGCTGGATAGAAGAGGATGATTCTTGCCTTAAAACAGAGTTATTTTCAGGGATGAGAACTCTGGTTTGAATTTGCCTTCAGAAACGGAGTTAAACTCCAGGATCTGTGTCTTCCTACAAGCAAGAGTTCATTTCTGGTAAACACAGTGAATTTTGGGCTGAAATAATTTTTCGCAGTTCATGAATCCAACGCTATTCTCACTATTAACTGAAGAGCATTTATGTAAGATGAGCTGTGGTTTGTATCAGTTTCATAAGCAGAGTTGAACTACATATGGTCCGTAAAAGTAATAAACACAGTTCTTTTTTTCTGGGCATGCTCATGGTTCTTGCTATATTGGAGACGCTTTAAAGAAGAGCTTGCTTGTTCCATTAAAACAGAGTGTGTTTCATGGATGAGAAGTCTGGTCTGAATTTCCCTTCAGAAACGGAGTTTAACCCCATGATCTGTGTCTTCCTATAAGCAACAGTTCATTTCTGGTTAACCAAGTGAATTTTCTGCTCAAATGATTTTACACAGTTCTAGAACACAACGTGATTATCACTATTAACTTAAGAGCATTTATGTAAGAGGAGCTGTGGTCTGTATCAATTTCATAAGCAGAGTTGAACTACATATGGTCCGTATGAGTAGGAAAACAGTTCTTTTTTTCTTGGCATGCTCATGGTTCTTACTGTATTGGAGACCCTGGAAAGAAGAGGATGATTCATGCCTTAAAACAGAGTGTTTTTCAGGGATTAGAATTCTGGTCTGAATTTCCCTTCAGAAACGGAGTTAAATCCAAGGATCTGTGTCTTACTACAAGCAAGATTTCAGTTCTGGTAAAACCAGTGAATTTTGGGCTCAAATGATTTTTTGCAGTTCACGAACCCAACACTATTCCCACTATAACCTAAAGATCATTTATGTAAGAGGAGCTGTTGTATGTATCAGTTTCATTAGCAGATTTGAACTACATATGGTACGCCTGAGTAGGAAACACAGTTATTTTTTTCAAGTCATCCTCATGGGTCTTGCTGTATTTTAGACTCTGGAAAGAAGAGCTTGCTTCATGCATTAAAACAGAGTGTGTTTCATGGATGAGAACTCTGGTCTGAATTTCCGTTCAGAAATGGAGTTAAACCCCAGGATCTGTGTCTTCCTACAAGCAAGAGTTCATTTCTGGTAAACTCAGTGAATTTTGGGCTCAAATGATTTTTCGCAGTTCACGAACCATACCCGATTCTCACTATTAACTAAAGAGGATTTATGTAAGAGGAGCTGTGGTCTGTATCAGTTTCATAAGCAGAGTTGAGCTACATATGGTCTGTATGAGTAGGAAACACAGTTATTTTTTTCAGGGCATGCTCATGGTTCTTGCTGTATTTTAGATTCTGGAAAGAAGAGCTTGCTTCTTGCATTAAAACAGGGTGCGTTTCATGGAGGAGAATTCTGGTCTGATTTTCACTTCAGAAACAGAGTTAAACAGCATGATCTGTGTCTTCCTACCAGCAAGAGTTCATTTCTGGTAAACCAAGTGAATTTTCGGCTCAAATGAAATTCCACAGTTCTAGAACCCAACGTGATTATCACTATTAACTAAAGAGCATGTGTAAGAGGAGCTGTGGTCTGTATCATTTCATAAGCAAAGTTGAACTGCATACGTTCAGTATGAGTAGGAAACACAGTTCTTTTTTTCTCGGCATACTCATTTTTTTTACTGTATTGTAGTCGCTGGATAGAAGAGGATGATTCTTGCCTTAAAACAGAGTTATTTTCAGGGATGAGAACTCTGGTTTGAATTTGCCTTCAGAAACGGAGTTAAACTCCAGGATCTGTGTCTTCCTACAAGCAAGAGTTCATTTCTGGTAAACACAGTGAATTTTGGGCTGAAATAATTTTTCGCAGTTCATGAATCCAACGCTATTCTCACTATTAACTGAAGAGCATTTATGTAAGATGAGCTGTGGTTTGTATCAGTTTCATAAGCAGAGTTGAACTACATATGGTCCGTAAAAGTAATAAACACAGTTCTTTTTTTCTGGGCATGCTCATGGTTCTTGCTATATTGGAGACGCTTTAAAGAAGAGCTTGCTTGTTCCATTAAAACAGAGTGTGTTTCATGGATGAGAAGTCTGGTCTGAATTTCCCTTCAGAAACGGAGTTTAACCCCATGATCTGTGTCTTCCTATAAGCAACAGTTCATTTCTGGTTAACCAAGTGAATTTTCTGCTCAAATGATTTTACACAGTTCTAGAACACAACGTGATTATCACTATTAACTTAAGAGCATTTATGTAAGAGGAGCTGTGGTCTGTATCAATTTCATAAGCAGAGTTGGACTACATATGGTCCGTATGAGTAGGAAAACAGTTCTTTTTTTCTTGGCATGCTCATGGTTCTTACTGTATTGGAGACCCTGGAAAGAAGAGGATGATTCATGCCTTAAAACAGAGTGTTTTTCAGGGATTAGAATTCTGGTCTGAATTTCCCTTCAGAAACGGAGTTAAATCCAAGGATCTGTGTCTTACTACAAGCAAGATTTCAGTTCTGGTAAAACCAGTGAATTTTGGGCTCTAATGATTTTTTGCAGTTCACGAACCCAACACTATTCTCACTATAACCTAAAGATCATTTATGTAAGAGGAGCTGTTGTATGTATCAGTTTCATTAGCAGATTTGAACTACATATGGTACGCCTTAGTAGGAAACACAGTTATTTTTTTCAAGTCATCCTCATGGGTCTTGCTGTATTTTAGACTCTGGAAAGAAGAGCTTGCTTCATGCATTAAAACAGAGTGTGTTTCATGGATGAGAACTCTGGTCTGAATTTCCGTTCAGAAATGGAGTTAAACCCCAGGATCTGTGTCTTCCTACAAGCAAGAGTTCATTTCTGGTAAACTCAGTGAATTTTGGGCTCAAATGATTTTTCGCAGTTCACGAACCATACCCGATTCTCACTATTAACTAAAGAGGATTTATGTAAGAGGAGCTGTGGTCTGTATCAGTTTCATAAGCAGAGTTGAGCTACATATGGTCTGTATGAGTAGGAAACACAGTTATTTTTTTCAGGGCATGCTCATGGTTCTTGCTGTATTTTAGATTCTGGAAAGAAGAGCTTGCTTCTTGCATTAAAACAGGGTGCGTTTCATGGAGGAGAATTCTGGTCTGATTTTCACTTCAGAAACAGAGTTAAACAGCGTGATCTGTGTCTTCCTACCAGCAAGAGTTCATTTCTGGTAAACCAAGTGAATTTTCGGCTCAAATGAAATTCCACAGTTCTAGAACCCAACGTGATTATCACTATTAACTAAAGAGCATGTGTAAGAGGAGCTGTGGTCTGTATCATTTCATAAGCAAAGTTGAACTGCATATGTTCAGTATGAGTAGGAAACACAGTTCTTTTTTTCTCGGCATACTCATTTTTTTTACTGTATTGTAGTCGCTGGATAGAAGAGGATGATTCTTGCCTTAAAACAGAGTTATTTTCAGGGATGAGAACTCTGGTTTGAATTTGCCTTCAGAAACGGAGTTAAACTCCAGGATCTGTGTCTTCCTACAAGCAAGAGTTCATTTCTGGTAAACACAGTGAATTTTGGGCTGAAATAATTTTTCGCAGTTCATGAATCCAACGCTATTCTCACTATTAACTAAAGAGCATTTATGTAAGATGAGCTTTGGTTTGTATCAGTTTCATAAGCAGAGTTGAACTACATATGGTCCGTAAAAGTAATAAACACAGTTCTTTTTTTCTGGGCATGCTCATGGTTCTTGCTGTATTGGAGACGCTTTAAAGAAGAGCTTGCTTGTTCCATTAAAACAGAGTGTGTTTCATGGATGAGAAGTCTGGTCTGAATTTCCCTTCAGAAACGGAGTTTAACCCCATGATCTGTGTCTTCCTATAAGCAACAGTTCATTTCTGGTTAACCAAGTGAATTTTCTGCTCAAATGATTTTACACAGTTCTAGAACACAACGTGATTATCACTATTAACTTAAGAGCATTTATGTAAGAGGAGCTGTGGTCTGTATCAGTTTCATAAGCAGAGTTGGACTACATATGGTCCGTATGAGTAGGAAAACAGTTCTTTTTTTCTTGGCATGCTCATGGTTCTTACTGTATTGGAGACCCTGGAAAGAAGAGGATGATTCATGCCTTAAAACAGAGTGTTTTTCAGGGATGAGAATTCTGGTCTGAATTTCCCTTCTGAAACGGAGTTAAATCCAAGGATCTGTGTCTTCCTACAAGCAAGATTTCAGTTCTGGTAAAACCAGTGAATTTTGGGCTCAAATGATTTTTTGCAGTTCACGAACCCAACACTATTCTCACTATAACCTAAAGATCATTTATGTAAGAGGAGCTGTTGTATGTATCAGTTTCATTAGCAGATTTGAACTACATATGGTACGCCTGAGTAGGAAACACAGTTATTTTTTTCAGGTCATCCTCATGGGTCTTGCTGTATTTTAGACTCTGGAAAGAAGAGCTTGCTTCATGCATTAAAACAGAGTGTGTTTCATGGATGAGAACTCTGGTCTGAATTTCCGTTCAGAAATGGAGTTAAACCCCAGGATCTGTGTCTTCCTACAAGCAAGAGTTCATTTCTGGTAAACTCAGTGAATTTTGGGCTCAAATGATTTTTCGCAGTTCACGAACCATACCCGATTCTCACTATTAACTAAAGAGGATTTATGTAAGAGGAGCTGTGGTCTGTATCAGTTTCATAAGCAGAGTTGAGCTACATATGGTCTGTATGAGTAGGAAACACAGTTATTTTTTTCAGGGCATGCTCATGGTTCTTGCTGTATTTTAGATTCTGGAAAGAAGAGCTTGCTTCTTGCATTAAAACAGGGTGCGTTTCATGGATGAGAATTCTGGTCTGATTTTCACTTCAGAAACAGAGTTAAACAGCATGATCTGTGTCTTCCTACCAGCAAGAGTTCATTTCTGGTAAACCAAGTGAATTTTAGGCTCAAATGAAATTCCACAGTTCTAGAACCCAACGTGATTATCACTATTAACTAAAGAGCATGTGTAAGAAGAGCTGTGGTCTGTATCATTTCATAAGCAAAGTTGAACTGCATACGTTCAGTATGAGTAGGAAACACAGTTCTTTTTTTCTCGGCATACTCATTTTTCTTACTGTATTGTAGTCGCTGGATAGAAGAGGATGATTCTTGCCTTAAAACAGAGTTATTTTCAGGGATGAGAACTCTGGTTTGAATTTGCCTTCAGAAACGGAGTTAAACTCCAGGATCTGTGTCTTCCTACAAGCAAGAGTTCATTTCTGGTAAACACAGTGAATTTTGGGCTGAAATAATTTTTCGCAGTTCATGAATCCAACGCTATTCTCACTATTAACTGAAGAGCATTTATGTAAGATGAGCTGTGGTTTGTATCAGTTTCATAAGCAGAGTTGAACTACATATGGTCCGTAAAAGTAATAAACACAGTTCTTTTTTTCTGGGCATGCTCATGGTTCTTGCTATATTGGAGACGCTTTAAAGAAGAGCTTGCTTGTTCCATTAAAACAGAGTGTGTTTCATGGATGAGAAGTCTGGTCTGAATTTCCCTTCAGAAACGGAGTTTAACCCCATGATCTGTGTCTTCCTATAAGCAACAGTTCATTTCTGGTTAACCAAGTGAATTTTCTGCTCAAATGATTTTACACAGTTCTAGAACACAACGTGATTATCACTATTAACTTAAGAGCATTTATGTAAGTGGAGCTGTGGTCTGTATCAGTTTCATAAGCAGAGTTGGACTACATATGGTCCGTAAGAGTAGGAAACACAGTTCTTTTTTTCTTGGCATGCTCATGGTTCTTACTGTATTGGAGACCCTGGAAAGAAGAGGATGATTCATGCCTTAAAACAGAGTGTTTTTCAGGGATTAGAATTCTGGTCTGAATTTCCCTTCAGAAACGGAGTTAAATCCAAGGATCTGTGTCTTCCTACAAGCAAGATTTCAGTTCTGGTAAAACCAGGGAATTTTTGGCTCAAATGATTTTTCGCAGTTCACGAACCCAATGCTATTCTCACTATAAACTAAAGATCATTTATGTAAGAGGAGTTGTTGTATGTATCAGTTTCATTAGCAGATTTGAACTACATATGGTCCGCCTGAGTAGGAAACACAGTTATTTTTTTCAGGTCATCCTCATGGGTCTTGCTGTATTTTAGACTCTGGAAAGAAGAGCTTGCTTCATGCATTAAAACAGAGTGTGTTTCATGGATGAGAACTCTGGTCTGAATTTCCGTTCAGAAATGGAGTTAAACCCCAGGATCTGTGTCTTCCTACAAGCAAGAGTTCATTTCTGGTAAACTCAGTGAATTTTGGGCTCAAATGATTTTTCGCAGTTCACGAACCATACCCTATTCTCACTATTAACTAAAGAGGATTTATGTAAGAGGAGCTGTGGTTTGTATCAGTTTCATAAGCAGAGTTGAGCTACATATGGTCTGTATGAGTAGGAAACACAGTTATTTTTTTCAGGGCATGCTCATGGTTCTTGCTGTATTTTAGATGCTGGAAAGAAGAGCTTGCTTCTTGCATTAAAACAGGGTGCGTTTCATGGATGAGAATTCTGGTCTCATTTTCACTTCAGAAACAGAGTTAAACAGCATGATCTGTGTCTTCCTACCAGCAAGAGTTCATTTCTGGTAAACCAAGTGAATTTTCGGCTCAAATGAAATTCCACAGTTCTAGAACCCAACGTGATTATCACTATTAACTAAAGAGCATTTATGTAAGAGGAGCTGTGGTCTGTATCATTTCATAAGCAGAGTTGAACTACATATGTGCAGTATGAGTATGAAACACACTTCTTTTTTTCTCGGCATGCTCGTTTTTCCTACTGTATTGGAGACACTGTGTAGAAGAGGATGATTCTTTCCTTAAAACAGAGTTATTTTCAGGGATGAGAACTGTGGTCTGAATTTGCCTTCAGAAACGGCGTTTAACTCCAGGATCTGTGTCTTCCTACAAGCAAGAGCTCATTTCTGGTATACCACTTGAATTTTCGCCTCAAATGATTTTACACAGTTCTAGAACACAACGCGATTTTCACTATTAACTAAAGAGCATTTATGTAAGAGGAGCTGTGGTCTGTATCAGTTTCATAAACAGGGTTGAACTACATGTGGTCCGTATGAGTAGGAAACACAGTTCTTTTTTTCTGGCCATGCTCATGGTTCTTGCTGTATTAGAGATGCTAGAAAGAAGAGCTTCCTTCTTGCGTTAAAACAGAGTGTGTTTCATGTATGAGAACACTGCTCTGTATTTCCCTTCAGATACGGAGCTAAACCACAGGATCTGTGTCTTAATACAAGCAAGAGTTCATTTCTGGTAAACCAAGTGAATTTTGGGCTCAAATGATTTTACACTGTTCACGAACCCAACATGATTCTCACTATAAACTAAGGAGCATTTATGTAAGTGGAAATGTGGTTTGTATCAGTTTCATAAGCAGGGTTGAACTACATATTGTCCGTATGAGTTCGAAACACAGTTTTTTGTTTTTTTTTTCTGGGCTTGCTCATAGTTCTTGCTGTATTGGAGACTCTTGAAGGAAGAGCTTGCTTCTAGCGCTAAAACAGAGTGTGTTTCATGGATGAGAACACAGCTCTGAATTTCCCCTCAAAAATGGAGTTAAACCACAGGATCTGTGTTTTGCTACAGGCAAGGGTTCATTTCTGGTAATCCAAGTGAATTTGGGGCTGAAATGATTTTACACAGTTCATGAACCCTACGCGATTCTCACTATAAACTAAAGAGCATTTACGTAAGTGGAGCTGTGGTTTGTATCAGTTTCATAAGCAGAGTTGAACTACATCTGGTCCATATGAGTAGGAAACACAGTTCTTTTTTTCTGGGCATGCTCATGGTTCTTGCTGTATTAGAGATGCTGGAAAGAAGAGCTTGCTTCTTGCTTTCAAACAGAGTGTGTTTCATGGATGAGAACACTGCTCTGAATTTCCCTTAAGAAACGGAGTTAAACCACAGTATCTGTGTCTTACTACAAGCAAGAGTTCATTTCTGGTAAACAAGGAGAATTTTGGGCTCCAATGGTTTTACACAGTTCACGAACCCAAGGCGATTCTCACAATTAACTAAAGAGCATTTATGTAATTGGAGCTGTGGTTAGTATCAGTTTCATAAGTAGAGTTGAACTACATATGGTCCGTTTGTGAAGAAAATACTGTTTTTTTTTTCTGGGCATGCTCATGGTTCTTGCTGTATTAGAGATGCTCGAAAGAAGAGCTGCCTTCTTGCATTAAAACAGAGTGTGTTTCATGTATGAGAACACTGCTCTGTATTTCCCTTCAGAAAGGGAGCTAAACCACAGGATATGTGTCTTTGTACAAGCAAGAGTTCATTTCTGGTAAACCAAGTAAATTTTGGGCTCAAATGATTTTACACATTTCATGAACCCAACGCAATTCTCACTATTACTAAAGAGCATTTAAGTAAGAGGAGCTTTGGTTTGTTGCAATTTCATAAGCAGAGTTGAACTACATATGGTGCGTATGAGTAGGAAACACAGTTCTTTTTTTCTGGGCATGCTCATTTTTCTTGCTGTATTTTAGACGCTGGAAAGAAGAGCTTGCTTCTTGCATTAAAACAGAGTGTATTTCATGGATGAGAACTCTGGTCTGCATTTCCCTTCAGAAACGGAGTTAAAGCCCATGATCTGTGTCTTCCTACAAGCAAGAGTTCATTTGTGGTAAACCAAGTGAATTTTTGGCTCAAAAGATTTACACAGTTCTAGAACTCATCGCGATTATCACTATTAACTAAAGAGCATTTATGTAAGAGGAGCTGTGGTTTGTGACAGTTTCATAAGCAGAGTTGAACTACATATGGTCCGTATGAGTAAGAAACACAGTTCTTTTTTTTCTGGGCATGCTCATGGTTCTTGATCTATTGGTGACACTTTAATGAAGAGCTTGCTTCTTCCATTAAAACAGAGTGTGTTTCATGGATGAGAACTCTGTTCTGAATTTCCCTTCAGAAACAGAGTTAAACTCCAGGATCTGTGTCTTCCTACAAGCAAGAGCTCATTTCTGGTATACCACTTGAATTTTCGCCTCAAATGATTTTACACAGTTCTAGAACACAACGCGATTTTCACTATTAACTAAAGAGCATTTATGTAAGAGGAGCTGTGGTCTGTATCAGTTTCATAAGCAGGGTTGAACTACATGTGGTCCCTATGAGTAGGAAACACAGTTCTTTTTTTCTGGGCATGCTCATGATTCTTGCTGTATTAGAGATGCTGGAAAGAAGAGCTTACTTCTTGCGTTCAAACAGAGTGTGTTTCATGGATGAGAACACTGCTCTGAATTTCCCCTCAGAAACGGAGTTAAACCACAGTATCTGTGTCTTACTACAAGCAAGAGTTCATTTCTGGTAAACAAGGAGAATTTTGGGCTCCAATGGTTTTACACAGTACACGAACCCAAGGCGATTCTCACAATTAACTAAAGAGCATTTATGTAATTGGAGCTGTTTTCAGTAACAGTTTCATAAGTAGAGTTGAACTACATATTGTCCGTATGAGTAGGAAACACAGTCCTTTTTTTCTGGCCATGCTCATGGTTCTTGCTGTATTAGAGATGTTAGAAAGAAGAGCTTCTTTCTTGCGTTAAAACAGAGTGTGTATCATGTATGAGAACACTGCTCTGTATTTCCCTTCAGATACGGAGCTAAACCACAGGATCTGTGTCTTAATACAAGCAAGAGTTCATTTCTGGTAAACCAAGTGAATTTTGGGCTCAAGTGATTTTACACTGTTCACGAACCCAACATGATTCTCACTATAAACTAAGGAGCATTTTTTAGTGGAAATGTGGTTTGTATCAGTTTCATAAGCAGGGTTGAACTACATATTGTCCGTATGAGTTCGAAACACAGTTTTTTGTTTTTTGTTTTTTTCTGGGCTTGCTCATAGTTCTTGCTGTATTGGAGACTCTTGAAGGAAGAGCTTGCTTCTAGCGCTAAAACAGAGTGTGTTTCATGGATGAGAACACAGCTCTGAATTTCCCCTCAAAAATGGAGTTAAACCACAGGATCTGTGTTTTGCTACAGGCAAGGGTTCATTTCTGGTAAACCAAGTGAATTTGGGGCTGAAATGATTTTACACAGTTCATGAACCCAACGCGATTCTCACTATTAACTAAAGAGCATTTATGTAAGTGGAGCTGTGGTTTGTATCAGTTTCATAAGCAGAGTTGAACTACATCTGGTCCATATGAGTAGGAAACACAGTTCTTTTTTTCTGGGCATGCTCATGGTTCTTGCTGTATTAGAGATGCTGGAAAGAAGAGCTTGCTTCTTGCTTTCAAACAGAGTGTGTTTCATGGATGAGAACGCTGCTCTTAATTTCCCTTAAGAAACGGAGTTAAACCACAGTATCTGTATCTTACTACAAGCAAGAGTTCATTTCTGGTAAACAAGGAGAATTTTGGGCTCCAATGGTTTTACACAGTTCACGAACCCAAGGCGATTCTCACAATTAACTAAAGAGCATTTATGTAATTGGAGCTGTGTTTAGTATCAGTTTCATAAGTAGAGTTGAACTACATATGGTCCGTTTGAGAAGGAAATACATTTTTTTTTCTGGGCATGCTCATGGTTCTTGCTGTATTAGAGATGCTCGAAAGAAGAGCTTCCTTCTTGCATTAAAACAGAGTGTGTTTCATGTATGAGAACACTGCTCTGTATTTCCCTTCAGAAAGGGAGCTAAACCACAGGATCTGTGTCTTTGTACAAGCAAGAGTTCATTTCTGGTAAACCAAGTGAATTTTGGGCTCAAATGATTTTACACATTTCACGAACCCGAAGCAATTCTCACTATTACTAAAGAGCATTTATGTAAGAGGAGCTTTGGTTTGTTGCAATTTCATAAGCAGGGTTGAACTACATGTGGTCCCTATGAGTAGGAAACACAGTTCTTTTTTTCTGGGCATGCTCATGATTCTTGCTGTATTAGAGATGCTGGAAAGAAGAGCTTACTTCTTGCGTTCAAACAGAGTGTGTTTCATGGATGAGAACACTGCTCTGAATTTCCCCTCAGAAACGGAGTTAAACCACAGTATCTGTGTCTTACTACAAGCAAGAGTTCATTTCTGGTAAACAAGGAGAATTTTGGGCTCCAATGGTTTTACACAGTACACGAACCCAAGGCGATTCTCACAATTAACTAAAGAGCATTTATGTAATTGGAGCTGTTTTCAGTAACAGTTTCATAAGTAGAGTTGAACTACATATTGTCCGTATGAGTAGGAAACACAGTCCTTTTTTTCTGGCCATGCTCATGGTTCTTGCTGTATTAGAGATGTTAGAAAGAAGAGCTTCTTTCTTGCGTTAAAACAGAGTGTGTATCATGTATGAGAACACTGCTCTGTATTTCCCTTCAGATACGGAGCTAAACCACAGGATCTGTGTCTTAATACAAGCAAGAGTTCATTTCTGGTAAACCAAGTGAATTTTGGGCTCAAGTGATTTTACACTGTTCACGAACCCAACATGATTCTCACTATAAACTAAGGAGCATTTTTTAGTGGAAATGTGGTTTGTATCAGTTTCATAAGCAGGGTTGAACTACATATTGTCCGTATGAGTTCGAAACACAGTTTTTTGTTTTTTGTTTTTTTCTGGGCTTGCTCATAGTTCTTGCTGTATTGGAGACTCTTGAAGGAAGAGCTTGCTTCTAGCGCTAAAACAGAGTGTGTTTCATGGATGAGAACACAGCTCTGAATTTCCCCTCAAAAATGGAGTTAAACCACAGGATCTGTGTTTTGCTACAGGCAAGGGTTCATTTCTGGTAAACCAAGTGAATTTGGGGCTGAAATGATTTTACACAGTTCATGAACCCAACGCGATTCTCACTATTAACTAAAGAGCATTTATGTAAGTGGAGCTGTGGTTTGTATCAGTTTCATAAGCAGAGTTGAACTACATCTGGTCCATATGAGTAGGAAACACAGTTCTTTTTTTCTGGGCATGCTCATGGTTCTTGCTGTATTAGAGATGCTGGAAAGAAGAGCTTGCTTCTTGCTTTCAAACAGAGTGTGTTTCATGGATGAGAACGCTGCTCTTAATTTCCCTTAAGAAACGGAGTTAAACCACAGTATCTGTATCTTACTACAAGCAAGAGTTCATTTCTGGTAAACAAGGAGAATTTTGGGCTCCAATGGTTTTACACAGTTCACGAACCCAAGGCGATTCTCACAATTAACTAAAGAGCATTTATGTAATTGGAGCTGTGTTTAGTATCAGTTTCATAAGTAGAGTTGAACTACATATGGTCCGTTTGAGAAGGAAATACATTTTTTTTTCTGGGCATGCTCATGGTTCTTGCTGTATTAGAGATGCTCGAAAGAAGAGCTTCCTTCTTGCATTAAAACAGAGTGTGTTTCATGTATGAGAACACTGCTCTGTATTTCCCTTCAGAAAGGGAGCTAAACCACAGGATCTGTGTCTTTGTACAAGCAAGAGTTCATTTCTGGTAAACCAAGTGAATTTTGGGCTCAAATGATTTTACACATTTCACGAACCCGAAGCAATTCTCACTATTACTAAAGAGCATTTATGTAAGAGGAGCTTTGGTTTGTTGCAATTTCATAAGCAGAGTTGAACTACATATGGTGCGTATGAGTAGGAAACACAGTTCTTTTTTTCTGGGCATGCTCATTTTTCTTGCTGTATTTTAGACGCTGGAAAGAAGAGCTTGCTTCTTGCATTAAAACAGAGTGTATTTCATGGATGAGAACTCTGGTCTGCATTTCCCTTCAGAAACGGAGTTAAAGCCCATGATCTGTGTCTTCCTACAAGCAAGAGTTCATTTGTGGTAAACCAAGTGAATTTTTGGCTCAAAAGATTTACACAGTTCTAGAACTCATCGCGATTATCACTATTAACTAAAGAGCATTTATGTAAGAGGAGCTGTGGTTTGTGACAGTTTCATAAGCAGAGTTGAACTACATATGGTCCGTATGAGTAAGAAACACAGTTCTTTTTTTTCTGGGCATGCTCATGGTTCTTGATCTATTGGTGACACTTTAATGAAGAGCTTGCTTCTTCCATTAAAACAGAGTGTGTTTCATGGATGAGAACTCTGTTCTGAATTTCCCTTCAGAAACAGAGTTAAACTCCAGGATCTGTGTCTTCCTACAAGCAAGAGCTCATTTCTGGTATACCACTTGAATTTTCGCCTCAAATGATTTTACACAGTTCTAGAACACAACGCGATTTTCACTATTAACTAAAGAGCATTTATGTAAGAGGAGCTGTGGTCTGTATCAGTTTCATAAGCAGGGTTGAACTACATGTGGTCCCTATGAGTAGGAAACACAGTTCTTTTTTTCTGGGCATGCTCATGATTCTTGCTGTATTAGAGATGCTGGAAAGAAGAGCTTACTTCTTGCGTTCAAACAGAGTGTGTTTCATGGATGAGAACACTGCTCTGAATTTCCCCTCAGAAACGGAGTTAAACCACAGTATCTGTGTCTTACTACAAGCAAGAGTTCATTTCTGGTAAACAAGGAGAATTTTGGGCTCCAATGGTTTTACACAGTACACGAACCCAAGGCGATTCTCACAATTAACTAAAGAGCATTTATGTAATTGGAGCTGTTTTCAGTAACAGTTTCATAAGTAGAGTTGAACTACATATTGTCCGTATGAGTAGGAAACACAGTCCTTTTTTTCTGGCCATGCTCATGGTTCTTGCTGTATTAGAGATGTTAGAAAGAAGAGCTTCTTTCTTGCGTTAAAACAGAGTGTGTATCATGTATGAGAACACTGCTCTGTATTTCCCTTCAGATACGGAGCTAAACCACAGGATCTGTGTCTTAATACAAGCAAGAGTTCATTTCTGGTAAACCAAGTGAATTTTGGGCTCAAGTGATTTTACACTGTTCACGAACCCAACATGATTCTCACTATAAACTAAGGAGCATTTTTTAGTGGAAATGTGGTTTGTATCAGTTTCATAAGCAGGGTTGAACTACATATTGTCCGTATGAGTTCGAAACACAGTTTTTTGTTTTTTGTTTTTTTCTGGGCTTGCTCATAGTTCTTGCTGTATTGGAGACTCTTGAAGGAAGAGCTTGCTTCTAGCGCTAAAACAGAGTGTGTTTCATGGATGAGAACACAGCTCTGAATTTCCCCTCAAAAATGGAGTTAAACCACAGGATCTGTGTTTTGCTACAGGCAAGGGTTCATTTCTGGTAAACCAAGTGAATTTGGGGCTGAAATGATTTTACACAGTTCATGAACCCAACGCGATTCTCACTATTAACTAAAGAGCATTTATGTAAGTGGAGCTGTGGTTTGTATCAGTTTCATAAGCAGAGTTGAACTACATCTGGTCCATATGAGTAGGAAACACAGTTCTTTTTTTCTGGGCATGCTCATGGTTCTTGCTGTATTAGAGATGCTGGAAAGAAGAGCTTGCTTCTTGCTTTCAAACAGAGTGTGTTTCATGGATGAGAACGCTGCTCTTAATTTCCCTTAAGAAACGGAGTTAAACCACAGTATCTGTATCTTACTACAAGCAAGAGTTCATTTCTGGTAAACAAGGAGAATTTTGGGCTCCAATGGTTTTACACAGTTCACGAACCCAAGGCGATTCTCACAATTAACTAAAGAGCATTTATGTAATTGGAGCTGTGTTTAGTATCAGTTTCATAAGTAGAGTTGAACTACATATGGTCCGTTTGAGAAGGAAATACATTTTTTTTTCTGGGCATGCTCATGGTTCTTGCTGTATTAGAGATGCTCGAAAGAAGAGCTTCCTTCTTGCATTAAAACAGAGTGTGTTTCATGTATGAGAACACTGCTCTGTATTTCCCTTCAGAAAGGGAGCTAAACCACAGGATCTGTGTCTTTGTACAAGCAAGAGTTCATTTCTGGTAAACCAAGTGAATTTTGGGCTCAAATGATTTTACACATTTCACGAACCCAAAGCAATTCTCACTATTACTAAAGAGCATTTATGTAAGAGGAGCTTTGGTTTGTTGCAATTTCATAAGCAGAGTTGAACTACATATGGTGCGTATGAGTAGGAAACACAGTTCTTTTTTTCTGGGCATGCTCATTGTTCTTGCTGTATTTTAGACGCTGGAAAGAAGAGCTTGCTTCTTGCATTAAAACAGAGTTTGTTTCAGGGATGAGAACTCTGGTCTGAATTTCCCTTCTGAAACAGAGTTAAACCCCATGATCTGTGTCTTCATACAAGCAAGAGTTCATTTCTGGTAAACCAAGTGAATTTTCGGCTCATATGTTTTTTTGCAGTTCAGGAACCCTACACTATTCTCACTATTAACTAAAGAGGATTTATGTAAGAGGAGGTGTGTTCTATATCAGTTTCATAGCAGAGTTGGACTACATATGGTCCTTATGAGTAGGAAACACAGTTCTTTTTTTCTGGGCATGCTCATGGTTCTTGCTGTATTAGAGATACTGGAAAGAAGAGCTTGCTTCTTGCTTTCAAACAGAGTGTGTTTCATGGATGAGAACGCTGCTCTTAATTTCCCTTAAGAAACGGAGTTAAACCACAGTATCTGTATCTTACTACAAGCAAGAGTTCATTTCTGGTAAACAAGGAGAATTTTGGGCTCCAATGGTTTTACACAGTTCACGAACCCAAGGCGATTCTCACAATTAACTAAAGAGCATTTATGTAATTGGAGCTGTGTTTAGTATCAGTTTCATAAGTAGAGTTGAACTACATATGGTCCGTTTGAGAAGGAAATACAGTTTTTTTTTCTGGGCATGCTCATTGTTCTTGCTGTATTAGAGATGCTCGAAAGAAGAGCTTCCTTCTTGCATTAAAACAGAGTGTGTTTCATGTATGAGAACACTGCTCTGTATTTCCCTTCAGAAAGGGAGCTAAAACACAGGATCTGTGTCTTTGTACAAGCAAGAGTTCATTTCTGGTAAACCAAGTGAATTTTGGGCTCAAATGATTTTACACATTTCACGAACCCAAAGCAATTCTCACTATTACTAAAGAGCATTTATGTAAGAGGAGCTTTGGTTTGTTGCAATTTCATAAGCAGAGTTGAACTACATATGGTGCGTATGAGTAGGAAACACAGTTCTTTTTTTCTGGGCATGCTCATTGTTCTTGCTGTATTTTAGACGCTGGAAAGAAGAGCTTGCTTCTTGCATTAAAACAGAGTTTGTTTCAGGGATGAGAACTCTGGTCTGAATTTCCCTTCTGAAACAGAGTTAAACCCCATGATCTGTGTCTTCATACAAGCAAGAGTTCATTTCTGGTAAACCAAGTGAATTTTCGGCTCATATGTTTTTTTGCAGTTCAGGAACCCTACACTATTCTCACTATTAACTAAAGAGGATTTATGTAAGAGGAGGTGTGTTCTATATCAGTTTCATAGCAGAGTTGGACTACATATGGTCCTTATGAGTAGGAAACACAGTTCTTTTTTTCTCGGTATGTTCATGTTTCTTACTGTATTGGAGATGCTGGATAGAAGAGGATGATGCTTGCCTTAAAACTGAGTTATTTTCAGGGATGAGAACTCTGGTCTGAATTTGCCTTCAGAAACAGAGTTAAACTCCAGGATCTGTGTCTTCCTAACAAGCAAGAGTTCATTTCTGGTAAACCAAGTGAAATTTTGGCTCAAATGATTTTACGCAATTCTAGAACACAACACGATTTGCATTATTAACTAAAGAGCATTTATGTAAGAGCAGCTGTGGTCTGTATCAGTTTCATAAGCAGAGTTGGACTACATATGGTCCGTAATTGTAGGAAACACAGTTCTTTTTTTCTTTGCATGTTCATGGTTCTTACTCTATTGGAGACCCTGGCAAGAAGAGGAAGATTCATGCCTTAAAACAGAGTGTTTTTCAGGTATGAGAATTCGGGTCTGAATTTCCCTACAGAAACGGAGTTAAACCCCAGGATCTGTGTCTTCCAACAAGCAAGAGTTAAGTTCTGGTAAACCCAGTGAATTTTTGGCTCATAAGATTTTTTGCAGTTCACGAACACAACGCTATTATCACTATTAACTAAAGAGCATTTATGTAAGAGGAGCTGTGGTTTGTATCAGTTTCATAAGCAGAGTTTAACTACACATGGTCCCCATGAGTAGGAAAAACAGTTCTTTTTTTCAGGGCATGCTCATGGTTATTGCTGTATTTTAGTCTCTGCAAAGAAGAGCTAGCTTGCTTCTTTTGTTAAATCAGAGTGTGTTTCAGGGATGAGAACTCTGGTCTGAATTTCCGTTCAGAAACGGAGTTAAACCCCATGATCTGTGTCTTCCTACAAGCAAGAGTTCTTTTATGGTAAATCAAGTGAATTTTCGGCTCAAAAGGTTTTACACAGTACTAGAACCCAACGCGATTATCACTATTAACTAAAGAGCATATATGTAAGAGGAGCTGTGGTTTGTATCAGTTTCATAAGCAGAGTTGAACTACATATGGTCCCTATGAATAGGAAACACAGTTCTTTTTTTCAGGCCATGCTCATGTTTCTTGCTGTATTTTAGACTCTGGAAAGAAGAGCTTACTTTTTCGTTAAAACAGAGTGTGTTTCAGGGATGAGAACTCTGGTCTGAATTTCCCTTCAGAAACGGAGTTAATCCACAGGATCTGTGTCTTCCTACAAGCAAGAGTTCATTTCTGGTAAACCCAGTGAATTTTGGGCTCAAATGATTTTTCGCAGTTTACGAACCCAACATGATTATCACTATTAACTAAAGAGCATTTCTGTAAGAGGAGCTGTGGTTTGTATCAGTTTCATAAGCAGAGTTGAACTACATATGGAAGGTATGAGTAGGAAACACAGTTCTTTTTTTCTCGGCATGCTCATGGTTCTTGCTGTATTGGAGACGCTGGAAAGAAGAGCTTGCTTCTTGCATTAAAACAGAATGTGTTTCATGGATGAGACTCTGGTCTGAATTTCCGTTCAGAAACAGAGTTAAACCCCATGATCTGTGTCTTCCTACAAGCTAGAGTTCATTTCTGGGAAACCAAGTGAATTTTGGGCTCAAAAGATTTTACACCATTCTAGAACCCAACGCGATTATCACTATTAACTAAAGATCATTACTGTAAGAGGAGCTGTGGTTTATATCAGTTTCATAAGCAGAGTTGAACTACATATGGATGGTATGAGTAGGAAACACAGATCTTATTTTCTTGGTATTCTCATGGTTCTTACTGTATTGGAGACCCTGGAAAGGAGAAGACGATTCATACCTTAAAACAGAGTGTTTCTCAGGGATGAGAATTCTTGTCTGAATTTCCCCTCAGAATCAGAGTAAAACCCCAGTATCTGTGTCTTCCTATAAAAGAGTGCTTTTCTGGTTAACCCAGTCAATTTTGGCTCAAATAATTTTTGAAGTTCTGGAACCCAACTCGATTCTCACTATTAACAAAAGAGCATTTATGTAAGAGGAGCAGTCGTTTGTATCAGTTTCATAAGCAGAGTTGAACTACATATGGTCCGTATGAGTAGGACACACAGTTCATTTTTTCTGGGCATGCTCATGGTTTTTGCTGTATTGGAGACACTGGAAAGAAGAGCTTGCTTCTTGCATTAAAACAGGGTGTGTTTCATGGATGAGAATTCTGGTCTGAATTTCCCTTCAGAAACGGAGTTAAACCCCATGATCTGTGTCTTCCTACCAGCAAGAGATCATTTCTGGTAAACCAAGTGAATTTTCCACTAAAATGATTTTACACAGTTCTAGAACACAACGCGATTATCACTATTAACTAAAGAGCATTTATGTAAGAGGAGCTGTGGTTTGTATCAGTTTCATAAGCAGAGTTGGACTACATATGGAACGTATGAGTAGGAAACACAGATCTTTTTTTCTTTCATGCTCATTGTTCTTACTGTATTGGAGACCCTGAAAAGAAGAGGATGAATCATGCCTTAAAAAAGAATGTTTTTCAGGGATGAGAATTCTGGTCTGAATTTCCCCTCAGAAGCGGAGTTAAACCTCAGGATCTGTGTCTTCCTATAAGCAAGATTTCAGTTCTGGTAAACCCAGTGAATTTTGGGCTCAAATGATTTTTTGCAGTTCACGAACCCAACGCTATTCTCACTATTAACTAAAGAAGATTTATATAATTGGAGCTGTGGTTTGTATCAGTTTCATAAGCAGAGTTGAACTACATATGGTCCGCATGAGTAGGAAACACAGTTCTTTTTTTCTGGGCATGCTTGTGTTTCTTACTATATTGGAGACGCTGGAAAGAAGAGGATGATTCTTGCGTTAAAACACAGTGTTTTTCAGGGATGAGAACTCTGTTCTGAATTTGCCTTCAGAAACGGGGTTAAACACCAGGATCAGTGTCTTCCTACAAGCAAGAGTTCATTTCTTGTAAACCAAGTGAATTTTCGGCTCAAATGTCTTGACACAGTTGTGGAACCCAACGCGATTATCACTACTAACTTAAGAGAATTTATGTAAGAGGAGCTGTGGTCTGTATCAGTTTCATAAGCAGAGTTGGACTAAATATGGTCCGTATGAGTAGGAAACACAGTTCTTTTTTTCTTGGCATGCTCATGGTTCTTACTGTATTGGAGACCCTGGAAAGAAAAGGATGATTCATGGCTTAAAACAGAGTGTTTTTCAGGGATGAGAACTCTGGTCTGAATTTCCTTTCAGAAACGGAGTTATATCCCAGGATCTGTGTTTTCCTACAAGCAAGAGTTCTGTTCTGGGAAAACCAGTGAATTTTGGGCTCAAATGATTTTTAGCAGTTCACCAACCCAACGCTATTCTCACTATTAACTAAAGAAGATTTATGTAATTGGAGCTGTGGTTTGTATCAGTTTCATAAGCAGTGTTGTACTACATATGGTCTGCATGAGTAGGAAACACAGTTATTTTTTTCTTGGCATGCTCATATTTCTTACTATATTGGAGACGCTCGAAAGAAGAGGATGATTTTTGCCTTAAATCAGAGTGTTTTTCAGGTACGAGAACTCTGGTTTGAAATTGCCTTCAGAAACAGAGTTCCACCCCAGGAACTGTGTGTTCCTACAAGCAAGAGTTCAGTTCTGGTAAACCCAGTGAATTTTGGTCTCAAATGGTTTTTCGCAGTTCACGAACCGAACGCAATTCTCACTATTAACTAAAGAGCATTTATGTAAGAGGAGGTGTTTTCTGTATCAGTTTCATAAGCGGAGTTGAACTACCTATAGTCCGTATGAATAGGAAACACAGTTCTTTTTTTCAGGCCATGCTCATGGTTCTTGCTGTATTTTAGACTCTGGAAAGAAGTGCTTGCTTCTTCGTTAAAACAGAGTGTGTTTCATGGATGAGAACTCTGTTGTGAATTTGCCTTCAAAACAGAGTTAACCTCCAGGATCAGTGTCTTCCTACAAGCAAGAATTCATTTATTGTAAACCAAGTGAATTTTCAGCTCAAATGACTTCACACAGTTGTAGAACCCAACGCGATTATCACTACTAACTAAAGAGCATTTATGTAAGAGGAGCTGTGGTTTGTATCAGTTTCATAAGCAGAGTTGGACTACATATGGAACGTATGAGTAGGAAACACAGATCTTTTTTTCTTGGCATGCCCATGGTTCTTACTGTATTGGAGACCCTGGAAAGAAGAGGGTGATTCATGCCTTAAAACAGAGTGTTTTTCAGGGATGAGAATTCTGGTCTGAATTTCCCCTCAGAAACGGATTTAAATTCCACGATCTGTGTCTTCCTAAAAGCAAGGTTTCAGTTCTGGTAAGCCCAGTGAATTTTGGGATCAAATGATTTTTCGCAGTTCACGAACCCAACGAGATGCTCACTATTATCTAAAGAGCTTTTATGTAAGAGGAGGTGTGGTTTGTATCAGTTTCACAAGCAGAGTTGAACTACATATGGTCGGTATGAGTAGGAAACACAGTTCTTTTTTTCTGTGCAGGCTCATGCTTCTTGCTGTATTGGAGACACTGGATAGAAGAACTTGCTTCTTGCATTAAAACAGAGTGTGTTTCATGGATGAGAACTCTGGTCTGAATTTCCCTTCAGAAAAGGAGTTAAACCCCATGATCTGTGTCTTCCTACAAACAAGAGTTCTTTTCTGGTAAACCAAGTGAATTTTCCACTAAAATGATTTTACACAGTTCTAGAACACAACGCGATTATCACTATTAACTAAAGAGCATTTATATAAGAGGAGCTGTGGTTTGTATCAGTTTCATAAGCAGAGTTGTACTACATATGGAACGTATGAGTAGGAAACACAGATCTTTTTTTCTTGGCATGCTCATTGTTCTTACTGTATTGGAGACCCTGGAAAGAAGAGGATGAATCATGCCTTAAAAAAGAGTGTTTTTCAGGGATGAGAATTCTGGTCTGAATTTCCCCTCAGAAACGGAGTTAAACCTCAGGATCTGTGTCTTCCTATAGGCAAGATTTCAGTTCTGGTAAACCCAGTGAATTTTGGGCTCAAATGATTTTTTGCAGTTCACGAACCCAACCAGATTCTCACTATTAACTAAAGAAGATTTATGTAATGGAGCTGTGGTTTGTATCAGTTTCATAAGCAGTGTTGTACTACATATGGGCTGTATGAGTAGGACACACAGTTCTTTTTTTCTCGGCATGCTCAAGGTTCTTGCTGTATCTTAGAATCTGGAAAGAAGAGATTGCTTCTTTGTTAAAACTGAGTGTGTTTCAGGGATGAGAACTCTGGTCTGTATTTCCCTTCAGAAACTGAGTTAAACCCCAAGATCTGTGTCTCCCTACAAGCAAGAGTTCATTTCTGGTAACCCAGTGAATTTTGGGCTGAAGTGATTTTTCACAGTTCACGAACCCAATAGGTTCTCACTATTAAGTAAAGGGCATTTATGTAAGAGGAGCTGTTATATGTATCAGTTTCAAAAGCAGAGTTGAACTACATATCGTCCGCATGAGTAGGAAACACAGTTATTTTTTTCAGGGCATGCTCATGTTTCTTACTATATTGGAGACGCTGGAAAGAAGAGGATGAATCTTGCCTTAAAACACAGTATTTTTCAGGGATGAGAACTCTGGACTGAATTTGCCTTCAGAAACAGAGTTAAACCCCAGAATCAGTGTCTTCCCACAAGCAAGAGTTCATTTCTGGTAAAGCCAGTGTATTTTGGTCTCAAATGATTTTTTGCAGTTCACGAACCCAACCAGATTCTCACTATTAACTAAAGAGCATTTATGTAAGAGGAGCTGTGGTTTGTATCAGTTTCATAAGCAGAGTTGAACTACATATTGTCCGTATGAGTAGGACACACAGTTCTTTTTTTCTCGGCATGCTCATGTTTCTTGCTGTATTTTAGAATCTGGAAAGAAGAGCTTGCTTCTTCGTTAAAACAGAGCGTGTTTCAGGGATGAGAACTCTGGTCTGAATTTCCCTTCCGAAATGGAGTTAAACCCCAGGATCTGTGTCTTCCTACAAGCAAGAGTTCATTTCTGGTAAACCCAGTGAATTTTGGGCTTAAGTGATTTTCACAGTTCACGAACCCTATGAGATTCTCTCTATTAAGTAAAGGGCATTTATGTAAGAGGAGCTGTTGTATGTATCAGTTTCATAAGCAGAGTTGAACTACATATGGTCCGCATGAGTAGGAAACACAGTTCTTTTTTCTGGGCATGCTCGTGTTTCTTATTATATTGGAAAGAAGAGGATGATTCTTGCGTTAAAACACAGTGTTTTTCAGGGATGAGAACTCTGTTCTGAATTTGCCTTCAGAAACGGGGATAAACCCCAGGATCAGTGTCTTCCTACATGCAAGAGTTCATTTCTTGTAAACCAAGTGAATTTTCGGCTCAAATGTCTTGACACAGTTGTAGAACCCAACGCGATTATCACTACTATCTTAAGAGAATTTATGTAAGAGGAGCTGTGGTCTGTATCAGTTTCATAAGCAGAGTTGGACTAAATATGGTCCGTATGAGTAGGAAACACAGTTCTTTTTTTCTTGGCATGCTCATGGTTCTTACTGTATTGGAGACCCTGGAAAGAAAAGGATGATTCATAGCTTAAAACAGAGTGTTTTTCAGGGATGAGAACTCTGGTCTGAATTTCCCTTCAGAAAAGGAATTATATCCCAGGATCTGTGTGTTCCTACAAGCAAGAGTTCAGTTCTGGGAAAACCAGTGAATTTTGGGCTCAAATGATTTTTCTCAGTTCACGAACCCAAAGCTATTCTCACTATTAACTAAAGAACATTTATGTAAGAGGAGGTGTTTTCTGTATCAGTTTCATAAGCGGAGTTGACCTACCTATAGTCCGTATGAATAGGAAACACAGTTCTTTTTTTCAGGCCATGCTCATGGTTCTTGCTGTATTTTAGACTCTGGAAAGAAGAGCTTGCTTCTTCGTTAAAACAGAGTGTGTTTCATGGATGAGAACTCTGTTCTGAATTTGCCTTCAAAACAGAGTTAACGTCCAGGATCAGTGTCTTCCTACAAGCAAGAGTTCATTTCTTGTAAACCAATTGAATTTTCAGCTCAAATGACTTCACACAGTTGTAGAACCCATCGCGATTATCACTACTAACTAAAGAGCATTTATGTAAGAGGAGCTGTGGTTTGTATCAGTTTCATAAGCAGAGTTGGACTACATATGGAACGTATGAGTAGGAAACACAGATCTTTTTTTCTTGGCATGCTCATGGTTCTTACTGTATTGGAGACCCTGGAAAGAAGAGGATGATTCATGCCTTAAAACAGAGTGTTTTTCAGGGATGAGAATTCTGGTCTGAATTTCCCCTCAGAAACGGAGTTAAACTCCACGATCTGTGTCTTCCTAAAAGCAAGGTTTCAGTTCTGGTAAGCCCAGTTAATTTTGGGCTCAAATGATTTTTCGCAGTTCACGAACCCAACGCGATTCTCACTATTATCGAAAGAGTTTTTATGTAAGAGGAGGTGTGGTTTGTATCAGTTTCACAAGCAGAGTTGAACTACATATGGTCGGTATGAGTAGGCAACACAATTCTTTTTCTCTGTGCAGGCTCATGCTTCTTGCTGTATTGGAGACACTGGATAGAAGAGCTTGCTTCTTGCATTAAAACAGAGTGTGTTTCATGGATGAGAACTCTGGTCTGAATTTCCCTTCAGAAACGGAGTTAAACCCCATGATCTGTGTCTTCCTACAAACAAGAGTTCATTTCTGGTAAACCAAGTGAATTTTCCACTAAAATGATTTTACACAGTTCTAGAACACAACGCGATTATCACTATTAACTAAAGAGCATTTATGTAAGAGGAGCTGTGGTTTGTATCAGTTTCATAAGCAGAGTTGGACTACGTATGGAACATATGAGTAGGAAACACAGATCTTTTTTTCTTGTCATGCTCATTGTTCTTACTGTATTGGAGACCCTGAAAAGAAGAGGATGAATCATGCCTTAAAAAAGAGTGTTTTTCAGGGATGAGAATTCTGGTCTGAATTTCCCCTCACAAGCGGAGTTAAACCTAAGGATCACGGTCTTCCTATAAGCAAGATTTCAGTTCTGGTAAACCCAGTGAATTTTGGGCTCAAATGATTTTTTGCAGTTCACGAACCCAACGCTATTCTCACTATTAACTAAAGAAGATTTATGTAATTGGAGCTGTGGTTTGTATCAGTTTCATAAGCAGTGTTGTACTACATATGGGCTGTATGAGTAGGACACACAGTTCTTTTTTTCTCGGCATGCTCAAGGTTCTTGCTGTATTTTAGAATCTGGAAAGAAGAGATTGCTTCTTTGTTAAAACTGAGTGTGTTTCAGGGATGAGAACTCTGGTCTGTATTTCCCTTCAGAAACTGAGTTAAACCCCAAGATCTGTGTCTCCCTACAAGCAAGAGTTCATTTCTGGTAAACCCAGTGAATTTTGGGCTGAAGTGTTTTTTCACAGTTCACGAACCCAATGAGATTCTCACTATTAAGTAAAGGGCATTTATGTAAGAGGAGCTGTTATATGTATCAGTTTCATAAGCAGAGTTGAACTACATATCGTCCGCATGAGTATGAAACACAGTTATTTTTTTCAGGGCATGCTCATGTTTCTTACTATATTGGAGACGCTGGAAAGAAGAGGATGATTCTTGCCTTAAAACACAATATTTTTCAGGGATGAGAACTCTGGACTGAATTTGCCTTCAGAAACGGCGTTAAACCCCAGAATCAGTGTCTTCCTACAAGCAAGAGTTCATTTCTGGTAAAGCCAGTGTATTTTGGTCTCAAATGATTTTTTGCAGTTCACGAACCCAACCTGATTCTCACTATTAACTAAAGAGCATTTATGTAAGAGGAGGTGTTTTCTGTATCAGTTTCATAAGCAGAGTTGAACTACCTATAGTCCGTATGAATAGGAAACACAGTTCTTTTTTTTTCAGGCCATGCTCATGGTTCCTGCTGTATTTTAGACTCTGCAAAGAAGAGCTTGTTTCTTTGTTAAAACAGAGTGTGTTTCAGGGATGAGAACTCTGGTCTGAATTTCCCCTCAGAAATGGAGTTAAACCCCAGGATCTGTGTCTTCCTACAAGCAAGAGTTCATTTCTGGTAAAGCCATTGTATTTTGGGCTCAAATGATTTTTCGCAGTTCACGAACCCAACCTGATTCTCACTATTAACTAAAGAGCATTTATGTAAGAGGAGTTGTGGTTTGTATCACTTTCATAAGCAGAGTTGAACTACATATGGTCCGCATGAGTAGGAAAGACAGTTCTTTTTTTCTGTGCAGGCTCATGCTTCTTGCTGTATTGGAGACACTGGATAGAAGAGCTTGCTTCTTGCATTAAAACAGAGTGTGTTTCATGGATGAGAACTCTGGTCTGAATTTCCCTTCAGAAACGGAGTTAAACCCCATGATCTGTGTCTTCCTACAAACAAGAGTTCATTTCTGGTAAACCAAGTGAATTTTCCACTAAAATGATTTTACACAGTTCTAGAACACAACACGATTATCACTATTAACTAAAGAGCATTTATATAAGAGGAGCTGTGGTTTGTATCAGTTTCATAAGCAGTGTTGTACTACATATGGGCTGTATGAGTAGGACACACAGTTCTTTTTTTCTCGGCATGCTCAAGGTTCTTGCTGTATCTTAGAATCTGGAAAGAAGAGATTGCTTCTTTGTTAAAACTGAGTGTGTTTCAGGGATGAGAACTCTGGTCTGTATTTCCCTTCAGAAACGGAGTTAAACCCCATGATCTGTGTCTTCCTACAAACAAGAGTTCATTTCTGGTAAACCAAGTGAATTTTCCACTAAAATGATTTTACACAGTTCTAGAACACAACGCGATTATCACTATTAACTAAAGAGCATTTATGTAAGAGGAGCTGTGGTTTGTATCAGTTTCATAAGCAGAGTTGGACTACGTATGGAACATATGAGTAGGAAACACAGATCTTTTTTTCTTGTCATGCTCATTGTTCTTACTGTATTGGAGACCCTGAAAAGAAGAGGATGAATCATGCCTTAAAAAAGAGTGTTTTTCAGGGATGAGAATTCTGGTCTGAATTTCCCCTCACAAGCGGAGTTAAACCTAAGGATCACGGTCTTCCTATAAGCAAGATTTCAGTTCTGGTAAACCCAGTGAATTTTGGGCTCAAATGATTTTTTGCAGTTCACGAACCCAACGCTATTCTCACTATTAACTAAAGAAGATTTATGTAATTGGAGCTGTGGTTTGTATCAGTTTCATAAGCAGTGTTGTACTACATATGGGCTGTATGAGTAGGACACACAGTTCTTTTTTTCTCGGCATGCTCAAGGTTCTTGCTGTATTTTAGAATCTGGAAAGAAGAGATTGCTTCTTTGTTAAAACTGAGTGTGTTTCAGGGATGAGAACTCTGGTCTGTATTTCCCTTCAGAAACTGAGTTAAACCCCAAGATCTGTGTCTCCCTACAAGCAAGAGTTCATTTCTGGTAAACCCAGTGAATTTTGGGCTGAAGTGTTTTTTCACAGTTCACGAACCCAATGAGATTCTCACTATTAAGTAAAGGGCATTTATGTAAGAGGAGCTGTTATATGTATCAGTTTCATAAGCAGAGTTGAACTACATATCGTCCGCATGAGTATGAAACACAGTTATTTTTTTCAGGGCATGCTCATGTTTCTTACTATATTGGAGACGCTGGAAAGAAGAGGATGATTCTTGCCTTAAAACACAATATTTTTCAGGGATGAGAACTCTGGACTGAATTTGCCTTCAGAAACGGCGTTAAACCCCAGAATCAGTGTCTTCCTACAAGCAAGAGTTCATTTCTGGTAAAGCCAGTGTATTTTGGTCTCAAATGATTTTTTGCAGTTCACGAACCCAACCTGATTCTCACTATTAACTAAAGAGCATTTATGTAAGAGGAGGTGTTTTCTGTATCAGTTTCATAAGCAGAGTTGAACTACCTATAGTCCGTATGAATAGGAAACACAGTTCTTTTTTTTTCAGGCCATGCTCATGGTTCCTGCTGTATTTTAGACTCTGCAAAGAAGAGCTTGTTTCTTTGTTAAAACAGAGTGTGTTTCAGGGATGAGAACTCTGGTCTGAATTTCCCCTCAGAAATGGAGTTAAACCCCAGGATCTGTGTCTTCCTACAAGCAAGAGTTCATTTCTGGTAAAGCCATTGTATTTTGGGCTCAAATGATTTTTCGCAGTTCACGAACCCAACCTGATTCTCACTATTAACTAAAGAGCATTTATGTAAGAGGAGTTGTGGTTTGTATCACTTTCATAAGCAGAGTTGAACTACATATGGTCCGCATGAGTAGGAAAGACAGTTCTTTTTTTCTGTGCAGGCTCATGCTTCTTGCTGTATTGGAGACACTGGATAGAAGAGCTTGCTTCTTGCATTAAAACAGAGTGTGTTTCATGGATGAGAACTCTGGTCTGAATTTCCCTTCAGAAACGGAGTTAAACCCCATGATCTGTGTCTTCCTACAAACAAGAGTTCATTTCTGGTAAACCAAGTGAATTTTCCACTAAAATGATTTTACACAGTTCTAGAACACAACACGATTATCACTATTAACTAAAGAGCATTTATATAAGAGGAGCTGTGGTTTGTATCAGTTTCATAAGCAGTGTTGTACTACATATGGGCTGTATGAGTAGGACACACAGTTCTTTTTTTCTCGGCATGCTCAAGGTTCTTGCTGTATCTTAGAATCTGGAAAGAAGAGATTGCTTCTTTGTTAAAACTGAGTGTGTTTCAGGGATGAGAACTCTGGTCTGTATTTCCCTTCAGAAACTGAGTTAAACCCCAAGATCTGTGTCTCCCTACAAGCAAGAGTTCATTTCTGGTAACCCAGTGAATTTTGGGCTGAAGTGATTTTTCACAGTTCACGAACCCAATAGGTTCTCACTATTAAGTAAAGGGCATTTATGTAAGAGGAGCTGTTATATGTATCAGTTTCAAAAGCAGAGTTGAACTACATATCGTCCGCATGAGTAGGAAACACAGTTATTTTTTTCAGGGCATGCTCATGTTTCTTACTATATTGGAGACGCTGGAAAGAAGAGGATGAATCTTGCCTTAAAACACAGTATTTTTCAGGGATGAGAACTCTGGACTGAATTTGCCTTCAGAAACAGAGTTAAACCCCAGAATCAGTGTCTTCCCACAAGCAAGAGTTCATTTCTGGTAAAGCCAGTGTATTTTGGTCTCAAATGATTTTTTGCAGTTCACGAACCCAACCAGATTCTCACTATTAACTAAAGAGCATTTATGTAAGAGGAGCTGTGGTTTGTATCAGTTTCATAAGCAGAGTTGAACTACATATTGTCCGTATGAGTAGGACACACAGTTCTTTTTTTCTCGGCATGCTCATGTTTCTTGCTGTATTTTAGAATCTGGAAAGAAGAGCTTGCTTCTTCGTTAAAACAGAGCGTGTTTCAGGGATGAGAACTCTGGTCTGAATTTCCCTTCCGAAATGGAGTTAAACCCCAGGATCTGTGTCTTCCTACAAGCAAGAGTTCATTTCTGGTAAACCCAGTGAATTTTGGGCTTAAGTGATTTTCACAGTTCACGAACCCTATGAGATTCTCTCTATTAAGTAAAGGGCATTTATGTAAGAGGAGCTGTTGTATGTATCAGTTTCATAAGCAGAGTTGAACTACATATGGTCCGCATGAGTAGGAAACACAGTTCTTTTTTCTGGGCATGCTCGTGTTTCTTATTATATTGGAAAGAAGAGGATGATTCTTGCGTTAAAACACAGTGTTTTTCAGGGATGAGAACTCTGTTCTGAATTTGCCTTCAGAAACGGGGATAAACCCCAGGATCAGTGTCTTCCTACATGCAAGAGTTCATTTCTTGTAAACCAAGTGAATTTTCGGCTCAAATGTCTTGACACAGTTGTAGAACCCAACGCGATTATCACTACTATCTTAAGAGAATTTATGTAAGAGGAGCTGTGGTCTGTATCAGTTTCATAAGCAGAGTTGGACTAAATATGGTCCGTATGAGTAGGAAACACAGTTCTTTTTTTCTTGGCATGCTCATGGTTCTTACTGTATTGGAGACCCTGGAAAGAAAAGGATGATTCATAGCTTAAAACAGAGTGTTTTTCAGGGATGAGAACTCTGGTCTGAATTTCCCTTCAGAAAAGGAATTATATCCCAGGATCTGTGTGTTCCTACAAGCAAGAGTTCAGTTCTGGGAAAACCAGTGAATTTTGGGCTCAAATGATTTTTCTCAGTTCACGAACCCAAAGCTATTCTCACTATTAACTAAAGAACATTTATGTAAGAGGAGGTGTTTTCTGTATCAGTTTCATAAGCGGAGTTGACCTACCTATAGTCCGTATGAATAGGAAACACAGTTCTTTTTTTCAGGCCATGCTCATGGTTCTTGCTGTATTTTAGACTCTGGAAAGAAGAGCTTGCTTCTTCGTTAAAACAGAGTGTGTTTCATGGATGAGAACTCTGTTCTGAATTTGCCTTCAAAACAGAGTTAACGTCCAGGATCAGTGTCTTCCTACAAGCAAGAGTTCATTTCTTGTAAACCAATTGAATTTTCAGCTCAAATGACTTCACACAGTTGTAGAACCCATCGCGATTATCACTACTAACTAAAGAGCATTTATGTAAGAGGAGCTGTGGTTTGTATCAGTTTCATAAGCAGAGTTGGACTACATATGGAACGTATGAGTAGGAAACACAGATCTTTTTTTCTTGGCATGCTCATGGTTCTTACTGTATTGGAGACCCTGGAAAGAAGAGGATGATTCATGCCTTAAAACAGAGTGTTTTTCAGGGATGAGAATTCTGGTCTGAATTTCCCCTCAGAAACGGAGTTAAACTCCACGATCTGTGTCTTCCTAAAAGCAAGGTTTCAGTTCTGGTAAGCCCAGTTAATTTTGGGCTCAAATGATTTTTCGCAGTTCACGAACCCAACGCGATTCTCACTATTATCGAAAGAGTTTTTATGTAAGAGGAGGTGTGGTTTGTATCAGTTTCACAAGCAGAGTTGAACTACATATGGTCGGTATGAGTAGGCAACACAATTCTTTTTCTCTGTGCAGGCTCATGCTTCTTGCTGTATTGGAGACACTGGATAGAAGAGCTTGCTTCTTGCATTAAAACAGAGTGTGTTTCATGGATGAGAACTCTGGTCTGAATTTCCCTTCAGAAACGGAGTTAAACCCCATGATCTGTGTCTTCCTACAAACAAGAGTTCATTTCTGGTAAACCAAGTGAATTTTCCACTAAAATGATTTTACACAGTTCTAGAACACAACGCGATTATCACTATTAACTAAAGAGCATTTATGTAAGAGGAGCTGTGGTTTGTATCAGTTTCATAAGCAGAGTTGGACTACGTATGGAACATATGAGTAGGAAACACAGATCTTTTTTTCTTGTCATGCTCATTGTTCTTACTGTATTGGAGACCCTGAAAAGAAGAGGATGAATCATGCCTTAAAAAAGAGTGTTTTTCAGGGATGAGAATTCTGGTCTGAATTTCCCCTCACAAGCGGAGTTAAACCTAAGGATCACGGTCTTCCTATAAGCAAGATTTCAGTTCTGGTAAACCCAGTGAATTTTGGGCTCAAATGATTTTTTGCAGTTCACGAACCCAACGCTATTCTCACTATTAACTAAAGAAGATTTATGTAATTGGAGCTGTGGTTTGTATCAGTTTCATAAGCAGTGTTGTACTACATATGGGCTGTATGAGTAGGACACACAGTTCTTTTTTTCTCGGCATGCTCAAGGTTCTTGCTGTATTTTAGAATCTGGAAAGAAGAGATTGCTTCTTTGTTAAAACTGAGTGTGTTTCAGGGATGAGAACTCTGGTCTGTATTTCCCTTCAGAAACTGAGTTAAACCCCAAGATCTGTGTCTCCCTACAAGCAAGAGTTCATTTCTGGTAAACCCAGTGAATTTTGGGCTGAAGTGTTTTTTCACAGTTCACGAACCCAATGAGATTCTCACTATTAAGTAAAGGGCATTTATGTAAGAGGAGCTGTTATATGTATCAGTTTCATAAGCAGAGTTGAACTACATATCGTCCGCATGAGTATGAAACACAGTTATTTTTTTCAGGGCATGCTCATGTTTCTTACTATATTGGAGACGCTGGAAAGAAGAGGATGATTCTTGCCTTAAAACACAATATTTTTCAGGGATGAGAACTCTGGACTGAATTTGCCTTCAGAAACGGCGTTAAACCCCAGAATCAGTGTCTTCCTACAAGCAAGAGTTCATTTCTGGTAAAGCCAGTGTATTTTGGTCTCAAATGATTTTTTGCAGTTCACGAACCCAACCTGATTCTCACTATTAACTAAAGAGCATTTATGTAAGAGGAGGTGTTTTCTGTATCAGTTTCATAAGCAGAGTTGAACTACCTATAGTCCGTATGAATAGGAAACACAGTTCTTTTTTTTTCAGGCCATGCTCATGGTTCCTGCTGTATTTTAGACTCTGCAAAGAAGAGCTTGTTTCTTTGTTAAAACAGAGTGTGTTTCAGGGATGAGAACTCTGGTCTGAATTTCCCCTCAGAAATGGAGTTAAACCCCAGGATCTGTGTCTTCCTACAAGCAAGAGTTCATTTCTGGTAAAGCCATTGTATTTTGGGCTCAAATGATTTTTCGCAGTTCACGAACCCAACCTGATTCTCACTATTAACTAAAGAGCATTTATGTAAGAGGAGTTGTGGTTTGTATCACTTTCATAAGCAGAGTTGAACTACATATGGTCCGCATGAGTAGGAAAGACAGTTCTTTTTTTCTGTGCAGGCTCATGCTTCTTGCTGTATTGGAGACACTGGATAGAAGAGCTTGCTTCTTGCATTAAAACAGAGTGTGTTTCATGGATGAGAACTCTGGTCTGAATTTCCCTTCAGAAACGGAGTTAAACCCCATGATCTGTGTCTTCCTACAAACAAGAGTTCATTTCTGGTAAACCAAGTGAATTTTCCACTAAAATGATTTTACACAGTTCTAGAACACAACACGATTATCACTATTAACTAAAGAGCATTTATATAAGAGGAGCTGTGGTTTGTATCAGTTTCATAAGCAGTGTTGTACTACATATGGGCTGTATGAGTAGGACACACAGTTCTTTTTTTCTCGGCATGCTCAAGGTTCTTGCTGTATCTTAGAATCTGGAAAGAAGAGATTGCTTCTTTGTTAAAACTGAGTGTGTTTCAGGGATGAGAACTCTGGTCTGTATTTCCCTTCAGAAACTGAGTTAAACCCCAAGATCTGTGTCTCCCTACAAGCAAGAGTTCATTTCTGGTAACCCAGTGAATTTTGGGCTGAAGTGATTTTTCACAGTTCACGAACCCAATAGGTTCTCACTATTAAGTAAAGGGCATTTATGTAAGAGGAGCTGTTATATGTATCAGTTTCAAAAGCAGAGTTGAACTACATATCGTCCGCATGAGTAGGAAACACAGTTATTTTTTTCAGGGCATGCTCATGTTTCTTACTATATTGGAGACGCTGGAAAGAAGAGGATGAATCTTGCCTTAAAACACAGTATTTTTCAGGGATGAGAACTCTGGACTGAATTTGCCTTCAGAAACAGAGTTAAACCCCAGAATCAGTGTCTTCCCACAAGCAAGAGTTCATTTCTGGTAAAGCCAGTGTATTTTGGTCTCAAATGATTTTTTGCAGTTCACGAACCCAACCAGATTCTCACTATTAACTAAAGAGCATTTATGTAAGAGGAGCTGTGGTTTGTATCAGTTTCATAAGCAGAGTTGAACTACATATTGTCCGTATGATTAGGACACACAGTTCTTTTTTTCTCGGCATGCTCATGTTTCTTGCTGTATTTTAGAATCTGGAAAGAAGAGCTTGCTTCTTCGTTAAAACAGAGCGTGTTTCAGGGATGAGAACTCTGGTCTGAATTTCCCTTCCGAAATGGAGTTAAACCCCAGGATCTGTGTCTTCCTACAAGCAAGAGTTCATTTCTGGTAAACCCAGTGAATTTTGGGCTTAAGTGATTTTCACAGTTCACGAACCCTATGAGATTCTCTCTATTAAGTAAAGGGCATTTATGTAAGAGGAGCTGTTGTATGTATCAGTTTCATAAGCAGAGTTGAACTACATATGGTCCGCATGAGTAGGAAACACAGTTCTTTTTTCTGGGCATGCTCGTGTTTCTTATTATATTGGAAAGAAGAGGATGATTCTTGCGTTAAAACACAGTGTTTTTCAGGGATGAGAACTCTGTTCTGAATTTGCCTTCAGAAACGGGGATAAACCCCAGGATCAGTGTCTTCCTACATGCAAGAGTTCATTTCTTGTAAACCAAGTGAATTTTCGGCTCAAATGTCTTGACACAGTTGTAGAACCCAACGCGATTATCACTACTATCTTAAGAGAATTTATGTAAGAGGAGCTGTGGTCTGTATCAGTTTCATAAGCAGAGTTGGACTAAATATGGTCCGTATGAGTAGGAAACACAGTTCTTTTTTTCTTGGCATGCTCATGGTTCTTACTGTATTGGAGACCCTGGAAAGAAAAGGATGATTCATAGCTTAAAACAGAGTGTTTTTCAGGGATGAGAACTCTGGTCTGAATTTCCCTTCAGAAAAGGAATTATATCCCAGGATCTGTGTGTTCCTACAAGCAAGAGTTCAGTTCTGGGAAAACCAGTGAATTTTGGGCTCAAATGATTTTTCTCAGTTCACGAACCCAAAGCTATTCTCACTATTAACTAAAGAACATTTATGTAAGAGGAGGTGTTTTCTGTATCAGTTTCATAAGCGGAGTTGACCTACCTATAGTCCGTATGAATAGGAAACACAGTTCTTTTTTTCAGGCCATGCTCATGGTTCTTGCTGTATTTTAGACTCTGGAAAGAAGAGCTTGCTTCTTCGTTAAAACAGAGTGTGTTTCATGGATGAGAACTCTGTTCTGAATTTGCCTTCAAAACAGAGTTAACGTCCAGGATCAGTGTCTTCCTACAAGCAAGAGTTCATTTCTTGTAAACCAATTGAATTTTCAGCTCAAATGACTTCACACAGTTGTAGAACCCATCGCGATTATCACTACTAACTAAAGAGCATTTATGTAAGAGGAGCTGTGGTTTGTATCAGTTTCATAAGCAGAGTTGGACTACATATGGAACGTATGAGTAGGAAACACAGATCTTTTTTTCTTGGCATGCTCATGGTTCTTACTGTATTGGAGACCCTGGAAAGAAGAGGATGATTCATGCCTTAAAACAGAGTGTTTTTCAGGGATGAGAATTCTGGTCTGAATTTCCCCTCAGAAACGGAGTTAAACTCCACGATCTGTGTCTTCCTAAAAGCAAGGTTTCAGTTCTGGTAAGCCCAGTTAATTTTGGGCTCAAATGATTTTTCGCAGTTCACGAACCCAACGCGATTCTCACTATTATCGAAAGAGTTTTTATGTAAGAGGAGGTGTGGTTTGTATCAGTTTCACAAGCAGAGTTGAACTACATATGGTCGGTATGAGTAGGCAACACAATTCTTTTTCTCTGTGCAGGCTCATGCTTCTTGCTGTATTGGAGACACTGGATAGAAGAGCTTGCTTCTTGCATTAAAACAGAGTGTGTTTCATGGATGAGAACTCTGGTCTGAATTTCCCTTCAGAAACGGAGTTAAACCCCATGATCTGTGTCTTCCTACAAACAAGAGTTCATTTCTGGTAAACCAAGTGAATTTTCCACTAAAATGATTTTACACAGTTCTAGAACACAACGCGATTATCACTATTAACTAAAGAGCATTTATGTAAGAGGAGCTGTGGTTTGTATCAGTTTCATAAGCAGAGTTGGACTACGTATGGAACATATGAGTAGGAAACACAGATCTTTTTTTCTTGTCATGCTCATTGTTCTTACTGTATTGGAGACCCTGAAAAGAAGAGGATGAATCATGCCTTAAAAAAGAGTGTTTTTCAGGGATGAGAATTCTGGTCTGAATTTCCCCTCACAAGCGGAGTTAAACCTAAGGATCACGGTCTTCCTATAAGCAAGATTTCAGTTCTGGTAAACCCAGTGAATTTTGGGCTCAAATGATTTTTTGCAGTTCACGAACCCAACGCTATTCTCACTATTAACTAAAGAAGATTTATGTAATTGGAGCTGTGGTTTGTATCAGTTTCATAAGCAGTGTTGTACTACATATGGGCTGTATGAGTAGGACACACAGTTCTTTTTTTCTCGGCATGCTCAAGGTTCTTGCTGTATTTTAGAATCTGGAAAGAAGAGATTGCTTCTTTGTTAAAACTGAGTGTGTTTCAGGGATGAGAACTCTGGTCTGTATTTCCCTTCAGAAACTGAGTTAAACCCCAAGATCTGTGTCTCCCTACAAGCAAGAGTTCATTTCTGGTAAACCCAGTGAATTTTGGGCTGAAGTGTTTTTTCACAGTTCACGAACCCAATGAGATTCTCACTATTAAGTAAAGGGCATTTATGTAAGAGGAGCTGTTATATGTATCAGTTTCATAAGCAGAGTTGAACTACATATCGTCCGCATGAGTATGAAACACAGTTATTTTTTTCAGGGCATGCTCATGTTTCTTACTATATTGGAGACGCTGGAAAGAAGAGGATGATTCTTGCCTTAAAACACAATATTTTTCAGGGATGAGAACTCTGGACTGAATTTGCCTTCAGAAACGGCGTTAAACCCCAGAATCAGTGTCTTCCTACAAGCAAGAGTTCATTTCTGGTAAAGCCAGTGTATTTTGGTCTCAAATGATTTTTTGCAGTTCACGAACCCAACCTGATTCTCACTATTAACTAAAGAGCATTTATGTAAGAGGAGGTGTTTTCTGTATCAGTTTCATAAGCAGAGTTGAACTACCTATAGTCCGTATGAATAGGAAACACAGTTCTTTTTTTTTCAGGCCATGCTCATGGTTCCTGCTGTATTTTAGACTCTGCAAAGAAGAGCTTGTTTCTTTGTTAAAACAGAGTGTGTTTCAGGGATGAGAACTCTGGTCTGAATTTCCCCTCAGAAATGGAGTTAAACTCCAGGATCTGTGTCTTCCTACAAGCAAGAGTTCATTTCTGGTAAAGCCATTGTATTTTGGGCTCAAATGATTTTTCGCAGTTCACGAACCCAACCTGATTCTCACTATTAACTAAAGAGCATTTATGTAAGAGGAGTTGTGGTTTGTATCACTTTCATAAGCAGAGTTGAACTACATATGGTCCGCATGAGTAGGAAAGACAGTTCTTTTTTTCTGTGCAGGCTCATGCTTCTTGCTGTATTGGAGACACTGGATAGAAGAGCTTGCTTCTTGCATTAAAACAGAGTGTGTTTCATGGATGAGAACTCTGGTCTGAATTTCCCTTCAGAAACGGAGTTAAACCCCATGATCTGTGTCTTCCTACAAACAAGAGTTCATTTCTGGTAAACCAAGTGAATTTTCCACTAAAATGATTTTACACAGTTCTAGAACACAACACGATTATCACTATTAACTAAAGAGCATTTATATAAGAGGAGCTGTGGTTTGTATCAGTTTCATAAGCAGTGTTGTACTACATATGGGCTGTATGAGTAGGACACACAGTTCTTTTTTTCTCGGCATGCTCAAGGTTCTTGCTGTATCTTAGAATCTGGAAAGAAGAGATTGCTTCTTTGTTAAAACTGAGTGTGTTTCAGGGATGAGAACTCTGGTCTGTATTTCCCTTCAGAAACTGAGTTAAACCCCAAGATCTGTGTCTCCCTACAAGCAAGAGTTCATTTCTGGTAACCCAGTGAATTTTGGGCTGAAGTGATTTTTCACAGTTCACGAACCCAATAGGTTCTCACTATTAAGTAAAGGGCATTTATGTAAGAGGAGCTGTTATATGTATCAGTTTCAAAAGCAGAGTTGAACTACATATCGTCCGCATGAGTAGGAAACACAGTTATTTTTTTCAGGGCATGCTCATGTTTCTTACTATATTGGAGACGCTGGAAAGAAGAGGATGAATCTTGCCTTAAAACACAGTATTTTTCAGGGATGAGAACTCTGGACTGAATTTGCCTTCAGAAACAGAGTTAAACCCCAGAATCAGTGTCTTCCCACAAGCAAGAGTTCATTTCTGGTAAAGCCAGTGTATTTTGGTCTCAAATGATTTTTTGCAGTTCACGAACCCAACCAGATTCTCACTATTAACTAAAGAGCATTTATGTAAGAGGAGCTGTGGTTTGTATCAGTTTCATAAGCAGAGTTGAACTACATATTGTCCGTATGATTAGGACACACAGTTCTTTTTTTCTCGGCATGCTCATGTTTCTTGCTGTATTTTAGAATCTGGAAAGAAGAGCTTGCTTCTTCGTTAAAACAGAGCGTGTTTCAGGGATGAGAACTCTGGTCTGAATTTCCCTTCCGAAATGGAGTTAAACCCCAGGATCTGTGTCTTCCTACAAGCAAGAGTTCATTTCTGGTAAACCCAGTGAATTTTGGGCTTAAGTGATTTTCACAGTTCACGAACCCTATGAGATTCTCTCTATTAAGTAAAGGGCATTTATGTAAGAGGAGCTGTTGTATGTATCAGTTTCATAAGCAGAGTTGAACTACATATGGTCCGCATGAGTAGGAAACACAGTTCTTTTTTCTGGGCATGCTCGTGTTTCTTATTATATTGGAAAGAAGAGGATGATTCTTGCGTTAAAACACAGTGTTTTTCAGGGATGAGAACTCTGTTCTGAATTTGCCTTCAGAAACGGGGATAAACCCCAGGATCAGTGTCTTCCTACATGCAAGAGTTCATTTCTTGTAAACCAAGTGAATTTTCGGCTCAAATGTCTTGACACAGTTGTAGAACCCAACGCGATTATCACTACTATCTTAAGAGAATTTATGTAAGAGGAGCTGTGGTCTGTATCAGTTTCATAAGCAGAGTTGGACTAAATATGGTCCGTATGAGTAGGAAACACAGTTCTTTTTTTCTTGGCATGCTCATGGTTCTTACTGTATTGGAGACCCTGGAAAGAAAAGGATGATTCATAGCTTAAAACAGAGTGTTTTTCAGGGATGAGAACTCTGGTCTGAATTTCCCTTCAGAAAAGGAATTATATCCCAGGATCTGTGTGTTCCTACAAGCAAGAGTTCAGTTCTGGGAAAACCAGTGAATTTTGGGCTCAAATGATTTTTCTCAGTTCACGAACCCAAAGCTATTCTCACTATTAACTAAAGAACATTTATGTAAGAGGAGGTGTTTTCTGTATCAGTTTCATAAGCGGAGTTGACCTACCTATAGTCCGTATGAATAGGAAACACAGTTCTTTTTTTCAGGCCATGCTCATGGTTCTTGCTGTATTTTAGACTCTGGAAAGAAGAGCTTGCTTCTTCGTTAAAACAGAGTGTGTTTCATGGATGAGAACTCTGTTCTGAATTTGCCTTCAAAACAGAGTTAACGTCCAGGATCAGTGTCTTCCTACAAGCAAGAGTTCATTTCTTGTAAACCAATTGAATTTTCAGCTCAAATGACTTCACACAGTTGTAGAACCCATCGCGATTATCACTACTAACTAAAGAGCATTTATGTAAGAGGAGCTGTGGTTTGTATCAGTTTCATAAGCAGAGTTGGACTACATATGGAACGTATGAGTAGGAAACACAGATCTTTTTTTCTTGGCATGCTCATGGTTCTTACTGTATTGGAGACCCTGGAAAGAAGAGGATGATTCATGCCTTAAAACAGAGTGTTTTTCAGGGATGAGAATTCTGGTCTGAATTTCCCCTCAGAAACGGAGTTAAACTCCACGATCTGTGTCTTCCTAAAAGCAAGGTTTCAGTTCTGGTAAGCCCAGTTAATTTTGGGCTCAAATGATTTTTCGCAGTTCACGAACCCAACGCGATTCTCACTATTATCGAAAGAGTTTTTATGTAAGAGGAGGTGTGGTTTGTATCAGTTTCACAAGCAGAGTTGAACTACATATGGTCGGTATGAGTAGGCAACACAATTCTTTTTCTCTGTGCAGGCTCATGCTTCTTGCTGTATTGGAGACACTGGATAGAAGAGCTTGCTTCTTGCATTAAAACAGAGTGTGTTTCATGGATGAGAACTCTGGTCTGAATTTCCCTTCAGAAACGGAGTTAAACCCCATGATCTGTGTCTTCCTACAAACAAGAGTTCATTTCTGGTAAACCAAGTGAATTTTCCACTAAAATGATTTTACACAGTTCTAGAACACAACGCGATTATCACTATTAACTAAAGAGCATTTATGTAAGAGGAGCTGTGGTTTGTATCAGTTTCATAAGCAGAGTTGGACTACGTATGGAACATATGAGTAGGAAACACAGATCTTTTTTTCTTGTCATGCTCATTGTTCTTACTGTATTGGAGACCCTGAAAAGAAGAGGATGAATCATGCCTTAAAAAAGAGTGTTTTTCAGGGATGAGAATTCTGGTCTGAATTTCCCCTCACAAGCGGAGTTAAACCTAAGGATCACGGTCTTCCTATAAGCAAGATTTCAGTTCTGGTAAACCCAGTGAATTTTGGGCTCAAATGATTTTTTGCAGTTCACGAACCCAACGCTATTCTCACTATTAACTAAAGAAGATTTATGTAATTGGAGCTGTGGTTTGTATCAGTTTCATAAGCAGTGTTGTACTACATATGGGCTGTATGAGTAGGACACACAGTTCTTTTTTTCTCGGCATGCTCAAGGTTCTTGCTGTATTTTAGAATCTGGAAAGAAGAGATTGCTTCTTTGTTAAAACTGAGTGTGTTTCAGGGATGAGAACTCTGGTCTGTATTTCCCTTCAGAAACTGAGTTAAACCCCAAGATCTGTGTCTCCCTACAAGCAAGAGTTCATTTCTGGTAAACCCAGTGAATTTTGGGCTGAAGTGTTTTTTCACAGTTCACGAACCCAATGAGATTCTCACTATTAAGTAAAGGGCATTTATGTAAGAGGAGCTGTTATATGTATCAGTTTCATAAGCAGAGTTGAACTACATATCGTCCGCATGAGTATGAAACACAGTTATTTTTTTCAGGGCATGCTCATGTTTCTTACTATATTGGAGACGCTGGAAAGAAGAGGATGATTCTTGCCTTAAAACACAATATTTTTCAGGGATGAGAACTCTGGACTGAATTTGCCTTCAGAAACGGCGTTAAACCCCAGAATCAGTGTCTTCCTACAAGCAAGAGTTCATTTCTGGTAAAGCCAGTGTATTTTGGTCTCAAATGATTTTTTGCAGTTCACGAACCCAACCTGATTCTCACTATTAACTAAAGAGCATTTATGTAAGAGGAGGTGTTTTCTGTATCAGTTTCATAAGCAGAGTTGAACTACCTATAGTCCGTATGAATAGGAAACACAGTTCTTTTTTTTTCAGGCCATGCTCATGGTTCCTGCTGTATTTTAGACTCTGCAAAGAAGAGCTTGTTTCTTTGTTAAAACAGAGTGTGTTTCAGGGATGAGAACTCTGGTCTGAATTTCCCCTCAGAAATGGAGTTAAACCCCAGGATCTGTGTCTTCCTACAAGCAAGAGTTCATTTCTGGTAAAGCCATTGTATTTTGGGCTCAAATGATTTTTCGCAGTTCACGAACCCAACCTGATTCTCACTATTAACTAAAGAGCATTTATGTAAGAGGAGTTGTGGTTTGTATCACTTTCATAAGCAGAGTTGAACTACATATGGTCCGCATGAGTAGGAAAGACAGTTCTTTTTTTCTGTGCAGGCTCATGCTTCTTGCTGTATTGGAGACACTGGATAGAAGAGCTTGCTTCTTGCATTAAAACAGAGTGTGTTTCATGGATGAGAACTCTGGTCTGAATTTCCCTTCAGAAACGGAGTTAAACCCCATGATCTGTGTCTTCCTACAAACAAGAGTTCATTTCTGGTAAACCAAGTGAATTTTCCACTAAAATGATTTTACACAGTTCTAGAACACAACACGATTATCACTATTAACTAAAGAGCATTTATATAAGAGGAGCTGTGGTTTGTATCAGTTTCATAAGCAGAGTTGGACTACATATGGAACGTATGAGTAGGAAACACAGATCTTTTTTTCTTGGCATGCTCATTGTTCTTACTGAATTGGAGACCCTGGAAAGAAGAGGATGAATCATGCCTTAAAAAAGAGTGTTTTTCAGGGATGAGAATTCTGGTCTGAATTTCCCCTCAGAAACGGAGTTAAACCTCAGAATCTGTGTCTTCCTATAAGCAAGATTTCAGTTCTGGTAAACCCAGTGAATTTTGGGCTCAAATGATTTTCTGCAGTTCACGAACCCAACGCTATTCTCACTATTAACTAAAGAAGATTTATGTAATGGAGCTGTGGTTTGTATCAGTTTCATAAGCAGTGTTGTTCTACATATGGGCTGTATTAGTAGGACACACTGTTCTTTTTTTCTCGGCATGCTCAAGGTTCTTGCTGTATCTTAGAATCTGGAAAGAAGAGATTGCTTCTTTGTTAAAACTGAGTGTGTTTCAGGGATGAGAACTCTGGTCTGTATTTCCCTTCAGAAACTGAGTTAAACCCCAAGATCTGTGTCTCCCTACAAGCAAGAGTTCATTTCTGGTAAACCCAGTGAATTTTGGGCTGAAGTGATTTTTCACAGTTCACGAACCCAATGAGATTCTCACTATTAAGTAAAGGGCATTTATGTAAGAGGAGCTGTTATATGTATCAGTTTCAAAAGCAGAGTTGAACTACATATGGTCCGCATGAGTATGAAACACAGTTATTTTTTTCTGGGCATGCTCGTGTTTCTTACTATATTGGAGACGCTCGAAAGAAGAGGATGATTTTTGCCTTAAATCAGAGTGTTTTTCAGGTACGAGAACTCTGGTTTGAAATTGCCTTCAGAAACAGAGTTCCACCCCAGGAACTGTGTGTTCCTACAAGCAAGAGTTCACTTCTGGTAAACCCAGTGAATTTTGGTCTCAAATGGTTTTTCGCAGTTCACGAACCGAACGCAATTCTCACTATTAACTAAAGAGCATTTATGTAAGAGGAGGTGTTTTCTGTATCAGTTTCATAAGCGGAGTTGACCTACCTATAGTCCGTATGAATAGGAAACACAGTTCTTTTTTTCAGGCCATGCTCATGGTTCCTGCTGTATTTTAGACTCTGCAAAGAAGAGCTTGCTTCTTTGTTAAAACAGAGTGTGTTTCAGGGATGAGAACTCTGGTCTGAATTTCCCCTCAGAAACGGAGTTCAACCCCAGGATCTGTGTCTTCCTACAAGGAAGAGTTCATTTCTGGTAAACCCAATGAATTTTGGGCTTAAGTGATTTTCACAGTTCACAAACCCAATGAGATTCTCACTATTAAGTAAAGGGCATTTATGTAAGAGGAGCTGTTGTATGTGTCAGTTTCATAAGCAGAGTTGAACTACATATGGTCCGCATGAGTAGGAAACACAGTTATTTTTTTCAGGGCATGCTCATGTTTCTTACTATATTGGAGACGCTGGAAAGAAGAGGATGATTCTTGCCTTAAAACACAGTATTTTTCAGGGATGAGAACTCTGGACTGAATTTGCCTTCAGAAACGGAGTTAAACCCCAGAATCAGTGTCTTCCCACAAGCAAGAGTTCATTTCTGGTAAAGCCAGTGTATTTTGGTCTCAAATGATTTTTCGCAGTTCATGAACGCAACCTGATTCTCACTATTAACTAAAGAGCATTTATGTAAGAGGAGCTGTGGTTTGTATCAGTTTCATAAGCAGAGTTGAACTACATATGGTCCGCATCAGTAGGAAACACAGTTATTTTTTTCAGGGCATGCTCATGTTTCTTACTATATTGGAGACGCTGGAAAGAAGAGGATGATTCTTGCGTTAAAACACAGTGTTTTCAGGGATGAGAACTCTGTTCTGAATTTGCCTTCAGAAACGGGGTTAAACCCCAGGATCAGTGTCTTCCTACAAGCAAGAGTTCATTTCTTGTAAACCAAGTGAATTTTCGGCTCAAATGTCTTGACACAGTTGTAGAACCCAACGTGATTATCACTACTAACTTAAGAGAATTTATGTAAGAGGAGCTGTGGTCTGTATCAGTTTCATAAACAGAGTTGGACTAAATATGGTCCGTATGAGTAGGAAACACAGTTCTTTTTTTCTTGGCATGCTCATGGTTCTTACTCTATTGGAGACCCTAGAAAGGAAATGATGATTCATGGCTTAAAACAGAGTGTTTTTCAGGGATGAGAACTCTGGTCTGAATTTCCCTTCAGAAACAGAGTTATATCCCAGGATCTGTGTGTTCCTACAAGCAAGAGTTCAGTTCTGGGAAAACCAGTGAATTTTGGGCTCAAATGATTTTTCTCAGTTCACGAACCCAAAGCTATTCTCACTATTAACTAAAGAACATTTATGTAAGAGGAGGTGTTTTCTGTATCAGTTTCATAAGCAGAGTTGAACTACCTATAGTCCCTATGAATAGGAAACACAGTTCTTTTTTTCAGGCCATGCTCATGGTTCTTGCTGTATTTTACACTCTGGAAAGAAGAGCTTGCTTCTTTGTTAAAACAGAGTGTGTTTCATGGATGAGAACTCTGTTCTGAATTTGCCTTCAAAACAGAGTTAACCTCCAGGATCAGTGTCTTCCTACAAGCAAGAGTTCATTTCTTGTAAACCAAGTGAATTTTCAGCTCAAATGACTTCACACAGTTGTAGAACCCATCGCGATTATCACTACTAACTAAAGAGCATTTATGTAATGGGAGCTGTGGTTTGTATCAGTTTCATAAGCAGAGTTGGACTACATATGGAACGTATGAGTAGGAAACACAGCTCTTTTTTTCTTGGCATGCTCATGGTTCTTACTGTATTGGAGACCCTGGAAAGAAGAGGATGATTCATGCCTTAAAACAGAGTGTTTTTCAGGGATGAGAATTCTGGTCTGAATTTCCCCTCAGAAACGGAGTTAAACTCCACGATCTGTGTCTTCCTAAAAGCAAGGTTTCAGTTCTGGTAAGCCCAGTAAATGTTGGGCTCAAATGATTTTTCGCAGTTCACGAACCCAACGCGATTCTCACTATTATCTAAAGAGCTTTTATGTAAGAGGAGGTGTGGTTTGTATCAGTTTCACAAGCAGAGTTGAACTACATATGGTCGGTATGAGTAGGAAACACAATTCTTTTTTTCTGTGCAGGCTCATGCTTCTTGCTGTATTGGAGACACTGGATAGAAGAGCTTGCTTCTTGCATTAAAACAGAGTGTGTTTCATGGATGAGAACTCTGGTCTGAATTTCCCTTCAGAAACGGAGTTAAACCCCATGATCTGTGTCTTCCTACAAACAAGAGTTCATTTCTGGTAAACCAAGTGAATTTTCCACTAACAGTTCTAGAACACAACGCGATTATCACTATTAACTAAGGAGCATTTATGTAAGAGGAGCTGTGGTTTGTATCAGTTTCATAAGCAGAGTTGGACTACATATGGAACGTATGAGTAGGAAACACAGATCTTTTTTTCTTGTCATGCTCATTGTTCTTACTGTATTGGAGACCCTGAAAAGAAGAGGATGAATCATGCCTTAAAAAAGAATGTTTTTCAGGGATGAGAATTCTGGTCTGAATTTCCCCTCAGAAGCGGAGTTAAACCTCAGGATCTGTGTCTTCCTATAAGCAAGATTTCAGTTCTGGTAAACCCAGTGAATTTTGGGCTCAAATGATTTTGTGCAGTTCACGAACCCAACGCTATTCTCACTATTAACTAAAGAAGATTTATATAATTGGAGCTGTGGTTTGTATCAGTTTCATAAGCAGAGTTGAACTACATATGGTCCGCATGAGTAGGAAACACAGTTCTTTTTTTCTGGGCATGCTTGTGTTTCTTACTATATTGGAGACGCTGGAAAGAAGAGGATGATTCTTGCGTTAAAACACAGTGTTTTTCAGGGATGAGAACTCTGTTCTGAATTTGCCTTCAGAAACGGGGTTAAACACCAGGATCAGTGTCTTCCTACAAGCAAGAGTTCATTTCTTGTAAACCAAGTGAATTTTCGGCTCAAATGTCTTGACACAGTTGTAGAACCCAACGCGATTATCACTACTAACTTAAGAGAATTTATGTAAGAGGAGCTGTGGTCTGTATCAGTTTCATAAGCAGAGTTGGACTAAATATGGTCCGTATGAGTAAGAAACACAGTTCTTTTTTTCTTGGCATGCTCATGGTTCTTACTGTATTGGAGACCCTGGAAAGAAAAGGATGATTCATGGCTTAAAACAGAGTGTTTTTCAGGGATGAGAACTCTGGTCTGAATTTCCCTTCAGAAACGGAGTTATATCCCATGATCTGTGTTTTCCTACAAGCAAGAGTTCTGTTCTGGGAAAACCAGTGAATTTTGGGCTCAAATAATTTTTCTCAGTTCACGAACCCAAAGCTATTCTCACTATTAACTAAACAACATTTATGTAAGAGGAGGTGTTTTCTGTATCAGTTTCATAAGCAGAGTTGACCTACCTATAGTCCGTATGAATAGGAAACACAGTTCTTTTTTTTAGGCCATGCTCATGGTTACTGCTGTATTTTAGACTCTGCAAAGAAGAGCTTGCTTCTTTGTTAAAACAGAGTGTGTTTCAGGGATGAGAACTCTGGTCTGAATTTCCCCTCAGAAACGGAGTTACACCCCAGGATCTGTGTCTTCCTACAAGCAAGAGTTCATTTCTGGTTAACCCATTGAATTTTGGGCTCAAATGATTTTTCGTAGTTCATGAACCCAAAGCGATTCTCACTATTATCTAAAGAGCTTTTATGTAATTGGATGTGTGGTTTGTATCAGTTTCATAAGCAGAGTTGAACTACATATATTCGGTGTGAGTAGGAAACACAGGTCTTTTTTTCTGGGCATGCTCATGGTTCTTGCTGTATTGGAGACACTGGAAAGAAGAGCTTGCTTGTTGCATTAAAACAAGGTGTTTTTCAGGGATGAGAATTCTGGTCTCAATTTCCCCTCAGAAACGGAGTTAAACGCCAGGAAATGTGTCTTCCTACAAGCAAGATTTCAGTTCTGGTAAACCCAGTGAATTTTGGGCTCAAATGATTTTTAGCAGTTCACGAACCCAACGCTATTCTCACTATTAACTAAAGAAGATTTATGTAATTGGAGCAGTGGTTTGTATCAGTTTCATAAGCAGTGTTGTACTACATATGGTCTGCATGAGTAGGAAACACAGTTATTTTTTTCTTGGCATGCTCATATTTCTTACTATATTGGAGACGCTCGAAAGAAGAGGATGATTTTTGCCTTAAATCAGAGTGTTTTTCAGGTACGAGAACTATGGTTTGAAATTGCCTTCAGAAACAGAGTTCCACCCGAGGAACTGTGTGTTCCTACAAGCAAGAGTTCACTTCTGGTAAACCCAGTGAATTTTGGTCTCAAATGGTTTTTCGCAGTTCACGAACCGAACGCAATTCTCACTATTAACTAAAGAGCATTTATGTAAGAGGAGGTGTTTTCTGTATCAGTTTCATAAGCGGAGTTGAACTACCTATAGTCCGTATGAATAGGAAACACAGTTCTTTTTTTCAGGCCATGCTCATGGTTCTTGCTGTATTTTAGACTCTGGAAAGAAGTGCTTGCTTCTTTGTTAAAACAGAGTGTGTTTCATGGATGAGAACTCTGTTCTGAATTTGCCTTCAAAACAGAGTTAACCTCCAGGATCAGTGTCTTCCTACAAGCAAGAATTCATTTATTGTAAACCAAGTGAATTTTCAGCTCAAATGACTTCACACAGTTGTAGAACCCAACGCGATTATCACTACTAACTAAAGAGCATTTATGTAAGAGGAGCTGTGGTTTGTATCAGTTTCATAAGCAGAGTTGGACTACATATGGAACGTATGAGTAGGAAACACAGATCTTTTTTTCTTGGCATGCCCATGGTTCTTACTGTATTGGAGACCCTGGAAAGAAGAGGGTGATTCATGCCTTAAAACAGAGTGTTTTTCAGGGATGAGAATTCTGGTCTGAATTTCCCCTCAGAAACGGATTTAAATTCCACGATCTGTGTCTTCCTAAAAGCAAGGTTTCAGTTCTGGTAAGCCCAGTGAATTTTGGGATCAAATGATTTTTCGCAGTTCACGAACCCAACGAGATGCTCACTATTATCTAAAGAGCTTTTATGTAAGAGGAGGTGTGGTTTGTATCAGTTTCACAAGCAGAGTTGAACTACATATGGTCGGTATGAGTAGGAAACACAGTTCTTTTTTTCTGTGCAGGCTCATGCTTCTTGCTGTATTGGAGACACTGGATAGAAGAACTTGCTTCTTGCATTAAAACAGAGTGTGTTTCATGGATGAGAACTCTGGTCTGAATTTCCCTTCAGAAAAGGAGTTAAACCCCATGATCTGTGTCTTCCTACAAACAAGAGTTCTTTTCTGGTAAACCAAGTGAATTTTCCACTAAAATGATTTTACACAGTTCTAGAACACAACGCGATTATCACTATTAACTAAAGAGCATTTATATAAGAGGAGCTGTGGTTTGTATCAGTTTCATAAGCAGAGTTGTACTACATATGGAACGTATGAGTAGGAAACACAGATCTTTTTTCTTGGCATGCTCATTGTTCTTACTGTATTGGAGACCCTGGAAAGAAGAGGATGAATCATGCCTTAAAAAAGAGTGTTTTTCAGGGATGAGAATTCTGGTCTGAATTTCCCCTCAGAAACGGAGTTAAACCTCAGGATCTGTGTCTTCCTATAGGCAAGATTTCAGTTCTGGTAAACCCAGTGAATTTTGGGCTCAAATGATTTTTTGCAGTTCACGAACCCAACCAGATTCTCACTATTAACTAAAGAAGATTTATGTAATGGAGCTGTGGTTTGTATCAGTTTCATAAGCAGTGTTGTACTACATATGGGCTGTATGAGTAGGACACACAGTTCTTTTTTTCTCGGCATGCTCAAGGTTCTTGCTGTATCTTAGAATCTGGAAAGAAGAGATTGCTTCTTTGCTAAAACTGAGTGTGTTTCAGGGATGAGAACTCTGGTCTGTATTTCCCTTCAGAAACTGAGTTAAACCCCAAGATCTGTGTCTCCCTACAAGCAAGAGTTCATTTCTGGTAACCCAGTGAATTTTGGGCTGAAGTGATTTTTCACAGTTCACGAACCCAATGAGATTCTCACTATTAAGTAAAGGGCATTTATGTAAGAGGAGCTGTTATATGTATCAGTTTCAAAAGCAGAGTTGAACTACATATCGTCCGCATGAGTAGGAAACACAGTTATTTTTTTCAGGGCATGCTCATGTTTCTTACTATATTGGAGACGCTGGAAAGAAGAGGATGAATCTTGCCTTAAAACACAGTATTTTTCAGGGATGAGAACTCTGGACTGAATTTGACTTCAGAAACAGAGTTAAACCCCAGAATCAGTGTCTTCCCACAAGCAAGAGTTCATTTCTGGTAAAGCCAGTGTATTTTGGTCTCAAATGATTTTTTGCAGTTCACGAACCCAACCAGATTCTCACTATTAACTAAAGAGCATTTATGTAAGAGGAGCTGTGGTTTGTATCAGTTTCATAAGCAGAGTTGAACTACATATTGTCCGTATGAGTAGGACACACAGTTCTTTTTTTCTCGGCATGCTCATGTTTCTTGCTGTATTTTAGAATCTGGAAAGAAGAGCTTGCTTCTTCGTTAAAACAGAGCGTGTTTCAGGGATGAGAACTCTGGTCTGAATTTCCCTTCCGAAATGGAGTTAAACCCCAGGATCTGTGTCTTCCTACAAGCAAGAGTTCATTTCTGGTAAACCCAGTGAATTTTGGGCTTAAGTGATTTTCACAGTTCACGAACCCTATGAGATTCTCTCTATTAAGTAAAGGGCATTTATGTAAGAGGAGCTGTTGTATGTATCAGTTTCATAAGCAGAGTTGAACTACATATGGTCCGCATGAGTAGGAAACACAGTTCTTTTTTCTGGGCATGCTCGTGTTTCTTATTATATTGGAAAGAAGAGGATGATTCTTGCGTTAAAACACAGTGTTTTTCAGGGATGAGAACTCTGTTCTGAATTTGCCTTCAGAAACGGGGATAAACCCCAGGATCAGTGTCTTCCTACATGCAAGAGTTCATTTCTTGTAAACCAAGTGAATTTTCGGCTCAAATGTCTTGACACAGTTGTAGAACCCAACGCGATTATCACTACTATCTTAAGAGAATTTATGTAAGAGGAGCTGTGGTCTGTATCAGTTTCATAAGCAGAGTTGGACTAAATATGGTCCGTATGAGTAGGAAACACAGTTCATTTTTTCTTGGCATGCTCATGGTTCTTACTGTATTGGAGACCCTGGAAAGAAAAGGATGATTCATAGCTTAAAACAGAGTGTTTTTCAGGGATGAGAACTCTGGTCTGAATTTCCCTTCAGAAAAGGAATTATATCCCAGGATCTGTGTGTTCCTACAAGCAAGAGTTCAGTTCTGGGAAAACCAGTGAATTTTGGGCTCAAATGATTTTTCTCAGTTCACGAACCCAAAGCTATTCTCACTATTAACTAAAGAACATTTATGTAAGAGGAGGTGTTTTCTGTATCAGTTTCATAAGCGGAGTTGACCTACCTATAGTCCGTATGAATAGGAAACACAGTTCTTTTTTTCAGGCCATGCTCATGGTTCTTGCTGTATTTTAGACTCTGGAAAGAAGAGCTTGCTTCTTCGTTAAAACAGAGTGTGTTTCATGGATGAGAACTCTGTTCTGAATTTGCCTTCAAAACAGAGTTAACGTCCAGGATCAGTGTCTTCCTACAGGCAAGAGTTCATTTCTTGTAAACCAATTGAATTTTCAGCTCAAATGACTTCACACAGTTGTAGAACCCATCGCGATTATCACTACTAACTAAAGAGCATTTATGTAAGAGGAGCTGTGGTTTGTATCAGTTTCATAAGCAGAGTTGGACTACATATGGAACGTATGAGTAGGAAACACAGATCTTTTGTTCTTGGCATGCTCATGGTTCTTACAATATTGGAGACCCTGGAAAGAAGAGGATGATTCATGCCTTAAAACAGAGTGTTTTTCAGGGATGAGAATTCTGGTCTGAATTTCCCCTCAGAAACGGAGTTAAACTCCACGATCTGTGTCTTCCTAAAAGCAAGGTTTCAGTTCTGGTAAGCCCAGTTAATTTTGGGCCCAAATGATTTTTCGCAGTTCACGAACCCAACGCGATTCTCACTATTATTGAAAGAGCTTTTATGTAAGAGGAGGTGTGGTTTGTATCAGTTTCACAAGCAGAGTTGAACTACATATGGTCGGTATGAGTAGGCAACACAATTCTTTTTCTCTGTGCAGGCTCATGCTTCTTGCTGTATTGGAGACACTGGATAGAAGAGCTTGCTTCTTGCATTAAAACAGAGTGTGTTTCATGGATGAGAACTCTGGTCTGAATTTCCCTTCAGAAACGGAGTTAAACCCCATGATCTGTGTCTTCCTACAAACAAGAGTTCATTTCTGGTAAACCAAGTGAATTTTCCACTAAAATGATTTTACACAGTTCTAGAACACAACGCGATTATCACTATTAACTAAAGAGCATTTATGTAAGAGGAGCTGTGGTTTGTATCAGTTTCATAAGCAGAGTTGGACTACATATGGAACATATGAGTAGGAAACACAGATCTTTTTTTCTTGTCATGCTCATTGTTCTTACTGTATTGGAGACCCTGAAAAGAAGAGGATGAATCATGCCTTAAAAAAGAGTGTTTTTCAGGGATGAGAATTCTGGTCTGAATTTCCCCTCACAAGCGGAGTTAAACCTCAGGATGTCTGTCTTCCTATAAGCAAGATTTCAGTTCTGGTAAACCCAGTGAATTTTGGGCTCAAATGATTTTTTGCAGTTCACGAACCCAACGCTATTCTCACTATTAACTAAAGAAGATTTATGTAATTGGAGCTGTGGTTTGTATCAGTTTCATAAGCAGTGTTGTACTACATATGGGCTGTATGAGTAGGACACACAGTTCTTTTTTTCTCGGCATGCTCAAGGTTCTTGCTGTATTTTAGAATCTGGAAAGAAGAGATTGCTTCTTTGTTAAAACTGAGTGTGTTTCAGGGATGAGAACTCTGGTCTGTATTTCCCTTCAGAAACTGAGTTAAACCCCAAGATCTGTGTCTCCCTACAAGCAAGAGTTCATTTCTGGTAAACCCAGTGAATTTTGGGCTGAAGTGTTTTTTCACAGTTCACGAACCCAATGAGATTCTCACTATTAAGTAAAGGGCATTTATGTAAGAGGAGCTGTTATATGTATCAGTTTCATAAGCAGAGTTGAACTACATATCGTCCGCATGAGTATGAAACACAGTTATTTTTTTCTGGGCATGCTCATGTTTCTTACTATATTGGAGACGCTGGAAAGAAGAGGATGATTCTTGCCTTAAAACACAATATTTTTCAGGGATGAGAACTCTGGACTGAATTTGCCTTCAGAAACGGCGTTAAACCCCAGAATCAGTGTCTTCCTACAAGCAAGAGTTCATTTCTGGTAAAGCCAGTGTATTTTGGTCTCAAATGATTTTTTGCAGTTCACGAACCCAACCTGATTCTCACTATTAACTAAAGAGCATTTATGTAAGAGGAGGTGTTTTCTGTATCAGTTTCATAAGCAGAGTTGAACTACCTATAGTCCGTATGAATAGGAAACACAGTTCTTTTTTTTCAGGCCATGCTCATGGTTCCTGCTGTATTTTAGACTCTGCAAAGAAGAGCTTGTTTCTTTGTTAAAACAGAGTGTGTTTCAGGGATGAGAACTCTGGTCTGAATTTCCCCTCAGAAATGGAGTTAAACCCCAGGATCTGTGTCTTCCTACAAGCAAGAGTTCATTTCTGGTAAAGCCATTGTATTTTGGGCTCAAATGATTTTTCGCAGGTCACGAACCCAACCTGATTCTCACTATTAACTAAAGAGCATTTATGTAAGAGGAGTTGTGGTTTGTATCACTTTCATAAGCAGAGTTGAACTACATATGGTCCGCATGAGTAGGAAAGACAGTTCTTTTTTTCTGTGCAGGCTCATGCTTCTTGCTGTATTGGAGACACTGGATAGAAGAGCTTGCTTCTTGCATTAAAACAGAGTGTGTTTCATGGATGAGAACTCTGGTCTGAATTTCCCTTCAGAAACGGAGTTAAACCCCATGATCTGTGTCTTCCTACAAACAAGAGTTCATTTCTGGTAAACCAAGTGAATTTTCCACTAAAATGATTTTACACAGTTCTAGAACACAACACGATTATCACTATTAACTAAAGAGCATTTATATAAGAGGAGCTGTGGTTTGTATCAGTTTCATAAGCAGAGTTGGACTACATATGGAACGTATCAGTAGGAAACACAGATCTTTTTTTCTTGGCATGCTCATTGTTCTTACTGAATTGGAGACCCTGGAAAGAAGAGGATGAATCATGCCTTAAAAAAGAGTGTTTTTCAGGGATGAGAATTCTGGTCTGAATTTCCCCTCAGAAACGGAGTTAAACCTCAGAATCTGTGTCTTCCTATAAGCAAGATTTCAGTTCTGGTAAACCCAGTGAATTTTGGGCTCAAATGATTTTCTGCAGTTCACGAACCCAACGCTATTCTCACTATTAACTAAAGAAGATTTATGTAATGGAGCTGTGGTTTGTATCAGTTTCATAAGCAGTGTTGTTCTACATATGGGCTGTATTAGTAGGACACACAGTTCTTTTTTTCTCGGCATGCTCAAGGTTCTTGCTGTATCTTAGAATCTGGAAAGAAGAGATTGCTTCTTTGTTAAAACTGAGTGTGTTTCAGGGATGAGAACTCTGGTCTGTATTTCCCTTCAGAAACTGAGTTAAACCCCAAGATCTGTGTCTCCCTACAAGCAAGAGTTCATTTCTGGTAAACCCAGTGAATTTTGGGCTGAAGTGATTTTTCACAGTTCACGAACCCAATGAGATTCTCACTATTAAGTAAAGGGCATTTATGTAAGAGGAGCTGTGGTTTGTATCAGTTTCATAAGCAGAGTTGAACTACATATTGTCCGTATGAGTAGGACACACAGTTCTTTTTTTCTCGGCATGCTCATGTTTCTTGCTGTATTTTAGAATCTGGAAAGAAGAGCTTGCTTCTTCGTTAAAACAGAGCGTGTTTCAGGGATGAGAACTCTGGTCTGAATTTCCCTTCCGAAATGGAGTTAAACCCCAGGATCTGTGTCTTCCTACAAGCAAGAGTTCATTTCTGGTAAACCCAGTGAATTTTGGGCTTAAGTGATTTTCACAGTTCACGAACCCTATGAGATTCTCTCTATTAAGTAAAGGGCATTTATGTAAGAGGAGCTGTTGTATGTATCAGTTTCATAAGCAGAGTTGAACTACATATGGTCCGCATGAGTAGGAAACACAGTTCTTTTTTCTGGGCATGCTCGTGTTTCTTATTATATTGGAAAGAAGAGGATGATTCTTGCGTTAAAACACAGTGTTTTTCAGGGATGAGAACTCTGTTCTGAATTTGCCTTCAGAAACGGGGATAAACCCCAGGATCAGTGTCTTCCTACATGCAAGAGTTCATTTCTTGTAAACCAAGTGAATTTTCGGCTCAAATGTCTTGACACAGTTGTAGAACCCAACGCGATTATCACTACTATCTTAAGAGAATTTATGTAAGAGGAGCTGTGGTCTGTATCAGTTTCATAAGCAGAGTTGGACTAAATATGGTCCGTATGAGTAGGAAACACAGTTCTTTTTTTCTTGGCATGCTCATGGTTCTTACTGTATTGGAGACCCTGGAAAGAAAAGGATGATTCATAGCTTAAAACAGAGTGTTTTTCAGGGATGAGAACTCTGGTCTGAATTTCCCTTCAGAAAAGGAATTATATCCCAGGATCTGTGTGTTCCTACAAGCAAGAGTTCAGTTCTGGGAAAACCAGTGAATTTTGGGCTCAAATGATTTTTCTCAGTTCACGAACCCAAAGCTATTCTCACTATTAACTAAAGAACATTTATGTAAGAGGAGGTGTTTTCTGTATCAGTTTCATAAGCGGAGTTGACCTACCTATAGTCCGTATGAATAGGAAACACAGTTCTTTTTTTCAGGCCATGCTCATGGTTCTTGCTGTATTTTAGACTCTGGAAAGAAGAGCTTGCTTCTTCGTTAAAACAGAGTGTGTTTCATGGATGAGAACTCTGTTCTGAATTTGCCTTCAAAACAGAGTTAACGTCCAGGATCAGTGTCTTCCTACAAGCAAGAGTTCATTTCTTGTAAACCAATTGAATTTTCAGCTCAAATGACTTCACACAGTTGTAGAACCCATCGCGATTATCACTACTAACTAAAGAGCATTTATGTAAGAGGAGCTGTGGTTTGTATCAGTTTCATAAGCAGAGTTGGACTACATATGGAACGTATGAGTAGGAAACACAGATCTTTTTTTCTTGGCATGCTCATGGTTCTTACTGTATTGTAGACCCTGGAAAGAAGAGGATGATTCATGCCTTAAAACAGAGTGTTTTTCAGGGATGAGAATTCTGGTCTGAATTTCCCCTCAGAAACGGAGTTAAACTCCACGATCTGTGTCTTCCTAAAAGCAAGGTTTCAGTTCTGGTAAGCCCAGTTAATTTTGGGCCCAAATGATTTTTCGCAGTTCACGAACCCAACGCGATTCTCACTATTATTGAAAGAGCTTTTATGTAAGAGGAGGTGTGGTTTGTATCAGTTTCACAAGCAGAGTTGAACTACATATGGTCGGTATGAGTAGGCAACACAATTCTTTTTCTCTGTGCAGGCTCATGCTTCTTGCTGTATTGGAGACACTGGATAGAAGAGCTTGCTTCTTGCATTAAAACAGAGTGTGTTTCATGGATGAGAACTCTGGTCTGAATTTCCCTTCAGAAACGGAGTTAAACCCCATGATCTGTGTCTTCCTACAAACAAGAGTTCATTTCTGGTAAACCAAGTGAATTTTCCACTAAAATGATTTTACACAGTTCTAGAACACAACGCGATTATCACTATTAACTAAAGAGCATTTATGTAAGAGGAGCTGTGGTTTGTATCAGTTTCATAAGCAGAGTTGGACTACGTATGGAACATATGAGTAGGAAACACAGATCTTTTTTTCTTGTCATGCTCATTGTTCTTACTGTATTGGAGACCCTGAAAAGAAGAGGATGAATCATGCCTTAAAAAAGAGTGTTTTTCAGGGATGAGAATTCTGGTCTGAATTTCCCCTCACAAGCGGAGTTAAACCTCAGGATCTCTGTCTTCCTATAAGCAAGATTTCAGTTCTGGTAAACCCAGTGAATTTTGGGCTCAAATGATTTTTTGCAGTTCACGAACCCAACGCTATTCTCACTATTAACTAAAGAAGATTTATGTAATTGGAGCTGTGGTTTGTATCAGTTTCATAAGCAGTGTTGTACTACATATGGGCTGTATGAGTAGGACACACAGTTCTTTTTTTCTCGGCATGCTCAAGGTTCTTGCTGTATTTTAGAATCTGGAAAGAAGAGATTGCTTCTTTGTTAAAACTGAGTGTGTTTCAGGGATGAGAACTCTGGTCTGTATTTCCCTTCAGAAACTGAGTTAAATCCCAAGATCTGTGTCTCCCTACAAGCAAGAGTTCATTTCTGGTAAACCCAGTGAATTTTGGGCTGAAGTGTTTTTTCACAGTTCACGAACCCAATGAGATTCTCACTATTAAGTAAAGGGCATTTATGTAAGAGGAGCTGTTATATGTATCAGTTTCATAAGCAGAGTTGAACTACATATCGTCCGCATGAGTATGAAACACAGTTATTTTTTTCAGGGCATGCTCATGTTTCTTACTATATTGGAGACGCTGGAAAGAAGAGGATGATTCTTGCCTTAAAACACAATATTTTTCAGGGATGAGAACTCTGGACTGAATTTGCCTTCAGAAACGGCGTTAAACCCCAGAATCAGTGTCTTCCTACAAGCAAGAGTTCATTTCTGGTAAAGCCAGTGTATTTTGGTCTCAAATGATTTTTTGCAGTTCACGAACCCAACCTGATTCTCACTATTAACTAAAGAGCATTTATGTAAGAGGAGGTGTTTTCTGTATCAGTTTCATAAGCAGAGTTGAACTACCTATAGTCCCTATGAATAGGAAACACAGTTCTTTTTTTTCAGGCCATGCTCATGGTTCCTGCTGTATTTTAGACTCTGCAAAGAAGAGCTTGTTTCTTTGTTAAAACAGAGTGTGTTTCAGGGATGAGAACTCTGGTCTGAATTTCCCCTCAGAAATGGAGTTAAACCCCAGGATCTGTGTCTTCCTACAAGCAAGAGTTCATTTCTGGTAAAGCCATTGTATTTTGGGCTCAAATGATTTTTCGCAGGTCACGAACCCAACCTGATTCTCACTATTAACTAAAGAGCATTTATGTAAGAGGAGTTGTGGTTTGTATCACTTTCATAAGCAGAGTTGAACTACATATGGTCCGCATGAGTAGGAAAGACAGTTCTTTTTTTCTGTGCAGGCTCATGCTTCTTGCTGTATTGGAGACACTGGATAGAAGAGCTTGCTTCTTGCATTAAAACAGAGTGTGTTTCATGGATGAGAACTCTGGTCTGAATTTCCCTTCAGAAACGGAGTTAAACCCCATGATCTGTGTCTTCCTACAAACAAGAGTTCATTTCTGGTAAACCAAGTGAATTTTCCACTAAAATGATTTTACACAGTTCTAGAACACAACAAGATTATCACTATTAACTAAAGAGCATTTATATATTAGGAGCTGTGGTTTGTATCAGTTTCATAAGCAGAGTTGGACTACATATGGAACGTATGAGTAGGAAACACAGATCTTTTTTTCTTGGCATGCTCATTGTTCTTACTGAATTGGAGACCCTGGAAAGAAGAGGATGAATCATGCCTTAAAAAAGAGTGTTTTTCAGGGATGAGAATTCTGGTCTGAATTTCCCCTCAGAAACTGAGTTAAACCTCAGAATCTGTGTCTTCCTATAAGCAAGATTTCAGTTCTGGTAAACCCAGTGAATTTTGGGATCAAATGATTTTCTGCAGTTCACGAACCCAACCAGATTCTCACTATTAACTAAAGAAGATTTATGTAATGGAGCTGTGGTTTGTATCAGTTTCATAAGCAGTGTTGTTCTACATATGGGCTGTATTAGTAGGACACACTGTTCTTTTTTTCTCGGCATGCTCAAGGTTCTTGCTGTATCTTAGAATCTGGAAAGAAGAGATTGCTTCTTTGTTAAAACTGAGTGTGTTTCAGGGATGAGAACTCTGGTCTGTATTTCCCTTCAGAAACTGAGTTAAACCCCAAGATCTGTGTCTCCCTACAAGCAAGAGTTCATTTCTGGTAAACCCATTGAATTTTGGGCTGAAGTGATTTTTCACAGTTCACGAATACAATGAGATTCTCACTATTAAGTAAAGGGCATTTATGTAAGAGGAGCTGTTATATGTATCAGTTTCAAAAGCAGAGTTGAACTACATATGGTCCGCATGAGTATGAAACACAGTTATTTTTTTCTGGGCATGCTCGTGTTTCTTATTATATTGGAGACGCTGGAAAGAAGAGGATGATTCTTGCGTTAAAACACAGTGTTTTTCAGGGATGAGAACTCTGTTCTGAATTTGCCTTCAGAAACGGGGTTAAACCCCAGGATCAGTGTCTTCCTACAAGCAAGAGTTCATTTCTTGTAAACCAAGTGAATTTTCAGCTCAAATGTCTTGACACAGTTGTAGAACCCAACGCGATTATCACTACTATCTTAATAGAATTTATGTAAGAGGAGCTGTGGTCTGTATCAGTTTCATAAGCAGAGTTGGACTAAATATGGTCCGTATGAGTAGGAAACACAGTTCTTTTTTTCTTGGCATGCTCATGGTTCTTACTGTATTGGAGACCCTGGAAAGAAAAGGAGGATTCATAGCTTAAAACAGAGTGTTTTTCAGGGATGAGAACTCTGGTCTGAATTTCCCTTCAGAAAAGGAGTTATATCCCAGGATCTGTGTGTTCCTACAAGCAAGAGTTCAGTTCTGGGAAAACCAGTGAATTTTGGGCTCAAATGATTTTTCTCAGTTCAGGAACCCAAAGCTATTCTCACTATTAACTAAAGAACATTTATGTTAGAGGAGGTGTTTTCTGTATCAGTTTCATAAGCAGAGTTGAACTACCTATAGTCCGTATGAATAGGAAACACAGTTCTTTTTTTCAGGCCATGCTCATGGTTCCTGCTGTATTTTAGACTCTGCAAAGAAGAGCTTGCTTCTTTGTTAAAACAGAGTGTGTTTCAGGGATGAGAACTCTGGTCTGAATTTCCCCTCAGAAACGGAGTTCAACCCCAGGATCTGTGTCTTCCTACAAGGAAGAGTTCATTTCTGGTAAACCCAATGAATTTTGGGCTTAAGTGATTTTCACAGTTCACAAACCCAATGAGATTCTCACTATTAAGTAAAGGGCATTTATGTAAGAGGAGCTGTTGTATGTGTCAGTTTCATAAGCAGAGTTGAACTACATATGGTCCGCATGAGTAGGAAACACAGTTTTTTTTCAGGGCATGCTCATGTTTCTTACTATATTGGAGACGCTGGAAAGAAGAGGATGATTCTTGCCTTAAAACACAGTATTTTTCTGGGATGAGAACTCTGGACTGAATTTGCCTTCAGAAACGGAGTTAAACCCCAGAATCAGTGTCTTCCCACAAGCAAGAGTTCATTTCTGGTAAAGCCAGTGTATTTTGGTCTCAAATGATTTTTCGCAGTTCATGAACGCAACCTGATTCTCACTATTAACTAAAGAGCATTTATGTAAGAGGAGCTGTGGTTTGTATCAGTTTCATAAGCAGAGTTGAACTACATATGGTCCGCATCAGTAGGAAACACAGTTCTTTTTTTCTGGGCATGCTCGTGTTTCTTACTATATTGGAGACGCTGGAAAGAAGAGGATGATTCTTGCGTTAAAACACAGTGTTTTTCAGGGATGAGAACTCTGTTCTGAATTTGCCTTCAGAAACGGGGTTAAACCCCAGGATCAGTGTCTTCCTACAAGCAAGAGTTCATTTCTTGTAAACCAAGTGAATTTTCGGCTCAAATGTCTTGACACAGTTGTAGAACCCAACGCGATTATCACTACTAACTTAAGAGAATTTATGTAAGAGGAGCTGTGGTCTGTATCAGTTTCATAAACAGAGTTGGACTAAATATGGTCCGTATGAGTAGGAAACACAGTTCTTTTTTTCTTGGCATGCTCATGGTTCTTACTGTATTGGAGACCCTAGAAAGGAAATGATGATTCATGGCTTAAAACAGAGTGTTTTTCAGGGATGAGAACTCTGGTCTGAATTTCCCTTCAGAAACAGAGTTATATCCCAGGATCTGTGTGTTCCTACAAGCAAGAGTTCAGTTCTGGGAAAACCAGTGAATTTTGGGCTCAAATGATTTTTCTCAGTTCACGAACCCAAAGCTATTCTCACTATTAACTAAAGAACATTTATGTAAGAGGAGGTGTTTTCTGTATCAGTTTCATAAGCAGAGTTGAACTACCTATAGTCCCTATGAATAGGAAACACAGTTCTTTTTTTCAGGCCATGCTCATGGTTCTTGCTGTATTTTACACTCTGGAAAGAAGAGCTTGCTTCTTTGTTAAAACAGAGTGTGTTTCATGGATGAGAACTCTGTTCTGAATTTGCCTTCAAAACAGAGTTAAGCTCCAGGATCAGTGTCTTCCTACAAGCAAGAGTTCATTTCTTGTAAACCAAGTGAATTTTCAGCTCAAATGACTTCACACAGTTGTAGAACCCATCGCGATTATCACTACTAACTAAAGAGCATTTATGTAATGGGAGCTGTGGTTTGTATCAGTTTCATAAGCAGAGTTGGACTACATATGGTCCGCATGAGTAGGAAACACAGTTCTTTTTTTCTGGGCATGCTTGTGTTTCTTACTATATTGGAGACGCTGGAAAGAAGAGGATGATTCTTGCCTTAAAACACAATATTTTTCAGGGATGAGAACTCTGGACTGAATTTGCCTTCAGAAACGGCGTTAAACCCCAGAATCAGTGTCTTCCTACAAGCAAGAGTTCATTTCTGGTAAAGCCAGTGTATTTTGGTCTCAAATGATTTTTTGCAGTTCACGAACCCAACCTGATTCTCACTATTAACTAAAGAGCATTTATGTAAGAGGAGGTGTTTTCTGTATCAGTTTCATAAGCAGAGTTGAACTACCTATAGTCCGTATGAATAGGAAACACAGTTCTTTTTTTTCAGGCCATGCTCATGGTTCCTGCTGTATTTTAGACTCTGCAAAGAAGAGCTTGTTTCTTTGTTAAAACAGAGTGTGTTTCAGGGATGAGAACTCTGGTCTGAATTTCCCCTCAGAAATGGAGTTAAACTCCACGATCTGTGTCTTCCTAAAAGCAAGGTTTCAGTTCTGGTAAGCCCAGTAAATGTTGGGCTCAAATGATTTTTCGCAGTTCACGAACCCAACGCGATTCTCACTATTATCTAAAGAGCTTTTATGTAAGAGGAGGTGTGGTTTGTATCAGTTTCACAAGCAGAGTTGAACTACATATGGTCGGTATGAGTAGGAAACACAATTCTTTTTTTCTGTGCAGGCTCATGCTTCTTGCTGTATTGGAGACACTGGATAGAAGAGCTTGCTTCTTGCACTAAAACAGAGTGTGTTTCATGGATGAGAACTCTGGTCTGAATTTCCCTTCAGAAACGGAGTTAAACCCCATGATCTGTGTCTTCCTACAAACAAGAGTTCATTTCTGGTAAACCAAGTGAATTTTCCACTAAAATGATTTTACACAGTTCTAGAACACAACGCGATTATCACTATTAACTAAAGAGCATTTATGTAAGAGGAGCTGTGGTTTGTATCAGTTTCATAAGCAGAGTTGGACTACATATGGAACGTATGAGTAGGAAACACAGATCTTTTTTTCTTGTCATGCTCATTGTTCTTACTGTATTGGAGACCCTGAAAAGAAGAGGATGAATCATGCCTTAAAAAAGAATGTTTTTCAGGGATGAGAATTCTGGTCTGAATTTCCCCTCAGAAGCGGAGTTAAACCTCAGGATCTGTGTCTTCCTATAAGCAAGATTTCAGTTCTGGTAAACCCAGTGAATTTTGGGCTCAAATGATTTTGTGCAGTTCACGAACCCAACGCTATTCTCACTATTAACTAAAGAAGATTTATATAATTGGAGCTGTGGTTTGTATCAGTTTCATAAGCAGAGTTGAACTACATATGGTCCGCATGAGTAGGAAACACAGTTCTTTTTTTCTGGGCATGCTCATGGTTCTTACTGTATTGGAGACCCTGAAAAGAAGAGGATGAATCATGCCTTAAAAAAGAGTGTTTTTCAGGGATGAGAATTCTGGTCTGAATTTCCCCTCACAAGCGGAGTTAAACCTCAGGATCTCTGTCTTCCTATAAGCAAGATTTCAGTTCTGGTAAACCCAGTGAATTTTGGGCTCAAATGATTTTTTGCAGTTCACGAACCCAACGCTATTCTCACTATTAACTAAAGAAGATTTATGTAATTGGAGCTGTGGTTTGTATCAGTTTCATAAGCAGTGTTGTACTACATATGGGCTGTATGAGTAGGACACACAGTTCTTTTTTTCTCGGCATGCTCAAGGTTCTTGCTGTATTTTAGAATCTGGAAAGAAGAGATTGCTTCTTTGTTAAAACTGAGTGTGTTTCAGGGATGAGAACTCTGGTCTGTATTTCCCTTCAGAAACTGAGTTAAACCCCAAGATCTGTGTCTTCCTACAAGCAAGAGTTCATTTCTGGTAAACCCAGTGAATTTTGGGCTGAAGTGTTTTTTCACAGTTCACGAACCCAATGAGATTCTCACTATTAAGTAAAGGGCATTTATGTAAGAGGAGCTGTTATATGTATCAGTTTCATAAGCAGAGTTGAACTACATATCATCTGCATGAGTATGAAACACAGTTATTTTTTTCAGGGCATGCTCATGTTTCTTACTATATTGGAGACGCTGGAAAGAAGAGGATGATTCTTGCCTTAAAACACAATATTTTTCAGGGATGAGAACTCTGGACTGAATTTGCCTTCAGAAATGGCGTTAAACCCCAGAATCAGTGTCTTCCTACAAGCAAGAGTTCATTTCTGGTAAAGCCAGTGTATTTTGGTCTCAAATGATTTTTTGCAGTTCACGAACCCAACCTGATTCTCACTATTAACTAAAGAGCATTTATGTAAGAGGAGGTGTTTTCTGTATCAGTTTCATAAGCAGAGTTGAACTACCTATAGTCCGTATGAATAGGAAACACAGTTCTTTTTTTTCAGGCCATGCTCATGGTTCCTGCTGTATTTTAGACTCTGCAAAGAAGAGCTTGTTTCTTTGTTAAAACAGAGTGTGTTTCAGGGATGAGAACTCTGGTCTGAATTTCCCCTCAGAAATGGAGTTAAACCCCAGGATCTGTGTCTTCCTACAAGCAAGAGTTCATTTGTGGTAAAGCCATTGTATTTTGTGCTCAAATGATTTTTCGCAGTTCACGAACCCAACCTGATTCTCACGATTAACTAAAGAGCATTTATGTAAGAGGAGCTGTGGTTTGTATCAGTTTCATAAGCAGAGTTGAACTACATATGGTCCGCATGAGTAGGAAACACAGTTCTTTTTTTCTGGGCATGCTTGTGTTTCTTACTATATTGGAGTCGCTGGAAAGAAGAGGATGATTCTTGCGTTAAAACACAGTGTTTTTCAGGGATGAGAACTCTGTTCTGAATTTGCCTTCAGAAACGGGGTTAAACACCAGGATCAGTGTCTTCCTACAAGCAAGAGTTCATTTCTTGTAAACCAAGTGAATTTTCGGCTCAAACGTCTTGACACAGTTGTAGAACCCAACGCGATTATCACTACTAACTTAAGAGAATTTATGTAAGAGGAGCTGTGGTCTGTATCAGTTTCATAAGCAGAGTTGGACTAAATATGGTCCGTATGAGTAGGAAACACAGTTCTTTTTTTCTTGGCATGCTCATGGTTCTTACTGTATTGGAGACCCTGGAAAGAAAAGGATGATTCATGGCTTAAAACAGAGTGTTTTTCAGGGATGAGAACTCTGGTCTGAATTTCCCTTCAGAAACGGAGTTATATCCCAGGATCTGTGTTTTCCTACAAGCAAGAGTTCTGTTCTGGGAAAACCAGTGAATTTTGGGCTCAAATGATTTTTCTCAGTTCACGAACCCAAAGCTATTCTCACTATTAACTAAACAACATTTATGTAAGAGGAGGTGTTTTCTGTATCAGTTTCATAAGCAGAGTTGACCTACCTATAGTCCGTATGAATAGGAAACACAGTTCTTTTTTTTAGGCCATGCTCATGGTTCCTGCTGTATTTTAGACTCTGCAAAGAAGAGCTTGCTTATTTGTTAAAACAGAGTGTGTTTCAGGGATGAGAACTCTGGTCTAAATTTCCCCTCAGAAACGGAGTTACACCCCAGGATCTGTGTCTTCCTACAAGAAAGAGTTCATTTCTGGTTAACCCATTGAATTTTGGGCTTAAATGGATTTTTCGCTGTTCACTAACCCAACGCGATTCTCACTATTATCTAAAGAGCTCCTATGTAAGACTAGGTGTGGATTGTATCAGTTTCATAAGCAGAGTTGAACTACATATGGTCGGTATGAGTAGGAAACACAGTTCTGTTTTTCTGGGCATGCTCATGGTTCTTGCTGTATTTGAGATACTGGAAAGAAGAGCTTGCTTCTTGCATTAAAACAGAGTGTGTTTCATGGATGAGAACTCTGGTCTGAATTTCCCTTCAGAAACGGAGTTAAACCCCATGATCTGTGTGTTCCTACAAACAAGAGTTCATTTCTGGTAAACCAAGTGAATTTTCCACTAAAATGATTTTACACAGTTCTAGAACACAACGCGATTATCACTATTAACTAAAGAGCATTTATGTAAGAGGAGCTGTGGTTTGTATCAGTTTCATAAGCAGAGTTGGACTACATATGGAACGTATGAGTAGGAAACACAGATCTTTTTTTCTTGGCATGCTCATGGTTCTTACTGTATTGGAGACCCTGGAAAGAAGAGGATGAATCATGCCTTAAAACAGAGTGTTTTTCAGGGATGAGAATTCTGGTTTGAATTTCCGCTCAGAAACGGAGTTAAACCTCAGGATCTGTGTCTTCCTACAAGCAAGACTTCAGTTCTGGTAAACCCAGTGATTTTGGGCTCAAATGATTTTTTTGCAGTTCACGAACCCAACGCTATTCTCACTATTAACTAAAGAAGATTTATGTAATTGAAGCTGTGGTTTGTATCAGTTTCATAAGCAGTGTTGTACTACATATGGGCTGTATGAGTAGGACACACAGTTCTTTTTTTCTCGGCATGCTCATGTTTCTTGCTGTATTTTAGAATCTGGAAAGAAGAGCTTGCTTCTTCGTTAAAACAGAGTGTGTTTCAGGAATGAGAACTCTGGTCTGAATTTCCCTTCAGAAACGGAGTTAAACCCCAGGATCTGTGTCTTCCAACAAGCAAGAGTTCATTTATGGTAAACCCAGTGAATTTTGGGCTTAAGTGATTTTCACAGTTCACGAACCCAATGAGATTCTCACTATTAAGTAAAGGGCATTTATGTAAGAGGAGCTGTTGTATGTATCAGTTTCATAAGCAGAGTTGAACTACATATGGTCCGCATGAGTAGGAAACACAGTTATTTTTTTCAGGGCATGCTCATGTTTCTTACTATATTGGAGACGCTGGAAAGAAGAGGATGATTCTTGCCTTAAAACACAGTATTTTTCAGGGATGAGAACTCTGGACTGAATTTACCTTCAGAAACGGCGTTAAACCCCCAAATCAGTGTCTTCCCACAAGCAAGAGTTCATTTCTGGTAAAGCCAGTGTGTTTTGGGCTCAAATGATTTTTCGCAGTTCACGAACCAAACCCTATTCTCACTATTAACTAAAGAGCATTTAAGTAAGAGGAGCTGTGGTTTGTATCAGTTTCATAAGCAGAGTTGAACTACCTATGGTCCGCATAAGTAGGAAACACAGTTCTTTTTTTCTGGGCATGCTCGTGTTTCTTACTATATTGGAGACGCTGGAAAGAAGAGGATGATTCTTGCGTTAAAACACAGTGTTTTTCAGGGATGAGAACTCTGTTCTGAATTTGCCTTCAAAAGGGGTTAAACCCCAGGATCAGTGTCTTCCTACAAGCAAGAGTTCATTTCTTGTAAACCAAGTGAATTTTCGGCTCAAATGTCTTGACACTGTTGTAGAACCCAACGCGATTATCACTACTAACTTAAGAGAATTTATGTAAGAGGAGCTGTGGTCTGTATCAGTTTCATAAGCAGAGTTGGACTGAATATGGTCCGTATGAGTAGGAAACACAGTTCTTTTTTTCTTGGCATGCTCATGGTTCTTACTGTATTGGAGACCCTGGAAAGAAGAGGATGATTCATGCCTTAAAACAGAGTAATTTTCAGGGATGAGAATTCTGGTCTGAATTTCACTTCAGAAACGGAGTTAAATCCCAGGATCTGTGTGTTCCTACAAGCAAGAGTTCAGTTATGGTAAACCCAGTGAATTTTGGGCTCAAATGATTTTTCTCAGTTCACGAACCCAAAGCTATTCTCACTATTAACTAAAGAGCATTTATGTAAGAGGACGTGTTTTCTGTATCAGTTTCATAAGGAGAGTTGAACTACCCATAGTCCGTATGAACAGGAAACACAGTTCTTTTTTTCAGGCCATGTTCATGGTTCTTGCTGTATTTTAGACTCTGTAAGGAAGAGCTTGCATCTTCGTTAAAACAGAGTGTGTTTCAGGAATGAGAACTCTGGTCTGACTTTCCCCTCAGAAACGGAGTGAAACCCCAGGATGTGTGTCTTCCTACAAGCAAGAGTTCATTTCTGGTTAACCCATTGAATTTTGGGCTCAAATGATTTTTCGCAGTTCATGAACCCAAAGCGATTCTCACTATTATCTAAAGAGCTTTTATGTAATTGGAGGTGTGGTTTGTATCAGTTTCATAAACAGAGTTGAACTACATATATTCGGTATGAGTAGGAAACACAGTTCTTTTTTTCTGGGCATGCTCATGGTTCTTGCTGTATTGGAGACATTGGAAAGAAGAGCTTGCTTGTTGCATTAAAACAGGGTGTTTTTCAGGGATGAGAATTCTGGTCTCAATTTCCCCTCAGAAACGGAGTTAAACGCCAGGAAATGTGTCTTCCTACAAGCAAGATTTCAGTTCTGGTAAACCCAGTGAATTTTGGGCTCAAATGATTTTTAGCAGTTCACGAACCCAACGCTATTCTCACTATTAACTAAAGAAGATTTATGTAATTGGAGCTGTGGTTTGTATCAGTTTGATAAGCAGTGTTGTACTACATATGGTCTGCATGAGTAGGAAACACAGTTATTTTTTTCTCGGCATGCTCATATTTATTACTATATTGGAAACGCTCGAAAGAAGAGGATGATTTTTGCCTTAAATCAGAGTGTTTTTCAGGTACGAGAACTCTGGGGTGAATTTGCCTTCAGAACCAGAGTTCCACCCCAGGAACTGTGTGTTCCTACAAGCAAGAGTTCAGTTCTGGTAAACCCAGTGAATTTTGGTCTCAAGTGGTTTTTCGCAGTTCACGAACCGAACGCAATTCTCACTATTAACTAAAGAGCATTTATGTAAGAGGAGGTGTTTTCTGTATCAGTTTCATAAGCGGAGTTGAACTACATATGGTCCGTATGAATAGGAAACACAGTTCTTTTTTTCAGGCCATGCTCATGTTTCTTGCTGTATTTTAGAATTTGAAAAGAAGAGCTTGCTTCTTCGTTAAAACAGAGCGTGTTTCAGGGATGAGAACTCTGGTCTGAATTTCCCTTCAGAAATGGAGTTAAACCCCAGGATCTGTGTCTTCCTACAAGCAAGAGTTCATTTCTGGTAAACCATTGAAATTTGGGCTCAAATGATTTTACACAGTTTGGAACCCAACGCGATTCTCACTATTAACTAAAGAGCATTTATGTAAGAGGAGCTGTGGTTTGTATCAGTTTCATAAGCAGAGTTGAACTACATATGGTCCGCATGAGTAGGAAACACAGTTCTTTTTTTCTGGGCATGCTCGTGTTTCTTACTATATTGGAGACGCTGGAAAGAAGAGGATGATTATTGCGTTAAAACACCGTGTTTTTCAGGGATGAGAACTCTGTTCTGAATTTGCCTTCAGAAACGGGGTTAAACCCCAGGATCAGTGTCTTCCTACAAGCAAGAGTTCATTTCTTGTAAACCAAGTGAATTTTCAGCTCAAATGTCTTGACACAGTTGTAGAACCCAACGCGATTATCACTACTAACTTAAGAGAATTTATGTAACAGGAGCTGTGGTCTGTATCAGTTTCATAAGCAGAGTTGGACTAAATATGGTCCGTATGAGTAGGAAACACAGTTCTTTTTTTCTTGGCATGCTCATGGTTCTTACTGTATTGGAGACCCTGGAAAGAAAAGGATGATTCATGGCTTAAAACAGAGTGTTTATCAGGGATGAGAACTCTGGTCTGAATTTCCCTTCAGAAACGGAGTTATATCCCAGGATCTGTGTGTTCCTAGAAGCAGGAGTTCAGTTCTGGGAAAACCAGTGAATTTTGGGCTCAAATGATTTTTCTCAGTTCATGAACCCAAAGCTATTCTCACTATTAACTAAAGAACATTTATGTAAGAGGAGGTGTTTTCTGTATCAGTTTCATAAGCAGAGTTGAACTACCTATAGTCCCTATGAATAGGAAATACATTTCTTTTTTTCAGGCCATGCTCATGGTTCCTGCTGTATTTTAGACTCTGCAAAGAAGAGCTTGCTTCTTTGTTAAAACAGAGTGTGTTTCAGGGATGAGAACTCTGGTCTGAATTTCCCCTCAGAAACGGGGTTAAACCCCCGGAAATGTGTCTTCCTACAAGCAAGATTTCAGTGCTGGTAAACCCAGTGAATTTTGGGCTCAAATCATTTTTTGCAGTTCACGAACCCAACGCTATTCTCACTATTAACTAAAGAAGATTTATGTAATTGGAGCTGTGGTTTGTATCAGTTTCATAAGCAGTGTTGTACTACATATGGGCTGTATGAGTAGGACACACAGTTCTTTTTTTCTCGGCATGCTCAAGGTTCTTGCTGTATTTTAGAATCTGTAAAGCAGAGATTGCTTCTTTTTTAAAACTGAGTGTGTTTCAGGGATGAGAACTCTGGTCTGTATTTCCCTTCAGAAACTGAGTTAAACCCCAAGATCTGTGTCTCCCTACAAGCAAGAGTTCATTTCTGGTAAACCCAGTGAATTTTGGGCTTAAGTGATTGTCACAGTTCACGAACCCAACAAGATTATCACTATTAACTAAAGACCATTTATGTAAGAGGAGCTGTGGTTTGTATCAGTTTCATAAGCAGAGTTGAACTACATATGGTCGGTATGAGTAGGAAACACAGTTCTTTTTTTTCTGTGCATGCTCATGCTTCTTGCTGTATTGGAGACACTGGATAGAAGAGCTTGCTTCTTGCATTAAAACTGAGTGTGTTTCATGGATGAGAACTCTGGTCTGAATTTCCCTTCAGAAACGGAGTTAAACCCCATGATCTGTGTCTTCCTAAAAACAAGAGTTCATTTCTGGTAAACCAAGTGAATTTTCCACTAAAATGATTTTACACAGTTCTAGAACACAACGCGATTATCTCTATTAACTAAAGAGCATTTATGTAAGAGGAGCTGTGGTTTGTATCAGTTTCATAAGCAGAGTTGGACTACATATGGAACGTATGAGTAGGAAACACAGATCTTTTTTTCTTGGCATAGTCATGGTTCTTACTGTATTGGAGACCCTGGAAAGAAGAGGATGATTCATGCCTTAAAACAGAGTGTTTTTCAGTGATGAGAATTCTGGTCTGAATTTCCCTTCAGAAAGGGAGTTAAACCCCAGGATCTGTGTCTTCCTACAAGCAAGAGTTCATTTCTGGTAAACACAGTGACTTTTGGGCTTAAGTGATTTTTCACAGTTCACGAACCCAATGAGATTCTCACTATTAAGTCAAGGGCATTTATGTAAGAGGAGCTGTTGTATGTATCAGTTTCATAAGCAGAGTTGAACTACATATGGTCCGCATGAGTAGGAAACACATTTATTTTTTTCAGGGCATGCTCATGTTTTTACTATATTGGAGACGCTGGAAAGAAGAGGATGATTCTTTCCTTAAAACAAAGTATTTTTCAGGGAAGAGAACTCTGGACTGAATTTGCCTTCAGAAACGGAGTTAAACCCCAGAATCAGTGTCTTTCTACAAGCAAGAGTTCATTTCTGGTAAAGCCAGTGTATTTTGGGCTCAAATGATTTTTCGCAGTTCATGAACCCAACCTAATTCTCACTATTAACTAAAGAGCATATATGTAAGAGGAGCTGTGGTTTGTATCAGTTTCATAAGCAGAGTTGAACTACATATGGTCCGCATGAGTAGGAAACACAGTTCTTTTTTTCTGGGCATGCTCATGTTTCTTACTATATTAGAGACGCTGGAAAGAAGAGGATGATTCCTGCCTTAAAACACAATGTTTTTCAGGGATGAGAACTCTGATCTGAATTTGCCTTCAGAAACGGAGTTAAACCCCAGGATCTTTGTCTTCCTACAAGCAAGAGTTCATTTCTTGTAAACCTAGTGAATTTTCGGCTCACATGTCTTGACACAGTTGTAGAACCCAACGTGATTATCACTACTAACTTAAGAGAATTTATGTAAGAGGAGCTGTGGTCTGTATCAGTTTCATATGCAGAGTTGGACTACATATGGTCCGTATGAGTAGGAAACACAGTTCTTTTATCTTGGCATGCTCAAGTTTCTTACTCTATTGGAGACCCTGGAAAGAAGTGGATGATTCATGCCTTAAAACAGAGTGTTTTTCAGGGATGAGAATTCTGGTCTGAATTTCCCTTCAGAAACGGAGTTAAATCCCAGGATCTGTGTGTTCCTACAAGCAAGAGTTCAGTTATGGTAAACCCAGTGAATTTTGGGCTCAAATGATTTTTCGCAGTTCACGAACCCAAAGCTATTCTCACTATTAAGTAAAGAAGATTTATGTAATTGGAGCTGTGGTTTGTATCAGTTTCATAAGCAGTGTTGTACTACATATGGTCTGCATGAGTAGGAAACACAGTTCTTTTTTTCTCGGCATGCTCAAGGTTCTTGCTGTATTTTAGAATCTGGAAAGAAGAGATTGCTTCTTTGTTAAAACTGAGTGTGTTTCAGGGATGAGAACTCTGGTCTGTATTTCCCTTCAGAAAGTGAGTTAAACCCCAAGATCTGTATCTGCCTACAAGCAAGAGTTCATTTCTTGTAAACACAGTGAATTTTGGGCTGAAGTGATTTTTCACAGTTCACAAACCCAACAAGATTCTCACTATTACCTAAAGAGCACTTATGCAAGAAGAGCTGTTGTTTGTATCAGTTTCATAAGCGGAGTTGAACTACATATGGTCCATATGAGTAGGAAACACAGTTCTTCTTTTCATGGCATGCTCATGTTTCTTGCTGTATTTTAGGATCTGGAAATAAGAGCTTGCTTCTTCGTTAAAACAGAGTGTGTTTCAGGGATGAGAACTGTGGTCTGAATTTCCCTTCAGAAACGGAGTTAAACCACAGGATCTGTGTCTTCCTACAAGCAAGAGTTCATTTCTGGTAAACCCAGTGAATTTTGGGCTTAAGTGATTTTTCACAGTTCACGAACCCAATGAGATTCTCACTATTAAGAAAAGGGCATTTATCTAAGAGGAGCTGTTGTATGTATCAGTTTCATAATCAGAGTTGTACTACATATGGTCCGCATGAGTAGGAAACACATTTATTTTTTTCAGGGTATGCTCATTTTTCTTACTATATTGGAGACGCTGGAAAGAAGAGGATGATTCTTGCCTTAAAACACAGTATTTTTCAGGGATGAGAACTCTGGACTGAATTTGCCTTCAGAAACGGAGTTAAACCCCAGAATCAGTGTCTTCCTACAAGCAAGAGTTCATTTCTGGTAAAGCCAGTGTATTTTGGGCTCAAATGATTTTTCGCAGTTCACGAACCCAACCTGATTCTCACTATTAACTAAAGATCATTTATGTAAGAGGAGCTGTGGTTTGTATCAGTTTCATATGCAGAGTTGAACTACATATGGTCCGCATTAGTAGGAAACACAGTTCTTTTTTTCTGGGCATGCTCATGTTTCTTACTATATTGGAGACGCTGGAAAGAAGAGGATGATTCTTGTGTTAAAACACAGTGTTTTTCAGGGATGAGAACTCTGTTCTGAATTTGCCTTCAGGAATGGAGTTAAACCCCAGGATCAGTGTCTTCCTACAAGCAAGAGTTCATTTCTTGTAAACCTAGTGAATTTTCGGCTCAAATGTCTTGACACAGTTGTAGAACCCAACGCGATTATCACTAAATACTTAAAAGAATTTATGTAAGAGTAGCTGTGGTCTGTATCAGTTCCATATGCAGAGTTGGACTACATATGGTCCGTATGAGTAGGAAACACAGTTCTTTTTTTCTTGGCATGCTCATGTTTCTTACTGTATTGGAGACCCTGGAAAGAAGAGGATGATTCATGCCTTAAAACAGAGTGTTTTTCAGGGATGAGAATTCTGGTCTGAATTTCCCTTCAGAAACGGAGTTAAATCCCAGGATCTGTGTGTTCCTACAAGCAAGAGATCAGTTCTGGTATACCCAGTGAATTTTGGGCTCAAATGATTTTTCGCAGTTCACGAACCCAAAGCTATTCTCACTATTAACTAAAGAGCATTTATGTAAGAGGAGCTGTTGTTTGTATCAGTTTCATATGCAGAGTTGAACTACATATGGTCCGTATGAGTAAGAAACACAGTTCTTTTTTTCTGGCCATGCATTTGGTTATTGCTGTATTGGTGACGCTGGAAAGAAGAGCTTGCTTCTTGCATTGAAACAGAGTTTGTTTCATGGATGAGAACTCTGGTCTGAATTTCCCTTCAGAAACGGTGTTAAACCCCATGATCTGTGTCTTCCTACCAGCAAGAGATCATTTCTGGTAAACCAAGTGAATTTTCTGCTCAAATGATTTTACACAGTTCTAGAACACAACGCGATTATCACTATTAACTTAAGAGCATTTATGTAAGTGGAGCTGTGGTCTGTATCAGTTTCATAAGCAGAGTTGAACTACCTATGGTCTGTATGAATAGGAAACACAGTTCTTTTTTTCCGGCCATGCTTTTGGTTATGCTGTATTTTAGACTCTGGAAAGAAGAACTTGCTTCTTCGTTAAAACAGAGTGTGTTTCAGGGATGAGAACTCTGGTCTGAATTTCCCTTCGTAATCGGAGTCAAACCCCAGGATAAGTGTCTTACTACAAGCAAGAGTTAATTTCTGATAAACCCAGGGAATTTTGGGCTCAAATGATTTTTTGCGGTTCACGAACCCTACGCTATTCTCACTATTAACTTAAGAGGATTTATGTAAGAGGAGCTGTGGTTTGTATCAGATTCATATGCAGAGTTGAACTGCATATGGTCCGTATGAGTAAGAAAGACAGTTCTTTTTTTCTGGGCATGCTCATTGTTCTTGCTGTATTGTGACGCCTGAAAGAAGAGCTTGCTTCTTGCAGTAAAACAGAGTGTGTTTCATGGATGAGAACTCTGGTCTGAATTTCCCTTCAGAAACTGAGTTAAACCCCATGATCTGTGTCTTCCTACCAGCAAGAGATCATTTCTGGTAAACCAAGTGAACTTTCTGCTCCAATGATTTTACACAGTTCCAGAACACAACGCGATTATCACTATTAACTTAAGAGCATTTATGTAAGGGGAGCTGTGGTCAGTATCAGTTTCATAAGCAGAGTTGGACTATATATGGTCCGTATGAGTAGGAAACACAGTTCTTTTTTCCTTGGCATGCTCATGGTTCTTACTGGATTGGGGAACCTGGAAAGAAGAGGATTATTCATGCCTTAAAACAGAGTGTTTTTCAGGGATGAGTATTCTGGTCTGAATTTCCCTTCAGTAACGGAGTTAAATCCCAGGATCGCAGTCTTTCTACAAGCAAGAGTTCAGTTATGGTAAACCCAGTGAATTTTGGGCTCAAATGATTTTTCGCAGTTCACGAACCCAAAGCTATTCTCACTATTAACTAAAGAGCATTCATGTAACAGGAGGTGTTTTCTGTATCAGTTTCATAAGCAGAGTTGAACTACCTATGGTCCATATGAATAGGAAACACAGTTCTTTTTTTCAGGCTATGCTCATGGTTCTTTCTGTATTTTAGACTCTGGAAAGAAGAGCTTGCTTCTTCCTTAAAACAGAGTGTGTTTCAGAGATGAGAACTCTGGTCTGAATTTTCCCTCAGAAACGGAGTTTAACCCCAGGATATGTGTCTTCCTACAAGCAACAGTTCATTTCTCGTTAACCCAGTGAATTTTGGTCTGAAATGACTTTTCGCAGTTCAGGAACCCAACGCTATTCTCACTATTAACTAAAGAGCATTTATGTTAGAGGAGATCTGGTCAGTATCACTTTCATAAGCAGAGTTGTACTAGACATGGACCGTATGAATAGCAAACACGGTTCTATTTTTGATCCCATGATCATGGTTCTTGCTGTATTTTAGAATCTTGAAAGAAAAGCTTGCTACTTCGTTAAAACAGAGTGTGTTTCAGGTATGAGAACTCTGGTCTGAATTTCCCTTCAGAAACGGAGTTAAACCCCAGGATCTGTGTCTTCCTACAAGCAAGAGTTCATTTCTGGTTAACCCAGTGATTTTTGGACTCAAATGGTTTGTAGCTGTTCATGAACCCAACGCTATTTTCACTATTAACTAAAGAGCATTTATGTAAGAGGAGCTGTGGTCTGTATCAGTGTCATAAGCAGTGTTGAACTACATATGGAACGTATGAGTAGGAAACACAGATCTTGTTTTCTTGGCATGCTCATGGTTCTTACTGTATTGGAGACCCTGGAAAGAAGAGGATGACTCATGCCTTAACACAGAGTGTTTTTCAGGGATGAGAATTCTGGTCTGAATTTCCCTTCAGAAACGGAGTTAAATCCCAGGATCTCTGTCTTCCTACAAGCAAGAGTTCAGTTCTGGTAAACCCAGTGAATTTTGGGCTCAAATGATTTTTCGCAGTTCATGAACCCATAGCTATTCTCACTATTAACTAAAAAGCATTTATGTAAGAGGAGGTGTTTTCTGTATCTGTTTCATATGCAAAGTTGAACTACCTATGGTCTGTATGAATAGGAAACACAGTTCTTTTTCTCAGGCCATGCTCACGGTTCTTGCTGTATTTTAGACTCTAGAAAGAAGAGCTTGCTTCTTCGTTAAAACAGAGTGTGTTTCAGGGATGAGAACTCTGGTCTGAATTTCCCCTCAGAAACGGAGTAAAACCAGGGATCTGTGTCTTCCTAAAAGCAAGAGTTCATGTCTGGTTAACCCAGTGAATTTTGAGCTCAAATGATTTTTCGCAGTTCACATACCCAACAAGATTCTCAATATTACCTAAAGAGCTTTTATATAAGAGGAGGTGTGTTTTGTATCAGTTTCATAAGCAGAGTTGAACTACATATGGTCCCTATGAGTAGGAAACACAATTCTTTTTTCTGGGCATGCTCATGGTTCTTGCTGTATTGGAGACACTGGAAAGAAGAGCTTGCTTCTTGCATTAAAACAGAGTGTGATTCATGGATGTGAACTCTGGTCTGAATTCCCCATCAGAAATGGAGTTAAACCCTATGATCTGTGTCTTCCTTCAAACAAGAGTTCATTTCTGGTAAACCAAGTGAATTTTACACTAAAATGATGTTAGCCAGTTCTAGAACCCAACGCTATTCTCACTATTAACTAAAGAGCATTTATGTAAGAGGAGCTGTTGTATGTATCAGTTTCATATGTAGAGTTTAACTACATTTGGTGCGCATGAGTAGGAAACACAGTTCTTTTTTTCTTGGCATGCTCATGGTTCTTACTGTATTGGAGACCCTGGAAAGAAAAGGATGATTCATGGCTTAAAACAGAGTGTTTTTCAGGGATGAAAACTCTGGTCTGAATTTCCCTTCAGAAACGGAGTTATATCCCAGGATCTGTGTTTTCCTACAAGCAAGAGTTCTGTTCTGGGAAAACCAGTGAATTTTGGGCTCAAATGATTTTTCTCAGTTCACGAACCCAAAGCTATTCTCACTATTAACTAAACAACATTTATGTAAGAGGAGGTGTTTTCTGTATCAGTTTCATAAGCAGAGTTGACCTACCTATAGTCCGTATGAATAGGAAACACAGTTCTTTTTTTTAGGCCATGCTCATGGTTCCTGCTGTAATTTAGACTCTGCAAAGAAGAGCTTGCTTATTTGTTAAAACAGAGTGTGTTTCAGGGATGAGAACTCTGGTCTGAATTTCCCCTCAGAAACGGAGTTACACCCCAGGATCTGTGTCTTCCTACAAGCAAGAGTTCATTTCTGGTTAACCCATTGAATTTTGGGCTCAAATGGATTTTTCACTGTTCACTAACCCAACGCGATTCTCACTATTATCTAAAGAGCTCATATGTAAGACTAGGTGTGGATTGTATCAGTTTCATAAGCAGAGTTGAACTACATATGGTCGGTATGAGTAGGAAACACAGTTCTGTTTTTCTGGGCATGCTCATGGTTCTTGCTGTATTGGAGATACTGGAAAGAAGAGCTTGCTTCTTGCATTAAAACAGAGTGTGTTTCATGGATGAGAACTCTGGTCTGAATTTCCCTTCAGAAACGGAGTTAAACCCCATGATCTGTGTGTTCCTACAAACAAGAGTTCATTTCTGGTAAACCAAGTGAATTTTCCACTAAAATGATTTTACACAGTTCTAGAACACAACGCGATTATCACTATTAACTAAAGAGCATTTATGTAAGAGGAGCTGTGGTTTGTATCAGTTTCATAAGCAGAGTTGGACTACATATGGAACGTATGAGTAGGAAACACAGATCTTTTTTTCTTGGCATGCTCATGGTTCTTACTGTATTGGAGACCCTGGAAAGAAGAGGATGAATCATGCCTTAAAACAGAGTGTTTTTCAGGGATGAGAATTCTGGTTTGAATTTCCGCTCAGAAACGGAGTTAAACCTCAGGATCTGTGTCTTCCTACAAGCAAGACTTCAGTTCTGGTAAACCCAGTGATTTTGGGCTCAAATGATTTTTTTGCAGTTCACGAACCCAACGCTATTCTCACTATTAACTAAAGAAGATTTATGTAATTGAAGCTGTGGTTTGTATCAGTTTCATAAGCAGTGTTGTACTACATATGGGCTGTATGAGTAGGACACACAGTTCTTTTTTTCTCGGCATGCTCAAGGTTCTTGCTGTATTTTTGACTCTGGAAAGAAGAGCTTGCTTCTTCGTTAAAACAGAGTGTGTTTCAGGAATGAGAACTCTGGTCTGAATTTCCCTTCAGAAACGGAGTTAAACCCCAGGATCTGTGTCTTCCAACAAGCAAGAGTTCATTTCTGGTAAACCCAGTGAATTTTGGGCTTAAGTGATTTTCACAGTTCACGAACCCAATGAGATTCTCACTATTAAGTAAAGGGCATTTATGTAAGAGGAGCTGTTGTATGTATCAGTTTCATAAGCAGAGTTGAACTACATATGGTCCGCATGAGTAGGAAACACAGTTATTTTTTTCAGGGCATGCTCATGTTTCTTACTATATTGGAGTCGCTGGAAAGAAGAGGATGATTCTTGCCTTAAAACACAGTATTTTTCAGGGATGAGAACTCTGGACTGAATTTACCTTCAGAAACGGAGTTAAACCCCAAAATCAGTGTCTTCCCACAAGCAAGAGTTCATTTCTGGTAAAGCCAGTGTGTTTTGGGCTCAAATGATTTTTCGCAGTTCACGAACCAAACCCTATTCTCACTATTAACTAAAGAGCGTTTATGTAAGAGGAGCTGTGGTTTGTATCAGTTTCATAAGCAGAGTTGAACTACATATGGTCCGCATAAGTAGGAAACACAGTTCTTTTTTTCTGGGCATGCTCGTGTTTCTTACTATATTGGAGACGCTGGAAAGAAGAGGATGATTCTTGCGTTAAAACACAGTGTTTTTCAGGGATGAGAACTCTGTTCTGAATTTGCCTTCAGAAAGGGGTTAAACCCCAGGATCAGTGTCTTCCTACAAGCAAGAGTTCATTTCTTGTAAACCAAGTGAATTTTCGGCTCAAATGTCTTGACACAGTTGTAGAACCCAACGCGATTATCACTACTAACTTAAGAGAATTTATGTAAGAGGAGCTGTGGTCTGTATCAGTTTCATAAGCAGAGTTGGACTGAATATGGTCCGTATGAGTAGGAAACACAGTTCTTTTTTTCTTGGCATGGTCATGGTTCTTACTGTATTGGAGACCCTGGAAAGAAGAGGATGATTCATGCCTTAAAACAGAGTAATTTTCAGGGATGAGAATTCTGGTCTGAATTTCACTTCAGAAACGGAGTTAAATCCCAGGATCTGTGTGTTCCTACAAGCAAGAGTTCAGTTATGGTAAACCCAGTGAATTTTGGGCTCAAATGATTTTTCTCAGTTCACGAACCCAAAGCTATTCTCACTATTAACTAAAGAGCATTTATGTAAGGGGACGTGTTTTCTGTATCAGTTTCATAAGGAGAGTTGAACTACCCATAGTCCGTATGAATAGGAAACACAGTTCTTTTTTTCAGGCCATGTTCATGGTTCTTGCTGTATTTTAGACTCTGTAAGGAAGAGCTTGCATCTTCGTTAAAACAGAGTGTGTTTCAGGAATGAGAACTCTGGTCTGACTTTCCCCTCAGAAACGGAGTGAAACCCCAGGATCTGTGTCTTCCTACAAGCAAGAGTTCATTTCTGGTTAACCCATTGAATTTTGGGCTCAAATGATTTTTCGCAGTTCATGAACCCAAAGCGATTCTCACTATTATCTAAAGAGCTTTTATGTAATTGGAGGTGTGGTTTGTATCAGTTTCATAAGCAGAGTTGAACTACATATATTCGGTATGAGTAGGAAAAACAGTTCTTTTTTTCTGAGCATGCTCATGGTTCTTGCTGTATTGGAGACATTGGAAAGAAGAGCTTGCTTGTTGCATTAAAACAGGGTGTTTTTCAGGGATGAGAATTCTGGTCTCAATTTCCCCTCAGAAACGGAGTTAAACGCCAGGAAATGTGTCTTCCTACAAGCAAGATTTCAGTTCTGGTAAACCCAGTGAATTTTGGGCTCAAATGATTTTTAGCAGTTCACGAACCCAACGCTATTCTCACTATTAACTAAAGAAGATTTATGTAATTGGAGCTGTGGTTTGTATCAGTTTCATAAGCAGTGTTGTACTACATATGGTCTGCATGAGTAGGAAACACAGTTATTTTTTTCTCGGCATGCTCATATTTCTTACTATATTGGAGACGCTCGAAAGAAGAGGATGATTTTTGCCTTAAATCAGAGTGTTTTTCAGGTACGAGAACTCTGGTGTGAATTTGCCTTCAGAAACAGAGTTCCACCCCAGGAACTGTGTGTTCCTACAAGCAAGAGTTCAGTTCTGGTAAACCCAGTGAATTTTGGTCTCAAATGGTTTTTCGCAGCTCACGAACCGAACGCAATTCTCACTATTAACTAAAGAGCATTTATGTAAGAGGAGGTGTTTTCTGTATCAGTTTCATAAGCGGAGTTGAACTACATATGGTCCGTATGAATAGGAAACACAGTTCTTTTTTTCAGGCCATGCTCATGTTTCTTGCTGTATTTTAGAATTTGAAAAGAAGAGCTTGCTTCTTCGTTAAAACAGAGCGTGTTTCAGGGATGAGAACTCTGGTCTGAATTTCCCTTCAGAAATGGAGTTAAACCCCAGGATCTGTGTCTTCCTACAAGCAAGAGTTCATTTCTGGTAAACCATTGAAATTTGGGCTCAAATGATTTTACACAGTTTGGAACCCAACGCGATTCTCACTATTAACTAAAGAGCGTGTATGTAACAGGAGCTGTGGTTTGTATCAGTTTCATAAGCAGAGTTGAACTACATATGGTCCGCATGAGTAGGAAACACAGTTCTTTTTTTCTGGGCATGCTCATGTTTCTTACTATATTGGAGACGCTGGAAAGAAGAGGATGATTCTTGCGTTAAAACACAGTGTTTTTCAGGGATGAGAACTCTGTTCTGAATTTGCCATCAGAAACGGGGTTAAACCCCAGGATCAGTGTCTCCCTACAAGCAAGAGTTCATTTCTTGTAAACCAAGTGAATTTTCAGCTCAAATGTCTTGACACAGTTGTAGAACCCAACGCGATTATCACTACTAACTTAAGAGAATTTATGTAAGAGGAGCTGTGGTCTGTATCAGTTTCATAAGCAGAGTTGGACTAAATATGGTCCGTATGAGTAGGAAACACAGTTCTTTTTTTCTTGTCATGCTCATGGTTCTTACTGTATTGGAGACCCTGGAAAGAAAAGGATGATTCATGGCTTAAAACAGAGTGTTTATCAGGGATGAGAACTCTGGTCTGAATTTCCCTTCAGAAACGGAGTTATATCCCAGGATCTGTGTGTTCCTAGAAGCAGGAGTTCAGTTCTGGGAAAACCAGTGAATTTTGGGCTCAAATGATTTTTCTCAGTTCATGAACCCAAAGCTATTCTCACTATTAACTAAAGAGCATTTATGTAAGAGGAGGTGTTTTCTGTATCAGTTTCATAAGCAGAGTTGAACTACCTATAGTCCCTATGAATAGGAAACACATTTCTTTTTTTCAGGCCATGCTCATGGTTCCTGCTGTATTTTAGACTCTGCAAAGAAGAGCTTGCTTATTTGTTAAAACAGAGTGTGTTTCAGGGATGAGAACTCTGGTCTGAATTTCCCCTCAGAAACGGTGCGAAACCCCATGATCTGTGTCTTCCGACCAACAAGAGTTCATTTCTGTTAAACCAAGTGAATTTTCTGCTCAAATGATTTTACACAGTTCTAGAACACAACAAGATTTTCACTATTAACTAAAGAGCCTTTATGTAAGAGGATATGTGGTCTGTATCATTTTCATAAGCAGAGTTGAACTATATATGGTCCATATGATTAGGAAACAGAGATCTTCTTTTCTTGGCATGCTCATGGTTCTTACTGTATTGGAGATCCTGGAAAGAAGAGGATGATTCATGCCTTAAAACAGAGTGTTTTTCAGGGATCAGAACTCTGGTCTGAATTTCCCCTCAGAAGCGGAGTTAAACACCAGGATCTGTGTCTTTCTACAAGCAAGAGTCATTTCTGGTAAACCCAGTGAATTTTGGGCTCAAATGATTTTTCGCAGTTCATGAACCCTAAGCTATTCTCACTATTAACTAAAGAGCATTTATGTAAGAGGAGGTGGGGTTTGTATCAGTTTCATAAGCAAAGTTGAACTACATATTGAACTTATGAGTAGGAAACACAGATCTTTTTTGCTTGGCATGTTCATGTTTCTTGCTGTATTGGAGAGCCTGGAAAGAAGAGGATGAATCTTGCCTTAAAACAGAGTGTTTTTCAGGGATGAGAATTCTGGTCTGAATTTCCCTACAGAAACGGAGTTAAACCACAGGATCTGTGTCTTCCTACAAGCACGAGTTCAGTTCTGGTAAACATAGTGAATTTTGGGCACAAATGATTTTTCGCAGTTCACGAACACAACGCTATTCTCACTATTAACTAAAGAGCATTTATGTTAGAGGAGATCTGGTCTGTATCAATTTTATAAGCAGAGTTGAACTAGACATGGTCCGTATGAATAGCAAACATGGTTCTTTTTTTTAGCCCATGATCATGGTTCTTGCTGTATTTTAGAATCTTGAAATAAAAGCTTGCTACTTCGTTAAAACAGTGTGTTTCAGGGATGAGAACTCTGGTCTGAATTTCCCTTCAGAAACGGAGTTAAACCCCGGGATCTGTTTCTTCCTACAAGCAAGAGTTCATTTCTGTTTAACCCTTTGATTTTTGGACTCAAATGGTTTTTAGCAGTTCATGAACCCAACGCGATTTTCACTATTAACTAAAGAGCATTTATATAAGAGGAGCTGTGGTCTGTATCAGTTTCATAAGCAGAGTTGAACTATATGGAACGTATGAGTAGGAAACACAGATCTTTTTTTCTTGGCATGCTCATGTTTCTTGCTCTATTGGAGACGCTCGAAAGAAGAGCTTGCTTCTTGCATTAAAATAGAGTGTGTTTCATGGATGAGAACTCTGGTCTGAATTTCCCTTCAGAAACAGAGTTAAACCCCAGGATCTGTGTCTTCCTACAAAAAGAGTTCATTGCTGGTAAACCCAGTGAATATTGGGTTGAAATGACTTTTCGCAGTTCAGGAACCCAACGCTATTGTCACTATTAACAAAAGAGCATTTATGTAAGAGGAGCTGTGGTTTGTTTCAGTTTCATAAGCAGAGTTGAACTACATATAGTCCGCATGTGTAGGAAACACAATTCTTTATTTCAGGGACTGCTCATGGTTCCTACTGTATTGGAGAGCCTGGAAAGAAGAGGATGATTCTTGCCTTAAAACAGAGTGTTTTTCAGGGATGAGAATTCTGGTCTGAATTTCCCTACAGAAACGGAGTTATACCACAGGATCTGTGTCTTCCTACAAGCAAGAGTTCAGTTCTGGTAAACATAGTGAATTTTGGGCACAAATGATTTTTCGCAGTTCACGAACACAACGCTATTCTCACTATTAACTAAAGAGCATTTATGTTAGAGGAGATCTGGTCTGTATCACTTTCATAAGCAGAGTTGGACTAGACATGGACTGTATGAATAGCAAACTCGGTTCTTTTTTGAGCCCATGATCATGGTTCTTGCTGTATTTTAGAACCTTGAAAGAAAAGCTTGCTACTTCGTTAAAACAGAGTGTGTTTCAGTAAAGAGAACTCTGGTCTGAATTTCCCTTCAGAAACGGAGTTAAACCCAAGGATCTGTGTCTTCCTACAAGCAAGAGTTCATTTCTGGGTAACCCAGTGATTTTTGGACTCAAATGGTTTTTAGCAGTTCATGAACCCAATGCGATTTTCACTATTAACTAAGGAGCATTTATGTAAGAGGAGCTGTGGTCTGTATCAGTTTCATAAGCAGCGTTGAACTACATATGGAACGTAGGAGTAGGAAACACATATATTTTTTTCTTGGCATTCTCATAGTTCTTACTGTATTGGAGACCCTGGAGAGAAGAGGATGATTCATGCCTTAAAACAGAGTGTTTTTCAGGGATGAGAATTCTGGTCTGAATTTTCCCTCAGAAAGGGAGTTAAACCTGAGGGTCTGTGTCTTCCTACAAGCAAGAGTTCATTTCTGGTTAACCCTGTCAATTTTGGGCTCAAATGATTTTTCACAGTTCACGAACCCAACACGATTCTCACTATTAACTAAAGAGCATTTATGTATGAGGAGGTGTGGTTTGTGTCAGTTTCATAAACAGAATTGAACTACATATACTCCGTATGTATAGGAAACACAGTTCTTTTTTTCAGGTCATGCTCATGGTTCTTGCTGTATTTTAGACTCTGGAAAGAAGATCTTGCTTCTTTTTTTAAAACAGAGTGTGTTTGAGGGATGAGAACTCTGGTCTGATTTTTCCTTCAGAAATGGAGTAAACCCCAGATCAGTGTCTTAATAAAAGCAAGAGTTCATTTCTGGTAAACCCAGTAAATTTTGGGCTGAAATGATTTTTCGCAGTTCACGAACCCAACGCTATTCTCACTATTAACTAAAGAGCATTTATGTAAGCGGAGCTGTGGCTTCTGTCAGTTTCATAAGCAGAGTTGAACTACATATGGTCTATATGAGTAGGCAACACAGTTCTTTTTTTCTGGGCATGCTCATGTTTCTTAGTGTTTTTTAGACTCTGGAAAGAAGAGCTTGCTTCTTCGTTAAAACAGAGTGTGTTTCAGGGATGAGAACTCTGGTCTGAATTTGTCTTCAGAAAAGGAGTTAAACCCCAGGATATGTGTCTTCCTACAAACAAGAATTCATTTCTAGAAAACAGTGAATTTTGGGCTGAAATGATTTTTCGCATTTAACAAACACAAACATGATTCTCACTATTAACTAAAGAACATTTATGTAAGAGGAGCTGTCGTTTGTAACAGTTTCATAAGCAGAGTTGAACTGTATATGGTCCGCATAAGTAGGAAACCCAGTTCTTTTTTTCAGGGCATGCTCATGGTTCTTGCTGTATTTTAGACTCTGGAAAGAAGAGCTTGCTTCTTGCGTTATATCAGAGTGTGTTTCAGGAATGAGAACACTGGTCTGAATTTCTCTTTAGAAACGGAGTTAAACCCCAGGATCTGTGTCTTCCTTCAAGCAAGAGTTCATTTCTTGTATACAAAGTGAATTTTGGGCTCAAATGATTTTACACAGTTCAAAACCCAATGCGATTCTCACTATTAACTAAAGATCATTTATTTAAGAGGTGCTGTGGTTTGTATCAGTTTCGTAAGCAGAGTTGAACTACATATGGTCTGTATAAGTAGGAAACACAGTTCTTTATTTCTGGGCATGCTCGTGGTTCTTACTGTATTGGAGACGGTGGAAAGAAGAGGATGATTCTTGCCTTAAAACAGAGTGTTTTCAGGAATGAGAACTCTGTTCTGAATTTGACTTCAGAAACAGAGTTAAACCCCAGGATCTGTATCTTCCTACAAGCAAGACTTCATTTCTGGAAAACCCAGTGAATTTTGGGCTCAAATGAATTTACACATTTCATGAACCCAACCCGATTCTCACTATTAACTAAAGGGCATTTATGTAAGAGGAGCTGTGGTTTGTTTCAGGTTCCTAAGCAGAGTTGAATTACATATGGTCCCTATGAGTAGGAAACACAGTTCTTTTTTTCTCGGCATGCACATGGTTCTTTCTGTATTGGAGCCACTCGAAAGAGGAGCTTGCGTCTTGCGTGAAAACAGAGTTTTTTTCAGGGATGAGAACTCTGGTCTGAATTTGCCTTCAGAAACGGAGTTAAACCCAAGGATCTGTGTCTTCCTACAATCAAGAGTTCATTTCTGGTAAACCCAGTGAATTTTGGGCTCAAATGATTTTTCGCAGGTCACGAACACAACGCTATCCTCGGTATTACTTAAAGAGCATTTATGTAAGTGGAGGTGTGGTCTGTATCAGTTTCATAAGCATAGTTGAACTACATATGGACCTTATGAATAGGAAACACAGTTGTTTTTTTTCAGGCCATGCTCATGGTTTTTGCTGTATATTATACTCTGGAAAGAAGAGCTTGCTTCTTCATTAAAACAGAGTGTGTTTCAGGGATGAGAACTCTGGTCTGAATTTCCCTTCAGAAACGGAGTTAAACACCAGGATCTGTGTCTTCCTACAAGCAAGAGTTCATTTCTTGTAAACACAGTGAATTTTGGGCTGAAATGATTTTTCACAGTTCTCGAACCCAACAAGATTATCACTATTAACTAAAGAGCATTTATGTAAGAGGAGCTGTTGTATGGATCAATTTCATAAGCAGAGTTGAACAACATATGTTCCGCATGAGTAGGAAACACAGTTCTTTTTTCTGGGCATTCTCATGGTTCTTTCAGTATTGGAGAATCTGGAAAGGCGAGGATGGTTCCTGCGTTAAAACAGAGTGTTTTTCAGGGATGAGAACTCTGGTCTGAATTTGCCTTCCGAAATGGAGTTAAACCCCAGGATCTGTGTCTTCATTCAAGCAAGAGTTCAATTCTGGTAAACCCAGTTAATTTTGGGCTCAAATGATTTTTCGAAGTTCACGAACCCAACGCTATTCTCACTATTAACTAAAGAGCATTTATGTAAGAGGAGGTGTGGTTTGTATCAGTTTCATAAACAGACTTGAACTACATATAGTACGTATGAATAGGAAACACAGTTCTTTTTTTCAGGCCATGCTCATGGTTCTTGCTGTATTTTAGAACCTTGAAAGAAAAGCTTGCTACTTCGTAAAAACAGAGTGTGTTTCAGTAAAGAGAACTCTGGTCTGAATTTCCCTTCACAAACGGAGTTAAATCATAGGATCTGTGTCTTAATACAAGCAAGAGTTCATTTCTGGTAAACCCAGTAAATTTTGGGCTCAAATGATTTTTCACAGTTCACGAACCCAACGCTATTCTCATTATTAACTAAAGAGGATTTATTAAAGGAGAGCTGTGGTTTGTATCAGTTTCATAAGCGGAGGTGAACTACATGTGGTCTGTATGAGTAGGAACCACAGTTCTTTTTTCTGGGCATGCTCATGGTTCTTACTGTTTTGAAGTCCCTGGAAAGAAGAGAATGATTCTAGCCTTAAAACAGAGTGTTTTTCAGGGTTCAGAATTCTGCGCTGTATTTGCCTTCAGAAACGGAGTTAAACCCCAGGATCTGTGTCTTCCTACAAACAAGAGTTCATTTCTGGTGAACTCAGTGGTATTTGGGCTCAAATGATATTTCACAGTTCACGAACCCAACGCTATTCTCATTATTAACTAAAGAGGATTTATGAAAGGGGAGCTGTAGTTTGTATCAGTTTCATAAGCAGAGTTGAACTACATATGGTCCGTATGAGTAGGACACACAGTTCTTTTTTTCTGGGCATGCACATGGTTCTGGCTGTATTGGAGATGCTAGAAAGAAGAGCTTGCTTCTTGCGTGAAAACAGAGTGTGTTTCATTGATGAGAACACTGGTCTGCATTTCCCTTCAGAAACGGAGTTAAACCACAGGATCTGTGTCTTCCTACAAGCAAGAGTTCATTTCTGGTTAAACAAATGAATTTTGGGCTCAAATGATTTTTCCCGGTTCACGAAACTAACGTGATTCTCACTTTTAACTAAAGAGCATTTATGTAAGAGGAGCTATTGTTTATATCAGTTTTCTAAGCAGAGTTGAACTACATATGGTCTGTATGAGTAGGAATCACAGTTCTTTTTTCTGGACATGCTCATGGTTCTTTCTGTATTGGAGAAAGTGGAAAGAATGGGATGATTCTTGCCTTAAAACAGAGTGTTTTTCAGGGATGAGAACTCTGGTCTGAATTTCCTTTCAGGAATGGAGTTAAACCCCAGGATCTGTGTCTTCCAACAAGCAAGAGTTCATTTCTGGTTATCCCAGTGAATTTTTGGCTCAAATGATTTTTCGCATATCACGAACTCAACGCGATTCTCACTATTAACTAAAGAGCATTTATGTAAGCGGAGCTGTGGTTTGTATCAGCTTCAACAGCAGGGTTGAACTACATATGGTCCGTATTAGTAGGAAACACAGTTCTTTTTTTTCAGGGCATGCTCATTGTTCTTGTTGTATTTTAGAGTATGGAAACAAGAGGTTGCTTCTTGGTTAAAACAGAGTGTGTTTCAGGGATTTGAACTCTGGTCTGAATTTCCCTTCAGCAATGGAGTTAAACACCCGGATCTGTGTCTTCCGACAAGCAAGAGTTGATTTCTGGTAAACCAAGTGAATTTTGGGCTCAAATGATTTTAAACAGTTCAAAAACCCAATACGATTCTCACTATTAACTAAAGAGCATTTATTTAAGAGGTGCTGTGGTTTGTATCAGTTTCATCAGCAGAGTTGAACTACATATGGTCCGTATGAGTGGAAAACACAGTTCTTTTTTCTGGGCATGCTCATGGTTCTCGCTGTATTGGAGACGCTGGAAAGAAGAGCTTGCTTTTTGCATTAAAACAGAGTGTGTTTCATGGATGAGAAATCTGGTCTGAATTTGCCTTCAGAAACGGAGTTAAACCCCATGATCTGTGTCTTCCTACAAGCAAGAGTTCATTTCTGGTAAACCAAGTGAATTTTCGGCTCAAATGATTTTAAACAGTTCTAGAACCCAACGCGATTATCACTATTAACTAAAGAGCATTTATGATACAGGAACTATGGTATGTGTCAGGTTAATAAGCAGAATTGGACTACATATGGTCCATATGAGTAGGAAACACACTTCTTTTTTTCTTGGCATGTTCATGGTTCTTACTATATTGGAGACCCTTGAAAGAGGAGGATGATTCATGCCTTAAAACAGAGTGTTTTTCAGGGATGAGATTTCTGGTCTGAATTTCCTTACAGAAACGGTGTTAAACCCCAGGATCTGTGTCTTCCTACAAGCAAGAGATCATTTCTGGTAAACCCAGTGAATTTTGGGCTGAAATGATTTCTTGCAGTTCACGAACACAACGCTATTCTCGCTATTAACTAAAGAGCATTTATGTAAGAGGAATTGTAGTCTGTATCAGTTTCAGAAGCAGAGTTGAACCACATATGGTCTGTACGAGTAGGAAACACAGTTCTTTTTTTCCAGGAGAGATCATGGTTCTTACTGTATTGGAGACGCTTGATACCAGAGGATGATTCTTGCCTTAAAACAGAGTTTTTTTTTCAGGGATGAGAACTCTGGTCTGAATTACTCTTTAGAAACGGAGTTGAACCCCTGGATCTGTGTCTTCCTACAAGCAAGAGTGCATTTCTGGTATACAAAGTGAATTTTGGGCTCAAATGATTTTCCACAGTTCAAAACCCCATTCAATTCTCACAATTAACTAAAGATCATTTATTTAAGAGGTGCTGTGGTTTGTATCAGTTTCGTAAGCAGAGTTGAACTACATATGGTCTGTATAAGTAGGAAACACAGTTCTTTTTTTATGGGCATGCTCGTGGTTCTTACTGTATTGGAGACGGTGGAAAGAAGAGGATGATTCTTGCCTTAATACAGAGTGTTTTCAGGGATGAGAACTCTGTTCTGAATTTGACTTTAGAAACAGACTTAAACCCCAGGATCTGTATCTTCCTACAAGCAAGACTTCATTTCTTGAAAACCCAGTGAATTTTGGGCTCAAATGAATTTACACATTTCATGAACCCAACGCGATTCTCACTATTAACTAAAGAGCATTTATGTAAGAGGAGCTGTGGTTTGTTTCAGGTTCATAAGCAGAGTTGAATTACATATGGTCCCTATGAGTAGGAAACACAGTTCTTTTTTTCTCGGCATGCACATGGTTCTTTCTGTATTAGAGCCACTCGAAAGAGGAGCTTGCGTCTTGTGTGAAAACAGAGTTTTTTTCAGGGATGAGAACTCTGGTCTGAATTTGCCTTCAGAAACGGAGTTAAACCCAAGGATCTGTGTCTTCCTACAAGCAAGAGTTCATTTCTGGTAAACCCAGTGAATTTTGGGCTCAAATGATTTGTCGCAGGTCACGAACACAACGCTATTCTCGGTATTACGTAAAGAGCATTTATGTAAGTGGAGGTGTGGTCTGCATCAGTTTCATAAGCAGAGTAGAACTACATATGGACCGTATGAATAGGAAACACAGTTCTTTTTTTCAGGCCATGCTCATGGTTTTTGCTGTATATTATACTCTGGAAAGAAGAGCTTGCTTCTTCATTAAAACAGAGTGTGTTTCAGGGATGAGAACTCTGGTCTGAATTTCCCTTCAGAAACGGAGTTAAACACCAGGATCTGTGTCTTCCTACAAGCAAGAGTTCATTTCTGGTAAACCCAGTGAAATTTGGCTCAAATGATTTTTCCCAGTTCATGAACCCAACCTGATTCTCAATATTAACTAAAGAGAATTTATTTAAGAGGTGCTGTGGTTTGTATCAGTTTCATAAGCAGAGTTGAACTACATATGGTTCGTATTAGTCGGAACCTCAGTTCTTTTTTTCAGGGCATGCTCATGGTTCTTGTTGTATTTTAGACTCTGGAAACAAGAGCTTGCTTCTTCGTTAAAACAGAGTGTGTTTCAGGGATTTGAACTCTGGTCTGAATTTCCGTACAGCAATCTAGTTAAACCCCCAGTTCTGTGTCTTCCAACAAGCAAGAGTTCATTTCTTGTAAACCAAATGAATTTTGGGCTCAAATGATTTTTCACAGTTCACCAACCCAAACCGATTCTCACTATTAACTAGAGAGCATTTATGTAAGAGGAACTGGGGTTTGTATCAGTTTCATAAGCAGCGTTGAACTACATATGGTCTGTATGATTAGGAAACACAGTTCTTTTTTCTGGGCATTCTCATGGTTCTTTCAGTATTGGAGAATCTGGAAAGAAGAGGATGGTTCCTGCGTTAAAACAGAGTGTTTTTCAGGGATGAGAACTCTGGTCTGAATTTCCCTTCAGGAATGGAGTTAAACCCCAGGATCTGTGTCTTCATTCAAGCAAGAGTTCAGTTCTGGTAAACCCAGTTAATTTTGGGCTCAAATGATTTCTCGAAGTTCACGAACCCAACGCTATTCTCACTATTAACTAAAGAGCATTTATGTAAGAGGAGGTGTGGTTTGTATCAGTTTCATAAACAGAGTTGAACTACATGTAGTACGTATGAATAGGAAACACAGTTCTTTTTTTTCAGGCCATGCTCATGGTTCTTGCAGTATTTTAGATTCTGGAAAGAAGAGCTTGCTTCTTTTGTTAAAACAGAGTGTGTTTCAGGGATGAGAACTCTGGTCTGAATTTCCCTTCACAAATGGAGTTAAACCATAGGATCTGTGTCTTAATACAAGCAAAAGTTCATTTCTGGTAAACCCAGTAAATTTTGGGCTCAAATGATTTTTCACAGTTCACGAACCCAACGCTATTCTAATTATTAACTAAAGAGGATTAATTTAAGGAGAGCTGTGGTTTGTATCAGTTTCATAAGCGGAGTTGAACTACATGTGGTCTGTATGAGTAGGAAACACAGTTCTTTTTTCTGGGCATGCTCATTGTTCTTACTGTTTTGGAGACCCTGGAAAGAAGAGAATGATTCTTGCCTTAAAACAGACTGTTTTTCAGGGTTCAGAATTCTGTGCTGAATTTTCCTTCAGAAACGGAGTTAAACCCCAGGATCTGTGTCTTCCTACAAACAAGAGTTCATTTCTGGTGAACTCAGTGGTATTTGGGCTCAAATGATTTTTCACAGTTCACGAACCCAACTCTATTCTCATTATTAACTAAAGAGGATTTATGTAAGGGGAGCTGTGGTTTATATCAGTTTCATAAGCAGAGTTGAACTACATGTGGTCTGTATGAGTAGGAAACACAGTTCTTTTTTCTGGGCATGCTCATGGTTCTTACTGTTTTGGAGACCCTAGAAAGAAGAGAATGAATCTTGCCTTAAAACAGAGTGTTTTTCAGGGTTGAGAATTGTGCTCTGAATTTGCCTTCAGAAATGGAGTTAAACCCCAGGATCTGTGTCTTCCTACAAGCAAGAGTTCATTTCTGATAAAATAAGTGAATTTTGGGCTGAAATGATTTTTCCATTTCATAAACGCAGCGCAATTCACACTATTAACTAAAGAGCATTTATGTAAAAGGAGCTGTAGTTTGTATCAGTTTCATAAGCAGAGTTGAACTACATATGGTCCGTATGAGTAGGACACACAGTTCTTTTTTTCTGGGCATGAACATGGTTCTGGCTGTATTGGAGATGCTAGAAAGAAGAGCTTGCTTCTTGCGTGAAAACAGAGTGTGTTTCATTGATGAGAACACTGGTCTGCATGTCCCTTCAGAAACAGAGTTAAACCACAGGATCTGTGTCTTCCTACAAGCAAGAGTTCATTTCTGGTTAAACAATTGATTTTTGGGCTCAAATGATTTTTCCCGGTTCACGAATCTAACGCGATTCTCACTTTTAACTAAAGAGCATTTATGTAAGAGGAGCTATTGTTTATATCAGTTTTCTAAGCAGAGTTGAACTACATATGGTCTGTATGAGTGGGAAACACAGTTCTTTATTCTGGGCATGCTCATGGTTCTTTCTGTATTGGAGAAAGTGGAAAGAAGGGGATGATACTTGCCTTAAAACAGAGTGTTTTTCAGGGATGAGAACTCTGGTCTGAATTTCCCCTCAGGAATGGAGTTAAACTCCAGGATCTGTGTCTTCCAACAAGCAAGAGTTCATTTCTGGTTAACCCAGTGAATTTTTGGCTCAAATGATTTTTCACAGTTCACGAACCCAACGCGATTCTCACTATTAACTGAAGAGCATTTATGTAAGCGGAGCTGTGGTTTGTATCAGCTTCAACAGCAGGGTTGAACTACATATGGTCGGTATTAGAAGGAAACACAGTTCCTTTTTTTCAGGGCATGCTCATTGTTCTTGTTGTATTTTAGAGTATGGAAACAAGAGGTTGCTTCTTGGTTAAAACAGAGTGTGTTTCAGGGATTTGAACTCTGGTCTGAATTTCCCTTCAGCAATGGAGTTAAACACCCGGATCTGTGTCTTCCGACAAGCAAGAGTTCATTTCTGGTAAACCAAGTGAATTTTGGTCTCAAATGATTTTAAACAGTTCAAAAACCCAATACGATTCTCACTATTAACTAAAGAGCATTTATTTAAGAGGTGCTGTGGTTTGTATCAGTTTCATTAGCAGAGTTGAACTACATATGGTCCGTATGAGTGGAAAACACAGTTCTTTTTTTCTGGGCATACTTATGTTTCTTGATGTATTGGAGCCGGTGGAAAGAAGAGCTTGCGTCTTGTGTGAAAACAGAGTCTATTTCAGGGATGAGAAATCTGGTCTGAATTTGCCTTCAGAAACGGAGTTAAACCCCAGGATCTGTGTCTTCCTACAAGCAAGAGGTCATTTCTGGTAAACCCAGTGAAATTTGGCTCAAATGATTTTTCCCAGTTCACGAACCCAACCTGATTCTCACTATTAACTAAAGAGAATTTATTTAAGAGGTGCTGTGGTTTGTATCAGTTTCATAAGCAGAGTTGAACTACATATAGTCCGTATGACTAGGAAACACAGTTGTTTTTTTCAGGGCATGCACATGGTTCTTGCTGTATTTTAGATTCTGGAAAGAAGAGCTTGCTTCTTGCGTTAAAACAGAGTATGTTTCAGGGATGAGAACTCTGGTCTGAATTTCCCATCAAAAACGGAGTTAATCCCAGGATCTGTATCTTCCTACAAGCAAGAGTTCATTTCTGGTTAAACAAGTATTTGGGCTCAAATGATTTTTCCCACTTCATGAAACCAAGGCGATTCTCACTATTAACTAAAGAGCATTTATGTAAGCAGCGCTGTGGTTTGTACCAGTTTCATAAGCAGAGTTGAACTACATATGGTCCATATTAGTAGGAAACACAGTTCTTTTTTTTCAGGGCATGCTCATGGTTCTTGCTGTATTTTAGACTCTGGAAACAAGAGCTTGCTTCTTCATTAAAACAGAGTGTGTTTTAGGGATGACAACTCTGGTCTGAATTTCCCTTCAGAAATGGAGTTAAACCCCCGGATCTGTGTCTTCCGACAAGCAAGGTTTCATTTCTGGTAAACCAAGTGAATTTTGGGCTCAAATGATTTTAAACAGTTCAAAAACCCAATACGATTCTCACTATTACCTAAAGAGAATTTATTTAAGAGGTGCTGTGGTTTGTATCATTTTCATAAGCAGAGTTGAACTACATATGGTCCGTATGAGTAGGAAACACAGTTGTTTTTTTCTGGGCATGCTCATGTTTCTTGATGTATTGGAGCCTGTGGAATGAAGAGCTTGCATCATGCGTGAAAACAGAGTGTATTTCAGGGATGAGAAATCTGGTCTGAATTTGCCTTCAGAAACGTAGTTAAACCCCAAGATCTGTGTCTTCCTACAAGCAAGAGTTCATTTCTGGTTAACCCAATGAATTTAGGGCTGAAATGATTTTTCGCAGTTCACGAACCAAACGCTATTCTCACTATTAACTAAAGAGCATTTATGTAAGCGGAGCTGTGGTTTGTATCAGTTTCATAAGCAGAGTTGAACTACATATGGTCCATATTAGTCGGAACCTCAGTTCTTTTTTTCAGGGCATTCTCATGGTTCTTGTTGTATTTTAGACTCTGGAAACAAGTGCTTGCTTCTTCGTTAAAACAGAGTGTGTTTCAGGGATTTGAACTCTGGTCTGAATTTCCGTACAGCAATCTAGTTAAACCCCCAGTTCTGTGTCTTCCAACAAGCAAGAGTTCATTTCTTGTAAACCAAATGAATTTTGGGCTCAAATGATTTTTCACAGTTCACCAACCCAAACCGATTCTCACTATTAACTAGAGAGCATTTATGTAAGAGGAACTGGGGTTTGTATCAGTTTCATAAGCAGCGTTGAACTACATATGGTCTGTATGATTAGGAAACACAGTTCTTTTTTCTGGGCATTCTCATGGTTCTTTCAGTATTGGAGAATCTGGAAAGGAGAGGATGGTTCCTGCGTTAAAACAGAGTGTTTTTCAGGGATGAGAACTCTGGTCTGAATTTGCCTTCCGAAATGGAGTTAAACCCCAGGATCTGTGTCTTCATTCAAGCAAGAGTTCAGTTCTGGTAAACCCAGTTAATTTTGGGCTCAAATGATTTTTCGTAGTTCACGAACCCAACGCTATTCTCACTATTAACTAAAGAGCATTTATGTAACAGGAGGTGTGGTTTGTATCAGTTTCATAAACAGAGTTGTTCTACATATAGTACGTATGAATAGGAAACATAGTTCCTTTTTTTCAGGGCATGCTCATTGTTCTTGTTGTATTTTAGAGTATGGAAACAAGAGGTTGCTTCTTCGTTAAAACAGAGTGTCTTTCAGGGATTTGAACTCTGGTCTGAATTTCCCTTCAGCAATGGAGTTAAACACCCGGATCTGTGTCTTCCGACAAGCAAGAGTTCAGTTCTGGTAAACCCAGTTAATTTTGGGCTCAAATGATTTTTCACAGTTCATGAACCCAACGCTATTCTCACTATTAACTAAAGAGCATTTATGTAACAGGAGGTGTGGTTTGTATCAGTTTCATAAACTGAGTTGAACTACATATAGTACGTATGAATAGGAAACACAGTTCTTTTTTTCAGGCCATGCTCATGGTTCTTGCTGTATTTTAGATTCTGGAAAGAAGAGCTTGCTTCTTTTGTTAAAACAGAGTGTGTTTCAGGGATGAGAACTCTGGTCTGAATTTCCCTTCACAAATGGAGTTAAACCATAGGATCTGTGTCTTAATACAAGCAAGAGTTCATTTCTGGTAAACCCAGTAAATTTTGGGCTCAAATGATTTTTCACAGTTCACGAACCCAACGCTATTCTCATTATTAACTAAAGAGGATTTATTTAAGGAGAGCTGTGGTTTGTATCAGTTTCATAAGCGGAGTTGAACTACATGTGGTCTGTATGAGTAGGAAACACAGTTCTTTTTTCTGGGCATGCTCATGGTTCTTAATGTTTTGGAGACCCTGGAAAGAAGAGAATGATTCTTGCCTTAAAACAGAGTGTTTTTCATGGTTCAGAAGTCTGCGCTGAATTTGCCCTCAGAGTCGGAGTTAAACCCCAGGATCTGTGTCTTTATACAAACAAGAGTTCATTTCTGGTTAAACAAGTATTTGGGCTCAAATGATTTTTCCCACTTCATGAAACCAAGGCGATTCTCACTATTAACTAAAGAGCATTTATGTAAGCAGCGCTGTGGTTTGTACCAGTTTCATAAGCAGAGTTGAACTACATATGGTCCATATTAGTAGGAAACACAGTTCTTTTTTTTCAGGGCATGCTCATGGTTCTTGCTGTATTTTAGACTCTGGAAACAAGAGCTTGCTTCTTCGTTAAAACAGAGTGTGTTTAGGGATGACAACTCTGGTCTGAATTTCCCTTCAGAAATGGAGTTAAACCCCCGGATCTGTGTCTCCCGACAAGCAAGGTTTCATTTCTGGTAAACCAAGTGAATTTTGGGCTCAAATGATTTTAAACAGTTCAAAAACCCAATACGATTCTCACTATTACCTAAAGAGAATTTATTTAAGAGGTGCTGTGGTTTGTATCATTTTCATAAGCAGAGTTGAACTACATATGGTCCGTATGAGTAGCAAACACAGTTGTTTTATTCTGGGCATGCTCATGTTTCTTGATGTATTGGAGCCTGTGGAATGAAGAGCTTGCATCATGCGTGAAAACAGAGTGTATTTCAGGGATGAGAAATCTGGTCTGAATTTGCCTTCAGAAACGTAGTTAAACCCCAAGACCTGTGTCTTCCTACAAGCAAGAGTTCATTTCTGGTTAACCCAATGAATTTAGGGCTGAAATGATTTTTCGCAGTTCACGAACCAAACGCTATTCTCACTATTAACTAAAGAGCATTTATGTAAGCGGAGCTGTGGTTTGTATCAGTTTCATAAGCAGAGTTGAACTACATATGGTCCGTATTAGTCGGAACCTCAGTTCTTTTTTTCAGGGCATTCTCATGGTTCTTGTTGTATTTTAGACTCTGGAAACAAGAGCTTGCTTCTTCGTTAAAACAGAGTGTGTTTCAGGGATTTGAACTCTGGTCTGAATTTCCGTACAGCAATCTAGTTAAACCACCAGTTCTGTGTCTTCCAACAAGCAAGAGTTCATTTCTTGTAAACCAAATGAATTTTGGGCTCAAATGATTTTTCACAGTTCACCAACCCAAACCGATTCTCACTATTAACTAGAGAGCATTTATGTAAGAGGAACTGGGGTTTGCATCAGTTTCATAAGCAGCGTTGAACTACATATGGTCCGTATGAGTAGGAAACACAGTTCTTTTTTTCTGGGCATGCTCATGTTTCTTGATGTATTGGAGCCGGTGGAAAGAAGTGTTTGTGTCTTGCGTGAAAACAGAATGTATTTCAGGGATGAGAAATCTGGACTGAATTTCCCTTAGAAATGGAGTTAAACCCCAGGATCTGTGACTTCCTACAAGCAAGAGTTTATTTCTGGTTAACTCAGTGAATTTTGGGATCAAATGATTTTTCGCAGTTCACGAACCCAACATGATTCTCACTATTAACTAAAGAGCATTTATGTAACATTAGCTGTGGTTTGCATCAGTTTCATAAGCAGTGTTGAACTACATATGGCCCCTATGAGTAGGAAACACAGTTCTTTTTTTCAGTGCATGCTAATGGTTCTTGCTGTATTTAAGACTCTGGAAAGAAGAGCTTGCTTCTTGAGTTAAAACAGAGTATGTTTCAGGGATGAGAACTCTGGTCTAAATTTCCCTTCACAAACGGAATTAAACCCCAGGATCTGTATCTTCCTACAAGCAAGAGTTCATTTCTGTTAAACCAAGTGAATTTTGGGCTCAAATGTTTTTTCAAAGTTCACCAAACCAAACCGATTCTCTCTATTAACTAAAGAGTATTTATGTAAGAGGAGCGGTGGTGTGTATCAGTTTCATAAGCAGTGTTGAACTACATATGGTCCGTATGAGTAGGAAACACAGTTCTTTTTTTCAGGGTATGCTCATGGTTCTTCCTGTATTTTAGATTCTGGAAAGAAGAGCTTGCTAATTGCGTTAAAGCGGAGTGTGTTTCAGGGATGAGAACTCTGGTCTGAATTTCCCTTAGAAATGGAGTTAAACCCCAGGATCTGTGACTTTCTACAAGCAAGAGTTTATTTCTGGTTAACCCAGTGAATTTTGGGATCAAATGATTTTTCGCAGTTCACGAACCCAACATGATTCTCACTATTAACTAAAGAGCATTTATGTAACATTAGCTGTGGTTTGTATCAGTTGCATAAGCAGAGTTGAACTACATATGGCCCGTATGAGTAGGAAACACAGTTCTTCTTTTCAGGGTATGCTCATGGTTCTTCCTGTATTTTAGATTCTGGAAAGAAGAGCTTGCTAATTGCGTTAAAGCAGAGTGTGTTTCACGGATGAGAACTCTGGTATGAATTTCCCTTAGAAACAGAGTTAAACCCCAGGATCTGTGTCTTTCTACAAGCAACAGTTTATTTCTGGTTAACCCAGTGAATTTTGGTCTCAAATGATTTTTCGCAGTTCACAAAACAACATGATTCTCACTATTAACTAAAGAGCATTTATGTAACATTAGCTGTGGTTTGTATCAGTTTCATAAGCAGAGTTGAACTACATATGGCCCGTATGAGTAGGAAACACAGTTCTTTCTTTCAGTGCATGCTAATAGTTCTTGCTGTATTTAAGACTCTGGAAAGAAGAGCTTGCTTCTTGAGTTAAAACAGAGTATGTTTCAGGGATGAGAACTCTGGTCTAAATTTCCCTTCACAAACGGAGTTAAACCCCAGGATCTGTATCTTCCTACAAGCAAGAGTTCATTTCTGTTAAACCAAGTGAATTTTGGGCTCAAATGTTTTTTCAAAGTTCACCAAACCAAACCGATTCTCTCTATTAACTAAAGAGCATTTATGTAAGAGGAGCTGTGGTGTGTATCAGTTTCATAAGCAGAGTTGAACTACATATGGTCCGTATGAGTAGGAAACACAGTTCTTTTTTTCAGGGTATGCTCATGGTTCTTCCTTTATTTTAGATTCTGGAAAGAAGAGCTTGCTAATTGCGTTAAAGTGGAGTGTGTTTCAGGGATGAGAACTCTGGTCTGAATTTCCCTTAGAAATGGAGTTAAACCCCAGGATCTGTGACTTCCTACAAGCAAGAGTTTATTTCTGGTTAACCCAGTATATTTTGGGATCAAATGATTTTTCGCAGTTCACGAACCCAACATGATTCTCACTATTAACTAAAGAGCATTTATGTAACATTAGCTGTGGTTTGTATCAGTTGCATAAGCAGAGTTGAACTACATATGGCCCGTATGAGTAGGAAACGCAGTTCTTTTTTTCAGGGTATGCTCATGGTTCTTCCTGTATTTTAGATTCTGGAAAGAAGAGCTTGCTAATTGCGTTAAAGCAGAGTGTGTTTCACAGATGAGAACTCTGGTATGATTTTCCATTAGAAACAGAGTTAAACCCCAGGATCTGTGTCTTTCTACAAGCAACAGTTTATTTCTGGTTAACCCAGTGAATTTTGGGCTCAAATGATTTTTCGCAGTTCACGAACCCAACCTGATTCTCACTATTAACTAAAGAGCATTTATGTAACATTAGCTGTGGTTTGTATCGGTTCCATAAGCAGAGTTGAACTACATATGGCCCGTATGAGTAGGAAACACAGTTCTATTTTTCAGTGAATGCTAATGGTTCTTGCTGTATTTAAGACTCTGGAAAGAAGAGCTTGCTTCTTGAGTTAAAACAGAGTATGTTTCAGGGACGAGAACTCTTGTCTAAATTTCCCTTCACAAACGGAGTTAAACCCCAGGATCTGTATCTTTCTACAAGCAAGAGTTCATTTCTGTTAAACCAAGTGAATTTTGTGCTCAAATGTTTTTTCAAAGTTCACCAAACCAAACCGATTCTCTCTATTAACTAAAGAGCATTTATGTAAGAGGAGCTGTGGTGTGTATCAGTTTCATAAGCAGAGTTGAACTACATATGGTCCGTATGAGTAGGAAACACAGTTCTTTTTTTCAGCGCATGCTCATGGTTCTTGATGTATTGGAACCGCTGGAAAGAAGAGCTTGCATCTTGCGTGAAAACAGAGTGTTTTTCAGGGATGAGCACTCTGGTCCAAATATGCTTTCAGAAACGGATTTAAACACGAGGATCTGTGTCTTCCTTCAAGCAAGAGTTCATTTCTGGTAAACCCAATGAATTTTGGCCTCAAATGATTTTTCACAGTTCTCGAACCCAACATGATTCTCACTATTCACTAAAGAGCATTCATGTAAGAGGAGCTGGGATTTGTATCAGTTTCTTAAGCAGAGTTGAAATACATATGGTTTGTATGAGTAGGAAACACAGTTCTTTTTTTCCGTGCATGCTCATGGTTCTTGCTGTATTTTAGTCTCTGGAAAGAATAGCTTGCTTCTTGCGTTAAAACAGATTATGTTTCTGGGATGAGAACTGTGGTCTGAATTTCCCTGCTGAAACGGAGTTAAACCCCATGATCTGTATCTTCCTACAAGCAAGATTTCATTTCTGGTTAAACAAGTGAATTTTGGGCTCAAATGATATTTCCCAGTTCACAAAACCAACGTGATTCTCACTATTAACTAAAGAGCATTTATGTAAGACGAGCTGTTGTTTATATCAGTTTCATAAGCCGAGTTGAACTACATATGGTCTGTATGAGTAGGAAACACAGTAATTTTTTCGGTGCATGCTCATGGTTCTTTCTGTATTGAAGAAGCTGGAAAGAAGAGGATGACTCCTGCCTCAAAAAAAAAGAGTGTTTTTCAGGGATGAGAACTCTGGTCTGAATTTCCTTTCAGAAACGGAGTTAAACCCCAGGATCTGTGTCTTCCTACAAGCAAGAGTTCATTTCTTGTAAACCACGTGAATTTTGGCTTCAAATGATTTTTCCCACTTCACGAACCCAACGCTATTCTCACTATTAAATAAAGAGCATTTAAATAAGAGGAGCTGTGGTTTTTTTCAGTTTCATAAGCAGAGTTGAACTACATATGGTCCTTATGATTAGGAAACACAGTTCTTTTTTTCAGGGCAAGCTCATGGTTCTTGCTCTTTTGGAGACGCTGGAAAGAAGAGCTTGCTTGTTGCGTTAAAACAGAGCATGTTTCAGTTATGAGAACTCTGGTCTGAATTTCCCTTCAGAAACAGAATTAAACCCCATGATCTGTTTCTTCCTACAAGCAAGAGTTGATTTCTAGTTTACACAGTGAATTTTGGGCTCAAAGTATTTTCGCAGTTCATGAACCCAACGCAATTCTCACTATTAACTAAAGAGCATATATGTAAGAGGAGCTGTGGTTTATATCAGTTTCATAAGCAGCGTTAAACTAAATATGGTTCAATGGGTAGGAAACACATTTCATTTTTTCAGGGCATGCACATGGTTCTTGCTGTATTGGAGACGCTTGAAAGAAGAGCTTGCTTGTTGCGTTAAAACAGAGCATGTTTCAGTTATGAGAACTCTGGTCTGAATTTCCCTTCAGAAACAGAATTAAACCCCATGATCTGTTTCTTCCTACAAGCAAGAGTTGATTTCTAGTTTACACAGTGAATTTTGGGCTCAAAGTATTTTCGCAGTTCATGAACCCAACGCAATTCTCACTATTAACTAAAGAGCATATATGTAAGAGGAGCTGTGGTTTATATCAGTTTCATAAGCAGCGTTAAACTAAATATGGTTCAATGGGTAGGAAACACATTTCATTTTTTCAGGGCATGCACATGGTTCTTGCTGTATTGGAGATGCTGGAAAGAAGAGCTTGCTTCTTGCATTAAAACAGGGTGTGTTTCAAGGATGAGAAGTCTGGAATGAATTTCCCTTCACAAACGGAGTTAAACCCTATGATCTGTGTCTTCCTACAAGCAAGATTTCATTTCTGGTAAACCAAGAGAATTTTCCCCTCAAATGACTTTACACAGTGTTAGTACCCAACGCCATTATCACTATTAACTAAAGAGCATTTATGTAAGTGGAGCTGTTGTCTGTATCATTTCATAAGCAGAGTTGAACGATATGTTCTGTATGAGTAGGAAACACAGTTCTTTTTTCAGTGCATGCTCATGGTTCTTTCTGTATTGGAGAAGCTGGAAAGAAGAGGATTATTCCTGCCTTAAAACAGAGTGTTTTTCAGTGATGAGAAATCTGGTCTGAATTTCACATCAGAAATGGAGTTAAACCCCAGGATCTGTGTCATCCTACAAGCAAGAGTTCATTTCTGGTTAACCCAGTGAATTTTGGGCTCAAATGATTTTTCGCAGTTCCCGAAACCAATGCAATTCTCACTATTAACTAAAGAGCATTTATTTAAGAGGAGGTGTTTTCTGTATCAGTTTCATAAGCAGAGTTGAACTACATATGGTCCGTATGAGTAGGAAACACAGTTGTTTTTTTCAGGGCATGCTCATGGTTCTTGATGTATTGGAACCGCTGGAAAGAAGAGCTTGCATCGTGCGTGTAAACAGAGTTTTTTTTATGGGATGAGCACTCTGGTCCGTATATGCCTTCAGACACGGAGTTAAACCCGAGAATCTGTGTCTTCCTTCAAGCAAGAGTTCATTTATGATAAACCCACTGAATTTTGGGCTCAAATGATTTTTCGCAGTTCACGAACCCTACATGATTCTCACTATTCACTAAAGAGCATTTATGTAAGAGGAGCTGTGGTTTGTATCAGTTTCATAAACAGAGTTGAACTACATATAGTACGTATGAATAGGAAACACAGTTCTTTTTTTCAGGCCATGCTCATGGTTCTTGCTGTATTTTAGATTCTGGAAAGAAGAGCTTGCTTCTTTTGTTAAAACAGAGTGTGTTTCAGGGATGAGAACTCTGGTCTGAATTTCCCTTCACAAACGGAGTTAAACCATAGGATCTGTGTCTTAATACAAGCAAGAGTTCATTTCTGGTAAACCCAGTAAATTTTGGGCTCAAATGATTTTTCACAGTTCACGAACCCAACGCTATTCTCATTATTAACTAAAGAGGATTTATTTAAGGAGAGCTGTGGTTTGTATCAGTTTCATAAGCGGAGTTGAACTACATGTGGTCTGTATGAGTACAAACACAGTTCTTTTTTTCTCGGCATGCTCATGTTTCGTAATGTATTGGACACGCTGCAAAGAAGAGGATGATTCTTGCATTAAAACACAGTGTTTTTCAGGGATGAGAACTATGGTCTGGATTTCACTTCAGAAAAGGAGTTATACCCCAGAATCTGTGTCTTCCTATAAGCAAGAGTTCATTTCTGTTAAAGCCAGTGTATTTTGTGCTCAAATGATTTTTTGCAGTTCCCGAACCCAACGCGATTCTCACTATTAACTAAAGAGCATTTATGTAAGCGGAGCTGTGATTTGTATCAGTTTCATAAGCAGAGTTGATCTACATATGGTCCAAAAGAGTAGGAAACACAGTTCTTTTTTTTATGGCATGCTCATGTTTCTTCCTGTATTTTAGACTTTGGAAAGAAGAGCTTGCTTCTTGCGTTAAAGCAGAGTGTCTTTCAGGGATGAGAACTTGGTCTTAATTTCCCTTCAGAAACAGAGTGAAACCCCAGGATCTGTGTCTTCCTACAAGCAAGAGTTCATTTCTGGTTAACCCAGTGAATTTTGGCTCAAAATATTTTTCGCAATTCACAAACTCAACGCGATTCTCACTATTAACTAAAGAGGATTTATGTAAGAGGAGCTGTGGTTTGTATCAGTTTCATAAGCAGTGTTGCACTAAATATGGTCCTTATGAGTAGGAAACACAGTTCTTTTTTTCAGGGCATGCTCATGGTTCTTGCTGTACTTTAGACTCTGGAAAGAAGAGCTTGCTTCTTGCATTAAAACAGGGTTTGTTTCACGGTTGAGAACTCTGGTCTGAATTTCCCTACACTAACGGAGTTAAACCCCATGATCTGTGTGTTCCTACAAGCCAGAGTTCATTTCTGGTAAACCAAGTGAATTTTCGTTTCAAATGACTTTACAAAGTTCTAGTCCCCAATGCGATTATCACTATTATCTAGAGAGCATTCATGTAAGAGGAGCTGTTGTCTGTATCATTTCATAAGCAGAGTTGAACCACATTTGCTCCGTATGAGTACAAACACAGTTCTTTTTTTCTGGGCATGCTCATGGTTCGTACTGTATTGGACACGCTAGAAAGAAGAGGATGATTCTTGCCTTAACACAGAGTGTTTTTCAGGGATGAGAATTCTGGTCTGAATTTCCCTTCAGAAACTGAGTTAAACCCTAGGATCTGTGTCTTCCTACGAGCAGGAGTTCATTTCAGGTAAAGCCAGTGAATTTTGTGATCAAATGATTTTTTCGCAGTTCACGAACCCAACGCGACTCTCACTATTAACTAAAGCGCCATTATGTAAGAGGAGCTGTTGTCTTTATCAGTTTCATAAGCAGAGTTGAACTACCTATGGTCCGCATGATTATGAAACACAGTTCTTTTTTCAGGGCATGCTCAGGGTTCATGCTGCATTTTTGACTCTGAAAAGAAGAGGTTGCTTCTTGTGTTAAGTCAGTGTGTTTCAGGGATGAGAACTCTGGTCTGAATTTACCTTCAGAAACGGTGTTAAACCCAGGATCTGTGTCTTCCTACAAGCAAGAGTACATTTCTTTAAACCAAGTGAATTTGGGTTCAAATGTTTTTTCGCAGTTGACGAACCTCACGCTATTCTCACTATTAACTAAAGAATATTTAAGTAAGAGGAGCTGTGGTTTGTTTCAGTTTCATAAGCAGAGTTGAACTACATATGGTCCGTATGATTAGGAAACACAGTTCTTTTTTTCAAGGCATGCTCATGGTTCTTGCTGTATTGGAGACGCTGGAAAAAAGAGCTTGCTACTTGCATTAAAACAGAGTGTGTTTCATCGATGAGAACTCTTGTCTGAATTTCCATTCAGAAACGGAGTTAAACCCCATGATCTGTGTCTTCCTACAAGCAAGAGTTCATTTCTGGTAAACCAAGTGAATTTTTGGCTCAAATGATTTTACACAGTTCTAGAACCCAACACAATTATCATTATTAACTAAAGAGCATTTATGTAAGAGGAGCTGTGGTCTGTATCAGTTTCATAAACAGAGTTGGACTACATATGGTCCGTATGAGTAGGAAACACAGTTCTTTTTCAAAACATGCTCATGGTTCTTGCTTTACTTTAGACTCTGGAAATAAGAGCTTGCTTCTTGTGTTCAAACAGAGTGTGTTTCAGTTATGAGAACTGTGGTCTGAATTTCCCTTCAGAAACGGAATTAAATCCCAGGATCTGTGTCTTCCTACAAGCAAGAGTTCATTTCTGGTTAACCCAGTGTATTATGGGCTCAAAGGATTTTGGCAGTTCACGATCCCAACGCGATTCTCACTATTAACTAAAGAGCATTTATGTAAGAGGAGCTGTGGTTTGTATCATTTTCATAAGGAGAGTTAAACTAAATATGGTTCAATGTGTAGGAATCACAGTTCTTCTTTTCAGGGAATGCTTATTGTTCTTGCTGTATTTTACACTCTGGAAAGAAGAGCTTGCTTCTTGCAATAAAAAGGGTGAGTTTCATGGATGCCAACTCTGGTCTGAATTTCCCTTCACAAACGGAGTTAAACCCCATGATCTGTGTGTTCGTACAAGCAAGAGTTCATTGCTGGTAAACCAAGTGAATTTTCGGCTCAAATGATTATACACAGTTCTAGTACCCAACGCGATTATCGCTATTATCTAAGGAGCATTTATGTAAGAGGAGCTGTTGTCTGTATCATTTCATAAGCAGAGTTGAACGATATGTTCTGTATGAGTAGGAAACACAGTTCTTTTTTCAGTGCATGCTCATGGTTCTTTCTGTATTGGAGAAGCTGGAAAGAAGAGGATGATTCCTGCCTTAAAACAGAGTGTTTTTCAGTGATGAGAAATCTGGTCTGAATTTCACATCAGAAATGGAGTTAAACCCCAGGATCTGTGTCATCCTACAAGCAAGAGTTCATTTCTGGTTAACCCAGTGAATTTTGGGCTCAAATGATTTTTCGCAGTTCCCGAAACCAATGCAATTCTCACTATTAACTAAAGAGCATTTATTTAAGAGGAGGTGTTTTCTGTATCAGTTTCATAAGCAGAGTTGAACTACATATGGTCCGTATGAGTAGGAAACACAGTTGTTTTTTTCAGGGCATGCTCATGGTTCTTGATGTATTGGAACCGCTGGAAAGAAGAGCTTGCATCGTGCGTGTAAACAGAGTTTTTTTTATGGGATGAGCACTCTGGTCCGTATATGCCTTCAGACACGGAGTTAAACCCGAGAATCTGTGTCTTCCTTCAAGCAAGAGTTCATTTATGATAAACCCACTGAATTTTGGGCTCAAATGATTTTTCGCAGTTCACGAACCCTACATGATTCTCACTATTCACTAAAGAGCATTTATGTAAGAGGAGCTGTGGTTTGTATCAGTTTCATAAGCAGAGTTGAAATACATATGGTTTGTATGAGTAGGAACCACAGTTCTTGTTTTCAGTACATGCTCATGGTTCTTGCTGTATTTTAGACTCAGGAAAGAATAGCTTGCTTCTTGCGTTAAAACAGATTATGTTTCAGGGATGAGAACTGTGGTCTGAATTTCCCTTCCGAAATGGAGTTAAACCCCAGGATCCTTATGTTCCTACAAGCAAGATTTCATTTCTGGTTAAACAAGTGAATTTTGGGCTCAAATGATTTTTCTCACTTCACGAACCCAACGCGATTCTCACTATTAACTAAAGAGCATTTAAATAAGAGGAGCTGTGGTTTGTTTCAGTTTCATAAGCAGAGTTGAACTACATATGGTCCTTATGATTAGGAAACACAGTTCTTTTTTTCAGGCCATGCTCATGGTTCTGCTCTATTGGAGACGCTGGAAAGAAGAGCTTGCTTCTTGCGTTAAATCAGTGTGTTTCAGGAATGAGAACTCTGGTCTGAATTTCCCTTCAGAAATGGAGTCAAACTCCATTATCTGTGTCTTCCTACAAGCAAGAGTTCTTTTCTGGTAAACTCATTGAATTTTGGGCTCAAATGATTTTTAGTAGTTCAGGAACCAAATCGGGATTCTCACTATTAATTAAAGAGGATTTATGTAGGAGGAGCAGTGGTTTGTATCAGTTTCATAACAGGAGTTGAACTACATATGGTGTGTATGAGTAGGAAACCCAGTTCTTTTTTCTGGGCATACTCATGGTTCTTACTGTATTGGAGAAGCTGGAAAGAAGAGCTTGCTTCTTGCGTTAAAGCAGAGTGTGTTTCAGGGATGAGAATTCTGGTCTGAATTTCCCTTCAGAAACGGAGTTAAACCCCAGGATGTGTGTCTTCTACAATCAAGAGTTCATTTCTGGTTAACCCAGTGAATTTTGGGCTCAAAATATTTTTGGCAGTACACAAACCCAACGCGATTCTCACTATTAACTAAAGAGCATTTATGTAAGAGGAGCTGTCATTTGTATCAGTTTCATAAGCAAAGTTGAACTAAATATGTTCCATATGATTAGGAAACACAGTTCTTTTTTTCACGGCATCCTCATGGTTCTTTCTACATTTTTGACTCTGGAAAGAAGAGCTTGCTTCTTGCATTAAAACAGGGTGTGTTTCATGGATGATAACACTGGTCTGAATTTCCCTTCAGAAACGGGTTTAAACCCCATGATCTGTGTCTTCCTACAAGCAAGAGTTCATTTCTGGTAAACCAAGTGAATTTTCGGATCAAATGACTTTACACAGTTTTAGTACCCAACGCGATTATCACTATTACCTAAAGTGCATTTATGTAAGAGCAGCTGTTGTCTGTATCATTTCATAAGAAAAGTTGAACTACATATGGTCCGCATGATTAGGATACACAGTTCTTTTTTCAGGGCATGCTCACGGTTCATACTGTATTTTAGACTCTGGAAAGAAGAGCTTGCTTCTTGCGTTAAATCAGTGTGTTTCAGGATTGAGAACTCTGGTCTGAATTTACCTTCAGAAACGGAGTTAAACCCCAGGATCTATGTCTTCCTACAAGCAAGAGTTCCTTTCTGGTAAACTCATTGAATTTTGGGCTCAAAAGATTTTTCGCATTTCACGAACCAAACGCGATTCTCACTATTATCTAAAGAGGATTTATGTAAGAGGAGCTGTTATCTGTATCATTTCATAAGCAGAGATGAACTACATTCGGTCTGTATGAGTACAAACACATTTCTTTTTTTCTGGGCATGCTCATGGTTCATACTGTATTGGAAACGCTGGAAAGAAGAGGATGATTCTTGCCTTAACACAGAGTGTTTTTCAGGGATGAGAATTCTAGTCTGAATTTCCCTTCAGAAACTGAGTTAAAGCCCAGGAACTGTGTCTTCCTACAAGCAGGAGTTCATTTTAGGTAAACCCTGTGAATTGTGGGCTGAAATGATTTTTCACAGTTCACGAACCCAACGCGATTCTCACTATTAATTAAAGCGCTTTTATGTAAGAGGAGCTTTTGTCAGTATCAGTTTCATAAGCAGAAATGAACTACATTCGGTCTGTATGAGTACAAACACAGTCCTTTTTTTCTGGGCATGCTCATGGTTCTTACTGTATTGGAGGAGCTGGAATGAAGAGCTTGCTTCTTGCGTTAAATCAGAGTGTGTTTCAGGGATGAGAACTCTGGTCTGAATTTCCCTTCAGAAATGGAGTTAAAGGCCCGGATGAGTGTCTTCCTATAAGCAAGAATTCTTTTCTGGTAAACTCATTGAACTTTGTGCTCAAATTATTTTTCGTAGTTCACGAACCGAAAAAGGATTCTCACTATTAATTAAAGAGGATTTATGTAGGAGGAGCAGTGGTTTGTATCAGTTTCATAACAGGAGTTGAACTACATATGGTGTGTATGAGTAGGAAACACAGTTCTTTTTTCTGGGCATGCTCATGATTCTTACTGCATTGGAGAAGCTGGAAAGAAGAGGATGATTCTTGCCTTAAAACAGAGTGTTTTTCAGGGATGAGAACTCTGGTCTGGATTTCACTTCAGAAATGGAGTTAAACCCCATGATCTGTGTCTTCCTACAAGCAAGAGTTCATTTCTGATTAACACAGTGAATTTTGTGCTCAAATGATTTTTCGCAGTTCCTGAACCCAACACCATTCTCACTATTAACTAAAGAGCATTTATATAAGCGGAGCAGTGGTTTGTATCAGTTTCATAAGCAGAGTTGTTCTACATATGGTCCAAAGGAGTAGGAAACACAGTTCTTTTTTTCATGGCATGCTCATGTTTCTTCCTGTATTTTAGACTCTAGAAAGAAGAGCTTGCTTCTTGCGTTAAAGAAGAGTATGTTTCAGCGATGAGAACTGTGGTCTGAATTTCCCTTAAGAAACGGATGTAAACCCCAGGATCTGTGTCTTCCTACACGCAAGAGTTCATTTCTGGTTAACCCAGTGAATTTTGGGTTCAAATGACTTTACACAGTTCTAGTACCCAACGAGATTCTCACTATTAACTAAAGAGCATTTATGTAAGAGTAGCTGTTGTCTGTATCAGTTTCATAAACAGAGTTGAACTACATATGGTTCGCATGATTAGGAAACACAGTTCTTTTTAAGGGCATGCTCACGGTTCATGCTGTATTTTAGACTCTGGAAAGAAGAGCCTGCTTCTTGCGTTAAATCAGTGTGTTTCAGGGATGAGAATTCTGGTCTGAATTTACCTTAAGAAAAGGAGTTAAACCCCAGGATCTGTGTCTTCCTACAAGCAAGAGTTCCTTTCTTGTAAACTCATTGAATTTTTAGTTCAAATGATTTTTCGCATTTCACGATCCAAAACGCGTTTCTCACTATTATCTAAAGAGCATTTATGTAAGAGGAGCTGTGGTTTGTATCAGTTTCATAAGCAGAGTTGAACTAAATATGGTCCTTATGAGTAGGAAACACAGTTCTTTTTTTCACGGCGTGCTCATGGTTCTTTCTGTATTTTAGACTCTGGAAAGAAGAGCTTGGTTCTTGCATTAAAACAGGGTGTGTTTCATGGATGATAACACTGGTCTGAATTTCCCTTCAGAAACGGAGTTAAACCCTGTGATCTGTGTCTTCCTACAAGCAGGATCTCATTTCTGGTAAACCAAGAGAATTTTCGGATCAAATGACTTTACACAGTTCTAGTACCCAATGAGATTATCACTATTAACTAAAGAGCATTTATGTAAGAGGAGCTGTTGTCTGTATCACTTCATAAGCAGAGGTGAACTACATTTGGCCCGTATGACTACAAAGTTCTTTACACAGTTCTTTTTTTCTGGGCATGCTCAGGGTTCTTACTGTATTGGAGAAGCACGAAAGAAGAGCTTGCTCTTTGCGTTAAAGCAGAGTGTGTTTCAGGGATGAGAACTCTGGTCTGAATTTCCCTTCAGAAATGGAGTCAAACCCCATTATCAGTGTCTTCCTATAAGAAAGCGTTCTTTTCTGGTAAACTCATTGAATTTTGGGCTCAAATGATTCTTTTGTAGTTCACGAACCAAAACGGGTTTCTCACTATTAACTAAAGAGGATTTATGTAGGAGGAGCAGTGGTTTGTATCACTTTCAAAACAGGAGTTGAACATCATATGGTGTGTATGAGTAGGAAACACAGTTCTTTTTTTCTGGGCATGCTCATGGTTCGTACTGTATTGGAAACGCTGGAAAGAAGAGGATGAGTCTTGCCTTAACACAGAGTGAAAATTTATGTAAGCGGAGCAGTGGTTTGTATCAGTTTCATAATCAGAGTTGAAGTACATATGGTCTGTATGATTAGGAAAGACAGTTCTTTTTTTCTGGCATGCTCATGGTTCTTACTGTATTTTAGACGCTGGAAAGAAGAGCTTGCTTCTTGCGTTAAAGCAGAGTGTTTTTCAGGGATGAGAACTCTGTCTGAATTTCCATTCAGAAACAGAGTTAAACCCCATGATCTGTGTCTTCCTACAAGCAAGACTTCATTTCTGGTAAACCAAGTGAATTTTCGGCTCAAATGACTTTAAACAGTTTTAGTACCCAACGCAATTATCACCAATAACTAAAGAGCATTTATGTAAGAGGAGCTGTTGTCTGTATCATTTCATAAGCAGAGTTGAACTACATTTGGTCCGTATGAATACAAACACAGTTCTTTCTTTCTGGGCATGCTCAAGGTTCGTAATGTATAGGACATGCTGGAAAGAAGAGGATGATTCTTGCCTTAAAGCAAGAGTGTTTTTCAGGGATGAGAACTCTGGTCTGGTTTTCACATCAGAAATGGAGTTAAACCCCAGGATCTGTGTCTTCCTACAAGCAAGAGTTCATTTCTGGTTAACCCAGTGCATTTTGCGCTCAAATGATTTTTCACAGATCCCGAACCCAACGTGATTCTAACTATTAAATAAAGAGCATTTATGTAAGGGGAGCAGTGGTTTGTATCAGTTTCATATTCAGAGTTGAACTACATATGGTCCGGATGATTAGGAAACACAGTTCTTTTTTTCATTTCATGCTCATGGTTCTTCCTGTATTTTAGATTCTGGAAAGAACAGCTTGCTTCTTGCTTTAAAGCAGAGTGTGTTTCAGGGATGAGAACTCTGGTCTGAATTTCCCTGTAGAAATGGTGTCAAACCCCAGGATCTGTGTCTTACTACAAGCAAGAGTTCATTTCTGGTAAACACAGTGAATTTTGGGTTCATTGATTTTTCCCAGTTCACGAACCCAACGCTATTCTCACTATTATCTAAAGAGCATTTATGTAAGAGGAGCTGTTGTTTCTTTCAGTTTCATTAGCATAGTTGAAGTATATATGGACTGTATGATTTGAAAACAGTTCTATTTTCTGGGCATGCTCATGGTTCTTGCTTTATTTTAGGCTCTTGAAAGAAGAGATTGCTTCTTGCATTAAAACAGGGTGTGTTTCATGGATGAGAAGTCCTGTCTGAATTTCCCTTCACAAACGGAGTTAAACCCCATGATCTGTGTCTTCCTACAAGCAAGAGTTGATTTCTGGTAAACCAAGTGAATTTTCTGCTCAAGAGACTTTACACAGTTCCAGTACTCAACACAATTATCACTATTAACTAAAGAGCATTTATGTAAGAGTAGCTGTTGTCTGTATCATTTCATAAGCAGAATTGAACTACATTTGGTCCCTAATAGTACAAACACAGTTCTTTTTTTCTGAGCATGCTCATGGTTCGTATTGTATTGGACATGCTGGAAAGAAGAGGATGATTCTTGCCTTAAAACAGAGTGTTTTTAAGGGATGAGAATTCTGTTCTGAATTTGCCTTCAGAGACTGGGTTAAACCCCAAGATCTGTGTCTTCCTACAAGCAGGAGTTCATTCAGGTAACCCAGTGAATTTTGGGCTCAAATGATTTTTCGCAGTTCACGAACCCAACGCGATTCTCTCTATTAACTAAAGCGCCTTTATGCAAGAGGAGCTGTTGTCTGTATCAGTTTCATAAGCAGAGTGGAACTACATATGGTCCGCAAGTTTAGGAAACACAGTTCTTTTTTTCAGGGCATGCTCGAGGTTCATGCTGTATTTTAGACTCTGGAAAGAAGAGCTTGCTTCTTGCGTTAAATCAGTGTGTTTCAGGGATGAGAACTCTGGTCTGAATTTACCTTCAGAAACGGAGTTAAACCCCAGGATCTGTGTCTTCCTACAAGCAAGAGTTCCTTATGGTAAACTCATTGAATTTTGGGCTCAAATGATTTTTCGCATTTCACGAACCAAAACGTGATTCTCACTATTATCTAAAGAGGATTTATGTAAGAGGAGCTGTGCTTTGTATCAGTTTAATAATAGGAGCAGAACTACATATGGTCTGTATTAGTAGGAAACACAGTTCTTTTTTCTGGGCATGCTCATGTTTCTTATTGTATTGGAGAAGCTGGAAAGAAGAGATTGCTTCTTGAGTTAAAGCAGAGTGTGTTTAAGGGATGAGAACTCTGGTCTGAATTTCCCTTAAGAAACGGGGGTAAACCCCAGGATTTGTGTCTTCCTACAAGCAAGAGTTCTTTTCTGGTAAACTGATTGAATTTTGGGCTCAAATTGTTTTTCGCATTTCACGAACCAAAACGAGATTCTCACTATTATCTAAAGAGGATTTATGTAAGAGGAGCTGTGGTTTGTATCAGTTTCATAACAGGAGTTGAACTACATATGGTGTGTATGAGTAGGAAACACAGTTCGTTTTTCTGGGCATGCTCATGGTTCGTACTGTATTGGAAATGCTGGAAAGAAGAGGATGATTCTTGCCTTAACACAGAGTGTTTTTCAGGGATGAGAATTCTGGTCTGAATTTCCCCTCACAAAGGGAGTTAAACGCCAGGATCTGTGTCTTCCTACAAGCAGGAGTTAATTTCAGGTAAACCCAGTGAATTTTGGGCTCAAATGATTTTTCTCAGTTATGGAACCCAACGCGATTCTCACTATTAACTAAAGCGCCTTTATTTAAGAGGAGCTGTTGTCTGTATCAGTTTCATAAGCAGAGTTGAAGTAAATATGGTCTGCATGTTTAGGAAACACAGTTCTTTTTTCAGGGCATGCTCACGGTTCATGCTGTATTTTAGACTCTGGAAAGAAGAGCTTGCTTCTTGCGTTAAATCAGTGTGTTTCAGGAATGAGAACTCTGGTCTGAATTTCCCTTCAGAAATGGAGTCAAACTCCATTATCTGTGTCTTCCTACAAGCAAGAGTTCTTTTCTGGTAAACTCATTGAATTTTGGGCTCAAATGATTTTTTGTAGTTCAGGAACCAAATCGGGATTCTCACTATTAATTAAAGAGGATTTATGTAGGAGGAGCAGTGGTTTGTATCAGTTTCATAACAGGAGTTGAACTACATATGGTGTGTATGAGTAGGAAACACAGTTCTTTTTTCTGGGCATACTCATGGTTCTTACTGTATTGGAGAAGCTGGAAAGAAGAGCTTGCTTCTTGCGTTAAAGCAGAGTGTGTTTCAGGGATGAGAATTCTGGTCTGAATTTCCCTTCAGAAACGGAGTTAAACCCCAGGATGTGTGTCTTCTACAATCAAGAGTTCATTTCTGGTTAACCCAGTGAATTTTGGGCTCAAAATATTTTTGGCAGTACACAAACCCAACGCGATTCTCACTATTAACTAAAGAGCATTTATGTAAGAGGAGCTGTCATTTGTATCAGTTTCATAAGCAAAGTTGAACTAAATATGTTCCATATGATTAGGAAACACAGTTCTTTTTTTCACGGCATCCTCATGGTTCTTTCTACATTTTTGACTCTGGAAAGAAGAGCTTGCTTCTTGCATTAAAACAGGGTGTGTTTCATGGATGATAACACTGGTCTGAATTTCCCTTCAGAAACGGGTTTAAACCCCATGATCTGTGTCTTCCTACAAGCAAGAGTTCATTTCTGGTAAACCAAGTGAATTTTCGGATCAAATGACTTTACACAGTTTTAGTACCCAACGCGATTATCACTATTACCTAAAGTGCATTTATGTAAGAGCAGCTGTTGTCTGTATCATTTCATAAGAAAAGTTGAACTACATATGGTCCGCATGATTAGGATACACAGTTCTTTTTTCAGGGCATGCTCACGGTTCATACTGTATTTTATACTCTGGAAAGAAGAGCTTGCTTCTTGCGTTAAATCAGTGTGTTTCAGGATTGAGAACTCTGGTCTGAATTTACCTTCAGAAACGGAGTTAAACCCCAGGATCTATGTCTTCCTACAAGCAAGAGTTCCTTTCTGGTAAACTCATTGAATTTTGGGCTCAAAAGATTTTTCGCATTTCACGAACCAAACGCGATTCTCACTATTATCTAAAGAGGATTTATGTAAGAGGAGCTGTTATCTGTATCATTTCATAAGCAGAGATGAACTACATTCGGTCTGTATGAGTACAAACACAGTTCTTTTTTTCTGGGCATGCTCATGGTTCATACTGTATTGGAAACGCTGGAAAGAAGAGGATGATTCTTGCCTTAACACAGAGTGTTTTTCAGGGATGAGAATTCTAGTCTGAATTTCCCTTCAGAAACTGAGTTAAAGCCCAGGAACTGTGTCTTCCTACAAGCAGGAGTTCATTTTAGGTAAACCCTGTGAATTGTGGGCTGAAATGATTTTTCACAGTTCACGAACCCAACGCGATTCTCACTATTAATTAAAGCGCCTTTATGTAAGAGGAGGTTTTGTCAGTATCAGTTTCATAAGCAGAAATGAACTACATTCGGTCTGTATGAGTACAAACACAGTCCTTTTTTTCTGGGCATGCTCATGGTTCTTACTGTATTGGAGGAGCTGGAATGAAGAGCTTGCTTCTTGCGTTAAATCAGAGTGTGTTTCAGGGATGAGAACTCTGGTCTGAATTTCCCTTCAGAAATGGAGTTAAAGGCCCGGATGAGTGTCTTCCTATAAGCAAGAATTCTTTTCTGGTAAACTCATTGAACTTTGTGCTCAAATTATTTTTCGTAGTTCACGAACCAAAAAAGGATTCTCACTATTAATTAAAGAGGATTTATGTAGGAGGAGCAGTGGTTTGTATCAGTTTCATAACAGGAGTTGAACTACATATGGTGTGTATGAGTAGGAAACACAGTTCTTTTTTCTGGGCATGCTCATGATTCTTACTGCATTGGAGAAGCTGGAAAGAAGAGGATGATTCTTGCCTTAAAACAGAGTGTTTTTCAGGGATGAGAACTCTGGTCTGGATTTCACTTCAGAAATGGAGTTAAACCCCATGATCTGTGTCTTCCTACAAGCAAGAGTTCATTTCTGATTAACACAGTGAATTTTGTGCTCAAATGATTTTTCGCAGTTCCTGAACCCAACACCATTCTCACTATTAACTAAAGAGCATTTATGTAAGCGGAGCAGTGGTTTGTATCAGTTTCATAAGCAGAGTTGTTCTACATATGGTCCAAAGGAGTAGGAAACACAGTTCTTTTTTTCATGGCATGCTCATGTTTCTTCCTGTATTTTAGACTCTAGAAAGAAGAGCTTGCTTCTTGCGTTAAAGAAGAGTATGTTTCAGCGATGAGAACTGTGGTCTGAATTTCCCTTAAGAAACGGATGTAAACCCCAGGATCTGTGTCTTCCTACACGCAAGAGTTCATTTCTGGTTAACCCAGTGAATTTTGGGCTCAAATGACTTTACACAGTTCTAGTACCCAACGAGATTCTCACTATTAACTAAAGAGCATTTATGTAAGAGTAGCTGTTGTCTGTATCAGTTTCATAAACAGAGTTGAACTACATATGGTTCGCATGATTAGGAAACACAGTTCTTTTTAAGGGCATGCTCACGGTTCATGCTGTATTTTAGACTCTGGAAAGAAGAGCCTGCTTCTTGCGTTAAATCAGTGTGTTTCAGGGATGAGAATTCTGGTCTGAATTTACCTTAAGAAAAGGAGTTAAACCCCAGGATCTGTGTCTTCCTACAAGCAAGAGTTCCTTTCTTGTAAACTCATTGAATTTTTAGTTCAAATGATTTTTCGCATTTCACGATCCAAAACGCGTTTCTCACTATTATCTAAAGAGCATTTATGTAAGAGGAGCTGTGGTTTGTATCAGTTTCATAAGCAGAGTTGAACTAAATATGGTCCTTATGAGTAGGAAACACAGTTCTTTTTTTCACGGCATGCTCATGGTTCTTTCTGTATTTTAGACTCTGGAAAGAAGAGCTTGGTTCTTGCATTAAAACAGGGTGTGTTTCATGGATGATAACACTGGTCTGAATTTCCCTTCAGAAACGGAGTTAAACCCTGTGATCTGTGTCTTCCTACAAGCAGGATCTCATTTCTGGTAAACCAAGAGAATTTTCGGATCAAATGACTTTACACAGTTCTAGTACCCAATGAGATTATCACTATTAACTAAAGAGCATTTATGTAAGAGGAGCTGTTGTCTGTATCACTTCATAAGCAGAGGTGAACTACATTTGGCCCGTATGACTACAAAGTTCTTTACACAGTTCTTTTTTTCTGGGCATGCTCAGGGTTCTTACTGTATTGGAGAAGCACGAAAGAAGAGCTTGCTCTTTGCGTTAAAGCAGAGTGTGTTTCAGGGATGAGAACTCTGGTCTGAATTTCCCTTCAGAAATGGAGTCAAACCCCATTATCTGTGTCTTCCTATAAGCAAGCGTTCTTTTCTGGTAAACTCATTGAATTTTGGCCTCAAATGATTTTTTTGTAGTTCACGAACCAAAACGGGTTTCTCACTATTAACTAAAGAGGATTTATGTAGGAGGAGCAGTGGTTTGTATCACTTTCAAAACAGGAGTTGAACATCATATGGTGTGTATGAGTAGGAAACACAGTTCTTTTTTTCTGGGCATGCTCATGGTTCGTACTGTATTTTAGGCTCTGGAAAGAAGAGATTGCTTCTTGCATTAAAACAGGTTGTGTTTCATGGATGAGAACTCTGGTCGGAATTTCCCTTCACAAACGGAGTTAAACCCGATGATCTGTGTCTTCCTACAAGCAAGAGTTCATTTTTGGTAAACCAAGTGAATTTTCGGCTCAAGAGACTTTACACAGTTCTAGTACCCAACACGATTATCACTATTAACTAAAGAGCATTTATGTAAGCGGAGCTGTGGTTTGTATTAGTTTCATAAGCATAGTTGAACTACATATGGTCCAGGTGAGTAGGAAACACTGTTCTTTTTTTCAGGGCATGCTCATGGTTCTTCCTGTATTTTAGTCGCTGGAAAGAAGAGCTTGCTTCTTGCGTTAAAGCAGAGTGTTTTTCAGGGATGAGAACTCTGTCTGAATTTCCATTCAGAAACAGAGTTAAACCCCATGATCTGTGTCTTCCTACAAGCAAGACTTCATTTCTGGTAAACCAAGTGAATTTTCGGCTCAAATGACTTTAAACAGTTTTAGTACCCAACGCAATTATCACCAATAACTAAAGAGCATTTATGTAAGAGGAGCTGTTGTCTGTATCATTTCATAAGCAGAGTTGAACTACATTTGGTCCGTATGAATACAAACACAGTTCTTTCTTTCTGGGCATGCTCAAGGTTCGTAATGTATAGGACATGCTGGAAAGAAGAGGATGATTCTTGCCTTAAAGCAAGAGTGTTTTTCAGGGATGAGAACTCTGGTCTGGTTTTCACTTCAGAAATGGAGTTAAACCCCAGGATCTGTGTCTTCCTACAAGCAAGAGTTCATTTCTGGTTAACCCAGTGCATTTTGCGCTCAAATGATTTTTCGCAGATCCCGAACCCAACGTGATTCTAACTATTAAATAAAGAGCATTTATGTAAGGGGAGCAGTGGTTTGTATCAGTTTCATATTCAGAGTTGAACTACATATGGTCCGGATGATTAGGAAACACAGTTCTTTTTTTCATTTCATGCTCATGGTTCTTCCTGTATTTTAGATTCTGGAAAGAACAGCTTGCTTCTTGCTTTAAAGCAGAGTGTGTTTCAGGGAGGAGAACTCTGGTCTGAATTTCCCTGTAGAAATGGTGTCAAACCCCAGGATCTGTGTCTTACTACAAGCAAGAGTTCATTTCTGGTAAACACAGTGAATTTTGGGTTCATTGATTTTTCCCAGTTCACGAACCCAACGCTATTCTCACTATTATCTAAAGAGCATTTATGTAAGAGGAGCTGTTGTTTCTTTCAGTTTCATAAGCATAGTTGAAGTATATATGGTCTGTATGATTTGAAAACAGTTCTATTTTCTGGGCATGCTCATGGTTCTTGCTTTATTTTAGGCTCTTGAAAGAAGAGATTGCTTCTTGCATTAAAACAGGGTGTGTTTCATGGATGAGAAGTCTGGTCTGAATTTCCCTTCACAAACGGAGTTAAACCCCATGATCTGTGTCTTCCTACAAGCAAGAGTTGATTTCTGGTAAACCAAGTGAATTTTCTGCTCAAGAGACTTTACACAGTTCCAGTACTCAACACGATTATCACTATTAACTAAAGAGCATTTATGTAAGAGTAGCAGTTGTCTGTATCATTTCATAAGCAGAATTGAACTACATTTGGTCCCTATGAGTACAAACACTGTTCTTTTTTTCTGAGCATGCTCATGGTTCGTATTGTATTGGACATGCTGGAAAGAAGAGGATGATTCTTGCCTTAAAACAGAGTGTTTTTAAGGGATGAGAATTCTGTTCTGAATTTGCCTTCAGAGACTGAGTTAAACCCCAAGATCTGTGTCTTCCTACAAGCAGGAGTTCATTCAGGTAACCCAGTGAATTTTGGGCTCAAATGATTTTTCGCAGTTCACAAACCCAACGCGATTCTCTCTATTAACTAAAGCGCCTTTATGCAAGAGGAGCTGTTGTCTGTATCAGTTTCATAAGCAGAGTGGAACTACATATGGTCCGCAAGTTTAGGAAACACAGTTCTTTTTTTCAGGGCATGCTCGAGGTTCATGCTGTATTTTAGACTCTGGAAAGAAGAGCTTGCTTCTTGCGTTAAATCAGTGTGTTTCAGGGATGAGAACTCTGGTCTGAATTTACCTTCAGAAACGGAGTTAAACCCCAGGATCTGTGTCTTCCTACAAGCAAGAGTTCCTTTCTGGTAAACTCATTGAATTTTGGGCTCAAATGATTTTTCGCATTTCACGAACCAAAACGTGATTCTCACTATTATCTAAAGAGGATTTATGTAAGAGGAGCTGTGCTTTGTATCAGTTTAATAATAGGAGCAGAACTACATATGGTCTGTATTAGTAGGAAACACAGTTCTTTTTTCTGGGCATGCTCATGTTTCTTATTGTATTGGAGAAGCTGGAAAGAAGAGCTTGCTTCTTGAGTTAAAGCAGAGTGTGTTTAAGGGATGAGAACTCTGGTCTGAATTTCCCTTCAGAAACGGAGTTAAACCCCATGATCTGTGTCTTCCTACAAGCAAGAGTTCATTTCTGGTAAACCAAGTGAATTTTCGGATCAAATGACTTTACACAGTTTTAGTACCCAACACGATTATCACTATTAACTAAAGAGCATTTATGTAAGAGGAGCTGTTGTCTGTATCATTTCATAAGCAGAGTTGAACTACATTTGGTCCGTATGAGTACAAACACAGTTCTTTTTTTCTGGGCATGCTCATGGTTCTTATTGTATTGGAGAACCTGGAAAGAGCTTGCTTCTTGCGTTAAATCAGAGTGTGTTTCAGGGATGAGAACTCTGGTCTGAATTTCCCTTCAGAAATGGAGTCAAACCCCATTATATGTGTCTTCCTATAAGCAAGAGGTCTTTTCTGGTAAACTCATTGAATTTTGGGCTCAAATGATTTTTTGTAGTTCACGAACCAAAACTGGATTCTCACTGTTAACTAAAGAGGATTTACGTAAGAGGAGCAGTGGTGTGTATCAGTTTCATAACAGGAGTTGAACTACATATAGTGTGTATGAGTAGGAAACAGTTTTTTTTTCTGGGCATGCTCATGGTTCTTACTGTATTGGAGAAGCTGGGAAGAAGAGGATGATTCTTGCCTTAAAATAGAGTGTTTTTCAGGGATCAGAAATATGGTCTGGATTTCACTTCAGAAATGGAGTTAAACCCCAGGATCTGTGTCTTCCTACAAGCAAGGGTTCATTTCTGGTTAACCCAGTGAATTTTGGGATCAAATGATTTTACACAGTTCTAGAACCCAACGCGATTATCACTATTAACTAAAGAGCATTTATGTAAGAGGAGCTGTGGTCTGTATCAGTTTCATAAGCAGAGTTAAACTATATATGGTACGTATGAGTAGGAAACACAGTTCATTTTTTCAGGGCATGCTCATGGTTCTTGCTGTATTTTAGAATCTGGAAAGAAGAGCTTGCTTCTTGCATTAAAACAGGTTGTGTTTCATGGATGAGAACTCTGGTCGGAATTTCCCTTCACAAACGGAGTTAAACCCCATGATCTGTGTCTTCCTACAAGCAAGAGTTCATTTTTGGTAAACCAAGTGAATTTTCGGCTCAAGAGACTTTACACAGTTCTAGTACCCAACACGATTATCACTATTAACTAAAGAGCATTTATGTAAGCAGAGCTGTGGTTTGTATTAGTTTCATAAGCATAGTTGAACTAGATATGGTCCAGGTGAGTAGGAAACACTGTTCTTTTTTTCAGGGCATGCTAATGGTTCTTCCTGTATTTTAGACGCTGGAAAGAAGAGCTTGCTTCTTGCGTTAAAGCAGAGTGTGTTTCAGGGATGAGAACTCTGTCTGAATTTCCCTTCAGAAACAGAGTTAAACCCCATGATCTGTGTCTTCCTACAAGCAAGAGTTCATTTCTGGTAAACCCAGTGTATTTTGGGCTCAAAATATTTTTTGCAGTTCAAGAACCCAACACGATTCTCACTATTAACTAAAGAGCATTTATGTAAGAGGAGCTGTGGTTTGTATCAGTTTCATAAGCACAGTTGAACTAAATATGGTGCGTATGAGTAGGAAACACAGTTCTTTTTTTCAGGGCATGCTCATGGTTCTTGCTGTATTTTAGACTCTGGAAAGAAGAGCTTGCTTCTTGCATTAAAACACGGTGTGTTTAATGGATGATAACACTGGTTGAATTTTCCTTTAGAAAAGAAGTTAATCCCCATGATCTGTGTCTTCCTACAAGCAAGAGTTCATTTCTGGTAAACCAAGTGAATTTTCGGCTCTAAAGACTTTACACAGTTTTAGTACCCAATGCAATTATCACCAATAACTAAAGAGCATTTATGTAAGAGGAGCTGTTGTCTGTATCATTTCATAAGCAGAGTTGAACTACATTTGGTCCGTATGAATACAAACACAGTTCTTTCTTTCTGGGCATGCTCAAGGTTCGTATTGTATTGGACATGCAGGAAAGAAGAGGATGATTCTTGCCTTAAAACAGAGTGCTTTTCAGGGATGAGAACTCTGGTCTGGTTTTCACTTCAGAAATAGAGTTAAACCCCAGGATCTGTGTCTCCCGACAAGCAAGAGTTCATTTCTGGTTAACCCAGTGCATTTTGGGCTCAAATGATTTTTCGCAGTTCCCGAACCCAACGCGATTCTAACTATTAAATAAAGAGCATTTATGTAAGCGGAGCAGTGGTTTGTATCAGTTTCATAATCAGAGTTGAAGTACATATGGTCTGTATGATTAGGAAACACAGTTCTTTTTTTCTGGGCATGCTCATGGTTCTTACTGTATTTTAGGCTCTGGAAAGAAGGGATTGCTTCTTGCATTAAAACAGGGTGTGTTTCATGGATGAGAACTCTTGTCTGAATTTCCCTTCACAAACGGCGTTAAAACCCATGATCTGTGTCTTCCTACAAGCAAGAGTTGATTTCTGGTAAACCAAGTGAATTTTCTGCTCATGAGTCTTTACACAGTTCCAGTATTCAACATGATTATCACTATTAATTAAAGCACATTTATGTAAGAGGAGCTATTGTTTGTATAATTTTCATAAGCAGAGTTTATCTACATATGGTCCACTTGTGTAGGAAACACAGTTCTTTTTTCTGGGCATGCTCCTGGTTCTTACTGTATTGGACAAGCTGGAAAGAAGAGGATGATTCTTGACTTAAAACTGAGTGTTTTTCAGTGATGAGAACTCTGGTCTGAATTTCACTTCAGAAATGGAGTTAAACCCCAGGATCTGTTTCTTCCTACAAGCAAGAGTTCATTTCTGGTAAACCAAGTGAATTTTGGGCTCAAATGACTTTACACAGTTCTAGTACCCAACGCGATTATCACTATTAACTAAAGAACATTTTTGTAAGAAGAGCTGTTGTCTGCATCATTTCATAAGAATAGGTGAACTACTTTTGGTCCGTGTGAGTACAAACACTGTTCTTTTTTTCTGGGCATGCTCATGGTTCTTTCTGTATTTTAGAATCTGGAAAGAGGAGTTTGCTTCTTGCATTAAAACAGGGTGCGTTTCATGGATGAATACTCTGGAATGAATTTCCCTTCAGAAACGTAGTTAAACCCCATGATCTGTGTATTCCGACAAGCATGAGTTCTTTTCTGTTAAACCAAGTGAATTTGAGGCTCAAATGATTTTACACAGTTCTAGAACCCAACGCGATTATCACTATTAACTAAAGAGCATGTATGTCAGAGTAGCTGTGGTCTGTATCATTTCATAAGCAGAGTTGAACTCCATATGGTCCGTATGTGTAGGAAACACAGTTCTTTTTTTCTGGACAATCTTATGGTTCGCACTGTATTGGAGACGCTGGAAAGAAGAGGATGATTCTTGCCTTAAAACACTGTATGTTTCAGGGATGAGAACTATGGTCTGAATTCCCCTCAGAAACAGAGTTAAACCCCAGGATCTGTGTCTTCGTACAAGCAACAGTTCATTTCAGGTAAACCGAGTGAATTTTGGGCTCCAATGATTTTTCGCAGTTCACGAACCCAACGCGATTCTCACTATTAACTAAAGCGCCTTTATGTAAGAGGAGCTAGTGTCTGTATCAGTTTCATAAGCAGATTGAACTTCATATGGTCCGCATGATTAGGAAAAAGAGTTGTTTTTTCAGGGCATGCTCATGGTTCTTACTGTATTGGAGAAGCTGGAGAGAAGAGCTTGCTTCTTGCGTTAAAACAGAGTGTTTTTCAGGGATGAGAACTATGGTCTGGATTTCACTTAAGAAGTGGAGTTAAACACAGTTCTTTTTTTCATGGCATGCTCATGCCTCTTCCTGTATTTTAGACTCTGGAAAGAAGAGCTTGCCACTTGCGTTAAAGCAGAGTGTGTTTCAGGGATGAGAACTTGGTCTGAATTTCCATTCAGAAACGGAGTTAAACTCCAGGATCTGTGTCTTCCTACAAGCAAGAGTTAATTTCTGGTTAACCCAGTGAATTTTGTCTCAAAATATTTTTCACAATTCACGAACTCAACGCGATTCTCACTATTAACTAAAGAGCATTTATGTAAGCGGAGCTGTGGTTTGTATCAGTTTCATAAGCAGTGTTGAACTAAATATGGTCCGTATGAGTAGGAAACACAGTTCTTTTTTTCAGGGCATGCTCATTGTTCTTGCTGTATTTTGGACTCTGGAAAGTAGAGCTTGCTTCTTGCATTAAAATAGGGTGTGTTTTATAAATGAGAACTCTGTCTGAATTTCCCTTCAAACACGGAGTTAAACCCCATGATCTTTGTCTTCCTACAAGCAAGAGTTCATTTCTGGTAAATCAAGTGAATTTTCGGCTCAAATGACTTTACACAGTTCTACTACCCAGCTCGATTATCACTATTAACTAAAGAGCATTTATGTAAGAGGAGCTGTTGTCTGTATCATTTCATAAGCACAGTTGACTACATTTGGTCTGTATGAGTACAAACACAGTTCTTTTTTTCTGGGCATGCTCATGTTTCTTACTGTATTGGAGAAGCTGGAAAGAAGAGCTTGCTTCTTGCGTTAAATCAGAGTGTGTTTCAGGGATGAGAACTCTGGTCTGAATTTCCCTTCAGAAATGGAGTCAAACTCCATTATCTGTGTCTTCCTACAAGCAAGAATTCTTTTCTGGTAAACTCATTGAATTTTGGGCTCAAATGATTTTTTGTAGTTCACGAACAAAACGGGATTCTCACTATTAAATAGAGGATTTATGTAGGAGGAGCAGTGGTTTGTATCAGTTTCATAACAGGAGTTGAACTACATATGGTGTGTATGAGAAGGAAACACAGTTCTTTTTTCTGGGCATGCTCATGGTTCTTACTGTATTGGAGAAGCTGAAAAAAGAGGATGATTCTTGCCTTAAAACAGAGTGTTTTTCAGGGATGAGAACTATGGCCTGGTTTCACTTCAGAAATGGAGTTAATCCCCAGTATCTGTATCTTCCTCCAAGCAAGAGTTCATTTCTGGTTAACCCAGTGAATTTTGGGCTCAAATGATTTTTCGCAGTTCACGAACCCAAGGCGATTCTCACTATTAACTAAAGCGCCTTTATGTAAGAAGAGCTGTTGTCTGGATCAGTTTCATAAGCAGATTTGAACTACATATGGTCCGCATGATTAGGAAACACAGTTGTTTTTTCAGGGCATGCTCACGGTTCATGCTGTATATTAGACTCTGGAAAGAAGAGCTTGCTTCTTGCGTTAAATCAGTGTGTTTCAGGGATGAGAACTCTGGTCTGAATTTACCTTCAGAAACGGAGTTAAAACCCATGTGTGTCTTCCTACAAGCAAGAGTTCATTTCTGGTTAACCCAGTGAATTTTGGGCTCAAAATATTTTTGGCAGTTCACGAACCCAACGCGATTATCACTATTAACTAAAGAGCAATTATGTAAGAAGAGCTGGGGTTTGTATCAGTTTCATAAGAAGAGTTGAACTAAATATGGTCCGTATGATTAGGAGACACAATTCTTTTTTTCACGGCATGCTAATGGTTCTTTCTGTATTTTAGACTCTGGAAAGAAGAGCTTGCTTCTTGAATTAAAATAGGGTGTGTTTCATGGATGATAACACTGGACTGAATTTCCCTTCAGAAACGCTGTTAAACCCCATGATCTGTGTCTTCCTACAAGCAAGAGTTCATTTCTGGTAAACCAAGTGAATTTTCGGATGAAATGACTTTACACAGTTTTAGTACCCAACGCGATTATCACTATTAACTAAAGAGCATTTATGTAAGAGGAGCTGTTGTCTGTATCATTTCATAAGCAGAGTTGAACTACATTTGGTCCTTATGAGTACAAACACAGTTCTTTTTTTCTGGGCAGGCTCATGGTTCTTACTGTATTGGAGAAGCTGGAAAGAAGAGCTTCCTTCTTGCCTTAAATCAGAGTGTGTTTCAGGGATGAGAATCTGGTCTGAATTTCCTTTCAGAAATGGAGTCAAACTCCATTATCTGTGTCTTCCTACAAGCAAGAGTTCTTTTCTGGTAAACTCATTGAATTTTGGGCTCAAATGATTTTTCGTAGTTCACAAACCCAAACGGGATTCTCACTATTAATTAAAGAGTATTTATGTAGGAGGAGCAGTGGTTTGTATCAGTTTCATAACAGGAGTTGAACTACATATGGTGTGTATGAGTAGGAAACACAGTTCTTTTTTCTGGGCATGCTCATTGTTCTTACTGTATTGGAGAAGCTGGAAAGAAGAGGATGATTCTTGCCTTAAAACAGAGTGTTTTTCAGGGATGAGAACTATGGCCTGGATTTCACTTCAGAAATGGAGTTAAACCCCAGTATCTGTATCTTCCTCCAAGAAAGAGTTCATTTCTGGTTAACCCAGTGAATTTTGGGCTCAAATGTTTTTTCGCAGTTCACGAACCCAACGCGATTCTCAGTATTAACTAAAGAGCATTTATGTAAGCGGAGCTGTGGTTTGTATCAGTTTCATAAGCAGAGTTGTTCTACATATGGTCCAAAAGAGTAGGAAACACAGTTCTTTTTTTCATGGCATGCTCATGTTTCTTCTTGTATTTTAGACTCTGGAAATAAGAGCTTGCCTCTTGCGTTAAAGCAGAGTGTGGTTCAGGGATGAGAACTTGGTCTGAATTTCCCTTCAGAAACGGAGTTAAACCCCAGGTTCTGTGTCTTCCTACAAGCAAGAGTTCATTTCTGGTTAACCCAATGAATTTTGCCTCAAAATATTTTTCACACTTCACGAACTCAACGTGATTCTCACTATTAACTAAAGAGCATTTATGTAAGAGGAGCTGTGGTTTGTATCAGTTTCATAAGCAGTGTTGAACTAAATATGGTCCGTATGAGAAGGAAACACAGTTCTTTTTTTCAGGGCATGCTCATTGTTCTTGCTGTATTTTGGACTCTGGAGAGAAGAGCTTGCTTCTTGAATTAAAATAGGGTGTGTTTTATGGATGAGAACTCTGGTCTGAATTTACCTTCAAACACGGAGTTAAACCCCATGATCTTTGTCTTCCTACAAGCAAGAGTTTATTTCTGGTAAATCAAGTGAATTTTCGGCTCAAATGACTTTACACAGTTCTACTACCCAGCTCGATTATCACTATTAACTAAAGAGCATTTATGTAAGAGGAGCTGTTGTCTGTATCATTTCATAAGCAGAGTTGACTACATTTGGTCTGTATGAGTACAAACACAGTTCTTTTTTTCTGGGCATGCTCATGGTTCTTATTGTATTGGAGAAGCTGGAAAGAAGAGCTTGCTTCTTGCATTAAATCAGAGTGTGTTTCAGGGATGAGTACTCTGGTCTGAATTTCCCTTCAGAAATGTAGTCAGAACCCAGGATCTGTGTCTTCCTAGAAGCAAGAGTTCTTTTCTGGTAAACTCATTGAATTTTGGGCTCAAATGATTTTTCGTAGTTCACAAACCCAAACGGGATTCTCACTATTAACTAAAGAGGATTTATATAAGAGGAGCTGTGGTTTGTATCAGTTTCATAACAGGAGTTGAACTACATATGGTGTGTATGAGTAGGAGACACAGTTCTTTTTTCTGGGCATGCTCATTGTTCTTACTGTATTGGAGAAGCTGGAAAGAAGAGCTTGCTTCTTGCGTTAAAACAGAGTGTTTTTCAGGGATGAGAACTATGGTCTGGATTTCACTTCAGAAATGGAGTTAAACCCCACGATCTGTGTCTTCCTACAAGCAAGAGTTCATTTCTAGTTAACCCTGTGATTTTTGGGCTCAAATGATTTTTCGCAGTTCCCGAACCCAACACGATTCTCACTATTAACTAAAGAGCATTTATGTAAGCGGAGCTGTGGTTTGTATCAGTTTCATAAGCAGAGTTGAACTGCATATGGTCCGGATGAGTAGGAAACACAGTTCTTTTTTTCATGGCATGCTCATGCTTCTTCCTGTATTTTAGACTCTGGAAAGAAGAGCTTGCCTCTTGCGTTAAAGCAGAGTGTGTTTCAGGGATGAGAACTTGGTCTGAATTTCCCTTCAGAAACGGAGTTAAACCCAAGGATCTGTGTCTTCCTACAAGCAAGAGTTCATTTATGGTTAACCCAGTGAATTTTGCCTCAAAATATATTTGACAATTCACAAATGCAACGCGATTCTCACTATTAACTAAAGAGCATTTATGTAAGAGGAGCTGTGGTTTGTATCAGTTTCATAAGCAGTGTTGAACTAAATATGGTCCGTATGAGTAGGAAACACAGTTCTTTTTTTCTGGGCATGCTTATGGTTCTTGCTGTATTTTGGACTCTGGAAAGAAGAGCTTGCTTCTTGCATTAAAACAGGGTGTGTTTCATGGATGAGAACTCTGGTCTGAATTTCCGTTCACAAACAGAGTTAAACCCTATGTTCTGTGTGTTCCTACCATCAAGAGTTCATTTCTGGTAAAGCAAGTGAATTTTCGGGTCAAATGACTTTACACAGTTCTAGTACCCAACGTCATTATCACTATTATCTAAAGAGCATTTATGTAAGAGGAGCTCTTGTCTGTATCATTTCATATGCAGAGATGAACTACATTCGTTCTGTATGAGTACAAACACAGTTCTTTTTTTCTGGGCATGCCCATGGTTCGTAATGCATTGGAAACGCTGGAAAGAAGAGGATGATTCTTGCCTTAACACAGAGTGTTTTTAAGGGATGAGAATTCTGGTCTGAATTTCCCTTCAGAAACTGAGTGAAACCCCGGGATCACTGTCTTCCTAAAAGCAGGAGTTCATTTCAGGTAAACCCAGGGAATTTTGGGCTCAAATGATTTTTCGCATTTCACAAACCAAAACGCGATTCTCACAATTATCTAAAGAGGATTAATGTAAGAGGAGCTGTGGTTTGTATCAGTTTCATAATAGGAGCAGAACTCCATATGGTCTGTATTAGTAGGAAACACAGTTCTTTTTTCTGGGCATGCTCCATGGTTCTTACTGTATTGGAGAAGCTGGAAAGAAGAGCTTGCTTCTTGCATTAAAGCAGAGTGTGTTTCAGGGATGAGAACTCTGGTCTGTATTTCCCTTCAGAAACGGAGTTAAACCCCAGGATGTGTGTCTTCCTACAATCAAGAGTTCATTTCTAGTAAACCCAGTGAATTTTGGGCTCAAAATATTTTTGGCAGTTCACGAACCCAACGCGATTCTCACTATTAACTAAAGAGCTTTTATGTAAGAGGAGCTGTGGTTTGTATCAGTTTCATAAGCAGAGTGGAACTAAATATGGTCCGTATGAGTAGGAAACACAGTTCTTTTTTTCACGGCATGCTCATGGTTCTTTCTGTATTTTAGACTCTGGAAAGAAGAGCTTGCTTCTTGCATTAATACAGGTTGTGTTTCATGGATGATAACACTGGTCTGAATTTCCCTTAAGAACCGGAGTTAAACCTCATGATCTGTGTCTTCCTACAAGCAAGGATTCATTTCTGGTAAACCAAGTGAATTTTTCGGATCAAATGATTTTACACATTTTTAGTACCCAACGCGATTATCACTATTAACTAAAGAGCATTTATGTAAGAGGAGCTGTTGTCTGTATCATTTCATAAGCAGAGTTGAACTACATTTGGTCCTTATGAGTACAAACACAGTTCATTTTTTCTGGGCATGCTCATGGTTCTTAATGTATTGGAGAAGCTAGAAAGAAGAGCTTGCTTCTTGCATTAAATCAGAGTGTGTTTCAGGGATGAGAAATCTGGTCTGAATTTCCCTTTAGAAATGTAATCAAACCCCATTATCTGTGTCTTCCTATAAGCAAGAGTTCTTTTCTGGTAAACTCATTGAATTTTGAGCTCAAATGAATTTTCGTAGTTCACGAACCAAAACGGGATTCTCACTATTAACTAAAGTGGATTTATGTAGGAGGAGCAGTGGTTTGTATCAGTTTCATAATAGGAGCAGAACTACATATGGTCTGTATTAGTAGGAAACACAGTTCTTTTTTCTGGGCATGCTCATGGTTCTTACTGTATTGGAGAAGCTGGAAAGAAGAGGATGATTCTTGCATTAAATCAGTGTGTTTTCTACATGCAAGAGTTCATTTCTGGTTAACCCAGTGAATTTTGGGATCAAATGACTTTACACAGTTCTTGTACCCAACGCGATTATCACTATTAACTATAGAGCATTTATGTAAGAGGAGCTGTTGTCTGTATCATTTCATAAGCATAGATGAACTACATTCGGTCTGTATGAGTACAAACACAGTTCTTTTTTTCTGGGCATGCTCATGGTTCGTACTGTATTGGAGAAGCTGGAAAGAAGAGCTTGCTTCTTGCGTTAAATCAGAGTGTGTTTCAGGGATGAGAACTCTGGTCTGAATTTCCCTTCAGAAATGGAGTCAAACTCCATTATCTGTGTCTTCCTGTAAGCAAGAGTTCTTTTCTGGTTAACCCAGTGAATTTTGGTCTCAAATGATTTTTGGCAGTTCCCGAACCCAAACCGATTCTCACTATTAACTAAAGGGCATTTATGTAAGCGGAGCTGTGGTTTGTATCAGTTTCATAAGCAGAGTTGTTCTACATATGGTCCAAAAGAGTAGGAAACACAGTTCTTTTTTTCATGGCATGCTCATGTTTCTTCTTGTATTTTAGACTCTGGAAAGAAGAGATTGCTTCTTGCGTTTAAGCAGAGTGTGTTTCACCGATGAGAACTCTGGTCTGAATTTCCCTTAAGAAACGCAGGTAAACCCCAGGATCTGTGTCTTCCTACACGCAAGAGTTCATTTCTGGTTAAATCAGTGAATTTTGGGCTCAAATGACTTTACACATTTCTAGTACCCAACGCGATTCTCACTATTAACTAAAGAGCATTTATGTAATAGGAGCAGTTGTCTGTATCATTTCAGAAGCAGAGATGAACTACATTCCTTCTGTATGAGTACAAACACTGTTCTTTTTTTCTGTGCATGCTCATGGTTCATACTGTATTGGAAACGCTGGAAAGAAGAGGATGATTCTTGCCTTAACACAGAGTGTTTTTCAGGGATGAGAATTCTGGTCTGAATTTCCCTTCAGAAACTGAGATAACCCCAGGATCTCTGTCTTCCTACAAGCAGGAGTTCATTTCAGGTAAACCCAGGGAATTTTGGGCTCAAATGATTTTTGTCATTTCACGAACCAAAACGCGATTCTCACAATTATCTAAAGAGGATTTATGTAAGAGGAGCTGTGGTTTGTATCAGTTTCATAATAGGAGCAGAACTACATATGGTCTGTATTAGTAGGAATCACAGTGCTTTTTTCTGGGCATGCTCATGGTTCTTACTGTATTTGACAAGCTGGAAAGAAGAGCTTGCTTCTTGCATTAAAGCAGAGTGTGTTTCAGGGATGAGAACTCTGGTCTGTATTTCCCTTCAGAAACTGAGTTAAACCCCAGGATCTGTGTCTTCCTACATGCAAGAGTTCATTTCTGGTAAACCCAGTGAATTTTGGGCTCAAAATATTTTTGGCAGTTCACGAACCCAACGCGATTATCACTATTAACTAAAGAGCTTTTATGTAAGAGGAGCTGTGGTTTGTATCAGTTTGATAAGAAGAGTGGAACTAAATATGGTCCGTATGAGTAGGAAACACAGATCTTTTTTTCACGGCATCCTCATGGTTCTTTCTGTATTTTTGACTCTGGAAAGAAGAGCTTGCTTCTTGCATTAATACAGGTTGTGTTTCATGGATGATAACACTGGTCTGAATTTCCCTTTAGAAACGGAGTTAAACCCCATGATCTGTGTCTTCCTACAAGCAAGAGTTCATTTCTGGTAAACCAAGTGAATTTTCGGATCAAATGCCTTTACACATTTTTAGTACCCATCGCGATTATCACTATTAACTAAAGAGCATTTATGTAAGAGGAGCTGTTGTCTGTATCATTTCATAAGCAGAGTTGAACTACATTTGGTACGTATGAGTACAAACACAGTTCTTTTTTTCTGGGCATGCCCATCGTTCTTACTGTATTGAGAAGCTGGAAAGAAGAGCTTGCTTCTTGCGTTAAATCAGAGTGTGTTTCAGGGATGAGAACTCTGGTCTGAATTTACCTTCAGAAACAGAGTTAAACTCCAGGATCTGTGTCTTCCTACAAGCAAGAGTTCCTTTCTGGTAAACTCATTGAATTTTGGGCTCAAATGATTTTTCGCATTTCACGAACCACAACGGAATTCTCACTATTAACTAAAGTGTATTTATGTAGGAGGAGCAGTGGTTTGTATCAGTTTCATAACAGGAGTTGAACTACATATGGTGTGTATGAGTAGGAAACACAGTTCTTTTTTCTGGGCATGCTCATTGTTCTTACTGTATTGGAGAAGCTGGAAAGAAGAGCTTGCTTCTTGCGTTAAATCAGAGTGTGTTTCAGGGATGAGAACTCTGGTCTGAATTTCCCTTCAGAAATGGAGTCAAACTCCATTATCTGTGTCTTCCTGTAAGCAAGAGTTCATTTCTGGTTAACCCAGTGAATTTTGGGCTCAAATGACTTTACACATTTCTAGTACCAAACGCGATTCTCACTATTAACTAAAGAGCATTTATGTAATAGGAGCAGTTGTCTGTATCATTTCAGAAGCAGAGATGAACTACATTCCTTCTGTATGAGTACAAACACTGTTCTTTTTTTCTGTGCATGCTCATGGTTCGTACTGTATTGGAAACGCTGGAAAGAAGAGGATGATTCTTGCCTTAACACAGAGTGTTTTTCAGGGATGAGAATTCTGGTCTGAATTTCCCCTCACAAAGGGAGTTAAACGCCAGGATCTGTGTCTTCCTACAAGCAGGAGTTCATTTCAGGTAAACCCAGTGAATTTTGGGCTCAAATGATTTTTCTCAGTTCAGGAACCCAACGCGATTCTCACTATTAACTAAAGCGCCTTTATTTAAGAGGAGCTGTTGTCTGTATCAGTTTCATAAGCAGAGTTGAAGTCAATATGGTCCGCATGTTTAGGAAACACAGTTCTTTTTTCAGGGCATGCTCACAGTTCATGCTGTATTTTAGACTCTGGAAAGAAGAGCTTGCTTCTTGCGTTAAATCAGTGTGTTTCAGGAATGAGAACTCTGGTCTGAATTTCCCTTCAGAAATGGAGTCAAACTCCTTTATCTTTGTCTTCCTACAAGCAAGAGTTCTTTTCTGGTAAACTCATTGAATTTTGGGCTCAAATGATTTTTTGTAGTTCAGGAACCAAATCGGGATTCTCACTATTAATTAAAGAGGATTTATGTAGGAGGAGCAGTGGTTTGTATCAGTTTCATAACAGGAGTTGAACTACATATGGTGTGTATAAGTAGGAAACCCAGTTCTTTTTTCTGGGCATACTCATGGTTCTTACTGTATTGGAGAAGCTGGAAAGAAGAGCTTGCTTCTTGCGTTAAAGCAGAGTGTGTTTCAGGGATGAGAATTCTGGTCTGAATTTCCCTTTAGAAACGGAGTTAAACCCCAGGATGTGTGTCTTCTACAATCAAGAGTTCATTTCTGGTTAACCCAGTGAATTTTGGGCTCAAAATATTTTTGGCAGTACACAAACCCAACGCGATTCTCACTATTAACTAAAGAGCATTTATGTAAGAGGAGCTGTCGTTTGTATCAGTTTCATAAGCAAAGTTGAACTAAATATGTTCCATATGATTAGGAAACACAGTTCATTTTTTTCACGGCATCCTCATGGTTCTTTCTGTATTTTTGACTCTGGAAAGAAGAGCTTGCTTCTTGCATTAAAACAGGGTGTGTTTCATGGATGATAACACTGGTCTGAATTTCCCTTCAGAAACGGGGTTAAACCCCATGATCTGTGTCTTCCTACAAGCAAGAGTTCATTTCTGGTAAACCAAGTGAATTTTCGGATCAAATGCCTTTACACATTTTTAGTACCCATCGCGATTATCACTATTAACTAAAGAGCATTTATGTAAGAGGAGCTGTTGTCTGTATCATTTCATAAGCAGAGATGAACTACATTTGGTCCTTATGAGTACAAACACAGTTCTTTTTTTCTGGGCATGCCCATCGTTCTTACTGTATTGAGAAGCTGGAAAGAAGAGCTTGCTTCTTGCGTTAAATCAGAGTGTGTTTCAGGGATGAGAACTCTGGTCTGAATTTACCTTCAGAAACGGAGTTAAACTCCAGGATCTGTGTCTTCCTACAAGCAAGAGTTCCTTTCTGGTAAACTCATTGAATTTTGGGCTAAAATGATTTTTCGCATTTCACGAACCACAACGGAATTCTCACTATTAACTAAAGTGTATTTATGTAGGAGGAGCAGTGGTTTGTATCAGTTTCATAACAGGAGTTGAACTACATATGGTGTGTATGAGTAGGAAACACAGTTCTTTTTTCTGGGCATGCTCATTGTTCTTACTGTATTGGAGAAGCTGGAAAGAAGAGCTTGCTTCTTGCGTTAAATCAGAGTGTGTTTCAGGGATGAGAACTCTGGTCTGAATTTCCCTTCAGAAATGGAGTCAAACTCCATTATCTGTGTCTTCCTGTAAGCAAGAGTTCATTTCTGGTTAACCCAGTGAATTTTGGGCTCAAATGACTTTACACATTTCTAGTACCAAACGCGATTCTCACTATTAACTAAAGAGCATTTATGTAATAGGAGCAGTTGTCTGTATCATTTCAGAAGCAGAGATGAACTACATTCCTTCTGTATGAGTACAAACACTGTTCTTTTTTTCTGTGCATGCTCATGGTTCGTACTGTATTGGAAACGCTGGAAAGAAGAGGATGATTCTTGCCTTAACACAGAGTGTTTTTCAGGGATGAGAATTCTGGTCTGAATTTCCCCTCACAAAGGGAGTTAAACGCCAGGATCTGTGTCTTCCTACAAGCAGGAGTTCATTTCAGGTAAACCCAGTGAATTTTGGGCTCAAATGATTTTTCTCAGTTCAGGAACCCAACGCGATTCTCACTATTAACTAAAGCGCCTTTATTTAAGAGGAGCTGTTGTCTGTATCAGTTTCATAAGCAGAGTTGAAGTCAATATGGTCAGCATGTTTAGGAAACACAGTTCTTTTTTCAGGGCATGCTCACGGTTCATGCTGTATTTTAGACTCTGGAAAGAAGAGCTTGCTTCTTGCGTTAAATCAGTGTGTTTCAGGAATGAGAACTCTGGTCTGAATTTCCCTTCAGAAATGGAGTCAAACTCCTTTATCTGTGTCTTCCTACAAGCAAGAGTTCTTTTCTGGTAAACTCATTGAATTTTGGGCTCAAATGATTTTTTGTAGTTCAGGAACCAAATCGGGATTCTCACTATTAATTAAAGAGGATTTATGTAGGAGGAGCAGTGGTTTGTATCAGTTTCATAACAGGAGTTGAACTACATATGGTGTGTATGAGTAGGAAACCCAGTTCTTTTTTCTGGGCATACTCATGGTTCTTACTGTATTGGAGAAGCTGGAAAGAAGAGCTTGCTTCTTGCGTTAAAGCAGAGTGTGTTTCAGGGATGAGAATTCTGGTCTGAATTTCCCTTCAGAAACGGAGTTAAACCCCAGGATGTGTGTCTTCTACAATCAAGAGTTCATTTCTGGTTAACCCAGTGAATTTTGGGCTCAAAATATTTTTGGCAGTACACAAACCCAACGCGATTCTCACTATTAACTAAAGAGCATTTATGTAAGAGGAGCTGTCGTTTGTATCAGTTTCATAAGCAAAGTTGAACTAAATATGTTCCATATGATTAGGAAACACAGTTCATTTTTTTCACGGCATCCTCATGGTTCTTTCTGTATTTTTGACTCTGGAAAGAAGAGCTTGCTTCTTGCATTAAAACAGGGTGTGTTTCATGGATGATAACACTGGTCTGAATTTCCCTTCAGAAACGGGGTTAAACCCCATGATCTGTGTCTTCCTACAAGCAAGAGTTCATTTCTGGTAAACCAAGTGAATTTTCGGATCAAATGACTTTACACAGTTTTAGTACCCAACGCGATTATCACTATTACCTAAAGTGCATTTATGTAAGAGCAGCTGTTGTCTGTATCATTTCATAAGCAGAGTTGAACTGCATTTGGTCCGCATGATTAGGAAACACAGTTCTTTTTTCAGGGCATGCTCACCGTACATGCTGTATTTTAGACTCTGGAAAGAAGAGCTTGCTTCTTGCGTTAAATCAGTGTGTTTCAGGGATGAGAACTCTGGTCTGAATTTACCTTCAGAAACGGAGTTAAACCCCAGGATCTGTGTCTTCCTACAAGCAAGAGTTCCTTTCTGTTAAACTCATTGAATTTTGGGCTCAAAAGATTTTTCGCATTTCACGAACCAAAAAGTGATTCTCACTATTATCTAAAGAGGATTTATGTAAGAGGAGCTGTGGTTTGTATCAGTTTTATAATAGGAGCAGAACTTCATATGGTCTGTATTAGTAGGAAAGACCGTTTTTTTTTCAGGGCATGCTCATGATTCTTACTGTATTGGAGAAGCTGGAAAGAAGAGCTTGCTTCTTGCGTTAAATCAGTGTGTTTCAGGGATGAGAACTCTGGTCTGAATTTACCTTCAGAAACGGAGTTAAACCCCAGGATCTGTGTCTTCCTACAAGCAAGAGGTCATTTCTGGTTAACTCATTGAATTTTGGGCTCAAATGATTTTTCGCATTTCACGAACCAAAACGCGATTCTCACTATTAACTAAAGAGGATTTATGTAAGAGGAGCTGTGGTTTTTATCAGTTTCATAATAGGAGCAGAATTTCATATGGTCTGTATTAGTAGGCAACACAGTACTTTTTTCTGGGCATGCTCATGGTTCTTACTGTATTGGAAAAGCTGGAAAGAAGAGCTTGTTTCTTGCGTTAAAGCAGAGTGTGTTTCAGGGATGAGAACTCTGGTCTGAATTTCCCTTCAGAACCGTTTTTAAACTACAGGATGTGTGTCTTCCTACAATCAAGGGTTCATTTCTGGTAAACCCAGTGAATTTTGGGCTCAAAATATTTTTGGCAGTTCACGAACCCAACGCAATTCTCACTATTAACTAAAGAGCATTTATGTAAGAGGAGCTGTGGTTTGTATCAGTTTCATAAGCAGAGTTGAACTAAATATGGTCCGTATGAGGAGCAAACACAGTTCTTTTTTTCACGGCATGCTCATGGTTCTTTCTGTATTTTAGACTCTGGAGAGAAGAGCTGCTTCTTGCACTAAAACAGGGTGTATTTCATGGATGATAACACTGGTCTGAATTTCCCTTCAGAAATGGAGTCAAACCCCATTATCTGTGTCTTCCTATAAGCAAGAGTTCTTTTCTGGTAAACTCATTGAATTTTGGGCGCAAATGATTTTTCGTAGTTCACAAACCAAAATGGGATTCTCACGATTAACTAAAGAGGATTTATGTAGAAGGAGCAGTGGTTTGTATCAGTTTCATAATAGGGGTTGAACTACATTTGGTGTGTATGAGTAGGAAACACAGTTCTTTTTTCTGGGCATGCTCATGGTTCTTACTGTATTTGAGAAGGTGGAAAGAAGAGGATGATTCTTGCCTTAAAACGGAGTGTTTTTCAGGGGTGAGAATTCTGGTCTGAATTTCCCTTCAGAAACTGAGTTAAACTCCAGGATCTCTGTCTTCCTACAAGCAGGAGTTCATTTCAGGTAAACCCAGTGAATTTTGGGCTCAAATGATTTTTGTCATTTCACGAACCAAAACGCGATTCTCACAATTATCTAAAGAGGATTTATGTAAGAGGAGCTGTGGTTTGTATCAGTTTCATAATAGGAGCAGAACTACATATGGTCTGTATTAGTAGGAATCACAGTGCTTTTTTCTGGGCATGCTCATGGTTCTTACTGTATTTGACAAGCTGGAAAGAAGAGCTTGCTTCTTGCATTAAAGCAGAGTGTGTTTCAGGGATGAGAACTCTGGTCTGTATTTCCCTTCAGAAACTGAGTTAAACCCCAGGATCTGTGTCTTCCTACATGCAAGAGTTCATTTCTGGTAAACCCAGTGAATTTTGGGCTCAAAATATTTTTGGCAGTTCACGAACCCAACGCGATTATCACTATTAACTAAAGAGCTTTTATGTAAGAGGAGCTGTGGTTTGTATCAGTTTGATAAGAAGAGTGGAACTAAATATGGTCCGTATGAGTAGGAAACACAGATCTTTTTTTCACGGCATCCTCATGGTTCTTTCTGTATTTTTGACTCTGGAAAGAAGAGCTTGCTTCTTGCATTAATACAGGTTGTGTTTCATGGATGATAACACTGGTCTGAATTTCCCTTTAGAAACGGAGTTAAACCCCATGATCTGTGTCTTCCTACAAGCAAGAGTTCATTTCTGGTAAACCAAGTGAATTTTCGGATCAAATGCCTTTACACATTTTTAGTACCCATCGCGATTATCACTATTAACTAAAGAGCATTTATGTAAGAGGAGCTGTTGTCTGTATCATTTCATAAGCAGAGTTGAACTACATTTGGTACGTATGAGTACAAACACAGTTCTTTTTTTCTGGGCATGCCCATCGTTCTTACTGTATTGAGAAGCTGGAAAGAAGAGCTTGCTTCTTGCGTTAAATCAGAGTGTGTTTCAGGGATGAGAACTCTGGTCTGAATTTACCTTCAGAAACAGAGTTAAACTCCAGGATCTGTGTCTTCCTACATGCAAGAGTTCCTTTCTGGTAAACTCATTGAATTTTGGGCTCAAATGATTTTTCGCATTTCACGAACCACAACGGAATTCTCACTATTAACTAAAGTGTATTTATGTAGGAGGAGCAGTGGTTTGTATCAGTTTCATAACAGGAGTTGAACTACATATGGTGTGTATGAGTAGGAAACACAGTTCTTTTTTCTGGGCATGCTCATTGTTCTTACTGTATTGGAGAAGCTGGAAAGAAGAGCTTGCTTCTTGCGTTAAATCAGAGTGTGTTTCAGGGATGAGAACTCTGGTCTGAATTTCCCTTCAGAAATGGAGTCAAACTCCATTATCTGTGTCTTCCTGTAAGCAAGAGTTCATTTCTGGTTAACCCAGTGAATTTTGGGCTCAAATGACTTTACACATTTCTAGTACCAAACGCGATTCTCACTATTAACTAAAGAGCATTTATGTAATAGGAGCAGTTGTCTGTATCATTTCAGAAGCAGAGATGAACTACATTCCTTCTGTATGAGTACAAACACTGTTCTTTTTTTCTGTGCATGCTCATGGTTCTTACTGTATTGGAGAAGCTGGAAAGAAGAGCTTGCTTCTTGCGTTAAAGCAGAGTGTGTTTCAGGGATGAGAATTCTGGTCTGAATTTCCCTTCAGAAACGGAGTTAAACCCCAGGATGTGTGTCTTCTACAATCAAGAGTTCATTTCTGGTTAACCCAGTGAATTTTGGGCTCAAAATATTTTTGGCAGTACACAAACCCAACGCGATTCTCACTATTAACTAAAGAGCATTTATGTAAGAGGAGCTGTCGTTTGTATCAGTTTCATAAGCAAAGTTGAACTAAATATGTTCCATATGATTAGGAAACACAGTTCATTTTTTTCACGGCATCCTCATGGTTCTTTCTGTATTTTTGACTCTGGAAAGAAGAGCTTGCTTCTTGCATTAAAACAGGGTGTGTTTCATGGATGATAACACTGGTCTGAATTTCCCTTCAGAAACGGGGTTAAACCCCATGATCTGTGTCCTCCTACAAGCAAGAGTTCATTTCTGGTAAACCAAGTGAATTTTCGGATCAAATGACTTTACACAGTTTTAGTACCCAACGCGATTATCACTATTACCTAAAGTGCATTTATGTAAGAGCAGCTGTTGTCTGTATCATTTCATAAGCAGAGTTGAACTGCATTTGGTCCGCATGATTAGGAAACACAGTTCTTTTTTCAGGGCATGCTCACCGTACATGCTGTATTTTAGACTCTGGAAAGAAGAGCTTGCTTCTTGCGTTAAATCAGTGTGTTTCAGGGATGAGAACTCTGGTCTGAATTTACCTTCAGAAACGGAGTTAAACCCCAGGATCTGTGTCTTCCTACAAGCAAGAGTTCCTTTCTGTTAAACTCATTGAATTTTGGGCTCAAAAGATTTTTCGCATTTCACGAACCAAAAAGTGATTCTCACTATTATCTAAAGAGGATTTATGTAAGAGGAGCTGTGGTTTGTATCAGTTTTATAATAGGAGCAGAACTTCATATGGTCTGTATTAGTAGGAAAGACCGTTTTTTTTTCAGGGCATGCTCATTATTCTTACTGTATTGGAGAAGCTGGAAAGAAGAGCTTGCTTCTTGCGTTAAATCAGTGTGTTTCAGGGATGAGAACTCTGGTCTGAATTTACCTTCAGAAACGGAGTTAAACCCCAGGATCTGTGTCTTCCTACAAGCAAGAGGTCATTTCTGGTTAACTCATTGAATTTTGGGCTCAAATGATTTTTCGCATTTCACGAACCAAAACGCGATTCTCACTATTAACTAAAGAGGATTTATGTAAGAGGAGCTGTGGTTTTTATCAGTTTCATAATAGGAGCAGAATTTCATATGGTCTGTATTAGTAGGCAACACAGTACTTTTTTCTGGGCATGCTCATGGTTCTTACTGTATTGGAAAAGCTGGAAAGAAGAGCTTGTTTCTTGCGTTAAAGCAGAGTGTGTTTCAGGGATGAGAACTCTGGTCTGAATTTCCCTTCAGAACCGTTTTTAAACTACAGGATGTGTGTCTTCCTACAATCAAGGGTTCATTTCTGGTAAACCCAGTGAATTTTGGGCTCAAAATATTTTTGGCAGTTCACGAACCCAACGCAATTCTCACTATTAACTAAAGAGCATTTATGTAAGAGGAGCTGTGGTTTGTATCAGTTTCATAAGCAGAGTTGAACTAAATATGGTCCGTATGAGGAGCAAACACAGTTCTTTTTTTCACGGCATGCTCATGGTTCTTTCTGTATTTTAGACTCTGGAGAGAAGAGCTGCTTCTTGCACTAAAACAGGGTGTATTTCATGGATGATAACACTGGTCTGAATTTCCCTTCAGAAATGGAGTCAAACCCCATTATCTGTGTCTTCCTATAAGCAAGAGTTCTTTTCTGGTAAACTCATTGAATTTTGGGCGCAAATGATTTTTCGTAGTTCACGAACCAAAATGGGATTCTCACGATTAACTAAAGAGGATTTATGTAGAAGGAGCAGTGGTTTGTATCAGTTTCATAATAGGGGTTGAACTACATTTGGTGTGTATGAGTAGGAAACACAGTTCTTTTTTCTGGGCATGCTCATGGTTCTTACTGTATTTGAGAAGGTGGAAAGAAGAGGATGATTCTTGCCTTAAAACGGAGTGTTTTTCAGGGGTGAGAATTCTGGTCTGAATTTCCCTTCAGAAACTGAGTTAAACTCCAGGATCTCTGTCTTCCTACAAGCAGGAGTTCATTTCAGGTAAACCCAGTGAATTTTGGGCTCAAATGATTTTTCAAAGTTCACGAACCCAACGCAATTCTCACTATTAACTAAAGAGCCTTTATGTAAGAGGAGCTGTTTTCTGTATCAGTTTCATAAGCAGAGTTGAACTAAATATGGTCCGCATGATTATGAAACACAGTTCTTTTATGAGGGCATGCTCACGGTTCATGCTGTATTTTAGACTCCGGAAAGAAGAGCTTGCTTCTTGCGTTAAATCAGTGTGTTTCAGGGATGAGTTCTACGGTCTGAATTTACCGTCAGAAACGGAGTTAAACCCCAGGATCTGTGTCTTCCTATAAGCAAGAGTTCCTTTCTGGTAAACTCATTGAATTTTGGGCTCAAAGGATTTTTCGCATTTCACGAACCAAAACGCGATTCTCACTATTAACTAAAGAGCATTTATGTAAGAGGAGCTGTGGTTTGTATCAGTTTCATAAGCAGAGTTGAACTAAATATGGTCCGTATGAGTAAGAAACACAGTTCTTTTTTTCACGGCATGCTCATGGTTCTTTCTGTATTTTAGATTCTGGAAAGAAGAGCTTGCTTCTTGCATTAAAACAGGGTGTGTTTCATGGATGATAACACTGGTCTGAATTTCCCTTCAGAAACGGAGTTTAACCCCATGATCTGTGTCTTCCTACAATCAAGAGTTCATTTCTGGTAAACCAATTGAATTTTCGGATCAAATGACTTTAAACAGTTTTAGTACCCAACGGGATTATCACTGTTAGCTAAAGAGCATTTATGTAAGAGGAGCTGTTGTCTGTATCATTTCATAAGCAGAGTTGAACTACATTTGGTCCTTATGAGTCCAAACACAGATCTTTTTTTCTGGGCATGCTCATGGTTCTTACTGTATTGGAGAAGCTGGAAAGAAGAGCTTGCTTCTTGCGTTAAATCAGAGTGTGTTTCAGGGATGAGAACTCTGGTCTGAATTTCCCTTCAGAAATGGAATCAAACCACATTATCTGTGTCTTCCTATAAGCAATAGTTCTTTTCTGGTAAACTCATTAAATTTTGGGCTCAAATGATTTTTTGTAGTTCACGAACCAAAATGGGATTCTCACGATTAACTAAAGAGGATTTATGTAGGAGGAGCAGTGGTTAGTATCAGTTTCATAACAGGAGTTGAACTACATATGGTGTGTATGAGTAGGAAACACAGTTCTATTTTCTGGGCATGCTCATGGTTCTTACTGTATTGGAGAAGCTAGAAAGAAGAGGATGATTCTTGCCTTAAAACAGAGTGTTTTTTAGGGATGAGAACTCTGGTCTGGATTTCACTTCAGAAATGGATTTAACCCCTGGATCTGTGTCTTCCTACAAGCAAGAGTTCATTTCTGGTTTACCTAGTGAAATTTGTGCTCAAATGATTTTTCCCAGTTCCGGAACCCAACGCGATTCTCACTATTAACTAAAGAGCATTTATGTAACCGGAGCTGTGGTTTGTATCAGTTTCATAAGCAGATCTGATCTACATGTGGTCCAAAAGAGTAGGAAACACAGTTCTTTTTTGCATGGCATGCTCATGTTTCTGCCTGTATTTTAGATTCTGGAAAGAAGCGCTTGCTTCTTGCGTTAAATCAGTGTGTTTCAGGGATGAGAACTCTGGTCTGAATTTCCCTTAAGAAACGGAGGTAAACCCCAGGATCTGTGTCTTCCTACACGCAAGAGTTCATTTCTGGTTAACCCAGTGAATTTTGGGCTCAAATGACTTTACACAGTTCTAGTACCCAACGCGATTATCACTATTAACTAAAAAGCCTTTATGTAAGAGGAGCTGTTGTCTGTATCATTTCATAAGCAGAGATGAACTACTTTCAGTCTGTATGAGTACAAACACAGTTCCTTTTTCTGGGCATGCTCATGGTTCGTACTGTATTGGACACGCTGGAAAGAAGAGGATGATTCTTGCCTTAAAACGGAGTGTTTTTCAGGGATGAGAATTCTGGTCTGAATTTCCCTTCAGAAACTGAGTTAAACCCCAGGATCTCTGTCTTCCTACAAGCAGGAGTTCATTTCAGGTAAACCCAGTGAATTTTGGGCTCAAATGATTTTTCGCTGTTCACGAACTCAACGCAATTCTCACTATTAACTAAGGAGCCTTTATGTAAGAGGAGCTGTTGTCTGTATCAGTTTCATAAGCAGAGTTGAACTAAATATGGTCCGCATGATTACGAAACACAGTTCTTTTATGAGGGCATGCTCACGGTTCATGCTGTATTTTAGACTCCGGAAAGAAGAGCTTGCTTCTTGCGTTAAATCAGTGTGTTTCAGGGATGAGTTCTCTGGTCTGAATTTACCTTCAGAAACGGAGTTAAACCCCAGGATCTGTGTCTTCCTATAAGCAACAATTCCTTTCTGGTAAACTCATTGAATTTTGGGCTCAAAGGATTTTTTGCATTTCACGAACCAAAACGCGATTCTCACTATTATCTAAAGAGGATTTATGTAGGAGGAGCTCTGCTTTGTATCAGTTTCATAACAGGAGTTGCACTACATATGGTGTGTATGAGTAGGAAACACAGTTCTTTTTTCTGGGCATGCTCATGGTTCTTAATGTATTGGAGAAGCTGGATAGAAGAGGATGATTCTTGCCTTGAAACAGAGTGTTTTTTAGGGATGAGAACTCTGGTCTGGATTTCACTTCAGAAATGGATTTAACCCCTGGATCTGTGTCTTCCTACAAGCAAGAGTTCATTTCTGGTTTACCTAGTGAATTTTGTGCTCAAATGATTTTTCCCAGTTCCGGAACCCAACGCGATTCTCACTATTAACTAAAGAGCATTTATGTAACCGGAGCTGTGGATTGTATCAGTTTCATAAGCAGAGTTGATCTACTTATGGTCCAAAAGAGTAGGAAACACAGTTCTTTTTTTCATGGCATGCTCATGTTTCTTCCTGTATTTTAGACTCTCTAAAGAAGAGCTTGCTTCTTGCATTAAAACAGAGTGTGTTTCAGGGATGAGAACGCTGGTCTGAATTTCCCTTCAGAAACGGAGTTAAACCCAAGGATCTGTGTCTTCCTAAAAGCAAGAGTTCATTTGTCATAACCAAGTGAATTTTGGGCTCAAATGACTTTACACAGTTCTAGTACCCAACGCGATTATCCCTATTAACTAAAGAGCATTGATGTAAGAGGAGCTGTTGTCTGTATCATTTCAGAAGCAGAGATGAACTACATTCCTTCTGTATGAGTACAAACACTGTTCTTTTTTTCTGTGCATGCTCATGGTTCGTACAATATTGGAAACGCTGGAAAGAAGAGGATGATTCTTGCCTTAACACAGAGTGTTTTTCAGGGATGAGAATTCTGGTCTGAATTTCCCCTCACAAAGGGAGTTAAACGCCAGGATCTGTGTCTTCCTACAAGCAGGAGTTCATTTCAGGTAAACCCAGTGAATTTTGGGCTCAAATGATTTTTCTCAGTTCAGGAACCCAACGCGATTCTCACTATTAACTAAAGCGCCTTTATTTAAGAGGAGCTGTTGTCTGTATCAGTTTCATAAGCAGAGTTGAAGTCAATATGGTCAGCATGTTTAGGAAACACAGTTCTTTTTTCAGGGCATGCTCACGGTTCATGCTGTATTTTAGACTCTGGAAAGAAGAGCTTGCTTCTTGCGTTAAATCAGTGTGTTTCAGGAATGAGAACTCTGGTCTGAATTTCCCTTCAGAAATGGAGTCAAACTCCTTTATCTGTGTCTTCCTACAAGCAAGAGTTCTTTTCTGGTAAACTCATTGAATTTTGGGCTCAAATGATTTTTTGTAGTTCAGGAACCAAATCGGGATTCTCACTATTAATTAAAGAGGATTTATGTAGGAGGAGCAGTGGTTTGTATCAGTTTCATAACAGGAGTTGAACTACATATGGTGTGTATGAGTAGGAAACCCAGTTCTTTTTTCTGGGCATACTCATGGTTCTTACTGTATTGGAGAAGCTGGAAAGAAGAGCTTGCTTCTTGCGTTAAAGCAGAGTGTGTTTCAGGGATGAGAATTCTGGTCTGAATTTCCCTTCAGAAACGGAGTTAAACCCCAGGATGTGTGTCTTCTACAATCAAGAGTTCATTTCTGGTTAACCCAGTGAATTTTGGGCTCAAAATATTTTTGGCAGTACACAAACCCAACGCGATTCTCACTATTAACTAAAGAGCATTTATGTAAGAGGAGCTGTCGTTTGTATCAGTTTCATAAGCAAAGTTGAACTAAATATGTTCCATATGATTAGGAAACACAGTTCATTTTTTTCACGGCATCCTCATGGTTCTTTCTGTATTTTTGACTCTGGAAAGAAGAGCTTGCTTCTTGCATTAAAACAGGGTGTGTTTCATGGATGATAACACTGGTCTGAATTTCCCTTCAGAAACGGGGTTAAACCCCATGATCTGTGTCTTCCTACAAGCAAGAGTTCATTTCTGGTAAACCAAGTGAATTTTCGGATCAAATGACTTTACACAGTTTTAGTACCCAACGCGATTATCACTATTACCTAAAGTGCATTTATGTAAGAGCAGCTGTTGTCTGTATCATTTCATGAGCAGAGTTGAACTACATTTGGTCCGCATGATTAGGAAACACAGTTCTTTTTTCAGGGCATGCTCACCATACATGCTGTATTTTAGACTCTGGAAAGAAGAGCTTGCTTCTTGCGTTAAATCAGTGTGTTTCAGGGATGAGAACTCTGGTCTGAATTTACCTTCAGAAACGGAGTTAAACCCCAGGATCTGTGTCTTCCTACAAGCAAGAGTTCCTTTCTGTTAAACTCATTGAATTTTGGGCTCAAAAGATTTTTCGCATTTCACGAACCAAAAAGTGATTCTCACTATTATCTAAAGAGGATTTATGTAAGAGGAGCTGTGGTTTGTATCAGTTTGATAATAGGAGCAGAACTTCATATGGTCTGTATTAGTAGGAAAGACCGTTTTTTTTTCAGGGCATGCTCATGATTCTTACTGTATTGGAGAAGCTGGAAAGAAGAGCTTGCTTCTTGCGTTAAATCAGTGTGTTTCAGGGATGAGAACTCTGGTCTGAATTTACCTTCAGAAACGGAGTTAAACCCCAGGATCTGTGTCTTCCTACAAGCAAGAGGTCATTTCTGGTTAACTCATTGAATTTTGGGCTCAAATGATTTTTCGCATTTCACAAACCAAAATGCGATTCTCACTATTAACTAAAGAGGATTTATGTAAGAAGAGCTGTGGTTTTTATCAGTTTCATAATAGGAGCAGAATTTCATATGGTCTGTATTAGTAGGAAACACAGTACTTTTTTCTGGGCATGCTCATGGTTCTTACTGTATTGGAGAAGCTGGAAAGAAGAGCTTGTTTCTTGCGTTAAATCAGAGTGTGTTTCAGGGATGAGAACTCTGGTCTGAATTTCCCTTCAGAACCGTTTTTAAACTACAGGATGTGTGTCTTCCTACAATCAAGGGTTCATTTCTGGTAAACACAGTGAATTTTGGGCTCAAAATATTTTTGGCAGTTCACGAACCCAACGCAATTCTCACTATTAACTAAAGAGCATTTATGTAAGAGGAGCTGTGGTTTGTATCAGTTTCATAAGCAGAGTTGAACTAAATATGGTCCGTATGAGTAAGAAACACAGTTCTTTTTTTCACGGCATGCTCATGGTTCTTTCTGTATTTTAGATTCTGGAAAGAAGAGCTTGCTTCTTGCATTAAAACAGGGTGTGTTTCATGGATGATAACACTGGTCTGAATTTCCCTTCAGAAACGGAGTTTAACCCCATGATCTGTGTCTTCCTACAATCAAGAGTTCATTTCTGGTAAACCAATTGAATTTTCGGATCAAATGACTTTAAACAGTTTTAGTACCCAACGGGATTATCACTGTTAGCTAAAGAGCATTTATGTAAGAGGAGCTGTTGTCTGTATCATTTCATAAGCAGAGTTGAACTACATTTGGTCCTTATGAGTCCAAACACAGATCTTTTTTTCTGGGCATGCTCATGGTTCTTACTGTATTGGAGAAGCTGGAAAGAAGAGCTTGCTTCTTGCGTTAAATCAGAGTGTGTTTCAGGGATGAGAACTCTGGTCTGAATTTCCCTTCAGAAATGGAATCAAACCACATTATCTGTGTCTTCCTATAAGCAATAGTTCTTTTCTGGTAAACTCATTAAATTTTGGGCTCAAATGATTTTTTGTAGTTCACGAACCAAAATGGGATTCTCACGATTAACTAAAGAGGATTTATGTAGGAGGAGCAGTGGTTAGTATCAGTTTCATAACAGGAGTTGAACTACATATGGTGTGTATGAGTAGGAAACACAGTTCTATTTTCTGGGCATGCTCATGGTTCTTACTGTATTGGAGAAGCTAGAAAGAAGAGGATGATTCTTGCCTTAAAACAGAGTGTTTTTTAGGGATGAGAACTCTGGTCTGGATTTCACTTCAGAAATGGATTTAACCCCTGGATCTGTGTCTTCCTACAAGCAAGAGTTCATTTCTGGTTTACCTAGTGAAATTTGTGCTCAAATGATTTTTCCCAGTTCCGGAACCCAACGCGATTCTCACTATTAACTAAAGAGCATTTATGTAACCGGAGCTGTGGTTTGTATCAGTTTCATAAGCAGATCTGATCTACATGTGGTCCAAAAGAGTAGGAAACACAGTTCTTTTTTGCATGGCATGCTCATGTTTCTGCCTGTATTTTAGATTCTGGAAAGAAGCGCTTGCTTCTTGCGTTAAATCAGTGTGTTTCAGGGATGAGAACTCTGGTCTGAATTTCCCTTAAGAAACGGAGGTAAACCCCAGGATCTGTGTCTTCCTACACGCAAGAGTTCATTTCTGGTTAACCCAGTGAATTTTGGGCTCAAATGACTTTACACAGTTCTAGTACCCAACGCGATTATCACTATTAACTAAAAAGCCTTTATGTAAGAGGAGCTGTTGTCTGTATCATTTCATAAGCAGAGATGAACTACTTTCAGTCTGTATGAGTACAAACACAGTTCCTTTTTCTGGGCATGCTCATGGTTCGTACTGTATTGGACACGCTGGAAAGAAGAGGATGATTCTTGCCTTAAAACGGAGTGTTTTTCAGGGATGAGAATTCTGGTCTGAATTTCCCTTCAGAAACTGAGTTAAACCCCAGGATCTCTGTCTTCCTACAAGCAGGAGTTCATTTCAGGTAAACCCAGTGAATTTTGGGCTCAAATGATTTTTCGCTGTTCACGAACTCAACGCAATTCTCACTATTAACTAAGGAGCCTTTATGTAAGAGGAGCTGTTGTCTGTATCAGTTTCATAAGCAGAGTTGAACTAAATATGGTCCGCATGATTACGAAACACAGTTCTTTTATGAGGGCATGCTCACGGTTCATGCTGTATTTTAGACTCCGGAAAGAAGAGCTTGCTTCTTGCGTTAAATCAGTGTGTTTCAGGGATGAGTTCTCTGGTCTGAATTTACCTTCAGAAACGGAGTTAAACCCCAGGATCTGTGTCTTCCTATAAGCAACAATTCCTTTCTGGTAAACTCATTGAATTTTGGGCTCAAAGGATTTTTTGCATTTCACGAACCAAAACGCGATTCTCACTATTATCTAAAGAGGATTTATGTAGGAGGAGCTCTGCTTTGTATCAGTTTCATAACAGGAGTTGCACTACATATGGTGTGTATGAGTAGGAAACACAGTTCTTTTTTCTGGGCATGCTCATGGTTCTTAATGTATTGGAGAAGCTGGATAGAAGAGGATGATTCTTGCCTTGAAACAGAGTGTTTTTTAGGGATGAGAACTCTGGTCTGGATTTCACTTCAGAAATGGATTTAACCCCTGGATCTGTGTCTTCCTACAAGCAAGAGTTCATTTCTGGTTTACCTAGTGAATTTTGTGCTCAAATGATTTTTCCCAGTTCCGGAACCCAACGCGATTCTCACTATTAACTAAAGAGCATTTATGTAACCGGAGCTGTGGATTGTATCAGTTTCATAAGCAGAGTTGATCTACTTATGGTCCAAAAGAGTAGGAAACACAGTTCTTTTTTTCATGGCATGCTCATGTTTCTTCCTGTATTTTAGACTCTCTAAAGAAGAGCTTGCTTCTTGCATTAAAACAGAGTGTGTTTCAGGGATGAGAACGCTGGTCTGAATTTCCCTTCAGAAACGGAGTTAAACCCAAGGATCTGTGTCTTCCTAAAAGCAAGAGTTCATTTGTCATAAACCAAGTGAATTTTGGGCTCAAATGACTTTACACAGTTCTAGTACCCAACGCGATTATCCCTATTAACTAAAGAGCATTGATGTAAGAGGAGCTGTTGTCTGTATCATTTCATAAGAAGAGATGAACTACTTTCATTCTGTATGAGTACAAACACAGTTCCTTTTTTCTGGGCATGCTCACGGTTCCTACTGTAATGGACACGCTGGAAAGAAGAGGATGATTCTTGCCATACAACGGAGTGTTTTTCAGGGATGAGAATTCTGGTCTGAATTTCCCTTCAGAAACTGAGTTAAACCCCAGTTTCTCTGTCTTCCTACAAGCAGGACTTCATTTCAGGTAAACCCAGTGAATTTTGGGCTCAAATGATTTTTCGCAGTTCACAAACCCAACGCAATTCTCACTATTAACTAAAGAGCCTTTATGTAAGAGGAGCTGTTTTCTGTATCAGTTTCATAAGCAGAGTTGAACTAAATATGGTCCGCATGATTATGAAACACAGTTCTTTTATGAGGGCATGCTCACGGTTTATGCTGTATTTTAGACTCTGGAAAGAAGAGCTTGCTTCTTGCGTTAAATCAGTGTGTTTCAGGGATGAGTTCTACGGTCTGAATTTACCGTCAGAAACGGAGTTAAACCCCAGGATCTGTGTCTTCCTATAAGCAAGAGTTCCTTTCTGGTAAACTCATTGAATTTTGGGCTCAAAGGATTTTTCGCATTTCACGAACCAAAACGCGATTCTCACTATTATCTAAAGAGGATTTATGTAAGAGGAGCTGTGGTTTGTATCAGTTTCATAAGCAGAGTTGAACTAAATATGGTCCGTATGAGTACGAAACACAGTTCTTTTTTTCACGGCATGCTAATGGTTCTTTCTGTATTTTAGACTCTGGAAAGAAGAGCTTGCTTCTTGCATTAAAACAGGGTGTGTTTCATGGATGATAACACTGGTCTGAATTTCCCTTCAGAAACGGAGTTAAACCCCATGATCTGTGTCTTCCTACAATCAAGAGTTCATTTCTGGTAAACCAATTGAATTTTCGGATCAAATGACTTTAAACAGTTTTAGTACCCAACGGGATTATCACTGTTAACTAAAGAGCATTAATGTAAGAGGAGCTGTTTTCTGTATCATTTCATAAGCAGAGTTGAACTACATTTGGTCCTTATGAGTACTCACACAGTTCTTTTTTTCTGGGCATGCTCATGGTTCTTACTGTATTGGAGAAGCTGGAAAGAAGAGCTTGCTTCTTGCATTAAATCAGAGTGTGTTTCAGGGATGAGAACTATGGTCTGAATTTCCCTTCAGAAATGGAATCAAACCCCATTATCTTTGTCTTCCTATAAGCAAGAGTTCTTCTCTGGTAAACTCATTAAATTTTGGGCTCAAATGATTTTTTGTAGTTCACGAACCAAAATGGGATTCTCACGATTAACTAAAGAGGATTTATGTAGGAGGAGCAGTGGTTAGTATCAGTTTCATAACAGGAGTTGAACTACATATGGTGTGTATGAGTAGGAAACACAGTTCTTTTTTCTGGGCATGCTCATGGTTCTTACTGTATTGGAGAAGCTGGAAAGAAGAGGATGATTCTTGCCTTAAAACAGAGTGGTTTTCAGGGATGAGAACTCGGGTCTGGATTTCACTTCAGAAATGGAGTTAAACCCCAGGATCTGTGTCTTCCTCCAAGCAAGAGTTCATTTCTGGTTAACCCAGTGAATTTTGGGCTCAAATGCTTTTTAGCAGTTCCCGAACCCAACGCGATTCTCACTATTAACTAAAGAGCATTTATGTAAGTCGAGCTGTGGTTTGTATCAGTTTCATAAGCAGAGTTGATCTACATATGGTCCAAAAGAGTAGGAAACACAGTTCCTTTTTGCATGGCATGCTCATGTTTCTTCCTGTATTTTAGACTCTGGAAAGAAGAGCTTGCTTCTTGCCTTAAAGCAGAGTGTGTTTCAGCGATGAGAACTCTGGTCTGAATTTCCCTTAAGAAACGGAGGTAAACCCCAGGATCTGTGTATTCCTACACGCAAGAGTTCATATCTGGTTAACCCAGTGAATTTTGGGCTCAAATGACTTTACACAGTTCTAGTACCCAACGCGATTATCACTATTAACTAAAGAGCATTTATGTAAGAGGAGCTGTTGTCTGTATCATTTCATAAGCAGAGATGAACTACTTTCATTCTGTATGAGTACAAACACAGTTCCTTTTCTGGGCATGCTCAAGGTTTGTACTGTATTGGACACGCTGGAAAGAAGAGGATGATTCTTGCCTTACAACGGAGTGTTTTTCAGGGATGAGAATTCTGGTCTGAATTTCCCTTCAGAAACTGAGTTAAACCCGAGGATCTCTGTCTTCCTACAAGCAGGCCTTCATTTCAGGTAAACCCAGTGAATTTTGGGCTCAAATGATTTTTCGCAGTTCACAAACCCAACGCAATTCTCACTATTAACTAAAGAGCCTTTATGTAAGAGGAGCTGTTTTCTGTATCAGTTTCATAAGCAGAGTTGAACTAAATATGGTCCGCATGATTATGAAACACAGTTCTTTTATGAGGGCATGCTCACGGTTCATGCTGTATTTTAGACTCTGGAAAGAAGAGCTTGCTTCTTGCGTTAAATCAGTGTGTTTCAGGGATGAGTTCTACGGTCTGAATTTACCGTCAGAAACGGAGTTAAACCCGAGGATATGTGTCTTCCTATAAGCAAGAGTTCCTTTCTGGTAAACTCATTGAATTTTGGGCTCAAAGGATTTTTCGCATTTCACGAACCAAAACGCGATTCTCACTATTATCTAAAGAGGATTTATGTAAGAGGAGCTGTGGTTTGTATCAGTTTCATAACAGGAGTTGAACTACATATGGTGTGTATGAGTAGGAAACACAGTTCTTTTTTCTGGGCATGCTCATGGTTCTTAATGTTTTGGAGAAGCTGGAAAGAAGAGGATGATTCTTGCCTTGAAACAGAGTGTTTTTTAGGGATGAGAACTCTGGTCTGCATTTCACTTCAGAAATGGAGTTAAACCCCTGGATCTGTGTCTTCCTACAAGCTAGAGTTCATTTCTGGTTTACCTAGTGAATTTTGTGCTCAAATGATTTTTCCCAGTTCCAGAACCCAACGCGATTCTCCCTATTAACTAAAGAGCATTTATGTAACCGGAGCTGTGGATTGTATCAGTTTCATAAGCAGAGTTGATCTACATATGGTCCAAAAGAGTAGGAAACACAGTTCTTTTTTTCATGGCATGCTCATGTTTCTTCCTGTATTTTAGATTCTCTAAAGAAGAGCTTGCTTCTTGCGTTAAACCAGAGTGTGTTTCAGGGATGAGAACGCTGATCTGAATTTCCCTTCAGAAACGGAGTTAAACCCAAGGATCTGTGTATTCCTAAAAGCAAGAGTTCATTTGTCATAAACCAAGTGAATTTTGGGCTCAAATGACATTACACAGTTCTAGTACCCAACACGATTATCACTATTAACTAAGGAGCATTTATGTAAGAGGAGCTGTGGTTTGTATCAGTTTCATAAGCAGAGTTGAACTAAATATGGTCCGTATGAGTAGGAAACACAGTTCTTTTTTTCACGGCATGCTCATGGTTCTTTCTGTATTTTAGACTCTGGAAAGAAGAGCTTGCTTCTTGCGTTAAAGCGGAGTGTGTTTCAGGGATGAGATCTCTGGTCTCAATTTCCCTTCAGCAATGGAGTTTTACCCCAGGATGGGCGTCTTCCTAAAATCAAGAGTTCATTTCTGGTAAACCCTGTGAATTTTGGGCTCAAAATATTTTTGGCAGTTCACGAACCCAACGCAATTCTCACTATTAACTAAAGAGCATTTATGTAAGAGGAGCTGTGGTTTGTATCACTTTCATAAGCAGTGTTGAACTAAATATGGTCCGTATGAGTAGGAAGAACAGTTCTTTTTTTCATGGCATGCTCATGCTTCTTTCTGTATTTTAGACTCTGGAAAGAAGAGCTTGCTTCTTGCATTAAAACAGGGTGTGTTTCATGGATGATAACACTGGTCGGAATTTCCCTTCAGAAACGGAGTTAAACCCCAAGATCTGTGTCTTCCTACAAGCAAGAGTTCATTTCTGTTAAACAAAGTGAATTTTCGGATCAAACGACTTTACACAGTTTTAGTACCCAACGCGATTATCACTATTAACTAAAGAGCTTTTATGTAAGAGGAGCTGTTGTCTGTATCATTTCATAAGCAGTGTTGAACTACATTTGGTCCTATGAGTACAAACACAGTTCTTTTTTCTGGGCATGCTAATGGTTCTTACTGTATTTGAGAAGCTGGAAAGAACAGGATGATTCTTGCCTTAAAACAGAGTGTTTTTCAGGGATGAGAACTGTGGTCTGAATTTCACTTCAGAAATGGAGTTAAACCCCAGTATCTGTGTCTTCCTACAAGCAAGAGTTCATTTCTGGTTTACCTAGTGAATTTTGTGCTCAAATTATTTTTCCCAGTTCCCGAACCCAATGCGGTTCTCACTATTAACTAAAGAGCATTTATGTATGCAGAGCTGTGGTTTGTATCAGTTCCATAAGCAGAGTTGATCTACATATGGTGCAAAAGAGTAGGAAACACAGTTCTGTTGTTCATGGCATGCTCATGTTTCTTCCTGTATTTTAGACTCTGGAAAGAAGAGCTTGCTTCTTGCATTAAAGCAGAGTGTGTTTCAGCGATGAGAACTCTGGTCTGAATTTCCCTTAAGAAACGGAGGTAAACCCCAGGATCTGTGTCTTCCTACATGCAAGAGTTGATTTCTGGTTCACCCAGTGAATTTTGGGCCCAATTGACTTTACACTGTTCTAGTACCCAACGCGATTATCACTATTAACTAAAGAGCATTTATGTAAGAGGAGCTGTTGTCTGTATCATTTCATAAGCAGAGATGAACTACTTTCGGTCTGTGTGAGTACAAACACAGTTCTTTTTTTCTGGGCATGCTCATGGTTCGTACTGTATTGGAAACGCTGGAAAGAAGAGGATGATTCTTGCCTTAAAACAGAGTGTTTTTCAGGGATGAGAATTCTGGTCTGATTTTCCCCTCAGAAAGGGAGTTAAACGCCCGGATCTGTGTCTTCCTACAAGCAGGAGTTCATTTCAGGTAAACCCAGTGTATTTTGGGCTCAAATTATTTTTTTGCAGTTCACGAACACAACGCGATTCTCACTATTAACTAAAGAGCATTTATGTACGAGGAGCTGTGTATTGTATCAGTTTCATAAGCAGAGTTGAACTACATATGGTCCGCATGATTAGGAAACACAGTTCTTTTTTCAGGGCATGCTCACCGTTCATGCTGTATTTTAGACTCTGGAAAGAAGAGCTTGCTTCTTGCGTTAAATCAGTGTGTTTCAGGGATGAGAACTCTGGTCTGAATTTACCTTCAGAAACGGAGTTAAACCCCAGGATCTGTGTCTTCCTACAAGCAAGAGTTCCTTTCTGGTAAACTCATTGAATTTTGGGCTCAAATGATTTTTCGCATTTCACAAACCAAAACGCGATTCTCACTATTATCTAAAGAGGATTTATGTAAGAGGAGCTGTGGTTTGTATCAGTTTCATAATAGGAGCAGAACTACATATGCTCTGTATTAGTAGGAAACAGTTCTTTTTTCAGGACATGCTCATGGTTCTTACTGTATTGGATAAGCTGGAAAGAAGAGCTTGCTTCTTGCGTTAAATCAGAGTGTGTTTCAGGGATGAGAACTCTGGTCTGAATTTATCTTCAGAAACGGAGTTAAACCCCAGGATCTGTGTCTTCCTACAAGCAAGACCTCCTTTCTGGTAAAGTCATTGACTTTTGGGCTCAAAGGATTTTTCGCATTTCACGAACCAAAACGCGATTCTCACTATTATCTAAAGAGGATTTATGTAAGAGGAGCTGTGGTTTGTATCAGTTTCATAAGCAGAGTTGAACTAAATATGGTCCGTATGAGAACAAAACACAGTTCTTTTTTAAACGACATGCTCATTGTTCTTTTTGTATTTTAGACTCTGGAAAGAAGAGCTTGCTTCTTGCATTAAAACAGGGTATGTTTCATGGATGATAACACTGGTCTGAATTTCCCTTCAGAAACGGAGTTAAACCCCATGATCTGTGTCTTCCTACAAGCAAGAGTTCATTTCTGGTAAACCAAGTGAATTTTCGGATCAAATGACTTTACACAGTTTTAGTACCCAACGCGATTATCACTATTAACTAAAGAGCATTTATGTAAGAGGAGCTGTTGTCTGTATCATTTCATAAGCAGAGTTGAACTCATTTGGTCCGTATGAGTACAAACACAGTTCTTTTTTTCTGGGCATGCTCATGGTTCTTACTGTATTGGAGAAGCTGGAAAGAAGAGCTTGCTTCTTGCGTTAAATCAGAGTGTGTTTCAGGGATGAGAACTCTGGTCTGAATTTCCCTTCAGAAATGGAGTCAAAGCCCAGGATCTGTGTCTTCCTGTAAGCAAGAGCTCTTTTCTGGTAAACTCATTGAATTTGGGCTCAAACGATTTTTCGTAGTTCAGGAACCAAAACGGGATTCTCACTATTAATTAAAGAGGATTTATGTAGGAGGAGCAGTGGTTTGTATCAGTTTCATAACAGGAGTTGAACTACATATGGTGAGTATGTGTAGAAAACACAGTTCTATTTTTCTGCGCATGCTCATGGTTCTTAATGTATTGGAGAAGCTGGAAAGAAGAGGTTGATTCTTGCCTTAAAACAGAGTGTTTTTCAGGGATGAGAACTCTGGTCTGAGTTTACTTTCAGAAACGAAGTTAAACCCCAGGATCTGTGTCTTCCTACATGCAAGAGTTCATTTCTGGTTAACCCAGTAAATTTTGGGCTCAAATGATGTTACACAGTTCTAGTACCCAACGCGATTATCACTATTAACTAAAGAGCATTTATGTAAGAGGAGCTGTTGTCTGTATCGTTTCATAAGCAGAGTTGAACTACATTTGGTCCGTATGAGTACAAACACAGTTCTTTTTTCTGGGCATGCTCATGGTTCTTACGGTACTGGACAAGCTGGAAAGAAGAGCTTGCTTCTTGTGTTAAATCAGAAGGGTTTCTGGGATGAGAACTCTGGTCTGAATTTCCCTTCAGAAATGAAGTCAAACCCCATTATCTGTGTCTTCCTATAAGCAAGAGTTCTTTTCTGGTAAACTCATTGAATTTTGGGCTCAAATTATTTTTCGTAGTTCACGAACCAAAACGGGATTCTCACGATTAACTAGGGAGGATTTATGTAGAGGAGCAGTGGTTTGTATCAGTTTCATAACAGGAGTTGAACTACATATGTTGTGTATGAGTAGGAAACACAGTTCTTTTTTCTGGGCATGCTCATGGTTCTTACTGTATTGGGGAAGCTGGAAAGAAGAGGATGATTCTTGCCTTAAAACAGAGTGTTTTTCAGGGATGAGAACTCTGGTCTGGATTTCACTTCAGAAACGGAGTTAAACCCCAGGATCTGTGTCTTCCTATAAGCAGGGTTCATTTCTGGTAAACCCAGTGAATTTTGGGCTCAAATGATTTTTCGCACTTCACGAAACAAAACACGATTCTCACTATTAACTAAAGTGCCTTTATGTAACAGGAGCTGTTGTCTGTATCAGTTTCACAATAGGAGCAGAACTACATATGGTCTGAATTAGTAGGAAACACAATTCTTTTTTTCTGGGCATGCTCATTGTTCTTACTGTATTGGAGAAGCTGGAAAGAAGAGCTCGCTTCTTGCATTTAAGCAGAGTGTGTTTCAGGGATGAGAACTCTGGTCTGAATTTCCCTTCATAAATGGAGTTAAACCCCAGGATGTGTGTCTTCCTACAATCAAGAGTTCATTTCTGGAAAACCCAGTGAATTTTGGGCTCGAAATATTTTTGGCAGTTCATGAACACAACGCGATTCTCACTACTAACTAAAGAGCATTTATGTAAGAGGAGCTGTCGTTTGTATCAGTTTCATAAGCAGAGTTGAACTAAATATGGTCCGTATGAGTAGGAAACACAGTTCTTTTTTCACGGCATGCTCATGGTTCTTTCTGTATTTTAGACTCTGGAAAGAAGAGCTTGCTTCTTGCATTTAAACAGGGTGTGTTTCATGGATGATAACACTTGTCTGAATTTCCCTAATAAACAGAGTTAAACCCCATGATCTGTGTCTTCCTACAAGTAAGAATTCATTTCTGGTAAACCAAGTGAATTTTCTGATCAAATGACTTTACACAGTTTTAGTACCCAACGCGATTATCACTATTAACTAAAGAGCATTTATGTAAGAGGAGCTGTTGTCTGTATCATTTCTTAAGCAAATTTGAACTACATTTGGTCCCTATGAGTACAAACACAGTTCTTTTTTTCTGGGCATGCTCATGGTTCTTACTGTATTGGAGAAGCTGGAAAGAAGAGCTTGCTTCTTGCGTTAAATCAGAGTGTGTTTCAGGGATGAGAACTCGGGTCTGAATTTCCCTTTAGAAATGTAGTCAAACCCCATTATCTGTGTCTTCCTATAAGCAAGAGTTCTTTTCTGGTAAACACATTGAATTTTGGCCTCAAATGATTTTTGTAGTTCACGAACCAAAACGGAATTCTCACAATTAACTAAAGAGGATTTATGTAGGAGGAGCAGTGGTTTGTATCAGTTTCATAACAGGAGTTGAACTACATATGGTCTGTATGTGTAGGAAATACAGTGCTTTTTTCTGGGCATGCTCATGGTTCTTACTGTATTGGAGAAGCTGGAAAGAAGAGGATGATTCTTGCCTTAAAACAGAGTGTTTTTCAGGGATGAGAACTATGGTCTGGATTTCACTTCAGAAATGGAGTTAAACCCCAGGATCTGTGTATTCCTACAAGCAAGAGTTCATTTCTGTTTAACCCAGGGAATTTTTGTCTCAAATGATTCTTTGCAGTTCCCGAACCCAACGCGATTCTCACGATTAACTAAAGAGCATTTATGTAAGCGGAGCTGTTGTTTGTATCAGTTTCATAAGCAGAGTTGATCTACATATGGTCCAAAAGAGTAGGAAACAGTTCATTTTTTCATGGCATGCTCATGATTCTTCCTGTATTTTAGACTATGGAAAGAAAGCTTGCTTCTTGCCTTAACACAGAGTGTTTTTCAGGGATTAGAATTCTGGTCTGAATTTCCCTTCAGAAACTGAGTTAAACCCCAGCATCTGTGTCTTCCTACAAGCAGGAGTTCATTTCAGGTAAACTCATTGAATTTTGGGCTCAAAGGATTTTTCGCATTTCACGAACCAAAACGCGATTCTCACTATTATCTAAAGAGGATTTATGTAAGAGGAGCTGTGGTTTGTATCAGTTTCATAACAGGAGTTGAACTACATATGGTGTGTATGAGTAGGAAACACAGTTCTTTTTTCTGGGCATGCTCATGGTTCTTAATGTTTTGGAGAAGCTGGAAAGAAGAGGATGATTCTTGCCTTGAAACAGAGTGTTTTTTAGGGATGAGAACTCTGGTCTGCATTTCACTTCAGAAATGGAGTTAAACCCCTGGATCTGTGTCTTCCTACAAGCTAGAGTTCATTTCTGGTTTACCTAGTGAATTTTGTGCTCAAATGATTTTTCCCAGTTCCAGAACCCAACGCGATTCTCCCTATTAACTAAAGAGCATTTATGTAACCGGAGCTGTGGATTGTATCAGTTTCATAAGCAGAGTTGATCTACATATGGTCCAAAAGAGTAGGAAACACAGTTCTTTTTTTCATGGCATGCTCATGTTTCTTCCTGTATTTTAGATTCTCTAAAGAAGAGCTTGCTTCTTGCGTTAAACCAGAGTGTGTTTCAGGGATGAGAACGCTGATCTGAATTTCCCTTCAGAAACGGAGTTAAACCCAAGGATCTGTGTATTCCTAAAAGCAAGAGTTCATTTGTCATAAACCAAGTGAATTTTGGGGTTAAATGACATTACACAGTTCTAGTACCCAACACGATTATCACTATTAACTAAGGAGCATTTATGTAAGAGGAGCTGTGGTTTGTATCAGTTTCATAAGCAGAGTTGAACTAAATATGGTCCGTATGAGTAGGAAACACAGTTCTTTTTTTCACGGCATGCTCATGGTTCTTTCTGTATTTTAGACTCTGGAAAGAAGAGCTTGCTTCTTGCGTTAAAGCGGAGTGTGTTTCAGGGATGAGATCTCTGGTCTCAATTTCCCTTCAGCAATGGAGTTTTACCCCAGGATGGGCGTCTTCCTAAAATCAAGAGTTCATTTCTGGTAAACCCTGTGAATTTTGGGCTCAAAATATTTTTGGCAGTTCACGAACCCAACGCAATTCTCACTATTAACTAAAGAGCATTTATGTAAGAGGAGCTGTGGTTTGTATCACTTTCATAAGCAGTGTTGAACTAAATATGGTCCGTATGAGTAGGAAGAACAGTTCTTTTTTTCATGGCATGCTCATGCTTCTTTCTGTATTTTAGACTCTGGAAAGAAGAGCTTGCTTCTTGCATTAAAACAGGGTGTGTTTCATGGATGATAACACTGGTCGGAATTTCCCTTCAGAAACGGAGTTAAACCCCAAGATCTGTGTCTTCCTACAAGCAAGAGTTCATTTCTGTTAAACAAAGTGAATTTTCGGATCAAACGACTTTACACAGTTTTAGTACCCAACGCGATTATCACTATTAACTAAAGAGCTTTTATGTAAGAGGAGCTGTTGTCTGTATCATTTCATAAGCAGTGTTGAACTACATTTGGTCCTATGAGTACAAACACAGTTCTTTTTTCTGGGCATGCTAATGGTTCTTACTGTATTTGAGAAGCTGGAAAGAACAGGATGATTCTTGCCTTAAAACAGAGTGTTTTTCAGGGATGAGAACTGTGGTCTGAATTTCACTTCAGAAATGGAGTTAAACCCCAGTATCTGTGTCTTCCTACAAGCAAGAGTTCATTTCTGGTTTACCTAGTGAATTTTGTGCTCAAATTATTTTTCCCAGTTCCCGAACCCAATGCGGTTCTCACTATTAACTAAAGAGCATTTATGTATGCAGAGCTGTGGTTTGTATCAGTTCCATAAGCAGAGTTGATCTACATATGGTGCAAAAGAGTAGGAAACACAGTTCTGTTGTTCATGGCATGCTCATGTTTCTTCCTGTATTTTAGACTCTGGAAAGAAGAGCTTGCTTCTTGCATTAAAGCAGAGTGTGTTTCAGCGATGAGAACTCTGGTCTGAATTTCCCTTAAGAAACGGAGGTAAACCCCAGGATCTGTGTCTTCCTACATGCAAGAGTTGATTTCTGGTTCACCCAGTGAATTTTGGGCCCAATTGACTTTACACTGTTCTAGTACCCAACGTGATTATCACTATTAACTAAAGAGCATTTATGTAAGAGGAGCTGTTGTCTGTATCATTTCATAAGCAGAGATGAACTACTTTCGGTCTGTGTGAGTACAAACACAGTTCTTTTTTTCTGGGCATGCTCATGGTTCGTACTGTATTGGAAACGCTGGAAAGAAGAGGATGATTCTTGCCTTAAAACAGAGTGTTTTTCAGGGATGAGAATTCTGGTCTGAATTTCCCCTCAGAAAGGGAGTTAAACGCCCGGATCTGTGTCTTCCTACAAGCAGGAGTTCATTTCAGGTAAACCCAGTGTATTTTGGGCTCAAATTATTTTTTTGCAGTTCACGAACACAACGCGATTCTCACTATTAACTAAAGAGCATTTATGTACAAGGAGCTGTGTATTGTATCAGTTTCATAAGCAGAGTTGAACTACATATGGTCCGCATGATTAGGAAACACAGTTCTTTTTTCAGGGCATGCTCACCGTTCATGCTGTATTTTAGACTCTGGAAAGAAGAGCTTGCTTCTTGCGTTAAATCAGTGTGTTTCAGGGATGAGAACTCTGGTCTGAATTTACCTTCAGAAACGGAGTTAAACCCCAGGATCTGTGTCTTCCTACAAGCAAGAGTTCCTTTCTGGTAAACTCATTGAATTTTGGGCTCAAATGATTTTTCGCATTTCACAAACCAAAACGCGATTCTCACTATTAACTAAAGAGCATTTATGTAAGATGACCTGTGGTTTGTTTCAGTTTCATAAGCAGAGTTGATCTAAATATGGTCCGTATGAGTAGGAAACACAGTTCTTTTTTTCAGGGCATGCTCATGGTTCTTGCTGTATTTTTGACTCTGGAAAGAAGAGCTTGCTTCTTGCGTTAAAACAGAGTGTGTTTCATGGATGAGAACTCTGGTCTGAATTTCCCTTCAGAAACGGAGGTAAACCCCAGGATCTGTGTCTAACTACAAGCAAGAGTTAATTTCTGGTAAACACAGTGAATTTTGGGCTCAAATGATTTTTCGCAGTTCAGGAACACAACGCTATTCTCGCTATTAAATAAAGAGCATTTATGTAAGATGAGCTGTGGTTTGTTTCAGTTTCATACGCAGAGTTGAACTAAATATGGTCTGTAATAGTAGGAAACACAGTTCTTTTTTTCAGGGCATGCTCATGGTTCTTGCTGTATTTTAGACTCTGGAAAGAAGAGCTTGCTTCTTGCGTTAAAACAGAGTGTGTTTCAGGGATGAGAACTCTGGTCTGAATTTCCCTTCAGAAACGGAATTAAACCCCAGGATCTTTGTGTAACTTCAAGCAAGAGTTCATTTCTGGTAAACTAAGTGATTTATGAGTTCAAATATTTTACACAGTTCAAGAACCCAACGCGATTCTCACAATTAACAAAAGAGCATTTAGGTAAGTGGAGTTGTGTTTTGTATCAGTTTCATAAGCAGAGTTGAACTACATATGGTCCGTATGAGTATGAAACACAGTTTTTTTCTCAGGGCATGCTCATGGTACTTGCTGTATTAGAGAAGCTGGAAAGAAGAGCTTGCTTCTTTTGTTAAAACATAGTGTGTTCCATGGATGAGAACCTTGGTCTGAATTTCACGTCTAAAACGGAATTAAACCCAGGATCTCTGTCTTCTTGCAAGAAAGAGTAAATATCAGGTAAACCACGTGAATTTTGGGCTCAAAAGATTTTACACAGATCAACAACCCAATGCGATTCTCACAATTAACTAAAGAGCATTTATGTAAGTGGAGCTGTGGTTTTTATCAGTATCATATGCATAGTGGAACTAAAAATATGGTCCGTATGAGCAGGAAACAGAGATATTTGTTTCTGGGTATGCTCATGGTACTTGCTGCATTGGAGACGATGGTAAGAAGAGCTTGCTTCTTGCGTTAAAACAGATTGTGGTTCATCGATGAGAACAGTGGTCAAAATTTCCCTTCAGAAATGGAGTTAAACCCAAGGATCTGTGTCTTCCTGCAAGCAGGAGTTCATTACTGGTAAACCAAGTAAATATTTTGGCTAAAATGATTTTACACAGTTCAAAAACCCAACCTGATTCTCACAATTAACTAAACTGCAATTATGTAAGTGGAGCTGTGGTTTGTATCAGTTTCCTAAGCAGAGTTGAACTACATATAGTCCGTATGAGAGGGAAAACAGTTCATTTTTCTGGGCATGCTCATGGTTCTTGCTGTATTAGAGACGCTGGGAAGAAGAGCTTGCCTCTTGCGTTAAAACAGATTTCGGTTCATCAATGAGAACTCTGGTCTGAATTTTCCTTCAGAAAAGGAGTTAAACCCCAGGATCTGTTTGTTCCTACAAGTAAGAGTTCTTTTCTTGTAAACCCAGTGAATTTTCGACTCACCTGATTTTACACAGTTCTAGAACCCAACGCGATTATCACTATTAACTAAAGAGCATTTATGTAAGAGGAGCTGTGGTCTGTATCAGTTTCATAAGCAGAGTTGGACTACATATGGTCCGTATGAATAGGAAACACAGTTCTTGTTTTCGGGGCATGTTCGTGGTTCTTGCTGTATTTTAGACTCTGGAAATAAGAGTTTGCTTCTTGCGTTAAAACAGAGTGTGTTTCAGGGATGAGAACACTGGTCTGAATTTCCCTTCAGAAACAGAGTTAAACCCCAGGATCTGTTTCTAACTACAAGCAAGAGTTCATTTCTGGTAAACACAGTGAATTTTGGGCTCAGATGATTTTTCGCAGTTCACGAACGCAACATGATACTCACTATTAACTAAAGAGCATTTACGTAAGAGGAGCTGCCATTTCTATCAGTTTCATAATCAGAGTTGAACTACATATTTTCCATTTGAGTAGGAAACACAGTACATTTTTTCAGGGCATGCTCATGGTTCTTGCTGTATATTAGACTCTGGAAAGAAGAGCTTGCTTCTTACATTAAAACAGAGTGTGTTTCAGGGATGAGAACTCTGGTCTGAATTTCCCTTCAGAAACGGAGTTAAACACCAGGATCTGTGTTTCCTACAAGGAAGAGTTCACTTCTGGTAAACAAAGTGTATTTTACGCTCAAATGATTTTTCCCAGTTCACCAAACCAAACTGATTCTCACTATTAAGTAAAGAGCATTAATGTAAGAGGAGCTGTGGTTTGTATAAGTTTCATAAGCAGAGTTGAACTACATATTGTCCGTATGAGTAGGAAACACAGTTCTTTTTTTCTGGGCATGCTCATGGTTCTTACTGTATTGGAGACGCTGGAAAAAAGAGGATGATTCTTGCCTTAAAAGCAACTGTTTTTCAGGGTTGAGAACTCTGGTCTGAATTTGTCTTCAGAAACGGAGTTCAACCCCAGGATCAGTGTCTTCCTACAAGCAACAGTTCATTTCTGGTAAACCAAGTGAATTTTGGGCTCAAATGACTTTACTCAGTTCTAGAACCCAACGCGATTATCACTATTAACTATAGAGCAGTTATGTAAGAGGAGCTGTGGTCTGTAACATTTCATAAGCAGAGTTGAACTACATATGGTCTGTATGAGTAGGAAACATAGTTCTTTTTTTCTGGGCATGCTCATGGTTCTTACTGTATTGGAGACGATGGAAAGAAGAGGATGATTCTTGCCTTAAAACAGAGTGATTCTCAGGGATGAGAACTCTGGTGTGATTTGCCATCAGAAACGAAGTTAAACCACAGGATCAGTGTCTTCCTACAAGCAAGAGTTCATTTCTGGTAAACCCAGTGATTTTTGGGCTCAAAAGTTTTTTCCCAGTTCACGAACCCAACGAGATTCTCACTATTAACTAAAGAGCATTTTTGTAAGAGGAGCTGTGGTTTGTATCAGTTTCATGAGGAGAGTTGAACTACATATGGTCCGTATGTGTAGGAAACACAGTTCTTTTTTTCAGGGCATACTCATGGTTCTTGCTGTATTTTAGATTCTGGAAAGAAGAGCTTGCTTCTTGCGTTAAAACAGAGTGTGTTTCTGGGATGAGAACTCTGGTCTGAATTGCCCTTCACAAACGGAGTTAAAACCAAGGATCTGTGTCTTCCTAAAAGCAAGAGTTCATTTGTCATAAACCAAGTGAATTTTGGGCTCAAATGACTTTACACAGTTCTAGAACCCAACGCGATTATCACTATTAACTAAAGAGCAGTTATGTAAGAGGAGCTGTGGTCTGTATCATTTCATAAGCAGAGTTGAACTACATATGGTCTGTATGAATAGGAAACACAGTTCTTTTTTTCTGGGCATGCTCATGGTTCATACTGTATTGGAGACAATGGAAAGAAGAGGATGATTATTGCCTTAAAACAGAATGTTTTTCAAGGATGAGAACTCTGGTCTGAATTTCCCTTCAGAAATGGAGTTAAACCCCAGGATCTGTGTCTTCCTACAAGCATACTTCATTTCTGGATAACCCAGTGAATTTTGACCTCAATTAATTTTTCGCAGTTCACGAACCAAACGCGATTCTCACTATTAACTAAAGAGCACCTATATAAGCGGAGCTGTGGTTTGTATCAGTTTCATAAGCAGAGTTGAACTACATATGGTCCGTATGTTTAGGAAACACAGTTCTTTTTTTGTGGGCATGCTCATTGTTCGTACTGTATAGGAGTGGCTGGAACGAAGAGGATGATTCTTGCCTTAAAACAGAGTGTTTTTCAGGGATGAGAATTCTGGTCTGAATTTGCCTTCAGAAACGGAGTTAAACCCCAGGATCTGTGTCTTCCTACAAGCAGGAGTTCATTTCAGGTAAATCCAGTGAATTTGGGGCTCAAATGATTTTTCCCAGTTCACCAACCCAAAGCGATTCTCTCTATTAACTGAAGAGCATTTATGTAAGAGGAGGTGTGGTCTGTATCAGTTTCATAAGCAGAGTTGGACTACATATTGTCCCTAGGAGTAGGAAACACAGTTCTTAATTTCAGGGCATGCTCATGGTTCTTGCTGTATTTTAGACTCTAGAAAGAAGAGCTTGCTTCTTGCGTTAAAACAGAGTGTGTTTGAGGGATGAGAACTCTGGTCTGAATTTCCCTAAAGATACAGAGTTAAACCTCAGGATCTGTGTCTTCCTACAAGCAAGAGTTCATTTCTGGTAAACCCGGTGATTTTTGGGCTCAAATGACTTTTCACAGTTCTGGAACCCAACGTGATTCTCACTATTAACTAAAGAGTATTTATGTAAGAGGAGCTGAGGTTTGAATCAGTTTCATAAGCAGAGTTTAACTACATATGGTTTCTATTAGTAGGAAACACAGTTCTTTTTTTCAGGGAATGCTTATGTTTCTTATTGTATTGGAGAAGCTGGATAGAAGAGGATGATTCTTGCCTTGAAACAGAGTTTTTTTCAGGGATGAGAACTCTGGTCTGAATTTGCCTTCAGAAACGGAGTTAAACCCCATGATCTGTGTCTTCCTACCAGCAAGAGTTCATTTCTGGTAAACCAAGTAAATTTTCGGCTCAAAAGGTTTTACACAGTTCTGGAACCCAATGCGTTTCTCACTATTAACTAAAGAGCATTTATGTAAGAGGAGCTATAGTCTGTATCAATTTCATAAGCAGAGTTGTACTACATATGATCCGTATGAGGAGGAAACAAAGTTCTTTTTTTCAGGGAATGGTCATGGTTCTTGCTGTATTTTAGACTCTGGAAAGAAGAGCTTGCTTCTTTCGTTAAAACAGAGTGTGTTTCAGGGATGAGAACTCTGGTCTGAATTTCCTTTCAGAAACGGAGTTAAACCCTAGGATATGTGTCTTCCTCCAAGCAAGAGTTAATTTCTGGTTAACACAGTGAATTTTGGGCTCAAATGATTTTTCGCAGATCAAGAACTGAACGCGATTCTCACTATTAAATAAAGAGCATTTATGTAAGAGGAGCTATGGTTTGTATCAGTTTCATAAGCAGAGTTGAAATACTTATTGTTCGTATGAGTAGGAAACACAGTTCTTTTTTTCTGGGCATTCTCATGGTTCTTGCTGTATTTTGGACTCTGCAAGAAGAGCTTGCTTCTTGCGTTAATACAGAGTGTGTTTCAGGGATGAGAACTATGGACAGAATTTCCCGTCAGAAACGGAGTTAATTTCCAGGATCTGTGTCTTCCTACAAGCTAGAATTCATTTCTGGTAAACCAAGTGAATTTTGGGCTCCAATGACTTTTCGCTGTTAAGCAACCCAAACCGATTATCACTATGAACTAAAGAGCATTTATGTAAGAGGAGGTGTGTTTTGTTTCAGTTTCATAAACAGAGTTGAACTACATATGGTCCTTATGAATAGGAAGCACAGTTCTTTTTTTCAGGACATGCTCATGGTTCCTGCAGTATTGGAGACGCTTCAAAGAAGAGCGTGCATCTTGCATTAAAACAGAGTGTGTTTCAGGGATGAGAACTCTTGGCTGAATTTCCCTACCTAAACGGAGTTAAACCCCAGAATCTCTGTCATCCTACAAACTAGAGTTCATTTCTGGTAAACCCAGTGAATTTTGGGCTGAAATGATTTTTCAAAAGTTCAGGAACCCACCAAGATTCTCACTATTAAGTAAAGAGCATTTATGTAAGATGAACTGTGGTTTGTATCAGTTTCATAAGCAGAGTTGAACTACATATGTTCCGTATGAGTAGGAAGCACAGTTCTTTTTTTCATGGCATGCTCATAGTTCTTGCTGTATTCTAGACTCTTGAAAGACGAGCTTGCTTCTTGCATTAAAACAGGGTTTGTTTCTTGGATGAGAACTCTGGTCTGAATTTCCCTTCAAAAACAGAGTTAAACCCCAAGATCTGTGTCTTCCTACAAGCAAGAGATCATTTCTGGTAAACCAATTGAATTTTCAGCTCAAATGACTTTAAGCAGTCTAGTACCAAATGCGATTATCACTATTAACTAAAGTGCATTTATGTAAGAGGAGCTGTTGTCTGTATCATTTCATAAGCAGAGTTGAACTACATTTGGTCCGGATGAGTAGGAAACACAGATCTTTTTTATGGGAATGCTCCTGGTACTTAGTGTATAGGAGTGGCTGGAAAGAAGAGGATGATTCTTGCCATAAAATAGAGTGTTTTTCAGGGATGAGAACTCTAGTCTAAATTTACCTTCAGAAATGGAGTTAACCCCCAGGATCTGTGTCTTCCTACAGCAAGAGTTCATTTCTGGTAAACCAAGTGAATTTTCGGCTCAAATGATTTTTCGCAGTTCACGAACCCTATGCTATTCTCATTATTAACTAAAGGGAATTTATCTAAGATGAGCTGTGGTTTGTATCAGTTTCATAAGCAGAGTTGAACTACATATGGTCCTTATGAGTACGAAATACAGTTCTTTTTTCTGGGCATGCTCATGGTTCTTTCTGTATTGGAGAAGCTGGAAAGAAGAGGATGATTCCTAACTTAAAAATGAGTGTTTTTCAGGGATGAGAACTCTGGTCTGAATTTCGCTTCAGAAATGGAGTTAAACCCCAGGATCTGTGTCTTCCTACAAGCAAAAGTTCATTTCTGGTTAACGAAGTGAATTTTGGCTCAAATGATTTTTCGCAGTTCATGAAAACACCTCGAAACTCACTATTAAATAAAGAACATTTATGTAATAGGAGCTGTGGTTTGTTTCAGTTCCATAATCATAGTTGAACTACATATGGTCCATATTAGTAGGAAACACAGTTCTTTTATTCAGGTCATGCCCATGGTTCTTGCAGTATTTTAGACTCTCGAAAGAAGAGCTTGCTTCTTCCATTATAAAAGGGTGTGTTTCATGGATGAGAACTCTGGTCTTAATTTCCCTTCACAAATGGAGTAAAACCCCATGATCTTTGTCTTCCTACAAGCAAGAGTTCATTTCTGGTAAAGCAAGTGAATTTTTGGCTCAAATGATTTTACACAGTTCTAGTACCCAACACGATTATCACTATTAACTAAAGAGCATTTATATAAGAAGAGCTGTTTTCTGTATCATTTCATAAGCAGAGTTGATCTATATATGTTCTGTATGAGTAGGAAACACAGTTCATTTTTTCAGGGCATGCTCATCTTCTTACTGATTTGGAGACGCTGGAAAGATGAGGAGGATTCTTGCCTTAAAACAGAGTGTGTTTCAGGGATAAGAACTCTGGACTGAATTTCCCTTCAGAAAAGGAGTTAAACCCCAAGATCTGTGTCTTCCTACAAGCAATAGTTCATTTCTGGTTAAGCCAGTGAATTTTGGGCTCAAATGATTTTTCGAAGTTCACCAACCCAAACCGATTCTCACTATTAACTAAAGAGCATTTATATAAGAGGAGTTGTAGTTTTTATCAGTTCCATAAGCACAGTTGAACTAAATATGGTCCGTAGGAGTAGGAAACACAGTTCTTTTTTCAGTGCATGCTCATGGTTCTTGCTGTATTTTAGATCTTGAAAGAAGAGCTTGCTTCTTGCATTAAAACAGGGTGTGTTTCATGGATGAGAACTCTGGTCTGAATTTCCCTACACAAACAGAGTTAAACCCCAGGATCTGTGTCTTCCTACACGTAAGAGTTCATTTCTGGTAAACACAGTGAATTTTGGGCTCAAATGATTTTTTGCAGTTCACGAACCCTATGCTATTCTCACTATTAACTAAAGAGAATTTATCTAAGAGGAGCTGTGGTTTGTATCAGTGTCATAAGCAGAGTTGTACTACATATGGTCTGTATGAGTAGGAAACACAGTGCTTTTTTTCTGGGCATGCTCATGTTTCTTACTATATTGGAGAAGATGGAAAGAAGAGGATGATTCTTGACTTAAAACAGAGTGTTTTTCAGGGATGAGGATTCTCATCTGAAATTACCTTCAGATACAGAGTTAAACCCCAGGATCTGTGTCTTCCTACAAGCAAGAGTTCATTTCTGGTAAACCCAGTGAATTTTGGGCTGAAATGATTTTTCAAAAGTTCAGGAACCCACCAAGATTCTCACTATTAAGTAAAGAGCATTTATGTAAGATGAACTGTGGTTTGTATCAGTTTCATAAGCAGAGTTGAACTACATATGTTCCGTATGAGTAGGAAGCACAGTTCTTTTTTTCATGGCATGCTCATAGTTCTTGCTGTATTCTAGACTCTTGAAAGACGAGCTTGCTTCTTGCATTAAAACAGGGTTTGTTTCTTGGATGAGAACTCTGGTCTGAATTTCCCTTCAAAAACAGAGTTAAACCCCAAGATCTGTGTCTTCCTACAAGCAAGAGATCATTTCTGGTAAACCAATTGAATTTTCAGCTCAAATGACTTTAAGCAGTCTAGTACCAAATGCGATTATCACTATTAACTAAAGTGCATTTATGTAAGAGGAGCTGTTGTCTGTATCATTTCATAAGCAGAGTTGAACTACATTTGGTCCGGATGAGTAGGAAACACAGATCTTTTTTATGGGAATGCTCCTGGTACTTAGTGTATAGGAGTGGCTGGAAAGAAGAGGATGATTCTTGCCATAAAATAGAGTGTTTTTCAGGGATGAGAACTCTAGTCTAAATTTACCTTCAGAAATGGAGTTAACCCCCAGGATCTGTGTCTTCCTACAGCAAGAGTTCATTTCTGGTAAACCAAGTGAATTTTCGGCTCAAATGATTTTTCGCAGTTCACGAACCCTATGCTATTCTCATTATTAACTAAAGGGAATTTATCTAAGATGAGCTGTGGTTTGTATCAGTTTCATAAGCAGAGTTGAACTACATATGGTCCTTATGAGTACGAAATACAGTTCTTTTTTCTGGGCATGCTCATGGTTCTTTCTGTATTGGAGAAGCTGGAAAGAAGAGGATGATTCCTAACTTAAAAATGAGTGTTTTTCAGGGATGAGAACTCTGGTCTGAATTTCGCTTCAGAAATGGAGTTAAACCCCAGGATCTGTGTCTTCCTACAAGCAAAAGTTCATTTCTGGTTAACGAAGTGAATTTTGGCTCAAATGATTTTTCGCAGTTCATGAAAACACCTCGAAACTCACTATTAAATAAAGAACATTTATGTAATAGGAGCTGTGGTTTGTTTCAGTTCCATAATCATAGTTGAACTACATATGGTCCATATTAGTAGGAAACACAGTTCTTTTATTCAGGTCATGCCCATGGTTCTTGCAGTATTTTAGACTCTCGAAAGAAGAGCTTGCTTCTTCCATTATAAAAGGGTGTGTTTCATGGATGAGAACTCTGGTCTTAATTTCCCTTCACAAATGGAGTAAAACCCCATGATCTTTGTCTTCCTACAAGCAAGAGTTCATTTCTGGTAAAGCAAGTGAATTTTTGGCTCAAATGATTTTACACAGTTCTAGTACCCAACACGATTATCACTATTAACTAAAGAGCATTTATATAAGAAGAGCTGTTTTCTGTATCATTTCATAAGCAGAGTTGATCTATATATGTTCTGTATGAGTAGGAAACACAGTTCATTTTTTCAGGGCATGCTCATCTTCTTACTGATTTGGAGACGCTGGAAAGATGAGGAGGATTCTTGCCTTAAAACAGAGTGTGTTTCAGGGATAAGAACTCTGGACTGAATTTCCCTTCAGAAAAGGAGTTAAACCCCAAGATCTGTGTCTTCCTACAAGCAATAGTTCATTTCTGGTTAAGCCAGTGAATTTTGGGCTCAAATGATTTTTCGAAGTTCACCAACCCAAACCGATTCTCACTATTAACTAAAGAGCATTTATATAAGAGGAGTTGTAGTTTTTATCAGTTCCATAAGCACAGTTGAACTAAATATGGTCCGTAGGAGTAGGAAACACAGTTCTTTTTTCAGTGCATGCTCATGGTTCTTGCTGTATTTTAGATCTTGAAAGAAGAGCTTGCTTCTTGCATTAAAACAGGGTGTGTTTCATGGATGAGAACTCTGGTCTGAATTTCCCTACACAAACAGAGTTAAACCCCAGGATCTGTGTCTTCCTACACGTAAGAGTTCATTTCTGGTAAACACAGTGAATTTTGGGCTCAAATGATTTTTTGCAGTTCACGAACCCTATGCTATTCTCACTATTAACTAAAGAGAATTTATCTAAGAGGAGCTGTGGTTTGTATCAGTGTCATAAGCAGAGTTGTACTACATATGGTCTGTATGAGTAGGAAACACAGTGCTTTTTTTCTGGGCATGCTCATGTTTCTTACTATATTGGAGAAGATGGAAAGAAGAGGATGATTCTTGACTTAAAACAGAGTGTTTTTCAGGGATGAGGATTCTCATCTGAAATTACCTTCAGATACAGAGTTAAACCCCAGGATCTGTGTCTTCCTACAAGCAAGAGTTCATTTCTGGTAAACACAGTGAATTTTGGGCTCAAATAATTTTTCGCAGTTCACGAAAACACCGCGATTCTCACTATTAAATAAAGAGCATTTATGTAAGAGGAGCTGTGGTTTGTTTCAGTTCCATAATCATAGTTGAACTACATATGGTCCATATGAGTAGGAAACACAGTTCTTTTATTCAGGGCATACTCATTTTTCTTGCTGTATTTTAGACTCTGGAAATCAGAGCTTGCTTCTTGCATTAAAACAGCGTGTGTTTCAGGGATGAGAACTATGGACTGAATTTCCCTTCAGAAACGGAGTTAAACCACAGGGTCTGTGTCTTCCTACAAGCAAGGGTTCATTTCTGGTAAACCCAGTGAATTTTGGGCTCAAATGATTTTACTCAGTGCACGAACCCAACGCTATTCTCACTATTAACTAAAGAGCATTTATGTAACAGGAGGTGTGGTTTGTTTCAGTTCCATAATCATAGTTGTACTACATATGGTCCCTATGAGTAGGAAACACAGTTCTTTTTTTCAAGGCATGCTCATGTTTCTTGCTGTATTTTAGACTCTGGAAATAAGAGCTTGCTTCTTGCGTTAAAACAGCGTGTGTTTCAGGGATGAGATCTCTGGACTGAATTTCCCTTCAGACACGGAGTTAAACCCCAGGATCTGTGTCTTCCTACAAGCAATAGTTCATTTCTGGTTAACCCAGTGAATTTTGGGCTCAAATGATTTTTCCGCAGTTCACGAACCCAACGCGATTCTCACTATTAACTAAAGAGCATTTATGTAAGAGGAGCTGTGGATTTCATCAGTTTCATAAGCAGAGTTGAACTAAATATGGTCCTTATGAGTAGGAAACACAGTTCTTTTTTCAGTGCATGCTCATGGCTCAAATGACTTTACACAGTTTTAGTACCCATCGCGATTATCACGATTTACTAAAGAGCATTTATGTAAGAGGAGCTGTTTTCTGTATCATTTCATAAGCAGAGTTGAATTGTATATATTCTGTATGAGGAGGAAACACAGTTCATTTTTTCAGGGCATGCTCATGGTTCTTACTGAATTGGAGACACTGGAAAGATGAGGATGATTCTTGCCTAAAAACAGAGTGTTTTTCAGGGATGAGAATTCTGGTCTGAAGTTGCCTTGAGAAACGGAGTTAAACCCCAGGATCTGTGTCTTCCTACAAGCCATAGATCATTTCTGGTAAACAGTGAATTTTGGGCTCAAATGATTTTTCGCAGTTCACGAAAACACCACGATTCTCACTATTAAATAAAGAGTATTTATGTAAGAGGAGCTGAGGTTTGTTTCAGTTTCATGAGCAGAGTTGAACTACATATGGTCCATAGGAGTAGGAAACACAGTTCATTTTTTCAGGGCATGCTCATGGTTCTTGCTGTATTTTAGACTCTGGAAATAAGAGCTTGCTTCTTGCATTAAAACAGAGTGTGTTTCAGGGAGGAGAACTCTGGTCTGAATTTCCCTTCAGAAATGGAGTTAAACCCCAGGATATGTGTCTGTCTTCAAGCAAGATTTCATTTCTGGTTAACCCAGTGAATTTTGGGCTCAAATGATTTTCCACAGTTCACGAACCCAACGAGATTCTCACTATTAAGTAAAGAGCATTTATGTAAGGTTAGCTGTGGTTTGTATCAGTTTCATAAGCAGAGTTGAACTAAGTATGTTCCGTGTGAGTAGGAAACACAGTTCTTTTATTCATGGCATGCTCATGGTTCTTGCTGTATTTTAGACTCTTGAAAGACAAGCTTGCTTCTTGCATGAAAACAGGGTGTGTTTCATGGATGAGAACTCTGGTCTGAATTTCCCTTCACAAACAGAGTTAAATCCCATGATCTGTGTCTTCCTACAAGCAAGAGTTCATTTCTAGTACACCAAGTGAATTTTCAGCTCAAATGACTATACACAGTTCTAGTACCCAACGCGATTATCACTATTAACTAAAGTGCATTTATGTAAGAGGTGCTGTTGTCTGTATCATTTCATAAGCAGTGTTGCACTATATATGTTTTGTATGAGTAGGAAACACAGTTCATTTTTCAGGGCATGCTCATGGTTCTTACTGAATTGGAGACGCTGGAAAGATGATGATGATTCTTGCCTTATAACAGAGTGTTTTTCAGGGATGAGAATTCTGGTCTGAATTTGCTTTCAGAAATGGATTTATACCCCAGGATCTGTGTCTTCCTACAAGCAGGAGTTCATTTCAGGTAAACCCCGTGAATTTTGGTCTCAAATGGTTTTTCGCTGTTCAGGATCCCAATGCGATTCTCACTATTAACTAAAGAGCATTTATGTAAGAGGAGTTGTGGATTTTATCAGTTTCATAAGCAGAGTTGAAGTAAATATGGTCCGTATGAGTAGGAAACACAGTACTTTTTCTGAGCATGCTCATGATTCTTTCTGTATTTTAGACTCTGGAAAGAAGAGCTTGCTTCTTGCATTAAAACAGGGTGTGTTACATGGATGAGAACTCTGGTCTGAATTTCCCTTTAAATAGAGTAAAACCCCGTGATCTGTGTCTTCCTACAAGCAAGAGTTCATTTCTGGAAAGCAAGTCAATTGTCAGCTCAAATGACTTTACACAGTTCTAGTACCCAACGCGATTATCACTATTAACTAAAGTGCATTTATGTAAGAGGACCTGTTGTCTGTATCATTTCATAAGCAGAGTTGAACTACATTTTGTCCGTATGAGTAGGAAACACAGTTCTTTTTTCTGGACATGCTCATGGTACTTACTGTATTGGAGAAGCTGGAAAGAAGAGGATGATTCTTGCCTTAAAACAGAGTATTTTCCAGGGATGAGAACTCTGCTCTGAATTTCACTTCAGACTTGGAGTTACACCCCAGGATCTGTGTCTTCAAACAAGCAAGAGTTCATTTCTGGTTAACAAATGGAATTTTGGCTCAAATGATTTTTCTCAGTTCACGAAAACACCGCGATTCTCACTAGTAAATAAAGAGCATTTATGTAATAGGAGCTGTGGTTTGTATCAGTTCCATAATCATAGTTGAACTACATATGGTCCATATGAGTAGGAAACACAGTTCTTTTATTCAGGGCATGCTCATGGTTCTTGCTGTATTTTCGACTCTGGAAATAAGAGCTTGCTTCTTGCGTAAAAACAGAGTGTGTGTCATGGATGAGATCTCTGGACTGAATTTCCCTTCAGAAACGGAGTTAAACCCCATGATCTTTGTCTTCCTACAAGCAAGAGTTCATTTCTGGTAAACCAAGTGAATTTTTGGCTCAAATGACTTTACACAGTTCTAGTACCCAATGCAATTATCACTATTAACTAAAGTGCATTTATGTAAGAGGTGCTGTTGTGTGTATGTTTTCATAAGCAATGTTGAACTACATTTGGTCCGTATGAGTAGGAAACACAGATCTTTTGTGGGCATGCTCATGGTACTTACTGTATTGGAGAAGCTGGAAAGAAGAGGATGATTCCTGCCTTAAAACAGAGTGTTTTTCAGGGGTGAGAACTCTCGTCTGAATTTCCCTTCAGAAATGGAGTTAAACCCCAGGATCTCTGTCTTCCTACAAGCAAGAGTTCATTTCTGGTAAACCCAGTGAATTTTGGGCTCAAATGATTTTTTCGCAGGTCACGAAAACACCGCGATTCTCACTATTAAATAAAGAGCATTTATGTAAGAGGAGCTGAGGTTTGTTTCAGTTTCATGAACAGAGTTGAACTACATATGGTCCATAGGAGTAGGAAACACAGTTCTTTTCAGTGCATGCTCATGATTCTTGCTGTATTTTAGACTCTGGAAATAAGAGCTTGCTTCTTGCATTAAAACAGAGTGTTTTTCAGGGATGAGAATTCTGGTCTGAATTTGCTTTCAGAAATGGATTTATACTCCAGGATCTGTGTCTTCCTACAAGCAGGAGTTCATTTCAGGTAAACCCCGTGAATTTTGGTCTCAAATGGTTTTTCACAGTTCAGGAACCCAACGTGATTCTCACTATTAAATAAAGAGCATTTATTTTAGAGGAGTTGTGGTTTTTATCAGTTTCATAAGCAGAGTTAAACTAAATATGGTCCGTATGAGTAGGAAACACAGTTCTTTTTCCGAGCATGCTCATGATTCTTGCTGTATTTTAGACTCTGGAAAGAAGAGCTTGCTTCTTGCATTAAAACAGGGTGTGTTACATGGATGAGAACTCTGGTCTGAATTTCCCTTCACAAATAGAGTTAAACCCCGTGATCTGTGTCTTCCTACAAGCAAGAGTTCATTTCTGGTAAACCAAGTGAATTTTTGGCTCAAATGACTTTACACAGTTCTAGTACCCAACGCGATTATCACTATTAACTAAAGTGCATTTATGTAAGAGGCGCTGTTGTGTGTATGTTTTCATAAGCAGTGTTGAACTACATTTGGTCCGTATGAGTAGGAAACACAGTTCTTTTGTGGGCATGCTCAAGGTACTTACTGTATTGGAGAAGCTGGAAAGAAGAGGATGATTGCTGCCTTAAAACAGAGTGTTTTTCAGGGATGAGAACTCTCGTCGGAATTTCCCTTCAGAAATGGAGTTAAACCCCAGGATCTGTGTCTTCCTACAAACAAGAGTTCATTTCTGGTAAACCCAGTGAATTTTGGGCTCAAATGATTTTTTCGCAGTTCACGAAAACACCGCGATTCTCACTATTAAATAAAGAGTATTTATGTAAGAGGAGCTGAGGTTTGTTTCAGTTTCATGAGCAGAGTTGAACTACATATGGTCCATAGGAGTAGGAAACACAGTTCATTTTTTCAGGGCATGCTCATGGTTCTTGCTGTATTTTAGACTCTGGAAATAAGAGCTTGCTTCTTGCGTTTAAACAGAGTGTGTTTCAGGGAGGAGAACTCTGGTCTGAATTTCCCTTCAGAAATGGAGTTAAACCCCAGGATATGTGTCTGTCTTCAAGCAAGATTTCATTTCTGGTTAACCCAGTGAATTTTGGGCTCAAATGATTTTCCGCAGTTCACGAACCCAACGAGATTCTCACTATTAAGTAAAGAGCATTTATGTAAGTTTAGCTGTGGTTTGTATCAGTTTCATAAGCAGAGTTGAACTAAGTATGTTCCGTGTGAGTAGGAAACACAGTTCTTTTATTCATGGCATGCTCATGGTTCTTGCTGTATTTTAGACTCTTGAAAGACAAGCTTGCTTCTTGCATGAAAACAGGGTGTGTTTCATGGATGAGAACTCTGGTCTGAATTTCCCTTCACAAACAGAGTTAAATCCCATGATCTGTGTCTTCCTACAAGCAAGAGTTCATTTCTAGTACACCAAGTGAATTTTCAGCTCAAATGACTATACACAGTTCTAGTACCCAACGCGATTATCACTATTAACTAAAGTGCATTTATGTAAGAGGTGCTGTTGTCTGTATCATTTCATAAGCAGAGTTGCACTATATATGTTCTGTGTGAGTAGGAAACACAGTTCATTTTTTCAGGGCATGCTCATGGTTCTTACTGAATTGGAGACGCTGGAAAGATGAGGATGATTCTTGCCTTAAAACAGAGTGTTTTTCAGGGATGAGAATTCTGGTCTGAATTTGCTTTCAGAAATGGATTTATACCCCAGGATCTGTGTCTTCCTACAAGCAGGAGTTCATTTCAGGTAAACCCCGTGAATTTTGGTCTCAAATGGTTTTTCGCAGTTCACGTACCCATCGCGATTCTCACTTTTAACTAAAGTGCATTTATTGAGGAGTTGTGGTTTTTATCAGTTTCATAAGCAGAGTTGAACTAAATATGGTCCGTATGAGTAGGAAACACAGTTCTTTTTCTGAGCATACTCATGATTCTTGCTGTATTTTAGACTCTGGAAAGAAGAGCTTGCTTCTTGCATTAAAACAGGGTGTGTTACATGGATGAGAACTCTGGTCTGAATTTCCCTTTAAATAGAGTAAAACCCCGTGATCTGTGTCTTCCTACAAGCAAGAGTTCATTTCTGGTAAAGCAAGTCAATTGTCAGCTCAAATGACTTTACACAGTTCTAGTACCCAACGCGATTATCACTATTAACTAAAGTGCATTTATGTAAGAGGACCTGTTGTCTGTATCATTTCATAAGCAGAGTTGAACTACATTTTGTCCGTATGAGTAGGAAACACAGTTCTTTTTTCTGGACATGCTCATGGTACTTACTGTATTGGAGAAGCTGGAAAGAAGAGGATGATTCTTGCCTTAAAACAGAGTATTTTCCAGGGATGAGAACTCTGGTCTGAATTTCACTTCAGAAACGGAGTTACACCCCAGGATCTGTGTCTTCCTACAAGCAAGAGTTCATTTCTGGTTAACGAAGTGAATTTTGGCTCAAATGATTTTTCTCAGTTCACGAAAACACCGCGATTCTCACTAGTAAATAAAGAGCATTTATGTAATAGGAGCTGTGGTTTGTATCAGTTCCATAATCATAGTTGAACTACATATGGTCCATATGAGTAGGAAACACAGTTCTTTTATTCAGGGCATGCTCATGGTTCTTGCTGTATTTTCGACTCTGGAAATAAGAGCTTGCTTCTTGCGTAAAAACAGAGTGTGTTTCATGGATGAGATCTCTGGACTGAATTTCCCTTCAGAAACGGAGTTAAACCCCAGGATCTGTGTCTTCCTACAAGCAAGAGTTCATTTCTGGTAAACACAGTGAATTATGGGCTCAAATGTTTTTTCGCAGTTCTCGAACCCAACGCGATTCTCACGATTAACTAAAGAGGATTTATATAAGAGGAGATGTGGTTTGTATCAGTTTCATAATCAGAGTTGAACTACATATGGTCTGTATGAGTAGGAAACACAGTTCTTTTTTTCTGGGCATGCTCATGGTTCTTACAATATTGGAGATGCTGGAAAGAACATGATGATTCTTGACTTAAAACAGAGTGTTTTTCTGGGATGAGAACTCTGGTCTGAATTGCCGTCAGCAATGGAGTTAAACCCCAGGATCAGTGTATTCCTACAAGCAAGAGTTCATTTCTGGTAAACCCAGTGAATTTTGGGCTCAAATGATTTTTCGCAGTTCACGAACCCAACGGATTCTCACTATTAACTAAAGATCATTTATGTAAGAGGAGCTGAGGTTTGTTTCAGTTTCATGAGCAGAGTTGAACTACATATGGTCCATAGGAGTAGGAAACACAGTTCTTTTTTTCAGGGCATGCTCATGGTTCTTGCTGTATTTTAGACTCTGGAAATAAGAGCTTGCTTCTTGCGTTAAAACAGAGTGTGTTTCAGGGAGGAGAACTCTGGTCTGAATTTCCCTTCAGAAACGGAGTTAAACCCCAGGATATCTGTCTGACTACAAGCAAGAGATCATTTCTGGTTAACCCAGTGAATTTTGGGCTCAAATGATTTTTCGCTGTTCACGAACCCAACGAGATTCTCACTATTATGTAAAGAGCATTTATGTAAGTGTAGCTGTGGTTTGTATCAGTTTCATAAGCAGAGTTGAACTAAATATGTTCTGTATGAGTAGGAAACACAGTTCTTTTTTTCATGGCATGCTCATGGTTCTTGCTGTATTTTAGACTCTTGAAAGACAAGGTTGCTTCTTGCATGAAAACAGGGTGTGTTTCATGGATGAGAACTCTGGTCTGAATTTCCCTTCACAAACAGATAAATCCCATGATCTGTGTCTTCCTACAAGCAAGAGTTCATTTCTGGTACAGCAAGTGATTTTGCAGCTCAAATGACTTTACACAGTTCTAGTAACCAACGCGATTATCACTATTAAATAAAGTGCATTTATGTAAGAGGAACTGTTGTCTGTATCTTTTCATAAGCAGAGTTGAACTACATTTGGTCCGTATGAGTAGGAAACACAGTTCTTTTTTGTGGGCATGCTCAAGGTACTTAATGTTTTGGAGAAGTGGAAAGAAGAGGATGATACCTGCCTAAAAACAGAGTGTTTTTCAGGGATGAGAACTCTCGTCTATATTTCCCTTCACATACGGAGTTACACCCCAGGATCTGTGTCTTCCAACAAGCAAAAGTTCATTTCTGGTTAACCCAGTGAATTTTGGGCTCAAATGATTTTTCGCAGTTCACGAAAACACCGCGATTCTCACTATTAAATAAAGAGCATTTATGTAAGAGGAGCTGAGGTTTGTTTCAGTTTCATGAGCAGAGTTGAACTACATATGGTCCATAGGAGTAGGAAACAGTTCTTTTTTTCAGGGCATGCTCATGGTTCTTGCTGTATTTTAGACTCTGGAAATAAGAGCTTGCTTCTTGCGTTTAAACAGAGTGTGTTTCAGGGAGGAGAACTCTGGTCTGAATTTCCCTTCAGAAATGGAGTTAAACCCCAGGATATGTGTCTGTCTTCAAGCAAGATTTCATTTCTGGTTAACCCAGTGAATTTTGGGCTCAAATGATTTTCCGCAGTTCACGAACCCAACGAGATTCTCACTATTAAGTAAAGAGCATTTATGTAAGTTTAGCTGTGGTTTGTATCAGTTTCATAAGCAGAGTTGAACTAAGTATGTTCCGTGTGAGTAGGAAACACAGTTCTTTTATTCATGGCATGCTCATGGTTCTTGCTGTATTTTAGACTCTTGAAAGACAAGCTTGCTTCTTGCATGAAAACAGGGTGTGTTTCATGGATGAGAACTCTGGTCTGAATTTCCCTTCACAAACAGAGTTAAATCCCATGATCTGTGTCTTCCTACAAGCAAGAGTTCATTTCTAGTACACCAAGTGAATTTTCAGCTCAAATGACTATACACAGTTCTAGTACCCAACGCGATTATCACTATTAACTAAAGTGCATTTATGTAAGAGGTGCTGTTGTCTGTATCATTTCATAAGCAGAGTTGCACTATATATGTTCTGTATGAGTAGGAAACACAGTTCATTTTTTCAGGGCATGCTCATGGTTCTTACTGAATTGGAGACGCTGGAAAGATGAGGATGATTCTTGCCTTAAAACAGAGTGTTTTTCAGGGATGAGAATTCTGGTCTGAATTTGCTTTCAGAAATGGATTTATACCCCAGGATCTGTGTCTTCCTACAAGCAGGAGTTCATTTCAGGTAAACCCCGTGAATTTTGGTCTCAAATGGTTTTTCGCAGTTCACGTACCCATCGCGATTCTCACTTTTAACTAAAGTGCATTTATTGAGGAGTTGTGGTTTTTATCAGTTTCATAAGCAGAGTTGAACTAAATATGGTCCGTATGAGTAGGAAACACAGTTCTTTTTCTGAGCATACTCATGATTCTTGCTGTATTTTAGACTCTGGAAAGAAGAGCTTGCTTCTTGCATTAAAACAGGGTGTGTTACATGGATGAGAACTCGGGTCTGAATTTCCCTTTAAATAGAGTAAAACCCCGTGATCTGTGTCTTCCTACAAGCAAGAGTTCATTTCTGGTAAAGCAAGTCAATTGTCAGCTCAAATGACTTTACACAGTTCTAGTACCCAACGCGATTATCACTATTAACTAAAGTGCATTTATGTAAGAGGACCTGTTGTCTGTATCATTTCATAAGCAGAGTTGAACTACATTTTGTCCGTATGAGTAGGAAACACAGTTCTTTTTTCTGGACATGCTCATGGTACTTACTGTATTGGAGAAGCTGGAAAGAAGAGGATGATTCTTGCCTTAAAACAGAGTATTTTCCAGGGATGAGAACTCTGCTCTGAATTTCACTTCAGACTTGGAGTTACACCCCAGGATCTGTGTCTTCCTACAAGCAAGAGTTCATTTCTGGTTAACAAATGGAATTTTGGCTCAAATGATTTTTCTCAGTTCACGAAAACACCGCGATTCTCACTAGTAAATAAAGAGCATTTATGTAATAGGAGCTGTGGTTTGTATCAGTTCCATAATCATAGTTGAACTACATATGGTCCATATGAGTAGGAAACACAGTTCTTTTATTCAGGGCATGCTCATGGTTCTTGCTGTATTTTCGACTCTGGAAATAAGAGCTTGCTTCTTGCGTAAAAACAGAGTGTGTTTCATGGATGAGATCTCTGGACTGAATTTCCCTTCAGAAACGGAGTTAAACCCCAGGATCTGTGTCTTCCTACAAGCAAGAGTTCATTTCTGGTAAACACAGTGAATTTTGGGCTCAAATGTTTTTTCGCAGTTCTCGAACCCAACGCGATTCTCACGATTAACTAAAGAGGATTTATATAAGAGGAGATGTGGTTTGTATCAGTTTCATAATCAGAGTTGAACTACATATGGTCTGTATGAGTAGGAAACACAGTTCTTTTTTTCTGGGCATGCTCATGGTTCTTACAATATTGGAGATGCTGGAAAGAACATGATGATTCTTGACTTAAAACAGAGTGTTTTTCTGGGATGAGAACTCTGGTCTGAATTGCCGTCAGCAATGGAGTTAAACCCCAGGATCAGTGTATTCCTACAAGCAAGAGTTCATTTCTGGTAAACCCAGTGAATTTTGGGCTCAAATGATTTTTCGCAGTTCACGAACCCAACGGATTCTCACTATTAACTAAAGATCATTTATGTAAGAGGAGCTGAGGTTTGTTTCAGTTTCATGAGCAGAGTTGAACTACATATGGTCCATAGGAGTAGGAAACACAGTTCTTTTTTTCAGGGCATGCTCATGGTTCTTGCTGTATTTTAGACTCTGGAAATAAGAGCTTGCTTCTTGCGTTAAAACAGAGTGTGTTTCAGGGAGGAGAACTCTGGTCTGAATTTCCCTTCAGAAACGGAGTTAAACCCCAGGATATCTGTCTGACTACAAGCAAGAGATCATTTCTGGTTAACCCAGTGAATTTTGGGCTCAAATGATTTTTCGCTGTTCACGAACCCAACGAGATTCTCACTATTATGTAAAGAGCATTTATGTAAGTGTAGCTGTGGTTTGTATCAGTTTCATAAGCAGAGTTGAACTAAATATGTTCTGTATGAGTAGGAAACACAGTTCTTTTATTCAGGGCATGCTCACGGTTCTTACTGAATTGGAGACACTGGAAAGATGAGGATGATTCTTGCCTTAAAACAGAGTGTTTTTCATGGATGAGAACACTGGTCTTAATTTCCCTTCACAAACGGAGTTAAACCCCATGATCTTTGTCTACCTACAAGCAAGAGTTCATTTCTGTTAAACCATGTGAATTGTCAGCTCAAATGACTTTAAAAAGTTCTAGTACCCAATGCAATTATCACTATTAACTAAAGAGCATTTATGTAAGAGGAGCTGTTGTCTGTATCATTTCATAAGCAGTGTTGAACTATATATGTTCCGTATGAGTAGGAAACACAGTTCATTTTTTCAGGGCATGCTTATGGTTCTTACTGAATTGGAGACGCTGGAAAGATGAGGATTATGCTTGCCTTAAAACAGAGTGTTTTTCAGGGATGAGAATTCTGGTCTGAATTTGCCTTCAGAAACGGATTTATACCCCAGGATCTGTGTCTTCCTACAAGCAGGAGTTCATTTCAGGTAAACCCCGTGAATTTTGGTCTCAAATGGTTTTTCACAGTTCACGAATGCAAAGCGATTCTCACTATTAACTAAAGAGCATTTATTAAAGAGGAGTTGTGGTTTTTATCAGTGTCATAAGCAGAGTTGAACTAAATATGGTCCGTATGATTAGGAAACACAGTTCTTTTTCCGAGCATGCTCATGATTCTTGCTGTATTTTAGACTCTGGAAAGAAGACCTTGCTTCTTGCATTAAAACAGGTCGTGTTACATGGATGAGAACTCTGTTCTGAATTTCCCATCACAAATAGAGTTAAACCCCGTGATCTGTGTTTTCCTACAAGCAAGAGTTCATTTCTGGTAAAGCAAGTGTATTGTCAGCTCAAATGACTTTACGCAGTTCTAGTACCCAACATGATTATCACTATTAACTAAAGTGCGTTTATGTAAGAGGACCTGTTGCCTTTATCATTTCATAAGCACAGTTGTACTATATATGGTCTGTATGAGTGGGAAACACAGTTCGTTTTTTCTGGGCATGCTCATGTATCTTATTATATTGGAGACGCTGGAAAGAAGAGGATGATTCTTGACTTAAACCAGAGTGTTTCTCTGGGATGAGAACTCTGGTCTGAATTTGCCGTCAGAAACGGAGTTAAAACCCAGGATCAGTGTATTCCTACAAGCAAGAGTTCATTTCTGGTAAACCCAGTGAATTTTGGGCTCAAATGATTTTTCGCAGTTCACGAACCCAACGAGATTCTCACTATTAACTAAAGAGCATTTATGTAAGAGGAGCTGAAGTTTGTTTCAGTTTCATAAGCAGAGTTGAACTACATTTGGTCCGTATGAGTAGGAAACACAGTTCTTTTTTCAGGGCATGCTCATCTTTCTTCCTGTATTTTAGACTCTGGAAATAAGAGCTTGCTTCTTGCGTTAAAACAGAGTGTGTTTCAGGGAGGAGAACTCTGGTGTGAATTTCTCTTCAGAAATGGAGTTAAACCCAGCACCTGTGTCTTCCTACAAGCAAGGGTTCATTTCTGGTAAACCCAGTGAATTTTGGGCTCCAATGATTTTACACAGTTCACGAACCCAATGCTATTCTCACTATTAACTAAAGAGCCTTTATGTAAGAGGAGCTGTGGTTTGTATGAGTTTCATATGCAAAGTTGAACACATATGGGCCGTATGAGTAGGAAACACAGTTCATTTTTTCAGGGCATGCTCATGGTTCTTGCTGTAGTTTAGACTCTGGAAAGAAGAGCTTGCTTCTTCGTTAAAACAGTATGTATTTCAGGGATGAGAACTCTGGTCTGAATTTCCCTTCAGAAACGGAGATTAACCCCAGGCTCTGTGTCTTCGTACAAGCAATAGACCATTTCTGGTAAACACAGTGAATTTTGGGCGCAAATGATTTTCGCAGTTCACGAACCCAACGCGATTCTCACTATTAACTAAAGAGGATTTATATAAGAGGAGCTGTTGTTTGTATCAGTTTCATAAGCAGAGTTGAACTACATATGGTCCGTATGAGTAGGAAACACCGTTCTTTTTTTCTGGGCATGCTCATGGTTCTTACAATATTGGAGAGGCTGGAAAGAAGAGGATGATTCTTGACTTAAAACAGAGTGTTATTCTGGGATGAGAACTCTGGTCTGAATTGCTGTCAGAAATGGAGTTAAACCCCAGGATCAGTGTATTCCTACAAGCAAGAGTTCATTTGTGGTAAACACAGTGAATTTTGGGCTCAAATGATTTTTCTCAGTTCACGAACCCAACGCGATTCTCACTATTAACTAAAGAGCATTTATGTAAGAGGAGCTGAGGTTTGTTTCAGTTTCATAAGCAGAGTTGAACTACATATGGTCCATAGGAGTAGGAAACACAGTTCTTTTTTTCAGGGCATGCTCATGGTTATTGCTGTATTTTAGACTCTGGAAATAAGAGCTTGCTTCTTGCGTTAAAACAGAGTGTTTTTCAGGGAGGAGAACTCTGGTCTGAATTTCCCTTCAGAAACGGAGTTAAACCCCAAGATCTGTGTCTTCCTACAAGCAAGAGTTCATTTCTGGTGAACCAAGTGAATTTATGGCTCAAATGACTTTACACAGTTCTAGTGCCCAAGACGATTATCACTATTAACTGAAGAGCATGTAAGAGGAGCTGATGTCTGTATCATTTCATAAGCAGAGTTGAACTACATATGGTCCATATGAGTAGGAAACACAGTTCTTTTATTCAGGGCATGCTCATGGTTCTTGCTGTATTTTCGACTCTGGAAATAAGAGCTTGCTTCTTGCGTAAAAACAGAGTGTGTTTCATGGATGAGATCTCTGGACTGAATTTCCCTTCAGAAACGGAGTTAAACCCCAGGATCTGTGTCTTCCTACAAGCAAGAGTTCATTTCTGGTAAACACAGTGAATTTTGGGCTCAAATGTTTTTTCGCAGTTCTCGAACCCAACGCGATTCTCACGATTAACTAAAGAGGATTTATATAAGAGGAGATGTGGTTTGTATCAGTTTCATAATCAGAGTTGAACTACATATGGTCTGTATGAGTAGGAAACACAGTTCTTTTTTTCTGGGCATGCTCATGGTTCTTACAATATTGGAGATGCTGGAAAGAACATGATGATTCTTGACTTAAAACAGAGTGTTTTTCTGGGATGAGAACTCTGGTCTGAATTGCCGTCAGCAATGGAGTTAAACCCCAGGATCAGTGTATTCCTACAAGCAAGAGTTCATTTCTGGTAAACCCAGTGAATTTTGGGCTCAAATGATTTTTCGCAGTTCACGAACCCAACGGATTCTCACTATTAACTAAAGATCATTTATGTAAGAGGAGCTGAGGTTTGTTTCAGTTTCATGAGCAGAGTTGAACTACATATGGTCCATAGGAGTAGGAAACACAGTTCTTTTTTTCAGGGCATGCTCATGGTTCTTGCTGTATTTTAGACTCTGGAAATAAGAGCTTGCTTCTTGCGTTAAAACAGAGTGTGTTTCAGGGAGGAGAACTCTGGTCTGAATTTCCCTTCAGAAACGGAGTTAAACCCCAGGATATCTGTCTGACTACAAGCAAGAGATCATTTCTGGTTAACCCAGTGAATTTTGGGCTCAAATGATTTTTCGCTGTTCACGAACCCAACGAGATTCTCACTATTATGTAAAGAGCATTTATGTAAGTGTAGCTGTGGTTTGTATCAGTTTCATAAGCAGAGTTGAACTAAATATGTTCTGTATGAGTAGGAAACACAGTTCTTTTATTCAGGGCATGCTCACGGTTCTTACTGAATTGGAGACACTGGAAAGATGAGGATGATTCTTGCCTTAAAACAGAGTGTTTTTCATGGATGAGAACACTGGTCTTAATTTCCCTTCACAAACGGAGTTAAACCCCATGATCTTTGTCTACCTACAAGCAAGAGTTCATTTCTGTTAAACCATGTGAATTGTCAGCTCAAATGACTTTAAAAAGTTCTAGTACCCAATGCAATTATCACTATTAACTAAAGAGCATTTATGTAAGAGGAGCTGTTGTCTGTATCATTTCATAAGCAGTGTTGAACTATATATGTTCCGTATGAGTAGGAAACACAGTTCATTTTTTCAGGGCATGCTTATGGTTCTTACTGAATTGGAGACGCTGGAAAGATGAGGATTATGCTTGCCTTAAAACAGAGTGTTTTTCAGGGATGAGAATTCTGGTCTGAATTTGCCTTCAGAAACGGATTTATACCCCAGGATCTGTGTCTTCCTACAAGCAGGAGTTCATTTCAGGTAAACCCCGTGAATTTTGGTCTCAAATGGTTTTTCACAGTTCACGAATGCAAAGCGATTCTCACTATTAACTAAAGAGCATTTATTAAAGAGGAGTTGTGGTTTTTATCAGTGTCATAAGCAGAGTTGAACTAAATATGGTCCGTATGATTAGGAAACACAGTTCTTTTTCCGAGCATGCTCATGATTCTTGCTGTATTTTAGACTCTGGAAAGAAGACCTTGCTTCTTGCATTAAAACAGGTCGTGTTACATGGATGAGAACTCTGTTCTGAATTTCCCATCACAAATAGAGTTAAACCCCGTGATCTGTGTTTTCCTACAAGCAAGAGTTCATTTCTGGTAAAGCAAGTGTATTGTCAGCTCAAATGACTTTACGCAGTTCTAGTACCCAACATGATTATCACTATTAACTAAAGTGCGTTTATGTAAGAGGACCTGTTGCCTTTATCATTTCATAAGCACAGTTGTACTATATATGGTCTGTATGAGTGGGAAACACAGTTCGTTTTTTCTGGGCATGCTCATGTATCTTATTATATTGGAGACGCTGGAAAGAAGAGGATGATTCTTGACTTAAACCAGAGTGTTTCTCTGGGATGAGAACTCTGGTCTGAATTTGCCGTCAGAAACGGAGTTAAAACCCAGGATCAGTGTATTCCTACAAGCAAGAGTTCATTTCTGGTAAACCCAGTGAATTTTGGGCTCAAATGATTTTTCGCAGTTCACGAACCCAACGAGATTCTCACTATTAACTAAAGAGCATTTATGTAAGAGGAGCTGAAGTTTGTTTCAGTTTCATAAGCAGAGTTGAACTACATTTGGTCCGTATGAGTAGGAAACACAGTTCTTTTTTCAGGGCATGCTCATCTTTCTTCCTGTATTTTAGACTCTGGAAATAAGAGCTTGCTTCTTGCGTTAAAACAGAGTGTGTTTCAGGGAGGAGAACTCTGGTGTGAATTTCTCTTCAGAAATGGAGTTAAACCCAGCACCTGTGTCTTCCTACAAGCAAGGGTTCATTTCTGGTAAACCCAGTGAATTTTGGGCTCCAATGATTTTACACAGTTCACGAACCCAATGCTATTCTCACTATTAACTAAAGAGCCTTTATGTAAGAGGAGCTGTGGTTTGTATGAGTTTCATATGCAAAGTTGAACACATATGGGCCGTATGAGTAGGAAACACAGTTCATTTTTTCAGGGCATGCTCATGGTTCTTGCTGTAGTTTAGACTCTGGAAAGAAGAGCTTGCTTCTTCGTTAAAACAGTATGTATTTCAGGGATGAGAACTCTGGTCTGAATTTCCCTTCAGAAACGGAGATTAACCCCAGGCTCTGTGTCTTCGTACAAGCAATAGACCATTTCTGGTAAACACAGTGAATTTTGGGCGCAAATGATTTTCGCAGTTCACGAACCCAACGCGATTCTCACTATTAACTAAAGAGGATTTATATAAGAGGAGCTGTTGTTTGTATCAGTTTCATAAGCAGAGTTGAACTACATATGGTCCGTATGAGTAGGAAACACCGTTCTTTTTTTCTGGGCATGCTCATGGTTCTTACAATATTGGAGAGGCTGGAAAGAAGAGGATGATTCTTGACTTAAAACAGAGTGTTATTCTGGGATGAGAACTCTGGTCTGAATTGCTGTCAGAAATGGAGTTAAACCCCAGGATCAGTGTATTCCTACAAGCAAGAGTTCATTTGTGGTAAACACAGTGAATTTTGGGCTCAAATGATTTTTCTCAGTTCACGAACCCAACGCGATTCTCACTATTAACTAAAGAGCATTTATGTAAGAGGAGCTGAGGTTTGTTTCAGTTTCATAAGCAGAGTTGAACTACATATGGTCCATAGGAGTAGGAAACACAGTTCTTTTTTTCAGGGCATGCTCATGGTTATTGCTGTATTTTAGACTCTGGAAATAAGAGCTTGCTTCTTGCGTTAAAACAGAGTGTTTTTCAGGGAGGAGAACTCTGGTCTGAATTTCCCTTCAGAAACGGAGTTAAACCCCAAGATCTGTGTCTTCCTACAAGCAAGAGTTCATTTCTGGTGAACCAAGTGAATTTATGGCTCAAATGACTTTACACAGTTCTAGTGCCCAAGACGATTATCACTATTAACTGAAGAGCATGTAAGAGGAGCTGATGTCTGTATCATTTCATAAGCAGAGTTGAACTATATATGTTCTGTATTAGTTGGAAACACAGTTCATTTTTTCAGGGCATGCTCATGATTCTTTCTGAATTGGAGAAGCTGGAAAGATGAGGATGATTCTTGCCTTAAAACAGAGTGTTTTTCAGGGATGAGAATTCTGGTATGAATTTGCCTTGAGAAACGGAGTTATACCCCAGGATCTGTGTCTTCCTACAAGCAATAGTTCATTTCAGGTAAACCCCGTGAATTTTGGTCTCAAATGGTTTTTCACAGTTCACGAACTCAAGGCGATTCTCACTATTAACTAAAGAGCATTTATTAAAGAGGAGGTGTTGTTTTTATCAGTTTCATAAGCAGAGTTGAACTAAATATGGTCTGTATGAGTAGGAAACACAGTTCTTTTTCCGAGCATGCTCATGATTCTTGCTGTATTTTAGACTCTGGAAAGAAGAGCTTCCTTCTTGCATTAGAACAGGGTGTGTTACATGGAAGAGAACTCTGGTCTCAATTTCCCTTCACAAATAGAGTTAAACCCCGTGATCTGTGTTTTCCTACAAGCAAGAGTTCATTTCTGCTAAAGCAAGTGAATTGTCAGCTGAAATGACTTTACACAGTTCTAGTACCCAACCTGATTATCACTATTAACTAAAGTGCATTTATGTAAGAGGACCTGTTGTCTGTATCATTTCATAAGCACAGTTGTACTACATATGGTCTGTATGAGTAGGAAACACAGTTCGTTTTTTCTGGGCATGCTCATGTTTCTTATTATATTGGAGACGCTAGAAAGAAGAGAATGATTCTTGACTTAAACCAGAGTGTTTCTCTGGGATGAGAACTCTGGTCTGATTTTGCCGTCAGAAACGGAGTTAAACCCCAGGATCAGTGTATTCCTACAAGCAAGAGTTCATTTCTGGTAAACCCAGGGAATTTTGGGCTCAAATGATTTTTCGCAGTTCACGAACCCAACGAGATTCTCACTATTAACTAAAGAGCATTTATGTAAGAGGAGCTGAGGTTTTTTTCAGTTTCATAAGGAGAGTTGAACTACATATGGTCCATATGAGTAGGAAACAGAGTTCGTTTTTCAGTGCATGCTCATCGTTCTTGCTGTATTTTAGATTCTGGAAATAAGAGCTTGCTTCTTGCATTAAAACAGAGTGTGTTTCAGGGAAGAGAACTCTGTTCTGAATTTCCCTTCAGAAACGGAGTTAAACCCCAGGATCTGTGTCTTCCTACAAGCAAGAGTTCATTTCTGGTTAACCCAGTGACTTTTGGGCTCAAATGATTATTCGCAGTTCACGAACCCAACGAGATTCTCACTATTAAGTAAAGAGCATTTATGTAAGGGGAGCTGTGGTTTGTATATGTTTCATAAGCAGAGTTGAACTACATATGGTCCGAATGAGTAGGAAATACAGTTCTTTTTTTCAGGGCATTCTCATGGTTCTTGCTGTATTTTAGACTCTGGAAAGAAGAGCTTGCTTCTTGCGTTGAAGCAGAGTTGTTTCATGGATGAGAACACTGGTCTGAATTTCCCTTCAGAAATGGAGTTAATCCCCAGGATCTGTGTCTTCCTACAAGCTGGAGTTCATTTCAGGTATACCCCGTGAATTTTCGTCTCAAATGGTTTTTCGCAGTTCACGAACCCAACGCGATTCTCACTATTAACTAAAGAGCATTTATGTAAGAGGACCTGTGGTTTGTATCAGTTTCATAAGCAGAGTTGAACTACATATGGTCCTTATGATTAGGAAACACAGTTCTTTTTTCAGTGCATGCTCATGGTTATAGCTGTATTTTAGACTCTGGAAAGAAGACCTTCCTTCTTGCATTAAAACCGGGTGTGTTTCATGGATGAGAACTCTGGTCTGAATTTCCCTTCACAAACCGAGTTAAACCCATGATCTTTGTCTTCCTACAAGCAAGAGTCCATTTCTAGTAAACCAAGTGAATTTTCAGCTCAAATGACTTTACGCAGTTCTAGTACCCAACACGATTATCACTATTAAGTAAAGAGCATTTATTTAAGAGGAGCTGTTGTCTGTATCATTTCATAAGCAGAGTTGAACTATATATGTTCTGTATGAGTAGGAAACACAGTTCATTTTTTCAGGGCATGCTCATGGTTCTTACTGAATTGGAGACGCTGGAAAGATGAGGATGATTCTTGCCTTAAAACAGAGTGTTTTTCAGGGATGAGAATTCTGGTCTTAATTTTCCTTGCGAAACGTAGTTATACCCCAGGATCTGTGTCTTCCTACTAGCAAGAGTTCATTTCTGGTAAATCCATTGAATTTTGGGCTCAAATGATTTTTCGCAGTTCACGAACCCAACACGATTCTCACTATTAACTACAGAGCATTTATGTTAATGGAGCTGAAGTTTGTTTCAGTTTCATAAGCAGAGTTGAACTACATATGGTCCATAGGAGTAGGAAACACAGTTCTTTTTTTCAGGGCATACTCATGGTTCTTGCTGTATTTTAGACTCTGGAAATAAGAGCTTGCTTCTTGCGTTAAAACAGAGTGTCTTTCAGGGAGGAGAACTCTGGTCTGAATTTCCCTTCAGAAATGGTGTTAAAACCCAGGATCTGTTTCTTTCTGCAAGCAAGAGTTCATTTCTGGTTAACCCAGTGAATTTTGGGCTCAAATGATTTTTCGCAGTTCATGAACCCAACGAGATTCTCACTATTACGTAAAGAGCATTTATGTAATGGGAGCTGTGGTTTGTATGAGTTTCATAAGCAGTGTTGAACTACATATGGTCCTTATGAGTAGGAAATACAGTTCTGTTTTCTGTGCATGCTCATTGTTCTTTCTCTATTGGAGAAGCTGGAAAGAAGAGGATGATTCCTACCTTAAAAAAGAGTGTTTTTCAGGGATGAGAACTCTGGTCTGAATTTCCTTTCAGAAATGGAGTTAAACCCCAGGATCTGTGTCTTCCTACAAGCAAGAGTTCATTTCGGGTTTACAAAGTGAATTTTGGTCTCAAATGATTTTTCGCAGTTCACGAAAACACCGTGATTCTCACTATTAAATAAAGAGCATTTATGTAAGAGGAGCTGTGGTGGGTTTCAGTTGCATAATCATAGTTGAACTACATATGGTCCATATGAGTAGGAAACACAGTTCTTTTTTTCAGGGCATGCTCATGGTTCTTGCTGTATTTTAGACACTGGAAATAAGAGCTTGCGTCTTATGTTAAAACAGAGTGTGTTTCAGGGATGAGAACTCTAGTCTGAATTTCCCTTCACAAAAGGAGTTAAACCCATGATCTTTGTCTTCCTACAAGCAAGAGTTCATTTCTTGTAAACCAAGTGAATTTTTGGCTCAAATGATTTTACACAGTTCTTGTACCCAACGTGATTATGACTATTAACTAAAGAGCATTTATGTAAGAGGAGCTGTTGTCTGTATCATTTCATAAGCAGAGTTGAACTACATTTGGTCCGTATGAGGAGGAAACACAGTTCTTTTTTCTGGGGATGCTCATGTTTCTTACTATATTGGAGAAGCTGGAAAGAAGAGGATGATTCTTCACTTAAACCAGAGTGTTTTTCAGGGATGAGAACTCTCGTCTGAATTTCCATTCAGAAATGGAGTTAAACCCCAGGATCTGTGTCTTTCTACAAGCAAGAGTTCATTTCAGGTAAACACAGAGAATTTGGGTTTCAAATGATTTTTCGCAGTTCACGAACCCTATGCTATTCTCACCATTAACTAAAGAGAATTTATTTAAGAGATGTTGCGGTTTGTATAATTTCATAAGCAGAGTTGAACTATATATGTTCCGTATGAGTAGGAAACACAGTTCTTTTTTTCAGGGCATGCTCATGGTTCTTACTGAATTGGAGACGCTGGAGAGATGAGGATGATACTTGCCTTAAAACAGAGTGTTTTTCAGGGATGAGACTTCTGGTTGGAATTTGCCTTCAGAAACGGAGTTAAACCCCAGGATCTGTGTCTTCTTACAAGCAGGAGTTCATTTCAGGTAAACCCCGTGAATTTTTGTCTCAAATGGCTTTTTCGCAGTTCACGAACCCAACGCGATTCTCACTATTAACTAAAGAGCATTTATATAAGAGGAGCTGGGGCTTGAATCACTTTCATAAGAAGATTTGGACTACATATGGTCTGTATGAGTAGGAAACCCAGTTCTTTTTTGCCTGGCATGCTCATGTTTCTTACTATATTGGAGACGCTTGGAAAGAAGAGGATGATTCTTGTTTTAAAACAGTGTTTTTCTGGGATGAGAAGTCTGGTCTGAATTTGACGTCAGAAACGGAGTTAAACCCCAGGATGAGTGTATTCCTACAAGCAAGAGATCATTTCTGGTAAACCCAGTGAATTTTGGGCTGAAAAGTTTTTTTCGCAGTTCACGGACCCAACGCGATTCTCACTATTAACTAAAGAGCATTTATGTAAAAGGATCTGTTGTTTGTATCAGATTCCTAAGCAGAGTTGAACTACATATACTCCATATGAGTAGGAAACACAGTTCTTTTTTTCAGGGCATGCTCATGGTTCTTGCTGTATTTTAGACTCTGGAAAGAAGAGCTTGCTTCTTGCGTTAAAGCAGAGTGTGTTTCAAGGATGAGAACACTGGTCTGAATTTCCCTTCAGAAACGGAGTTAAACTCCAGGATCTGTGTCTTCCAACAAGCAAGGGTTCATTTCTGGTAAACCCTGTGAATTTTGGGATCAAATGATTTTACACAGTTCACGTACCCAACGCTATTCTCACTATTAACTAAAGAGCATTTATTTAAGAGGAGCTGTGGTTTATTTCAGCTTCATAAGCAGAGTTGAACGACATATGGTCCATATGAGTAGGAAACACAGTTCTTTTTTTCTGGGAATGCTCATGGTTCTTACTGTATTGGAGACACTGGATAGAAGAGGATGATTCTTGCCTTAAAACAGAGTTTTTGTCTGGGATGAGAACTCTGGACTGAATTTTCCTTCAGAAACGGAGTTATAACCCAGGATCTGTGTCTTCCTACAAGCAAGAGTTCATTTTTGGTAAATCCAGTGAATTTTGGGCTCAAATGATTTTTTGCAGTTCACGAACCCAACACGATTCTCACTTTTAACTAAAGAGCATTTATGTAAGCGGAGCTGTGGATTGTATCAGTTTCATAAGCAGAGTTGAACTACATATGATCCGTATGAGTAGGAAACACAGTTCTTTTTTTCTGGGAATGCTCATGGTTCTTACTGTATTGGAGACTCTGGAAAGAAGAGCTTGCTTCTTGCATTAAAACATAGTGTGTTTCATGGATGAGAACACTGGTCTCAATTAACCTTCAGAATTGGAGTAAAAATTCATGATCTGTGTCTTCCTACATGGAAGAGTTTATTTCTGGTAAACCAAGTGAATTTTGGGCTCAAATGATTTTTACAGTTCAAAAACCCGATGTGATTCTCACTATGAACTAAACAGCATTTATTTAAGAGGTGCTGTGGTTTGTATCAGTTTCATACCCTGAGTTAATCTACATATGGTATGTATGAGTAGGAAACACAGTTCTTTTGTTCAGTTCATGCTCATGGTTCTTGCTGTATTTTAGACTCTGGAAAGAAGAGCTTGCTTCTTGCGTTAAAGTAGAGTGTGTTTCAGGGATGAGAACTCTGGTCTGAATTTCCCTTCAGAAAAGAGTGTTAAACCCCAGGATCTGTGTCTTCCGACAAGCAAGTGTTCATTTCTGGTAAACCAAGTGAATTTTCGGCTCAAAGGATTTTTCGCAGTTCACCAACATAAACCGATTCTCACTATTAACTAAAGAGCATATATGTAAGAGGAGCTGTGGTTTGTATCAGTTTCATAAGCAGAGTTGAACTACATATGGTCCGTATGAGTAGGAAACACAGTTCTTTTTTTCTGGGCATGCTCATGGTTCTTGATGTATTGGAGACCCTGGAAAGAAGAGCTTGCTTCTTACGTTAAAGCAGAGTGTTTTTCAAGGATGAGAACTCTGGTCTGAATTTGCCTTCAAAACGGAGTTAATCCCCAGGTTCCGTGTCTTCCTACAAGCAAGAGTTCATTTCTGGTAAACCCAGAGAATTTTGGGCTCATATGATTTTTCAGAGTTCACGAACCCAACATGATTCTCACTATTAACTAAAGAGCATTTATGTAAGAGGAGCTGTGGTTTTTATCAGTTTCATAAGCAGAGTTGAACTACATATGGTCCATATGAGTAGGAAACACAGTTCTTTTTTTCAGGGCATGCTCATGGTTCTTGCTGTATTTTAGACACTGGAAATAAGAGCTTGCGTCTTATGTTAAAACAGAGTGTGTTTCAGGGATGAGAACTCTAGTCTGAATTTCCCTTCACAAAAGGAGTTAAACCCATGATCTTTGTCTTCCTACAAGCAAGAGTTCATTTCTTGTAAACCAAGTGAATTTTTGGCTCAAATGATTTTACACAGTTCTAGTACCCAACGTGATTATGACTATTAACTAAAGAGCATTTATGTAAGAGGAGCTGTTGTCTGTATCATTTCATAAGCAGAGTTGAACTACATTTGGTCCGTATGAGGAGGAAACACAGTTCTTTTTTCTGGGGATGCTCATGTTTCTTACTATATTGGAGAAGCTGGAAAGAAGAGGATGATTCTTCACTTAAACCAGAGTGTTTTTCAGGGATGAGAACTCTCGTCTGAATTTCCATTCAGAAATGGAGTTAAACACCAGGATCTGTGTCTTTCTACAAGCAAGTGTTCATTTCAGGTAAACACAGAGAATTTGGGTTTCAAATGATTTTTCGCAGTTCACGAACCCTATGCTATTCTCACCATTAACTAAAGAGAATTTATTTAAGAGATGTTGCGGTTTGTATAATTTCATAAGCAGAGTTGAACTATATATGTTCCGCATGAGTAGGAAACACAGTTCTTTTTTTCAGGGCATGCTCATGTTTCTTACTATATTGGAGACGCTTGGAAAGAAGAGGATGATTCTTGTTTTAAAACAGTGTTTTTCTGGGATGAGAAGTCTGGTCTGAATTTGACGTCAGAAACGGAGTTAAACCCCAGGATGAGTGTATTCCTACAAGCAAGAGATCATTTCTGGTAAACCCAGTGAAATTTGGGCTGAAAAGTTTTTTCGCAGTTCACAGACCCAACGCGATTCTCACTATTAACTAAAGAGCATTTATGTAAGAGGAGCTGTGGTTTTTATCAGTTTCATAAGCAGAGTTGAACTACATATGGTCCATATGAGTAGGAAACACAGTTCTTTTTTTCAGGGCATGCTCATGGTTCTTGCTGTATTTTAGACACTGGAAATAAGAGCTTGCGTCTTATGTTAAAACAGAGTGTGTTTCAGGGATGAGAACTCTAGTCTGAATTTCCCTTCACAAAAGGAGTTAAACCCATGATCTTTGTCTTCCTACAAGCAAGAGTTCATTTCTTGTAAACCAAGTGAATTTTTGGCTCAAATGATTTTACACAGTTCTAGTACCCAACGTGATTATGACTATTAACTAAAGAGCATTTATGTAAGAGGAGCTGTTGTCTGTATCATTTCATAAGCAGAGTTGAACTACATTTGGTCCGTATGAGGAGGAAACACAGTTCTTTTTTCTGGGGATGCTCATGTTTCTTACTATATTGGAGAAGCTGGAAAAAAGAGGATGATTCTTCACTTAAACCAGAGTGTTTTTCAGGGATGAGAACTCTCGTCTGAATTTCCATTCAGAAATGGAGTTAAACCCCAGGATCTGTGTCTTTCTACAAGCAAGAGTTCATTTCAGGTAAACACAGAGAATTTGGGTTTCAAATGATTTTTCGCAGTTCACGAACCCTATGCTATTCTCACCATTAACTAAAGAGAATTTATTTAAGAGATGTTGCGGTTTGTATAATTTCATAAGCAGAGTTGAACTATATATGTTCCGCATGAGTAGGAAACACAGTTCTTTTTTTCAGGGCATGCTCATGTTTCTTACTATATTGGAGACGCTTGGAAAGAAGAGGATGATTCTTGTTTTAAAACAGTGTTTTTCTGGGATGAGAAGTCTGGTCTGAATTTGACGTCAGAAACGGAGTTAAACCGCAGGATGAGTGTATTCCTACAAGCAAGAGATCATTTCTGGTAAACCCAGTGAATTTTGGGCTGAAAAGTTTTTTCGCAGTTCACAGACCCAACACGATTCTCACTATTAACTAAAGAACATTTATGTAAGAGGATCTGTTGTTTGTATCAGATTCCTAAGCAGAGTTGAACTACATATAGTCCATATGAGTAGGAAACACAGTTCTTTTTTTCAGGGCATGCTCATGGTTCTTGCTGTATTTTAGACTCTGAAAAGAAGAGCTTGCTTCTTGCGTTAAAGCAGAGTGTGTTTTAAGGATGAGAACACTGGTCTGAATTTCCCTTCAGAAACGGAGTTAAACTCCAGGATCTGTGTCTTCCAACAAGCAAGGGTTCATTTCTGGTAAACCCAGTGAATTTTGGGATCAAATGATTTTTCACAGTTCACGTACCCAACGCTATTCTCACTATTAACTAAAGAGCATTTATGTAAGAGGAGCTGTGGTTTATTTCAGCTTCATAAGCAGAGTTGAACGACATATGGTCCATATGAGTAGGAAACACAGTTCTTTTTTTCTGGGAATGCTCATGGTTCTTACTGTATTGGAGACACTGGATAGAAGAGGATGATTCTTGCCTTAAAACAGAGTTTTTGTCTGGGATGTGAACTCTGGACTGAATTTCCCTTCAGAAACGGAGTTAAAGACCAGGATCTTTGTCTTCCTACAATCAAGAGTTCATTTTTGGTAAATCCAGTGATTTTTGGGCTCTAATGATTTTTCGCAGTTCACGAACCCAACGCGATTCTCACTATTAACTAAAGAGTATTTATGTAAGCGGAGCTGTGGTTTGTATCAGTTTCATAAGCAGACTTGAACTACATATGGTTCGTATGTGTAGGAAACAGTTCTTTTGTTCAGGGCATGCTCATGGTTCTTGCTGTATTTTAGACTCTGGAAAGAAGAGCTTGCTTCTTGCGTTAAAGTGGAGTGTGTTCCAGGGAGGAAAACTCTGGTCTGAATTTCCCTTCAGAAACGAGTGTTAAACCCCAGGATTTTTGTCTTCCAACAAGCAAGTGTTCATTTCTGGTAAACCAAGTGAATTTGGGCTCAAATGATTTTTACAGTTCAAAAACCCAATGTGATTCTCACTATGAACTAAACAGCATTTATTTAAGAGGTGCTGTGGTTTGTATCAGTGGCATAACCCGAGTTGATCTACATATGGTCTGTATGAGTAGGAAACACAGTTCTTTTGTTCAGGGCATGCTCATGGTTCTTGCTGTATTTTAGACTCTGGAAAGAAGAGCTTGCTTCTTGCGTTAAAGTGGAGTGTGTTCCAGGGAGGAAAACTCTGGTCTGAATTTCCCTTCAGAAACGAGTGTTAAACCCCAGGATTTTTGTCTTCCAACAAGCAAGTGTTCATTTCTGGTAAACCAAGTGAATTTGGGCTCAAATGATTTTTACAGTTCAAAAACCCAATGTGATTCTCACTATGAACTAAACAGCATTTATTTAAGAGGTGCTGTGGTTTGTATCAGTGGCATAACCCGAGTTGATCTACATATGGTCTGTATGAGTAGGAAACACAGTTCTTTTTTTCAGGGCATGCTCATGGTTCTTGCTGTATTTTAGACTCTGGAAAGAAGAGCTTGCTTCTTGCGTTAAAGCAGAGTGTGTTTTAAGGATGAGAACACTGGTCTGAATTTCCCTTCAGAAACGGAGTTAAACTCCAGGATCTGTGTCTTCCAACAAGCAAGGGTTCATTTCTGGTAAACCCAGTGAATTTTGGGATCAAATGATTTTTCACAGTTCACGTACCCAACGCTATTCTCACTATTAACTAAAGAGCATTTATGTAAGAGGAGCTGTGGTTTATTTCAGCTTCATAAGCAGAGTTGAACGACATATGGTCCATATGAGTAGGAAACACAGTTCTTTTTTTCTGGGAATGCTCATGGTTCTTACTGTATTGGAGACACTGGATAGAAGAGGATGATTCTTGCCTTAAAACAGAGTTTTTGTCTGGGATGTGAACTCTGGACTGAATTTCCCTTCAGAAACGGAGTTAAAGACCAGGATCTTTGTCTTCCTACAATCAAGAGTTCATTTTTGGTAAATCCAGTGATTTTTGGGCTCTAATGATTTTTCGCAGTTCACGAACCCAACGCGATTCTCACTATTAACTAAAGAGTATTTATGTAAGCGGAGCTGTGGTTTGTATCAGTTTCATAAGCAGACTTGAACTACATATGGTTCGTATGTGTAGGAAACAGTTCTTTTGTTCAGGGCATGCTCATGGTTCTTGCTGTATTTTAGACTCTGGAAAGAAGAGCTTGCTTCTTGCGTTAAAGTGGAGTGTGTTCCAGGGAGGAAAACTCTGGTCTGAATTTCCCTTCAGAAACGAGTGTTAAACCCCAGGATTTTTGTCTTCCAACAAGCAAGTGTTCATTTCTGGTAAACCAAGTGAATTTGGGCTCAAATGATTTTTACAGTTCAAAAACCCAATGTGATTCTCACTATGAACTAAACAGCATTTATTTAAGAGGTGCTGTGGTTTGTATCAGTGGCATAACCCGAGTTGATCTACATATGGTCCGTATGAGTAGGAAACACAGTTCTTTTTTTCTGGGCATGCTCATGGTTCTTGATGTATTGGAGACGCTGGAAAGAAGAGCTTGCTTCTTGCATTAAAACAGAGTGTGTTTCATGGATGAGAACACTGGTCTGAATTTACCTTCAGAATTGGAGTAAAAATTCAGGATCTCTGGCATCCTACATGGAAGAGTTTATTTCTGTTAAACCAAGTGAATTTTCGGCTCAAATGATTTTAATAGTTCAAAAGCCCAATGTTATTCTCACTATTAACTAAACAGCATTTATTTAAGAGGTGCTGTGTTTGTATCAGTTTCATAACCCCAGTTGATCTACATATGGCCTGTATGAGTAGGAAACACAGTTCATTTTTTCAGGGCATGCTCATGGTTCTTGCTGTATTGGAGACGCTGGAAAGAAGAGCTTGCTTCTTGCATTAAAACAGAGTGTGCTTCATAGAAGAAAACTCTCGTCTGAATTTTTCTTCGGAAACAGAGTTAAACCCCATTATCTGTGATTCCTACAAGCAAGAGTTCATTTCTGCTAAATGCAGTGAATTTTGAGCTGAGAAGATTTTTCGCAGTTCACGAACCCAAGGGGATTCTCACTATTAACTAAAGAGCATTTATGTAAGAGGAGCTGTTGTTTATATCAGTTTTATGAGCAGAGTTGTACTACATATGGTCTGTATGAGTAGGAAACACAGTTCTTTTTTCTGGGCATGCTCATGTTTCTTACTGTATTGGAGACGCTGGAAAGAAGTGGATATTTCTTGCCTTAAAACCGAGTGTTTTTCAGGGATGAGAATTCTGGTCTGAATTTGCCTTCAGAATAGGAGATAAAACCCAGGATCTGTGTCTTCCTACAAGCAGGAGTTCAATTCAGGTAAACCCAGTGAATTTTGGGCTGAAAAGTTTTTTCGCAGTTCACAGACCTAACGCGATTCTTACTATTAACTAAAGAACATTTATGTAAGAGGATCTGTTGTTTGTATCAGATTCCTAAGCAGAGTTGAACTACATATAGTCCATATGAGTAGGAAACACAGTTCTTTTTTTCAGGGCATGCTCATGGTTCTTGCTGTATTTTAGACTCTGGAAAGAAGAGCTTGCTTCTTGCGTTAAAGCAGAGTGTGTTTTAAGGATGAGAACACTGGTCTGAATTTCCCTTCAGAAACGGAGTTAAACTCCAGGATCTGTGTCTTCCAACAAGCAAGGGTTCATTTCTGGTAAACCCAGTGAATTTTGGGATCAAATGATTTTACACAGTTCACGTACCCAACGCTATTCTCACTATTAACTAAAGAGCATTTATGTAAGAGGAGCTGTGGTTTATTTCAGCTTCATAAGCAGAGTTGAACGACATATGGTCCATATGAGTAGGAAACACAGTTCTTTTTTTCTGGGAATGCTCATGGTTCTTACTGTATTGGAGACACTGGATAGAAGAGGATGATTCTTGCCTTAAAACAGAGTTTTTGCCTGGGATGTGAACTCTGGACTGAATTTCCTTTAAGAAACGGAGTTAAAGACCAGGATCTTTGTCTTCCTACAATCAAGAGTTCATTTTTGGTAAATCCAGTGAATTTTGGGCTCTAATGATTTTTCGCAGTTCACGAACCCAACGCGATTCTCACTATTAACTAAAGAGTATTTATGTAAGCGGAGCTGTGGTTTGTATCAGTGGCATAACCCGAGTTGATCTACATATGGTCTGTATGAGTAGGAAACACAGTTCTTTTGTTCAGGGCATGCTCATGGTACTTGCTGTATTTTACACTCTGGAAAGAAGAGCTTGCTTCTTGCATTAAAGTAGAGTGTGTTTCAGGGATGAGAACTCTGGTCTGAATTTCCCTTCAGAAAAGAGTGTTAAACCCCAGGATCTGTGTCTTCCGACAAGCAAGTGTTCATTTCTGGTAAACCAAGTGAATTTTCGGCTCAAAGGATTTTTCGCAGTTCACCAACATAAACCGATTCTCACTATTAACTAAAGAGCATATATGCAAGAGGAGCTGTGGTTTGTAACAGTTTCATAAGCAGAGTTGAACTACATATGGTCCATATGTGTAGGAAACACAGTTATTTTTTTCTGGGCATGCTCATGGTTCTTGATATATTGGAGACGCTGGAAAGAAGAGCTTGCTTCTTGCGTTAAAGCAGAGTGTTTTTCAGGGATGAATACTCTGGTCTGAATTTGCCTTCAGAACTGGAGTTAAACCCCAGGATCTGTGTCTTCCTACAAGCAAGAGTTCATTTCTGGTAAACCCAGAGAATTTTGGGCTCAAATGATTTTTACAGTTCAAAATCCCAATGTGATTCTCACTATTAACTAAACAGCATTTATTTAAGAGGTGCTGTGGTTTGTATCAGTTTCATAACCCGAGTTGATCTACATATGGTCCGTATTCGTAGGAAACAAAGTTCATTTTTTCAGGGCATGCTCATGGTTCTTGCTGTATTTTAGACTCTGGAAAGAAGAGCTTGCTTCTTGCGTTAAAACAGAGTGTGTTTCATGGATGCGAACACTGGTCTGAATTTACCTTCAGAATTGGAGTAAAAATTAATGATTTGTGTCTTCCTACATGGAAGAGTTTATTTCTGGTAAACCAAGTGAATTTTGGGCTCAAATGATTTTTACAGTTCAAAAACCCAATGTGATTCTCACTATGAACTAAACAGCATTTATTTAAGAGGTGCTGTGGTTTGTATCAGTTTCATAAGCAGAGTTGATCTACATATGGTCTGTATGAGTAGGAAACTCAGTTCTTTTGCTCAGGGCATGCTCATGGTTCTTGCTGTATTTTAGACTCTGGAAAGAAGAGCTTGCTTCTTGCATTAAAGTAGAGTGTGTTTCAGGGATGAGAACTCTGGTCTGAATTTCCCTTCAGAAAAGAGTGTTAAACCCCAGGATCTGTGTCTTCCGACAAGCAAGTGTTCATTTCTGGTAAACCAAGTGAATTTTCGGCTCGAAGGATTTTTCGCAGTTCACCAACATAAACCGATTCTCACTATTAACTAAAGAGCATATATGTAAGAGGAGCTGTGGTTTGTATCAGTTTCATAAGCAGAGTTGAACTACATATGGTCCGTCTGAGTAGGAAACACAGTTATTTTTTTCAGGGCATGCTCATGGTTCTTGATGTATTGGAGACGCTGGAAAGAAGAGCTTGCTTCTTGCATTAAAACAGAGTGTGTTTCATGGATGAGAACACTGGTCTGAATTTACCTTCAGAATTGGAGTAAAAATTCAGGATCTCTGGCATCCTACATGGAAGAGTTTATTTCTGTTAAACCAAGTGAATTTTCGGCTCAAATGATTTTAATAGTTCAAAAGCCCAATGTTATTCTCACTATTAACTAAACAGCATTTATTTAAGAGGTGCTGTGTTTGTATCAGTTTCATAACCCCAGTTGATCTACATATGGCCTGTATGAGTAGGAAACACAGTTCATTTTTTCAGGGCATGCTCATGGTTCTTGCTGTATTGGAGACGCTGGAAAGAAGAGCTTGCTTCTTGCATTAAAACAGAGTGTGCTTCATAGAAGAAAACTCTCGTCTGAATTTTTCTTCGGAAACAGAGTTAAACCCCATTATCTGTGATTCCTACAAGCAAGAGTTCATTTCTGCTAAATGCAGTGAATTTTGAGCTGAGAAGATTTTTCGCAGTTCACGAACCCAAGGGGATTCTCACTATTAACTAAAGAGCATTTATGTAAGAGGAGCTGTTGTTTATATCAGTTTTATGAGCAGAGTTGTACTACATATGGTCTGTATGAGTAGGAAACACAGTTCTTTTTTCTGGGCATGCTCATGTTTCTTACTGTATTGGAGACGCTGGAAAGAAGTGGATATTTCTTGCCTTAAAACCGAGTGTTTTTCAGGGATGAGAATTCTGGTCTGAATTTGCCTTCAGAATAGGAGATAAAACCCAGGATCTGTGTCTTCCTACAAGCAGGAGTTCAATTCAGGTAAACCCAGTGAATTTTGGGCTCAAATGAGTTTTCGCAGTTACGAACCCTACGCGAATATCACTATTAACTAAAGAGCATTTATGTAAGAGGAGCTTTTCTTTGTATCAGTTTCATAAGCAGAGTTGAACTACATATGGTCCGTATGTGTAGGAAACACAGTTCTTTTGTTCAGGGCATGCTCATGGTTCTTGCTGTATTTTTGACTCTGGAAAGAAGAGCTTGCTTCTTGCGTTAAAGTGGATTGTGTTCCAGGGAGGAAAACTCTGGTCTGAATTTCCCTTCAGAAACGAGTGTTAAACCCCAGGATTTTTGTCTTCCAACAAGCAAGTGTTCATTTCTGGTAAACCAAGTGAATTTTGGGCTCAAATGATTTTTACAGTTCAAAAACCCAATGTGATTCTCACTATGAACTAAACAGCATTTATTTAAGAGGTGCTGTGGTTTGTATCAGTTGCATAACCCGAGTTGATCTACATATGGTCTGTATGAGTAGGAAACACAGTTCTTTTGTTCAGGGCATGCTCATGGTTCTTGCTGTATTTTAGACTCTGGAAAGAAGAGCTTGCTTCTTGCGTTAAAGTAGAGTGTGTTTCAGGGATGAGAACTCTGGTCTGAATTTCCCTTCAGAAAAGAGTGTTAAACCCCAGGATCTGTGTCTTCCGACAAGCAAGTGTTCATTTCTGGTAAACCAAGTGAATTTTCGGCTCAAAGGATTTTTCACAGTTCACCAACATAAACCGATTCTCACTATTAACTAAAGAGCATATATGTAAGAGGAGCTGTGGTTTGTATCAGTTTCATAAGCAGAGTTGAACTACATATGGTCCGTATGAGTAGGAAACACAGTTCTTTTTTTCTGGGCATGCTCATGGTTCTTGATGTATTGGAGACGCTGGGAAGAAGAGCTTACTTCTTGCATTAAAGCAGAGTGTTTTTCAAGGATGAGAACTCTGGTCTGAATTTGCCTTCAGAAACGGAGTTAATCCACAAGATCTGTGTCTTCCTACAAGCAAGAGTTCATTTCTGGTAAACCCAGAGAATTTTGGGCTCAAATGATTTTTCAGAGTTCACGAAAACCAACATGATTCTCACTATTCACTAAAGAGCATTTATGTAAGAGGAGCTGTCGTTTTTATCAGTTTCATAAGCAAAGTTGAACTACATATGGTCCGTATTCGTAGGAAACAAAGTTCTTTTTTTCAGGGCATGCTCTTGGTTCTTGCTGTATTTTAGACTCTGGAAAGAAGAGCTTGCTTCTTCCATTAAAACAGAGTGTGTTTCATGGATGAGAACACTGGTCTGAAGTTACCTTCAGAATTGGAGTAATAATTCAGGATCTCTGGCATCCTACATGGAAGAGTTTATTTCTGTTAAACCAAATGAATTTTCGGCTCAAATAATTTTAATAGTTCAAAAGCCCAATGTGATTCTCACTATTAACTAAACAGCATTTATTTAAGAGGTGCTGTGTTTGTATCAGTTTCATAACCCGAGTTGATCTACATATGGCCTGTATGAGTAGGAAACACAGTTCATTTTTTCAGGGCATGCTCATGGTTCTTGCTGTATTGGAGACGCTGGAAAGAAGAGCTTGCTTCTTGCATTAAAACAGAGTGTGTTTCATAGAAGAGAACTCTCGTCTGAATTTGCCTTCGGAAACAGAGTTAAACCCCATTGTCTGTGATTCCTGCAAGCAAGAGTTCATTTCTGGTAAATGCAGTGAATTTTGAGCTGAAAAGATTTTTCGCAGTTCAAGAACCCAAGGCGATTCTCACTATTAACTAAAGAGCATTTATGTAAGAGGAGCTGTTGTTTATATCAGTTTTATGAGCAGAGTTGAACTACATATGGTCTGTATGAGTAGGAAACACAGATCTTTTCTGTGCATGCTCATGTTTCTTACTGTATTGGAGACGCTGGAAAGAAGTGCATGATTCTTGCCTTAAAACCGAGTGTTTTTCAGGGATGAGAATTCTGGTCTGAATTTGCCTTCAGAATAGGAGATAAAACCCATGATCTGTGTCTTCCTACAAGCAGGAGTTCAATTCAGGTAAACCCAGTGAATTTTGGGCTCAAATGAGTTTTCGCAGTTACGAACCCTACGCGAATATCACTATTAACTAAAGAGCATTTATGTAAGAGGAGCTTTTCTTTGTATCAGTTTCATAAGCAGAGTTGAACTACATATGGTCCGTATGTGTAGGAAACACAGTTCTTTTGTTCAGGGCATGCTCATGGTTCTTGCTGTATTTTAGACTCTGGAAAGAAGAGCTTGCTTCTTGCGTTAAAGTGGAGTGTGTTCCAGGGAGGAAAACTCTGGTCTGAATTTCCCTTCAGAAACGAGTGTTAAACCCCAGGATTTTTGTATTCCAACAAGCAAGTGTTCATTTCTGGTAAACCAAGTGAATTTGGGCTCAAATGATTTTTACAGTTCAAAAACCCAATGTGATTCTCACTATGAACTAAACAGCATTTATTTAAGAGGTGCTGTGGTTTGTATCAGTGGCATAACCCGAGTTGATCTACATATGGTCTGTGTGAGTAGGAAACACAGTTCTTTTGTTCAGGGCATGCTCATGGTTCTTGCTGTATTTTAGACTCTGGAAAGAAGAGCTTGCTTCTTGCGTTAAAGTAGAGTGTGTTTCAGGGATGAGAACTCTGGTCTGAATTTCCCTTCAGAAAAGAGTGTTAAACCCCAGGATCTGTGTCTTCCGACAAGCAAGTGTTCATTTCTGGTAAACCAAGTGAATTTTCGGCTCAAAGGATTTTTCGCAGTTCACCAACATAAACCGATTCTCACTATTAACTAAAGAGCATATATGCAAGAGGAGCTGTGGTTTGTAACAGTTTCATAAGCAGAGTTGAACTACATATGGTCCATATGTGTAGGAAACACAGTTATTTTTTTCTGGGCATGCTCATGGTTCTTGATATATTGGAGACGCTGGAAAGAAGAGCTTGCTTCTTGCGTTAAAGCAGAGTGTTTTTCAGGGATGAATACTCTGGTCTGAATTTGCCTTCAGAACTGGAGTTAAACCCCAGGATCTGTGTCTTCCTACAAGCAAGAGTTCATTTCTGGTAAACCCAGAGAATTTTGGGCTCAAATGATTTTTACAGTTCAAAATCCCAATGTGATTCTCACTATTAACTAAACAGCATTTATTTAAGAGGTGCTGTGGTTTGTATCAGTTTCATAACCCGAGTTGATCTACATATGGTCCGTATTCGTAGGAAACAAAGTTCATTTTTTCAGGGCATGCTCATGGTTCTTGCTGTATTTTAGACTCTGGAAAGAAGAGCTTGCTTCTTGCGTTAAAACAGAGTGTGTTTCATGGATGCGAACACTGGTCTGAATTTACCTTCAGAATTGGAGTAAAAATTAATGATCTGTGTCTTCCTACATGGAAGAGTTTATTTCTGGTAAACCAAGTGAATTTTGGGCTCAAATGATTTTTACAGTTCAAAAACCCAATGTGATTCTCACTATGAACTAAACAGCATTTATTTAAGAGGTGCTGTGGTTTGTATCAGTTTCATAAGCAGAGTTGATCTACATATGGTCTGTATGAGTAGGAAACTCAGTTCTTTTGCTCAGGGCATGCTCATGGTTCTTGCTGTATTTTAGACTCTGGAAAGAAGAGCTTGCTTCTTGCATTAAAGTAGAGTGTGTTTCAGGGATGAGAACTCTGGTCTGAATTTCCCTTCAGAAAAGAGTGTTAAACCCCAGGATCTGTGTCTTCCGACAAGCAAGTGTTCATTTCTGGTAAACCAAGTGAATTTTCGGCTCGAAGGATTTTTCGCAGTTCACCAACATAAACCGATTCTCACTATTAACTAAAGAGCATATATGTAAGAGGAGCTGTGGTTTGTATCAGTTTCATAAGCAGAGTTGAACTACATATGGTCCGTATGAGTAGGAAACACAGTTCTTTTTTTCTGGGCATGCTCATGGTTCTTGATGTATTGGAGACGCTGGAAAGAAGAGCTTGCTTCTTGCATTAAAACAGAGTGTGTTTCATGGATGAGAACACTGGTCTGAATTTACCTTCAGAATTGGAGTAAAAATTCAGGATCTCTGGCATCCTACATGGAAGAGTTTATTTCTGTTAAACCAAGTGAATTTTCGGCTCAAATGATTTTAATAGTTCAAAAGCCCAATGTTATTCTCACTATTAACTAAACAGCATTTATTTAAGAGGTGCTGTGTTTGTATCAGTTTCATAACCCCAGTTGATCTACATATGGCCTGTATGAGTAGGAAACACAGTTCATTTTTTCAGGGCATGCTCATGGTTCTTGCTGTATTGGAGACGCTGGAAAGAAGAGCTTGCTTCTTGCATTAAAACAGAGTGTGCTTCATAGAAGAAAACTCTCGTCTGAATTTTTCTTCGGAAACAGAGTTAAACCCCATTATCTGTGATTCCTACAAGCAAGAGTTCATTTCTGCTAAATGCAGTGAATTTTGAGCTGAGAAGATTTTTCGCAGTTCACGAACCCAAGGGGATTCTCACTATTAACTAAAGAGCATTTATGTAAGAGGAGCTGTTGTTTATATCAGTTTTATGAGCAGAGTTGTACTACATATGGTCTGTATGAGTAGGAAACACAGTTCTTTTTTCTGGGCATGCTCATGTTTCTTACTGTATTGGAGACGCTGGAAAGAAGTGGATATTTCTTGCCTTAAAACCGAGTGTTTTTCAGGGATGAGAATTCTGGTCTGAATTTGCCTTCAGAATAGGAGATAAAACCCAGGATCTGTGTCTTCCTACAAGCAGGAGTTCAATTCAGGTAAACCCAGTGAATTTTGGGCTCAAATGAGTTTTCGCAGTTACGAACCCTACGCGAATATCACTATTAACTAAAGAGCATTTATGTAAGAGGAGCTTTTCTTTGTATCAGTTTCATAAGCAGAGTTGAACTACATATGGTCCGTATGTGTAGGAAACACAGTTCTTTTGTTCAGGGCATGCTCATGGTTCTTGCTGTATTTTAGACTCTGGAAAGAAGAGCTTGCTTCTTGCGTTAAAGTAGAGTGTGTTTCAGGGATGAGAACTCTGGTCTGAATTTCCCTTCAGAAAAGAGTGTTAAACCCCAGGATCTGTGTCTTCCGACAAGCAAGTGTTCATTTCTGGTAAACCAAGTGAATTTTCGGCTCAAAGGATTTTTCACAGTTCACCAACATAAACCGATTCTCACTATTAACTAAAGAGCATATATGTAAGAGGAGCTGTGGTTTGTATCAGTTTCATAAGCAGAGTTGAACTACATATGGTCCGTATGAGTAGGAAACACAGTTCTTTTTTTCTGGGCATGCTCATGGTTCTTGATGTATTGGAGACGCTGGGAAGAAGAGCTTACTTCTTGCATTAAAGCAGAGTGTTTTTCAAGGATGAGAACTCTGGTCTGAATTTGCCTTCAGAAACGGAGTTAATCCACAAGATCTGTGTCTTCCTACAAGCAAGAGTTCATTTCTGGTAAACCCAGAGAATTTTGGGCTCAAATGATTTTTCAGAGTTCACGAAACCAACATGATTCTCACTATTCACTAAAGAGCATTTATGTAAGAGGAGCTGTCGTTTTTATCAGTTTCATAAGCAAAGTTGAACTACATATGGTCCGTATTCGTAGGAAACAAAGTTCTTTTTTTCAGGGCATGCTCTTGGTTCTTGCTGTATTTTAGACTCTGGAAAGAAGAGCTTGCTTCTTCCATTAAAACAGAGTGTGTTTCATGGATGAGAACACTGGTCTGAAGTTACCTTCAGAATTGGAGTAATAATTCAGGATCTCTGGCATCCTACATGGAAGAGTTTATTTCTGTTAAACCAAATGAATTTTCGGCTCAAATAATTTTAATAGTTCAAAAGCCCAATGTGATTCTCACTATTAACTAAACAGCATTTATTTAAGAGGTGCTGTGTTTGTATCAGTTTCATAACCCGAGTTGATCTACATATGGCCTGTATGAGTAGGAAACACAGTTCATTTTTTCAGGGCATGCTCATGGTTCTTGCTGTATTGGAGACGCTGGAAAGAAGAGCTTGCTTCTTGCATTAAAACAGAGTGTGTTTCATAGAAGAGAACTCTCGTCTGAATTTGCCTTCGGAAACAGAGTTAAACCCCATTGTCTGTGATTCCTGCAAGCAAGAGTTCATTTCTGGTAAATGCAGTGAATTTTGAGCTGAAAAGATTTTTTGCAGTTCAAGAACCCAAGGCGATTCTCACTATTAACTAAAGAGCATTTATGTAAGAGGAGCTGTTGTTTATATCAGTTTTATGAGCAGAGTTGAACTACATATGGTCTGTATGAGTAGGAAACACAGTTCTTTTTTCTGGGCATGCTCATGTTTCTTACTGTATTGGAGACGCTGGAAAGAAGTGCATGATTCTTGCCTTAAAACCGAGTGTTTTTCAGGGATGAGAATTCTGGTCTGAATTTGCCTTCAGAATAGGAGATAAAACCCAGGATCTGTGTCTTCCTACAAGCAGGAGTTCAATTCAGGTAAACCCAGTGAATTTTGGGCTCAAATGAGTTTTCGCAGTTACGAACCCTACGCGAATATCACTATTAACTAAAGAGCATTTATGTAAGAGGAGCTTTTCTTTGTATCAGTTTCATAAGCAGAGTTGAACTACATATGGTCCGTATGTGTAGGAAACACAGTTCTTTTGTTCAGGGCATGCTCATGGTTCTTGCTGTATTTTTGACTCTGGAAAGAAGAGCTTGCTTCTTGCGTTAAAGTGGATTGTGTTCCAGGGAGGAAAACTCTGGTCTGAATTTCCCTTCAGAAACGAGTGTTAAACCCCAGGATTTTTGTCTTCCAACAAGCAAGTGTTCATTTCTGGTAAACCAAGTGAATTTTGGGCTCAAATGATTTTTACAGTTCAAAAACCCAATGTGATTCTCACTATGAACTAAACAGCATTTATTTAAGAGGTGCTGTGGTTTGTATCAGTTGCATAACCCGAGTTGATCTACATATGGTCTGTATGAGTAGGAAACACAGTTCTTTTGTTCAGGGCATGCTCATGGTTCTTGCTGTATTTTAGACTCTGGAAAGAAGAGCTTGCTTCTTGCGTTAAAGTAGAGTGTGTTTCAGGGATGAGAACTCTGGTCTGAATTTCCCTTCAGAAAAGAGTGTTAAACCCCAGGATCTGTGTCTTCCGACAAGCAAGTGTTCATTTCTGGTAAACCAAGTGAATTTTCGGCTCAAAGGATTTTTCACAGTTCACCAACATAAACCGATTCTCACTATTAACTAAAGAGCATATATGTAAGAGGAGCTGTGGTTTGTATCAGTTTCATAAGCAGAGTTGAACTACATATGGTCCGTATGAGTAGGAAACACAGTTCTTTTTTTCTGGGCATGCTCATGGTTCTTGATGTATTGGAGACGCTGGGAAGAAGAGCTTACTTCTTGCATTAAAGCAGAGTGTTTTTCAAGGATGAGAACTCTGGTCTGAATTTGCCTTCAGAAACGGAGTTAATCCACAAGATCTGTGTCTTCCTACAAGCAAGAGTTCATTTCTGGTAAACCCAGAGAATTTTGGGCTCAAATGATTTTTCAGAGTTCACGAAACCAACATGATTCTCACTATTCACTAAAGAGCATTTATGTAAGAGGAGCTGTCGTTTTTATCAGTTTCATAAGCAAAGTTGAACTACATATGGTCCGTATTCGTAGGAAACAAAGTTCTTTTTTTCAGGGCATGCTCTTGGTTCTTGCTGTATTTTAGACTCTGGAAAGAAGAGCTTGCTTCTTCCATTAAAACAGAGTGTGTTTCATGGATGAGAACACTGGTCTGAAGTTACCTTCAGAATTGGAGTAATAATTCAGGATCTCTGGCATCCTACATGGAAGAGTTTATTTCTGTTAAACCAAATGAATTTTCGGCTCAAATAATTTTAATAGTTCAAAAGCCCAATGTGATTCTCACTATTAACTAAACAGCATTTATTTAAGAGGTGCTGTGTTTGTATCAGTTTCATAACCCGAGTTGATCTACATATGGCCTGTATGAGTAGGAAACACAGTTCATTTTTTCAGGGCATGCTCATGGTTCTTGCTGTATTGGAGACGCTGGAAAGAAGAGCTTGCTTCTTGCATTAAAACAGAGTGTGTTTCATAGAAGAGAACTCTCGTCTGAATTTGCCTTCGGAAACAGAGTTAAACCCCATTGTCTGTGATTCCTGCAAGCAAGAGTTCATTTCTGGTAAATGCAGTGAATTTTGAGCTGAAAAGATTTTTTGCAGTTCAAGAACCCAAGGCGATTCTCACTATTAACTAAAGAGCATTTATGTAAGAGGAGCTGTTGTTTATATCAGTTTTATGAGCAGAGTTGAACTACATATGGTCTGTATGAGTAGGAAACACAGTTCTTTTTTCTGGGCATGCTCATGTTTCTTACTGTATTGGAGACGCTGGAAAGAAGTGCATGATTCTTGCCTTAAAACCGAGTGTTTTTCAGGGATGAGAATTCTGGTCTGAATTTGCCTTCAGAATAGGAGATAAAACCCAGGATCTGTGTCTTCCTACAAGCAGGAGTTCAATTCAGGTAAACCCAGTGAATTTTGGGCTCAAATGAGTTTTCGCAGTTACGAACCCTACACGAATATCACTATTAACTAAAGAGCATTTATGTAAGAGGAGCTTTTCTTTGTATCAGTTTCATAAGCAGAGTTGAACTACATATGGTCCGTATGTGTAGGAAACACAGTTCTTTTGTTCAGGGCATGCTCATGGTTCTTGCTGTATTTTAGACTCTGGAAAGAAGAGCTTGCTTCTTGCGTTAAAGTGGAGTGTGTTCCAGGGAGGAAAACTCTGGTCTGAATTTCCCTTCAGAAACGAGTGTTAAACCCCAGGATTTTTGTCTTCCAACAAGCAAGTGTTCATTTCTGGTAAACCAAGTGAATTTTGGGCTCAAATGATTTTTACAGTTCAAAAACCCAATGTGATTCTCACTATGAACTAAACAGCATTTATTTAAGAGGTGCTGTGGTTTGTATCAGTTGCATAACCCGAGTTGATCTACATATGGTCTGTATGAGTAGGAAACACAGTTCTTTTGTTCAGGGCATGCTAATGGTTCTTGCTGTATTTTAGACTCTGGAAAGAAGAGCTTGCTTCTTGCGTTAAAGTAGAGTGTGTTTCAGGGATGAGAACTCTGGTCTGAATTTCCCTTCAGAAAAGAGTGTTAAACCCCAGGATCTGTGTCTTCCGACAAGCAAGTGTTCATTTCTGGTAAACCAAGTGAATTTTCGGCTCAAAGGATTTTTCACAGTTCACCAACATAAACCGATCTCACTATTAACTAAAGAGCATATATGTAAGAGGAGCTGTGGTTTGTATCAGTTTCATAAGCAGAGTTGAACTACATATGGTCCGTATGAGTAGGAAACACAGTTCTTTTTTTCTGGGCATGCTCATGGTTCTTGATATATTGGAGACACTGGAAAGAAGAGCTTGCTTCTTGTGTTAAAGCAGAGTGTTTTTCAAGGATGAGAACTCTGGTCTGAATTTGCCTTCAGAAACGGAGTTAATCCACAGGATCTGTGTCTTCCTACAAGCAAGAGTTCATTTCTGGTAAACCCAGAGAATTTTGGGCTCAAATGATTTTTCAGAGTTCACGAACCCAACATGATTCTCACTATTCACTAAAGAGCATTTATGTAAGAGGAGCTGTCGTTTTTATCAGTTTCATAAGCAAAGTTGAACTACATATGGTCCATATGAGTAGGAAACAAAGTTCTTTTTGTCAGGGCATGCTCTTGGTTCTTGCTGTATTTTAGACTCTGGAAAGAAGAGCTTGCTTCTTGCATTAAAACAGAGTGTGTTTCATGGATGAGAACACTGGTCTGAATTTACCTTCAGTATTGGAGTAAAAATTCAGGATCTCTGGCATCCTACATGGAAGAGTTTATTTCTGTTAAACCAAGTGTATTTTCGGCTCAAATGATTTTAATAGTTCAAAAGCCCAATGTGATTCTCACTATTAACTAAACAGCATTTATTTAAGAGGTGCTGTGTTTGTATAAGTTTCATAACCCGAGTTGATCTACATATGGCCTGTATGAGTAGGAAACACAGTTCATTTTTTCATGGCATACTCATGGTTCTTGCTGTATTGGAGACGCTGGAAAGAAGAGCTGGCTTCTTGCATTAAAACAGAGTGTGTTTCATAGAAGAGAACTCTCGTCTGAATTTGCCTTCAGAAACGGAGTTAATCCCTATTATCTGTGTCTTCCTACAAGCAAGAGTTCATTTCTGGTAAACGCAGTGAATTTTGAGTTGAAAAGATTTTTCACAGTTCACGAACCCAACGCGATTCTCATTATTAACTAAAGAGCATTTATGTAAGAGGAGCTTTTCTTTGTATCAGTTTCATAAGCAGAGTTGAACTACATATGGTCCGTATGTGTAGGAAACACAGTTCATTTTTTCAGGGCATGCTCATGGTTCTTGCTGTATTGTAGATGCTGGAAAGAAGACCTGGCTTCTTGCATTAAAACAGAGTGTGTTTCATGGATCAGAACTCTGATCTGAATTTCCCTTCACAAACAGAGTTAAACCCCAGGATCAGTGTCTTCCTACAAGCAAGAGTTCATTTCTAGGAATCCCAGTGATTGTTGTGCTAAATGATTTTTCATAGTTCACGAACCCAACATGATTCTCACTATTAACTAAAGAGCATTTATGTTGTTTGTATCAGTTTCATAAGCAGAGTTGAACTACATTTGTTCCGTATTAGTAGGAAACACAGTTCTTTTTTTCAGGGCATGCTCATGGTTCTTGCTGTTTTTTAGACTCTGGAAAGAAGAGATTGCTTCTTGCGTGAAAACAGAGTGTGTACCATGGAGGAGAACACTGGTCTGAATTTCCCTTCAGAAACGGAGTTAAACCCCAGGATCTGTGTCTTCCTCCAATAAGAGTTCATTTCTGGTAAACCCAGTTAAATTTGGGCTCAAATGATTTTACACAGTTCACAAACCCTTAGCTATTCTCAGTATTAAGTAAAGAACATTTATGTAATAGGAGCTGTGGTTTTTTTCTGTTTCATAAGCAGAGTTGAACTACATATAGTCCATATGAGTAGGAAACACAGTTCTTTTTTTCAGGGCATGATCATGGTTCTTGCTCTATTGGAGACGCTGGAAAGAAGAGGATGATTCGTGCCTTAAAACAGTGTACTTTTCTTGGATGAGAACACTGGTCTGAATTTCCCTTCACATACGTAGTTAAACCCCATGATCTGTGTCTTCCTACGAGCCAGAGTTCATTTCTGGTAAACTAAGTGAATTTTCGGCTCAAATGATTTTAAACAGTTCTAGTACCCAACGTGATTATCACTATTAACTAAAGAGCATTTATGTAAGAGGAGCTGGTGTCTGTATCATTTCATAAGCAGAGTTGAACTACATATGGTCCGCATGAATAGGAAACACAGTTCTTTTTTTCAGGTCATGCTCACGGTTCGTGCTGTATTTTAGACTCTGGAAAGAAGGGCTTGCTTCTTGCGTTAAATCAGAGTTTGTTTCAGGGATGAGAACTCTGGTCTGAATTTCCCTTCAGAAACGGAGTTTAACCCCAGGATCTGTGTCCTCCTTCAAGCAAGAGTTCTTTTCTGGTAATCTCATGGAATATTGGGCTCAAATGATTTTTCGCAGTTCAAGAACCCAACGTGATTCTCATAATTAACTAAAGAGCATTTAAGTAAGTGGAGATTTGTTTTGTATCTGTTTCATAAGCAGATTTGAACTACATATGGTCCGATCGTAATGTAATGGACAAAGTGGAAAGAAGAGGATGATTTTTGCCTTAAAACAGAGTGTGTTTCATGGTTGAGAACACTGGTATGAATTTCCCATCAGAAACGGAGATAACTTCAGGATCTGTGTCTTCCTACAAGGAAGAGTTCATTTCTGGTAATCCCACTGAATTTTTCGCTCAAATGATTTTACACAGTTCACGAACCCAACACTATTCTCACTATTAACTAAAGAGCATTTATGTAAGAGGAGCTGTGGTTTGTTTCAGTTTAATAAGCAGAGTTGAACTACATATTGTCCATATGAGTAGGAAACACAGTTCTTTTTTTCTGGGCATACTCATGGTTCTTGCTGTATTGGAGACGCTGGAAAGAATAGCTTGCTTCTTCATTAAAACAGAGTGTGTTTCAGGGATGAGAACTCTGGTCAGAATTTCCCTTCAGAAAGGGAGTTAAACCCCAGGATCTGTGTCTTCCTATAAGCAAGAGTTCATTGCTGGTAAACACAGTGAATTTGGGGCTCAAATGATTTTTCGCAGTTCACGAACCCTACTCTATTCTCACTATTAACTAAAGAACATTTATGTAAGAGGAGCTGTGGTCTGTATCATTTCATAAGCAGTGTTGAACTATATATGATCCGTATTAGTAGGAAACACAGTTCTTTTTTTCTTGGCATGCTCATGTTTCTTAGTGTATTGGAGACCCTGGAAAGAAGAGGATGATTCATGCCTTAAAACAGAGTGTTTTTCAGGGATGAGAATTCTGGTCTGAATTTCCCTTCAGAAACGGAGTTAAACCGCAGGATCTGTGACTTCCTACAAGCTAGAGTTCATTTCTGGTAAACCCATTGAATTTGGGGCCCAAATGATTTTACACAGTGACTAACCCAACGCTATTCTCACTATTAACTAAAGAGCATTTACATAAGAGGAACTGTGGTCTGTATCAGTTTCATAAGCAGAGTTGGACTACATATGGTCCGTATGAGTAGGAAACCCAGTTATTTCTTCTCGGCATGCTCATGTTTCTTACTTTATTGGAGACACTGGAAAGAAGAAGAGGATTCTTGCCTTAAAACAGAGTGTTTTTCTTGGAGGAGAACACTGGTCTGAATTTGCTTTCAGAAACGGAGTTAAACCCCAGGATCAGTGTCTTCCTACAAGCAAGAGTTCATTTCTGGTAAACCCAGTGAATTTTGGGCTCAAATGATTTTTCGCAGTTCACAAACCCAACATGATTCTCACTATTAACTAAAGAGCATTAATGTAAGAGGGTCTGTGTTTTGTATCAGTTTCATAAGCAGAGTTGAACTACGTTTGTTCCGTATGAGAAGGAAACACAGTTCTTTTTTTCAGTGCATGCTCATGGTTCTTGCTGTATTTTAGACTCTTGAAAGAAGAGCTTGCTTCTTGAGTTAATCCAGAGTATGTTTCAGGGATGAGAACTCTGGTCTCAATGTCCCTTCACAAACGGAGTTAAACCACAGGATCTGTGTCTTCCTACAAGCAGGAGTTCTTTTCAGGTAAACCAAGTGAATTTTGGGCTCAAATGATTTTTCGCAGTTCACGAAAGCAACGCGATACTCACTATTAACTAAACAGCATTTATGTAAGAGGAGCTGTTGTGTGTATCAGTTTCATAAGCAGAGTTGAACTACATATGGTCCGCATGAGTAGGAAACACAGTTCATTTTTTCAGGGCATGCTCACAGTTCTTGCTGTATTTTAGACTCTGGAAAGAAGATCTTGCTTCTTTCGTTAACTCACATTGTGTTTCAGGAATGAGAACACTGGTCTTAATTTATCTTCAAAAACGGAGTTAAACTCCAGGATCTGTGCGTTCCTACAAGCAAATCTTCTTTTCTGGTAAACCCTGTGAATTTTGGGCTCAAATGATTTTACACAGTTCACGAACCCAACGCTATTCTCACTATTAAGTAAAGAGCATTTATGTAAGAGGATCTGTGGTTTGTTTCAGTTTCATAAGCAGAGTTGAACTACATATGGTCCGTATGAGTAGGAAACACAGTTCTTTTTTTCTGGACATACTCATGGTTCTTGCTGTATTGGAGATGCTGGAAAGAAGAGCTTGCTTCTTGCATTAAAACAGAGTGTGTTTCATGGATCAGAACTCTGATTTGAATTTCCGTTCACAAACGGAGATAAACCCCAGGATCAGTGTCTTCCTACAAGCAAGAGTTCATTTCTGGGAAACCCAGTGATTTTTGCGCTCAAATGATTTTTCGCAGTTCACGAACCCAACATGATTCTCACTATTAACTAAAGAGGATTTATGTAAGAGGAGCTGTGGTTTATATCAGTTTCATAAGCAGAGTTGAACGACATTTGTTCCATATGAGTAGCATACAGATTTCTTTTTTTCAGGGCATGCTCATGGTTCTTGCTGTATTTTAGACTCTGGAAAGAAGAGATTGGTTCTTGCGTGAAAACAGAGTGTGTACCATGGATGAGAACACTGGTCTGAATTTCCCTTCAGAGACGGAGTTAAACCCCAGGATCTGTGTCTTCCTACAAGCAGGAGTTCATTTCAGGTAAACCCAGTGAATTTTGGGCTCAATAGTTTTTTCGCAGTTCATGAACCCAACGCGATTCTCACTATTAACTAAAGAGCAATTATGTAAGCGGAGCTGTGGTTTGTTTCAGTTTCATAAGCAGAGTTGAACTACATATGGTCCGTATGAGTAGGAAACACAGTTCTTTTTTCTGGGCATGCGCATGTTTCTTACTATATTGGAGACGCTGGAAAGAAGAAGAGGATTCTTGCCTTAAAACAGAGTGTTTTTCTTGGAGAACACTGGTCTGAATTTGCTTTCAGAAACGGAGTAAAACCCCATGATCTGTGTCTTCCTACAAGCAAGAGTTCATTTCTTGTAAACCAAGTGAATTTTCGGCTCAAATGATTTTACACAGTTCTAGAACCCAACGCGATTATCACTATTAACTAAAGAGCATTTATGTAAGAGGAGGTGTGGTCTGTATCAGTTTCATAAGCAGAGTTGAACTGCATATGGTCCGTATTAATAGGAAACACAGTTCTTTTATTCAGGCCATGCTCATTGTTCTTGCTGTATTTTAGAATCTGGAAAGAAGAGCTTGCTTCTTCGTTAAAACAGAGTATGATTCAGGGATGAGACCTCTGGTCTGAATTTCACTTCAGAAATGGAATTAAACCCCATGATCTGTATCTCCCTACAAGCAAGATTTCATTTCTAGTAAAACAAGTGAATTTTCGGCTCAAATGATTTTACACAGTTCTAGAACCCAATGTAATTATCACTATTAACTAAAGAGCCTTTATGTAAGAGGAGCTGTTGTCTTTATCAGTTTCATAAGCAGAGTTGGACTACATATAGTCCGTATGAGTAGGAAACACAGTTCATTTTCTCTGGGCATACTCATGGTTCTTGATTTGTTGGAGCCGCTGGAAAGAAGAGCTTGCTTCTTGCGAGGAAACAGAGTGTGTACCATGGATGAGAAAACTGGTCTGAATTTCTATTCAGAAACGTAGTCAAACTCCAGGATCTGTCTCTTCCTACAAGCAAGAGTTCATTTCTATTAAACCCAGTGAATTTTGAAGTCAAATGATTTTTCGCAGTTCACGAACCCTAAGCTATTCACAGTATTAACTAAAGAACATTTATGTAAGAGGACCTGTGGTTTGTTTCAGATTCATAAGCAGAGTTGAACTATATATGGTCCGTATGAGTAGGAAACACAGTTCTTTTTTTCAGGGCATGTTCATGGTTCTTGATGTATTGGAGAAGCTGGAAAGAAGAGCTTGCTTCTTGCATTAAAACAGAGTGTGTTTTGGATGAGAACTCTGGTCTGAATTTCCCTTCAGAAATGGAGTTAAACACCAGGATCTGTGTCTTCCTACAAGCAAGAGTTCATTTCTGGTAAACCCAGTGACTTTTGGGCTCAAATGTTTTTACACAGTTCATGAACCCAAAGCTATTCTCAGTATTAACTAAAGAACATTTATGTAAGAGGAGCTATGGTTTGTTTCAGTTTCATAAGCAGAGTTGAACTACATATGGTCCGCATGAGTAGGAAACACAGTTATTTTTTCTGGGCATGGTCATGTTTCCTACTATATTGGAGACGCTGGAAAGAAGAAGAGGATTCTTGCCTTAAAACAGAGTGTTTTTCTTGGAGGAGAACACATGTCTGAATTTGCTTTCAGAAACGGAGTTAAACCCCAGGATCAGTGTCTTCTTACAAGCAACAGTTCATTTCTGGTAAACACAGTGAATTTTGGGCTCAAATGATTTTTCGCAGTTCACGAACCCAACATGATTCTCACTATTAACTAAAGAGCATTTATGTTAGAGGTGCTGTTGTTTGGATCAGTTTCATAAGCAGAGTTGAACTACATAGGGTCTGTATGAGTAGGAAACACAGGTCTTTTTTCTGGGCATGATCATGGTTCTTACTGTATTGGAGAAGCTGTAGAGAAGGGGATGATTCTTGCCTTAAAACAGAGTGCTTTTCAGGGATGAGAACTCTGGCCTGAATTTCCCTTCAGAAATGGAGTTAAATCCCAGGATCTGTTTCTTCCTGCATGGAAAAGTTCATTTCTGGTAAACCCAGTGAATTTTGGGCTGAAATGATTTTTCGCAGTTCATGAATCCAAAGCGATTTACACTATTAACTTAAGAGCATTTATGTAAGAGGAGGTGTTGTTTCTACCAGTTTCATAAGCACAGTTGGACTACATATGGTCTGTATGAGTAGGAAATACAGTTCTTTTTTCTGGGCACGCTCATGGTTCTTACAGTATTGGAGAAGCTGGAAAGAAGAGGATGATTCTTGCCTTAAAACAGAGAGTTTTTCAGGGATGAGAACTCTGGTCTTAATTTGCCTTCAGAAACGGAGTTAAACCCCAGGATCTGTGTCATCCTACAAGCAGGAGTTAATTTCAGGTAATCCCTGTGAATTTTGGGCTCAAATGATTTTTTGCAGTTCACAAACCCAACACGATTCTCACTATTAACTAAAGAGCCTTTATGTTAGATGTGCTGTTGTTTGTATCAGTTTCATAAGCAGAGTTGAACTACATATGGTCTGTATGAATAGGAAACACAGTTCTTTTTTCTGGGCATCATCATGGTTCTTTCTGTATTGGAGAAGCTGGAGAGAAGAGGATGATTCTTGCATTAAAACAGAGTGCCTTTCAGGGATGAGAACTCTGGTCTGAATATCCTTCAGAAATGGAGTAAACCCCAGGATCTGTTTCTTCCTGCATGGAAGAGTTCATTTCTGGTAAACCCAGTGAATTTTGGGCTCAAATAATTTTTCCAGTTCACCAATCCAACATGATTCTCACTATTAACTAAAGAGCATTTTTGTAAGAGGAGCTGTGCTTTGAATCAGCTTCATAAGCAGAGTTGAACTACATATGGTTCGTATGAGTAGGAAACACACTTCTCTTTTTCTGGGAATGCCCATGGTTCTTAGTGTATTGGAGAAGCTTTCAAGATGTTTATGATTCTTGCTTTAAAACAGAGTGTTTTTCAGAGATGAGATCTCTGGTCTGAATTTACCTTCAGAGACAGAGTTTAACCCCAGGATCTGTGTCTTCCTCCAAGAAAGAGTTCATTTCTGGTAAACCCAGTGAATTTTGGGCTCAAATGATTTTTCGCAGTTCACGAACCCATCGCGATTCTCACTATTAACTATAGAGAATTTATGTAAGAGGAGCTGTGTTTTGTATCAGCTTCATAAGTAGAGTTGAACCACATAAGGTCCGTATGAGTAGGAAACACAGTTCTTTTTTCAGGGCATGCTCATGGTTCTTGCTGTATTTTAGACTATGCGAAGAATGTTTGCTTCTTGCGTTAAAGGAGAATGTGTTTCAGGGATGAGAACTATGGTCTTAATTTCCCTTCGGAAACGGAGATAAACCCCAGGATCTGTGTCTTCCTATAAGCAAGAGTTCATATCTGGTAACCCAATAAATTTTGGGATCAAATGATATTTCCCAGTTCACCAATCCAACATGATTCTCACTATTAACTAAAGAGCATTTTTTTTAAGAGGAGCTGTGCTTTGAATCAGCTTCATAAGCAGAGTTGAACTACATATGGTCCGTATGAGTAGGAAACACACTTCTTTTTTTCTGGGAATGCCCATGGTTCTTACTGTATTGGAGAAGCTTTCAAGAAGTTTATGATTCTTGCGTTAAAACAGAGTGTTTTTCAGAGATGAGATCTATGGTCTGAATTTACCTTCAGAAATGGAGTTAAATCCCAGGATCTGTTTCTTCCTGCATGGAAAAGTTCATTTCTGGTAAACCCAGTGAATTTTGGGTTGAAATGATTTTACACAGTTCAAAAACCCAATGCGATTCTCACTATTAACTAAACAGCATTTATTCAAGAGGTGCTGTAGTTTGTATCAGTTTCATAACCAGAGTTGATCTACAAATGGTCTGTATGAGTTGGAAACAAAGTTCCTTTTTTCCGGGCATGCTCATGGTTCTTGTTGTATTGGAGACACTGGAAAGAAGAGCTTGCTTCTTGCATTAAAACAGAGTGTGTTTCATGGATGAGAATTCTGTTCAGAATTTCCCTTCACAAACGGAGTTAAACCCCAGGATCTGTGTCATCCTACAAGCAGGAGTTAATTTCAGGTAAACCCTGTGAATTTTGGGCTCAAATGATATTTCGCAGTTCACAAACCCAACACGATTCTCACTATTAACTAAAGAGCCTTTATGTTAGATGTGCTGTTGTTTGTATCAGTTTCATAAGCAGAGTTGAACTACATATGGTCTGTATGAGTAGGAAACACAGTTCTTTTTTCTGGGCATGATCATGGTTCTTACTGTACTGGAGAAGCTGGAGAGAAGAGGATGATTCTTGCCTTAAAACAGAATGCTTTTCAGGGATGAGAACTCTGGTCTGAATTTCCCTTCAGAAATGGAGTTACATCCCAGGATCTGTTTCTTCCTGCATGGAAAAGTTCATTTCTGGTAAACCCAGTGAATTTTGGGTTGAAATGATTTTACACAGTTCAAAAACCCAATGCGATTCTCACTATTAACTAAACAGCATTTATTCAAGAGGTGCTGTAGTTTGTATCAGTTTCATAACCAGAGTTGATCTACAAATGGTCTGTATGAGTTGGAAACAAAGTTCCTTTTTTCCGGGCATGCTCATGGTTCTTGTTGTATTGGAGACACTGGAAAGAAGAGCTTGCTTCTTGCATTAAAACAGAGTGTGTTTCATGGATGAGAATTCTGTTCAGAATTTCCCTTCACAAACGGAGTTAAACCCCAGGATCTGTGTCATCCTACAAGCAGGAGTTAATTTCAGGTAAACCCTGTGAATTTTGGGCTCAAATGATATTTCGCAGTTCACAAACCCAACACGATTCTCACTATTAACTAAAGAGCCTTTATGTTAGATGTGCTGTTGTTTGTATCAGTTTCATAAGCAGAGTTGAACTACATATGGTCTGTATGAGTAGGAAACACAGTTCTTTTTTCTGGGCATGATCATGGTTCTTACTGTATTGGAGAAGCTGGAGAGAAGAGGATGATTCTTGCCTTAAAACAGAATGCTTTTCAGGGATGAGAACTCTGGTCTGAATTTCCCTTCAGAAATGGAGTTACATCCCAGGATCTGTTTCTTCCTGCATGGAAAAGTTCATTTCTGGTAAACCCAGTGATTTTTGGGCTGAAATGACTTTTCGCAGTTCACGAACCCAACGCGATTCTCACTATTAACTATAGAGCATTTATGTAATAGGAGCAGTTGTTTGTATCAGTTTCATAAGCACAGTTGAACTACATATGGTCTGTATGAGTAGGAAATATAGTTCTTTTGTCTGGGCATGCTCGTGGTTCTTACTGTATTGGAGAAGCTGGAGAGAAGAGGATGATTCTTGCCTTAAAACAGAGTGCTTTTCAGGGATGAGAACTCTGGTCTGTATTTGCCTTCAGAAATGGAGTTAAACCCCAGGATTTGTGTCTTAATACAAGCAAGAGTTCATTTCTGGTAAACCAAGTGAATTTTGGGCTCAAATGATATTTCGCAGTTCACAAACCCAACACGATTCTCACTATTAACTAAAGAGCCTTTATGTTAGATGTGCTGTTGTTTTTATCAGTTTCATAAGCAGAGTTGAACTACATATGGTCTGTATGAGTAGGAAACACAGTTCTTTTTTCTGGGCATGATCATGGTTCTTGCTGTATTGGAGAAGCTGGAGAGAAGAGGATGATTCTTGCCTTAAAACAGAGTGCTTTTCAGGGATGAGAACTCTGGTCTGTATTTGCCTTCAGAAATGGAGTTAAACCCCAGGATTTGTGTCTTAATACAAGCAAGAGTTCATTTCTGGTAAACCAAGTGAATTTTGGGCTCAAATGTTTTTCGGCAGTTCACCAACTCAACCTGATTCTCACTGCTAACTAAAGAGCATTTGTGTAAGAGGAGCTGTTGTTTTTATCAGTTTTATAAGCAGAGTTGTACTACATATGGTCCGTATGAGTAGGAAACACTGTTATTTTTCCTGGGCATGCTCATGGATCTTGATGTATTGTAGCCGCTGGAAAGAAGAGCTTGCTTCTTGCATGAAAACAGAGTGTCTTTCAGGGATGAGAACTCTGGTCTGAATTTGCCTTGAGAAACTGAGTTAAACCCCAGGATCTGTGTCTTCCTACAAGCAGGAGTTAATTTCAGGTAAACCCTGTGAATTTTGGGCTCAAATGTTTTTTCGCAGTTCACGAACCGAACACGATTCTCACTATTAACTAAAGAGCATTTATGTTAGAGGTGCTGTTGTTTGTATCAGTTTCATAAGCAGAGTTGAACTACATATGGTCTGTATGAGTAGGAAACACGGTTCTTTTTTCTGGGCATGATCATTTTTCTTACTGTATTGGAGAAGCAGGAAAGAAGAGGATGATTCCGTAAAACAGTGTGCTTCTCAGGGATGAGAACTCTGGTCTGAATTTCCCTTCAGAAATGGAGTTAAACACCAGGATCTGTGTCTTCCTACATGGAAGAGTTTATTTCTGGTAAACCAAGTGAATTTTGGGCTCAAATGATTTTACACAGTTCAAATCCCCAATGCGAATCTCACTATTATCTAAACAGCATTTATTTAAGAGGTGCTGTGGTTTGTATCAGTTTCATAACCAGAGCTGATTTCCATATTGTCTGTGTGAGCAGGAAACACAGTTCTTTTTTTCAGGGCATGCACATGATTCTTGCTGTGTTGGAGACGCTGGGAAGAAGAGGATTATTCTTGCCTTAAAACAGAGTGTTTTTCAAGGATGAGATTCTGGTCTGAATTTGCCTTAAGAAACGGAGTTAAACCCCAGGATCTGTGTCTTTCTACAAGCAGGAATTCATTTCAGGTAAACCCAGTGAATTTTGGGCTCAAATGATTTTTCTCAGTTCACGAACCCAACGCGATTCTCACTATTAACTAAAGAGCATTTATGTAAGAGGAGCTGTGTTTTGTATCAGCTTCATAAGCAGAGTTGAACTATATAAGGTCCGTATGAGTAGGAAACACATTTCTTTTTTCAGGGCATGCTCATTGTTCTTGCTGTATTTTAGACTATGGAAAGAATGCTTGCTTCTTGCGTTAAAGCAGAGCGTGTTTCAGGGATGAGAACTATGGTCTGAATTTCCCTTCAAACACGGAGATAAACCCCAGGATCTGTGTCTTCCTACAAGCAAGAGTTCATATCTGGTAAACCCAATGAATTTTGGGCTCAGATGTTTTTTCCTAGTTCACCAATCCAACATGATTCTCACTATTAACTAAAGAGCATTTTTGTAAGAGGAGCTGTGCTTTGAATCAGCTTCATAAGCAGAGTTGAACTACATATGGTCCGTATGAGTAGGAAACACACTTCCTTTTTTCTGGGAATGCCCATGGTTCTTACTGTATTGGAGAAGCTTTCAAGAAGTTTATGATTCTTGCGTTAAAACATAGTGTTTTTCACAGATGAGATCTCTGGTCTGAATTTACCTTCAGAAACAGAGTTGAACCCCAGGATCTGTGTCTTCCTACAAGAAAGAGTTCATTTCTGGTAAACCCAGTGAATTTTGGGTTGAAATGATTTTTCGCAGTTCACGAACGCAACGCGATGCTCACTATTTACTAAAGAGCATTTATGTTAGAGTTGCTGTTTTTTGTATCAGTTTCATAAGCAGAGTTGAACTACATATGGTCTGTGTGAGTAGGAAACACAGTTCTTTTATCTGGGAATGATCATTTTTCTTACTGTATTGGAGAACCTGGAAAGAAGACGATGATTCTTGCCTTAAAACATCGTGTTTTTCAGGGATGAGAAATCTGGTCTGAATTTCCCTTCAGAAATGGAGTTAAACCCCAGGATTTGTGTCCTAATACAAGCAAGAGTTCATTTCTGGTAAACCAAGGGAATTTTGGGCTCAAATGTTTTTCGGCAGTTCACCAACCCAAACCGATTCTCACTGTTAACTAAAGAACATTTATGTAAGACGAGCTGTCGTTTGAATCAGATTCATAAGCAGAGTTGAACTACATATGGTCCTTATGAGTAGGAAACTGTGTTCTTTTTTCCGGGCATGCTCATCGTTCTTGCTGTATTGGAGACGCTTGAAAGAAGAGCTTGCTTCTTTCATTAAAACAGAGTTTGTTTCATGGATGAGAACTCTGGTCTGAATTTCCCTTCAGAAACGGAGTTAAACCCCATGATCTGTGTCTTCCTACCAGCAAGAGTTCATTTCTGGTAAACCAAGTGAATTAAGGCTCAAATGATTTTACAGAGTTCTAGAATCCATCGCGATTATCACTATTATCTAAAGAGCATTTATGTAAGAGGAGCTGTGGTCTGTATCAGTTTCATAAGCAGAATTGTACTAGATATGGTCCGTCTGAGTAGGAAACACAGTTCTTTTTTTTCATGGCATGCTCATCGTTCTTACTGTATTAGAGTCCCTGGAAAGAAGAGGATGATTCATGCCTTAAAACAGAGTGTTTTTCAGGGATGAGAATTCTGGTCTGAATTTCCCTTCAGAAACGGAGTTAAACCCAAGGATCTATGTCTTCCTACAAGCAAGAGTTCAGTTCTGGTAAACCCAGTGAATTTTGGGCTCTAATGATTTTTCGCAGTCCACGAACCCTACGCTATTCTCACTATTAACTAAAGAGCCTTTATGTAAGAGGAGGTGTGGTCTGTATCAGTTTCATGTGCAGAATTGAAGTACATAAGGTCTGTATGAGTAGGAAACACAGTACTTTTTTTCTGGGCAGGCTCATGTTTCTTACCATATTGGAGACGCTGGAAAGAAGAGGATGATTCCTGCCTTAAAACAGGGTGTTTTTCAGGAATAGAACTCTTGTCTGAATTTGCCCTCAGAAACGGAGTAAAACCCCAGGATCAGTGTCTTCCTACAAGCAGGAGTTAATTTCAGGTAAACCCTGTGAATTTTGGGCTCAAATGACTTTTCGCACTTCACAAACCAACACGATTCTCACTATTAACAAAAGAGCATTTATGTTAGAGTTGCTGTTTTTTGTATCAGTTTCATAAGCAGAGTTGAACTACATATGGTCTGTGTGAGTAGGAAACACAGTTCTTTTATCTGGGAATGATCATTTTTCTTACTGTATTGGAGAAGCAGGAAAGAAGAGGATGATTCTTTCCTTAAAACAGTGTGCTTCTCAGGGATGAGAACTCTGGTCTGAATTTCCCTTCAGAAATGGAGTGAAACACCAGGATCTGTGTCTTCCTACATGGAAGAGTTTATTTCTGGTAAACCAAGTGAATTTTGGGCTCAAATGATTTTACACAGTTCAAATCCCCAATGCGAATCTCACTATTATCTAAACAGCATTTATTTAAGAGGTGCTGTGGTTTGTATCAGTTTCATAACCAGAGCTGATTTCCATATTGTCTGTGTGAGTAGGAAACACAGTTCTTTTTTTCAGGGCATGCACATGGTTCTTGCTGTGTTGGAGACGCTGGGAAGAAGAGGATTATTCTTGCCTTAAAACAGAGTGTTTTTCAGGGATGAGATTCTGGTCTGAATTTGCCTTAAGAAACGGAGTTAAACCCCAGGATCTGTGTCTTTCTACAAGCAGGAGTTCATTTCAGGTAAACCCAGTAAATTTTGGGCTCAAATGATTTTTCTCAGTTCACGAACCCAACGCGATTCTCACTATTAACTAAAGTTTATTTATGTAAGAGGAGCTGTGTTTTGTATCAGCTTCATAAGCAGAGTTGGACTACATAAGGTCCGTATGAGTAGGAAACACAGTTCTTTTTTCAGGGCATGCTCATGGTTCTTGCTGTATTTTAGACTATGGAAAGAATGCTTGCTTCTTGCGTTAAAGCAGAGCGTGTTTCAGGGATGAGAACTATGGTCTGTATTTCCCTTCAAACACGGAGATAAACCCCGGGATCTGTGTCTTCCTACAAGCAAGAGTTCATATCTGGTAAACCCAATGAATTTTGGGCTCAAATGTTTTTTCCTAGTTCACCAATCCAACATGATTCTCACTATTAACTAAAGAGCATTTTTGTAAGAGGAGCTGTGCTTTGAATCAGCTTCATAATCAGAGTTGAACTACATATGGTCCGTAAGAGTAGGAAACACACTTCCTTTTTTCTGGGAATGCCCATGGTTCTTTCTGTATTGGAGAAGCTTTCAAGAAGTTTATGGTTCTTGCGTTAAAACAGAGTGTTTTTCAGAGATGAGATCTCTGGTCTGAATTTACCTTCAGAAACAGAGTTGAACCCCAGGATCTGTGTCTTCCTACAAGAAAGAGTTCATTTCTGGTAAACCCAGTGAATTTTGGGCTGAAATGATTTTTTGCAGTTCACGAACGCAACGCGATTCTCACTATTTACTAAAGAGCATTTATGTTAGAGTTGCTGTTTTTTGTATCAGTTTCATAAGCAGAGTTGAACTACATATGGTCTGTGTGAGTAGGAAACACAGTTCTTTTATCTGGGAATGATCATTTTTCGTACTGTATTGGAGAACCTGGAAAGAAGACGATGATTCTTGCCTTAAAACATCGTATTTTTCAGGGATGAGAAATCTGGTCTGAATTTCCCTTCAGAAATGGAGTTAAACCCCAGGATTTGTGTCCTAATACAAGCAAGAGTTCATTTCTGGTAAACCAAGGGAATTTTGGGCTCAAATGTTTTTCGGCACTTCACCAATCCAAACCGATTCTCACTGTTAACTAAAGAGCATTTACGTAAGAGGAGCTGTCGTTTGAATCAGATTCATAAGCAGAGTTGAACTACATATGGTCCTTATGAGTAGGAAACAGTGTTCTTTTTTCCGGGCATGCTCATCATTCTTGCTGTATTGGAGACGCTTGAAAGAAGAGCTTGCTTCTTTCATTAAAACAGAGTTTGTTTCATGGATGAGAACTCTGGTCTGAATTTCCCTTCAGAAACGGAGTTAAACCCCATGATCTGTGTCTTCCTACCAGCAAGAGTTCATTTCTGGTAAACCAAGTGAATTACGGCTCAAATGATTTTACAGAGTTCTAGAACCCATCGCGATTATCACTATTATCTAAAGAGCATTTATGTAAGAGGAGCTGTGGTCTGTATCAGTTTCATAAGCAGAATTGTACTAGATATGGTCCGTCTGAGTAGGAAACACAGTTCTTTTTTTTCATGGCATGCTCATCGTTCTTACTGTATTAGAGTCCCTGGAAAGAAGAGGATGATTCATGCCTTAAAACAGAGTGTTTTTCAGGGATGAGAATTCTGGTCTGAATTTCCCTTCAGAAACGGAGTTAAACCCAAGGATCTATGTCTTCCTACAAGCAAGAGTTCAGTTCTGGTAAACCCAGTGAATTTTGGGCTGAAATGATTTTTCGCAGTCCACGAACCCTACGCTATTCTCACTATTAACTAAAGAGCATTTATGTAAGAGGAGGTGTGGTCTGTATCAGTTTCATGTGCAGAATTGAAGTACATAAGGTCTGTATGAGTAGGAAACACAGTACTTTTTTTCTGGGCAGGCTCATGTTTCTTACCATATTGGAGACGCTGGAAAGAAGAGGATGATTCTTGCCTTAAAACAGGGTGTTTTTCAGGAATAGAACTCTTGTCTGAATTTGCCCTCAGAAACGGAGTTAAACCCCAGGTTCAGTGTCTTCCTACAACGAAGAGTTTATTTCAGGTAAACCCAGAGAATTTTGGGCTCAAATGATTTTTCACAATTCACAAACCCTACATGATTCTCACTATTAACTAAGAGCATTTATGTAAGAGGAGCACTGGTTTGTATCAGTTTCATAAGCACAGTTGAACTCCTATGGTCCATATGATTAGGAAACACAGTTCTTTTTTTCACGGCATGCTCATGGTTCTTGCTGTATTGGAGACGCTGGAAAGAAGAGCTTGCTTCTTGCATTAAAACAGGGTTTGTTTCATGGATGAGAACTCTGGTCTGAATTTCCCTTCACAAATGGAGTTAAACTGAATGATCTGTGTCTTCCTACCAGCAAGAGTTCATTTCTGGTAAACCAAGTGAATATTCGGCTCAAATGACTTTTCACAGTTCTAGAACCCAACGCGATTATGACTATAAACTAAAAAGCATTTATATAAGAGGAGATGTGTTCTGTATCATTTCATAAGCATAGTTGAACTACATATGTTCCGTATGAGTAGAAAACACAGTACTTTTTTTCTTGGCATGCTCATGGATCTTACTCTATTGGAGACCCTGGAAAGTAGAGGATGATTCATGCCTTAAAACAGAGTGTTTTTCAGGGATGAGAACTCTGGTCTATATTTGATTCAGAAGCGGAGTTAAACCCCAGGATCTGTGTCTTCCTACAAGCAAGAGTTCATTTTGGTTAACCCAGTGAATTTTGGGCTCAAATGATGTTCTCAGTGCACCAACCCAACACGATTCTCACTATTAACTAAAGAGCATTTATGTAAGAGGAGCTGTTGTTTGTATCAGTTCATGAGCAGAGTTGAACTACATATGATCAATTGAGTAGGAAACACAGTTCTTTTTTCAGAGCATTCTCATGGATCTTGCTGTATTTTAGACTCTGGAAAGAAGAGCTTGCTTCTGGTGTTAATGCAGAGTGTGTTTCAGGAATGAGAACTCTGGTCTATATTTGATTCAGAAGCGGAGTTAAACCCCAGGATCTGTGTCTTCCTACAAGCAAGAGTTCAATTCGGGTAAACCCAGTGATTTTTGGACTGAAATGATTTTTCGCAGTTCACGATCCCAACGCTATTCTCACTATTAACTAAAGAGCATTTATGTAAGAGGAGGTGTGGTCTGTATCAGTTTCATAAGCAGCGTTGAACTACATATGGTCCGTATGAATAGGAAACACAGTTCTCTTTTTCAGGCCATGCTCATGGTCCTTGCTGTATTTTAGACTCTGGAATGAAGAGCTTGCTTATTCGTTAAAAAAGAGTGGGTTTCAGGGATGAGAACTCTGGTCTGAATTTCCATTCAGAAACGGAGTTAAACCCCAGGATCAGTGTCTTCCTACAACCAAGAGTTTATTTCAGGTAAACCCAGAGAATTTTGGGCTCAAATGTTTTTTCGCAATTCACAAACCCTACATGATTCTCACTATTAACTAAGAGCATTTATGTAAGAGGAGCACTGGTTTGTATCAGTTTCATAAGCACAGTTGAACTCCTATGGTCCGTATGAGAAAGAAACAGTTCTTTTTTTCTCGGCATGCTCATGGTTCTTGCTGTATTGGAGACGCTGGAAAGAAGAGCTTGCTTCTTGCATTAAAACAGGGTGTGTTTCATGGATGAGAACTCTGGTATGAATTTCCCTACACAAATGGAGTTAAACTGAATGATCTGTGTCTTCCTACCAGCAAGAGTTCATTTCTGGCAAACCAAGTGAATTTTCGGCTCAAATGACTTTTCAAAGTTCTAGAACTCAACGCGATTATTACTATAAACTAAAAAGCATTTATGTAAGAGGAGATGTGTTCTGTATCATTTCATAAGCAGAGTTGAACTACATATGGTCCGAATGAGTAGAAAACACAGTTCTTTTTTACTTGGCATGCTCATGGATCTTGCTGTATTTTAGACACTGGAAAGATGAGCTTGCTTCTGTCATTAAAGCAGAGTGTGTTTCAGGGATGAGAACTCTGGTCTGAATTTACCTTAAGAAATGGAGTTAAATCCCAGCATCTGTGTCTTCCTACAAGCAAGAGTTCATTTCTGGTAAACCCAGTGAATTTTGGGCTCAAATACTTTTACACAGTTCACAAACCCAACGCTATTCTCACTATTAACTAAAGATCATTTATGTAAGAGGAGCTCTGGTTTGTTTCAGTTTCAAAAGCAGAGCTGAACTACATATGGTCGGTATGAGTAGGAAACACATTTCTTTTTTTCAGGGCATGCTCGTGGTTCTTGCTCTACTGGAGACTCTGGAAAGAAGAGCTTGCTTCTTGCATTAAAGAAATGGAGTTAAACCCCAGCATCTGTGTCTTCCTACAAGCAAGGGTTCATTTCTGGTAAACCCAGTGAATTTTGGGCTCAAATACTTTTACACAGTTCACAAACCCAACGCTATTCTCACTATTAACTAAAGAGCATTTATGTAAGAGGAGCTCTGGTTTGTTTCAGTTTCAAAAGCAGAGCTGAACTACATATGGTCAGTATGAGTAGGAAACACATTTCTTTTTTTCAGGGCATGCTCATGGTTCTTGCTGTATTGGAGACTCTGGAAAGAAGAGCTTGCTTCTTGCATTAAAACAGGGTGTGTTTCATGGATGAGAACTCTGGTCTGAATTTCCCTTCACAAATGGAGTTAAACTGAATGATCTGTGTCTTCCTACCAGCAAGAGTTCTTTTCTGGTAAACCAAGTCAATATTCGGCTCAAATCTCTTTTCACAGTTCTAGAACCCAACGCGATCATGACTATAAACTAAAAAGCATTTATATAAGAGGAGATGTGTTCTGTATCATTTCATAAGCATAGTTGAACTACATATGGTCCGTATGAGTAGAAAACACAGTTCTTTTTTTCTTGGCATGCTCATGGATCTTACTCTATTGGAGACCCTGGAAAGCAGAGGATGATTCATGCCTTAAAACAGAGTGTTTTTCAGGGATGAGAACTCTGGTCTATATTTGATTCAGAAACGGAGTTAAACCCCAGGGTCTGTGTCTTCCTACAAGCAAGAGTTCATTTTGGTTAACCCAGTGAATTTTGGGCTCAAATGATGTTCTCAGTGCACCAACCCAACACGATTCTCATTATTAACTAAAGAGCATTTATGTATGAGGAGCTGTTGTTTGTATCAGTTCATAAGCAGAGTTGAACTACATATGATCAATTGAGTAGGAAACACAGTTCTTTTTTTCAGAGCATTCTCATGGATCTTGCTGTATTTTAGACTCTGGAAAGAAGAGCTTGCTTCTGGCGTTAATGCAGAGTGTGTTTCAGGAATGAGAACTCTGGTCTGAATTTACCTTAAGAAATGGAGGTAAGCCCCAGGATCTGTGTCTTCCTACAAGCAAGAGTTCATTTCTGGTAAACCCAGTGAACTTTGGGCTCAAATACTTTTACACAGTTCACAAACCCAACGCTATTCTCACTATTAACTAAAGAGTATTTATGTAAGAGGAGCTGTGGTTTGTATCAGTTTCATAAGCAGAGTTGAACTACATATGGTCCATATGAGTAGAAAACACAGTTCTTTCTTTCTTGGCATGTTCATGGATCTTGCTGTATTTTAGACTCTGGAAATATGAGCTTGCTTCTGGCATTAAAACAGAGTTTGTTTCATGGATGAGAACTCTGGTCTGAATTTCCCTTCAGAAACGGAGTTAAACCCCATGATCTGTGTCTTCCTACAAGCAAGAGTTCATTTCAGGTAAACCAAGTGAATTTAGGGCTCAAATGATTTTACAGAGTTCTATAACCCATCGCGATTATCACTATTATCTAAAGAGCATTTATGTAAGAGGAGTTGTGGTCTGTATCAGTTTCATAAGCAGAGTTGTACTAGATATGGTCCGTCTGAGTAGGAAACACAGTTCTTTTTTTTCATGGCATGCTCATCGTTCTTACTGTATTAGAGTCCCTGGAAAGAAGATGATGATTCAGGCCTTAAAACAGAGTGTTTTTCAGGGATGAGAATTCTTGTCTGAATTTCCCTTCAGAAACGGAGTTAAACCCGAGGATCTATGTCTTCCTACAAGCAAGAGTTCAGTTCTGGTAAACCCAGTGAATTTTGGGCTGAAATGATTTTTCGCAGTTCACGAACCCAACGCTATTCTCACTATTAACTAAAGAGCATTTATGTAAGAGGAGGTGTGGTCTGTATCAGTTTCATAAGCAGCGTTGAACTACATATGGTCCGCCTGAGTAGGAAACACAGTTCTTTTTTTCAGGCCATGCTCATGCTCCTTGCTGTATTTTAGACTCTGGAAAGAAGAGCTTGCTTATTCGTTAAAAAAGAGTGTGTTTCAGGGATGAGAACTCTGGTCTGAATTTCCGTTCAGAAACGGAGTTAAACCCCAGGAACTGTGTCTTCCTACAAGCAAGAGTTCATTTCTGGTAAACCCAGTGAATTTTGGGCTCTAATGATTTTTCGCACTCCACGAACCCTACGCTATTCTCACTATTAACTAAAGAGCATTTATGTAAGAGGAGGTGTGGTCTGTATCAGTTTCATGAGCAGAATTGAAGTACATAAGGTCTGTATGAGTAGGGATCACAGTTCTTTTTTTCTGGGCAGGCTCATGTTTCTTACCATATTGGAGACGCTGGAAAGAAGAGGATGATTCTTGCCTTAAAACAGGGTGTTTTTCAGGAATAGAACTCTTGTCTGAATTTGCCCTCAGAAACGGAGTTAAACCCCAGGATCAGTGTCTTCCTAAAAGCAAGAGTTTATTTCAGGTAAACCCAGAGAATTTTGGGCTCAAATGATTTTTCGCAATTCACAAACCCTTCATGATTCTCACTATTAACTAAGAGCATTTATGTAAGAGGAGCACTGGTTTGTATCAGTTTCATAAGCACAGTTGAACTCCTATGGTCCGTATGAGTAGGAAACACAGTTCTTTTTTTCTCAGCATGCTCATGGTACTTGCTGTATTGGAGACGCTGGAAAGAAGAGCTTGCTTCTTGCATTAAAACAGGGTGTGTTTCATGGATGAGAACTCTGGTCTGAATTTCCCTTCACAAATGGAGTTAAACTGAATGACCTGTGTCTTCCTACAAGTAAGAGTTCATTTCTGACAAACCAAGTGAATTTTCGGCTCAAATGACTTTTCAAAGTTCTAGAACCCAACGCTATTCTCACTATTAACTAAAGAGCATTTATGTAAGAGGAGCTCTGGTTTGTTTCAGTTTCAAAAGCAGAGCTGAACTACATATGCTCGGTATGAGTAGGAAACACATTTCTTTTTTTCAGGGAATGCTCATGGTTCTTGCTCTACTGGAGACTCTGGAAAGAAGAGCTTGCTTCTTGCATTAAAACAGGGTGTGTTTCATGGATGAGAACTCTGGTCTGAATTTCTCTTCAGAAACGGAGTTAAACCCCAGGATCTGTGTCTTCCTACAAGAAAGAGTTCATTTCTGGTAAACCCAGTGAATTTTGGGCTCAAATGACTTTTCACAGTTCTAGAATCCAACGCGATTATGACTATTAACTGAAAAGCATTTTTGTAAGAGGAGATGTGTTCTGTATCATTTCATAAGCATAGTTGAACTACATATGGTCTGTATGAGTAGAAAACACAGTTCTTTTTTTCTTGGCATGCTCATGGATCTTACTGTATTGGAGTCCCTGGAAAGAAGAGGATGATTCATGCCTTAAAACAGAGTGTTTTTCAGGGATGAGAACTCTGGTCTGAATTTGCCTTCAGAAACGGAGTTCAACCCCAGGATCTATGTCTTCCTACAAGCAGGAGTTCATTTTGGTTAACCCAGTGAATTTTGGGCTCAAATGATGTTCTCAGTGCAACAACACAACACGATTCTCACTATTAACTAAAGAGCATTTATGTAAGAGGAGCTGTTGTTTGTATCAGTTCATAAGCAGAGTTGAACTACATATGATCAATTGAGTAGGAAAGACAGTTCTTTTTTTCAGAGCATTCTCATGGATCTTGCTGTATTTTAGACTCTGGAAAGAAAAGCTTGCTTCTGCCGTTAATGCAGAGTGTGTTTCAGGAATGAGAACTCTGGTCTGAATTTACCTTAAGAAATGGAGGTAAGCCCCAGGATCTGTGTCTTCCTACAAGCAAGAGTTCATTTCTGGTAAACCCAGTGAACTTTGGGCTCAAATACTTTTACACAGTTCACAAACCCAACGCTATTCTCACTATTAACTAAAGAGTATTTATGTAAGAGGAGCTGTGGTTTGTATCAGTTTCATAAGCAGAGTTGAACTACATATGGTCCATATGAGTAGAAAACACAGTTCTTTCTTTCTTGGCATGTTCATGGATCTTGCTGTATTTTAGACTCTGGAAATATGAGCTTGCTTCTGGCATTAAAACAGAGTTTGTTTCATGGATGAGAACTCTGGTCTGAATTTCCCTTCAGAAACGGAGTTAAACCCCATGATCTGTGTCTTCCTACAAGCAAGAGTTCATTTCAGGTAAACCAAGTGAATTTAGGGCTCAAATGATTTTACAGAGTTCTAGAACCCATCGCGATTATCACTATTATCTAAAGAGCATTTATGTAAGAGGAGTTGTTGTCTGTATCAGTTTCATAAGCAGAGTTGAACTACATATGGTCTGTATAAGGAGGAAACACAGTTCTTTTTCTGGGCATGCTCATGGTTCTTACTGTATTGGAGAAGCTGGAAAGAAGAGGATGATTCAGGCCTTAAAACAGAGTGTTTTTCAGGGATTTTAAATCTGTTCTGAATTTCCCTTCAGAAATGGAGTTAAATCCCAGGATTTGTGTCTTAATACAAGCAAGAGTTCATTTCTGGTAAACCAAGTGAATTTAGGGCTCAAATGATTTTACAGAGTTCTAGAACCCATTGCGATTATCACTATTATGTAAAGAGCATTTATGTAAGAGGAGCTGTGGTATGTTTCAGTTTCATAAGCAGAGTTGTAGTAGATATGGTCCGTCTGAGTAGGAAACACAGTTCTTTTTTTTTTGGGCTGGCTCATGTTTCTTACCATATTGGAGACGCTGGAAAGAAGAGGATGATTCTTGCCTTAAAACAGAGTGTTTTTCAGGAATGAGAACTCGTGTCTGAATTTGCCCTCAGAAACGGAGTTAAACCCCAGGATCAGTGTCTTCCTACAAGCAAGAGTTTATTTCAGGTAAACCCAGAGAATTTTGTCCTCAAATGATTTTTCGCAATTCACAAACCCTACATGATTCTCACTATTAACTAAGAGCATTTATGTAAGAGGAGCACTGGTTTGTATCAGTTTCATAAGCACAGTTGGACTCCATATGGTCCGTATGAGTAGGAAACACAGTTCTTTTTTTCTGGGCATGCTCATGGTTCTTGCCGTATTGGAGACGCTGGAAATAAGAGCTTGCTTCTTGAATTAAAACAGGGTGTGTTTCATGGATGAGAACTCTGGTCTGAATTTCCCTTCACAAACGGAGTTAAACTGAATGATCTGTGTCTTCCTACCAGCAAGAGTTCATTTCTGGTAAACCAAGTCAATTTTCGGCTCAAATGACTTTTCACAGTTCTAGAATCCAACGCGATTATGACTATTAACTGAAAAGCATTTTTGTAAGAGGAGATGTGTTCTGTATCATTTCATAAGCATAGTTGAACTACATATGGTGTGTATGAGTAGAAAACACAGTTCTTTTTTTCTTGGCATGCTCATGGATCTTACTGTATTGGAGTCCCTGGAAAGAAGAGGATGATTCATGCCTTAAAACAGAGTGTTTTTCAGGGATTAGAACTCTGGTCTGAATTTGCCTTCAGAAACGGAGTTAAACCCCAGGATCTATGTCTTCCTACAAGCAGGAGTTCATTTTGGTTAACCCAGTGAATTTTGGGCTCAAATGATGTTCTCAGTGCAACAACACAACACGATTCTCACTATTAACTAAAGAGCATTTATGTAAGAGGAGCTGTTGTTTGTATCAGTTCATAAGCAGAGTTGAACTACATATGATCATTTGAGTAGGAAACACAGTTCTTTTTTTCAGAGCATTCCCATGGATCTTGCTGTATTTTAGACTCTGGATAGAAGAGCTTGCTTCTGGCGTTAAAGCAGAGTGGGTTTCGGGGATGAGAACTCTGGTCTGAATTTACCTTAAGAAATGGAGTTAAACCCCAGGATCTGTGTCTTCCTACAAGCAAGAGTTCATTTCTGGTAAACCCAGTGAATTTAGGGCTCAAATACTTTTACACAGTTCACAAACCCAATTCTATTCTCACTATTAACTAAAGAGCATTTATGTAAGAGGAGCTCTGGTTTGTTTCAGTTTCACAAGCAGAGCTGAACTACATATGGTCGGTATGAGTAGGAAACACATTTCTTTTTTTCAGGGCATGCTCATGCTTCTGACTCTACTGGAGACTCTGGAAAGAAGAGCTTGCTTCTTGACTGAAAACAGACTGTGTTTCATGGATGAGAACACTGGTCTGAATTTACATTCAGAATCAGAGTTAAACCCCAGGATCTGTGTCTTCCTACATGGAAGAGTTTATTTCTGGTAAACCAAGTGAATTTTGGGCTCAAATGATTTTACACAGTTCAAAAACCCAATGCAATTCTCACTATTAACTAGACAGCATTTATTTAAGAGGTGCCATGTTTTGTCTCAGTATCATAACCAGAGTTGATATAAATATGGTCTGTAGGAGTAGGAAACACAGTTCATTTATTCAGGGCATGCTCATGGTAATGATGTACTGGAGCCGCTGGAAAGAAGAGCTTGCTTCTTGCATTAAAACAGAGTGTGTTTCATGGATGAGAACTCTGGTCTGAATTTCCCTTCAGAAATGGAGTTGAACCCCATGATCTATCTCTTCCTACAAGCACGAGTTCATTTCTGTTAAACCTAGTGAATTTTCGGCTCAAATGATTTTACACAGTTCTAGAACCAAACGCAATTATCACTATTAACTAAAGAGCATTTATGTAGGAGGAGCTGTGGTCTGTATCATTCCATAAGCACAGTTGAACTACATATGGTCCTTATGAGTAGGAAACACAGTTCTTTTTTTCTGGGCATGCTCATGGTTCGTACTGTATTGGAGACGCTGGAAAGAAGAGGATGATTCTTGCATGAAAACAGAGTGTGTTTCAGCGATGAGAACTCTGGTCTGAATTCCCCTTCAGAAACGGGGTTAAATCCCAGGATCTGTGTCTTCCTACAAGCAAGAGTTCATTCTGGTTAACACAGTGAATTTTGGGCTCAAATGATGTTCTCAGTGCTGGAATCCAACGCAATATTCTCTATTTACTAAAGAGCATTTATGTAAGAGGAGCTGAGGTTCGTTTCATTTTCATAAGCAGAGTTTAACTACATATGGTCCGTATGAGTAGGAAACACTGTTCTTTTTTCTGGGCATGCTCATGGTTCTTGCTATATTGGAGACGCTGGAAAGAAGAGCTTGCTTCTTTCATTAAAACAGAATTTGTTTCATGGATGAGAACTCTGGTCTGAATTTCCCTTCAGAAATGGAGTTAAACCCCATGATCTGTGTCTTCCTACAAGCAAGAGTTCATTTCTGGTAAACCAAGTGAATTTAGGGCTCAAATGATTTTACAGAGTTCTAGAACCCATCGCGATTATCACTATTATCTAAAGAGCATTTATGTAAGAGGAGCTGTGGTCTGTATCAGTTTCATAAGCAGAGTTGTACTAGATATGGTCCGTCTGAGTAGGAAACACAGTTCTTTTTTTTTTCGTGGCATGCTCATCATTCTTACTGTATTAGAGTCCCTGGAAAGAAGAGGATGATTCATGCCTTAAAACAGAGTGATTTTCAGGGATGAGAACTCTGGTCTGAATTTCCCTTCACAAACGGAGTTAAACTGAATGATCTGTGTCTTCCTACCAGCAATAGTTCATTTCTGGCAAACCAAGTGAATTTTCGGCTCAAATTACTTTTCAAAGTTCTAGAACCCAACGTGATTATGACTATAAACTAAAAAGCATTTTTGTAAGAGGAGATGTGTTCTGTATCATTTCATAAGCAGAGTTGAACTACATATGGTCCATATGAGTAGAAAACACAGTTCTTTATTTCTTGGCATGCTCATGGATCTTGCTGTATTTTAGACCCTGGAAATATGAGCTTGCTTCTGGCATTAAAACAGAGTTTGTTTCAAGGATGAGAACTGTGGTCTGAATTTCCCTTCAGAAACGGAGTTAAACCCCATGATCTGTGTCTTCGTACAAGCAAGAGTTCATTTCTGGTAAACCAAGTGAATTTAGGGCTCAAATGATTTTTATCAGTTTACAAACCCAACATGATTCTCACTATTAACTAAAGAGCATTAGGTAAGAGGAGCTGTGGTTTGTATCAGTTTCATAAGCACAGTTGAACTACATATGGTACGTACGAGTAGGAAACACAGTTCTTTTTTTCAGGGTTTGCTCATGGTTCTTGCTGTATTGGAGACAATGGAAAGAAGAGATTGCTTCTTGCATTAAAACAGGGTGTGTTTCATGGATGAGAACTCTGGTCTGAATTTCCCTTCACAAACGGAGTTAAACTGAATGATCTGTGTCTTCCTACCAGCAAGAGTTCATTTCTGGTAAACCAAGTCAATTTTCGGCTCAAATGACTTTTCACAGTTCTAGAATCCAACGCGATTATGACTATTAACTAAAAAGCATTTTTGTAAGAGGAGATGTGTTCTGTATCATTTCATAAGCATAGTTGAACTACATATGGTCCGTATGAGTAGAAAACACAGTTCTTTTTTTCTTGGCATGCTCATGGATCTTACTGTATTGGAGTCCCTGGAAAGAAGAGGATGATTCATGCCTTAAAACAGAGTGTTTTTCAGGGATGAGAACTCTGGTCTGAATTTGCCTTCAGAAACGGAGTTAAACCCCAGGATCTATGTCTTCCTACAAGCAGGAGTTCATTTTGGTTAACCCAGTGAATTTTGGGCTCAAATGATGTTCTCAGTGCAACAACACAACACGATTCTCATTATTAACTAAAGAGCATTTATGTAAGAGGAGCTGTTGTTTGTATCAGTTCATAAGCAGAGTTGAACTACATATGATCATTTGAGTAGGAAACACAGTTATTTTTTCAGAGCATTCTCATGGATCTTGCTGTATTTTAGACTCTGGAACGAAGAGCTTGCTTCTGGCGTTAAAGCAGAGTGGGTTTCGGGGATGAGAACTCTGGTCTGAATTTACCTTAAGAAATGGAGTTAAACCCCAGGATCTGTGTCTTCCTACAAGCAAGAGTTCATTTCTGGTAAACCCAGTGAATTTAGGGCTCAAATACTTTTACACAGTTCACAAACCTAACGCGATTCTCACTATTAACTAAAGCGCCTTCATGTAAGAGGAGCTGTTGTCTGTATCAGTTTCATAAGCAGAGTTGAACTAAATATGGTCCTCATGATTAGGAAACACAGTTCTTTTTTCAGGGCATGCTCACCGTTCATGCTGTATTTTAGACTCTGGAAAGAAGAGCTTGCTTCTTGCGTTAAATCAGTGTGTTTCAGGGATGAGAACTCTGGTCTGAATTTACCTTCAGAAACGGAGTTAAACCCCAGGATCTGTGTCTTCCTACAAGCAAGAGTTCCTTTCTGGTAAACTCATTGAATTTTGAGGTCCAATGATTTTTCGCATTTCACGAACCAAAACGCGATTCTCACCATTATCTAAAGAGGATTTATGTAAGAGGAGCTGGGCTTTGTATCAGTTTCATAACAGGAGATGCACTACATATGGTGTGTATGAGTAGGAAACACAGTTCTTTTTTCTGGGCATGCTCATGGTTCTTACTATATTGGAGAAGCTGGAAAGAAGAGCTTGTTTCTTGTGTTAAATCAGAGTGTGTTTCAGGGATGAGAACTCTGGTCTGAATTTCCCTTCAGAAATGGAGTCAAACCCCATTATCTGTGGCTTCCTATAAATAAGAGTTCTTTTCTGGTAAACTCATTGAATTTTGGGCTCAAATTATTTTTCGTAGTTAACGAACCAAAACAGGATTCTCACGATTAACTAAAGTGGATTTATATAGGAGGAGCAGTGGTTTGTATCAGTTTCATAACAGGAGTTGAACTACATATGGTGTGTATGAGTAGGATACACAGTTCTTTTTTCTGGGCATGCTCATGGTTCTTAATGTATTGGAGAAGCTGGAAAGAAGAGGATGATTCTTGCCTTGAAACAGAGTGTTTTTCAGGGATGAGAACTCTGGTCTGGATTTCACTTCAGAAATGGAGTTAAACCCCTGGATCTGTGTCTTCCTACAAGCAAGAGTTCATTTCTGGTTTACCTAGTGAATTTTGTGCTCAAATGATTTTTCCCAGTTCCGGAAACCAATGCGATTCTCCCTATTAACTAAAGAGCATTTATATAACCGGAGCTGTGGATTGTATCAGTTTCATAAGCAGAGTTGATCTACATATGGTCCAAAAGAGTAGGAAAGACAGTTCTTTTTTTATGGCATGCTCATGTTTCTTCCTGTATTTTAGACTCTCTAAAGAAGAGCTTGCTTCTTGCGTTAAAAAAGAGTGTGTTTCAGGGATGAGAACGCTGGTCTGAATTTACCTTCAGAAACGGAGTTAAACCCAAGGATCTGTGTCTTCCTAAAAGCAAGAGTTCATTTGTCATAAACCAAGAGAATTTTGGGCTCAAATGACTTTACACAGTTCTAGTACCCAACAGGATTATCACTATTAACTAAAGAGCATTTATGTAAGAGGAGCTGTGGTTTGTATCAGTTGCATAAGCAGAGTTGAACTAAATATGGTCCGTATGAGTAGGAAACACAGTTCTTTTTTTCACGGCATGCTCATGGTTCTTTCTGTATTTTAGACTCTGGAAAGAAGAGCTTACTTCTTGCGTTAAAGCAGAGTGTGTTTCAGGGATGAGAACTCTGGTCTGAATTTCCCTTCAGCAATGGAGTTTAACCCCAGGATGGGCGTCTTCCTAAAATCAAGAGTTCATTTCTGTTAAACCCTGTGAATTTTGGGCTCAAATGACTTTACACAGTTCCAGTACCCAACGCGATTATCACTATTAACTAAAGAGCATTTATGTAAGAGGAGCTCTGGTTTGTTTCAGTTTCAAAAGCAGAGCTGAACTACATATGGTCGGTATGAGTAGGAAACACATTTCTTTTTTTCAGGGCATGCTCATGGTTCTTGCTCTACTGGAGACTCTGGAAAGAAGAGCTTGCTTCTTGCATTAAAGAAATGGAGTTAAACCCCAGCATCTGTGTCTTCCTACAAGCAAGAGTTCATTTCTGGTAAACCCAGTGAATTTTGGGCTCAAATACTTTTACACAGTTCACAAACCCAACGCTATTCTCACTATTAACTAAAGAGCATTTATGTAAGAGGAGCTCTGGTTTGTTTCAGTTTCAAAAGCAGAGCTGAACTACATATGCTCGGTATGAGTAGGAAACACATTTCTTTTTTTCAGGGAATGCTCATGGTTCTTGCTCTACTGGAGACTCTGGAAAGAAGAGTTTGCTTCTTGCATTAAAACAGGGTGTGTTTCATGGATGAGAACTCTGGTCTGAATTTCCCTTCACAAATGGAGTTAAACTGAATGATCTGTGTCTTCCTACCAGCAAGAGTTCATTTCTGGTAAACCAAGTGAATATTCGGCTCAAATGACTTTTCACAGTTCTAGAACCCAACGCGATTATGACTATAAACTAAAAAGAATTTATATAAGAGGAGATGTGTTCTGTATCATTTCATAAGCATAGTTGAACTACATATGGTCCATATGAGTAGAAAACACAGTTCTTTTTTTCTTGGCATGCTCATGGATCTTACTCTATTGGAGACCCTGGAAAGCAGAGGATGATTCATGCCTTAAAACAGAGTGTTTTTCAGGGATGAGAACTCTGGTCTATATTTGATTCAGAAACGGAGTTAAACCCCAGGATCTGTGTCTTCCTACAAGCAAGAGTTCATTTTGGTTAACCCAGTGAATTTTGGGCTCAAATGATGTTCTCAGTGCACCAACCCAACACGATTCTCATTATTAACTAAAGAGCTTTTATGTAAGAGGAGCTGTTGTTTGTATCAGTTCATAAGCAGAGTTGAACTACATATGATCCATTGAGTAGGAAACACAGTTCTTTTTTTCAGAGCATTCTCATGGATCTTGCTGTATTTTAGACTCTGGAAAGAAGAGCTTGCTTCTGGCATTAAAACAGAGTTTGTTTCATGGATGAGAACTCTGGTCTGAATTTCCCTTCAGAAACGGAGTTAAACCCCATGATCTGTGTCTTCCTACAAGCAAGAGTTCATTTCAGGTAAACCAAGTGAATTTAGGGCTCAAATGATTTTACAGAGTTCTAGAACCCATCGCGATTATCACTATTATCTAAGGAGCATTTATGTAAGAGGAGTTGTGGTCTGTATCAGTTTCATAAGCAGAGTTGTACTAGATATGGTCCGTCTGAGTAGGAAACACAGTTCTTTTTTTTCATGGCATGCTCATCGTTCTTACTGTATTAGAGTCCCTGGAAAGAAGAGGATGATTCATGCCTTAAAACAGAGTGTTTTTCAGGGATGAGAATTCTTGTCTGAATTTCCCTTCAGAAATGGAGTTAAACCCGAGGATCTATGTCTTCCTACAAGCAAGAGTTCAGTTCTGGTAAACCCAGTGAATTTTGGGCTGAAATGATTTTTCACAGTTCACGAACCCAACGCTATTCTCACTATTAACTAAAGAGCATTTATGTAAGAGGAGGTGTGGTCTGTATCAGTTTCATAAGCAGCGTTGAACTACATATGGTCCGTATGAATAGGAAACACAGTTCTTTTTTTCAGGCCATGCTCATGGTCCTTGCTGTATTGGAGACGCTGGAAAGAAGAGCTTGCTTCTTGCATTAAAACAGGGTGAGTTTCATGGATGAGAACTCTGGTCTGAATTTCCCTTCACAAATGGAGTTAAACTGAATGATCTGTGTCTTCCTACCAGCAAGAGTTCATTTCTGGTAAACCAAGTGAATATTCGGCTCAAATGACTTTTCACAGTTCTAGAACACAACGCGATTATGACTATAAACTAAAAAGCATTTATATAAGAGGAGATGTGTTCTGTATCATTTCATAAGCATAGTTGAACTACATATGGTCCGTATGAGTAGAAAACACAGTTCTTTTTTTCTTGGCATGCTCATGGTTCTTTCTGTATTGGAGAAGCTGGAAAGAAGGGGATGATTCATGCCTTAAAACAGAGTGTTTTTCAGGTATGAGGATTCGGGTCTGAATTTCCCTACAGAAACGGAGTTAAACCCCAGGATCTGTGAATTTTAGGCTCATATGATTTTTTGCAGTTCACGAACACAACGCTATTATCACTATTAACTAAAGAGAATTTATGGAAGAGGAGCTGTTGTTTGTATCAGTTTCATAAGCATAGTTGAACTACATATGGTCCCCATGAGTAGGAAACACAGTTCTTTTTTTCAGGGCATGCTCATGGTTATTGCTGTATTTTAGTCTCTGGAAAGAAGAGCTTGCTTCTTGCATTAAAACAGAGTGTATTTCATGGATGAGAACTCTGGTCTGTATTTCCCTTCAGAAACGGAGTTAAACCCCATGATCTGTGTCTTCCTACAAGCAAGAGTTCATTTGTGGTAAACCAAGTGAATTTTCAGCTCAAAAGATTTTACACAGTTCTAGAACCCAACGCGATTATCACTATTAAATAAAGAGCATTTATGTAAGAGGAGCTGTGGTTTGTGACAGTTTCATAAGCAGAGTTGAACTACATATGGTCCGAATGAGTAAGAAACACAGTTCTTTTTTTCTGGGCATGCTCATGGTTCTTGCTCTATTGGTGACGCTTTAATGAAGAGCTTGCTTCTTGTGTTCAAACAGATTGTGTTTTATGGATGAGAACACTGCTCTGAATTTCCCTTCAGAAACGGAGTTAAACCACAGTATCTGTGTCTTACTACAAGCAAGAGTTCATTTCTGGTAAACAAGGAGAATTTTGGGCTCCAAAGGTTTTACACAGTACACGAACCCAAGGCGATTCTCACAATTAACTAAAGAGCATTTATGTAATTGGAGCTGTGTTTAGTAACAGTTTCATAAGTAGAGTTGAACTACATATTGTCCGTATGAGTAGGAAACACAGTCCTTTTTTTTCTGGCCATGCTCATGGTTCTTGCTGTATTAGAGATGCTAGAAAGAAGAGCTTCCTTCTTGCGTTAAAACAGAGTGTGTTTCATGTATGAGAACACTGCTCTGTATTTCCCTTCAGATACGGAGCTAAACCACAGGATCTGTGTCTTAATACAAGCAAGAGTTCATTTCTGGTAAACCAAGTGAATTTTGGGCTCAAATGATTTTACACTGTTCACGAACCCAACACGATTCTCACTATAAACTAAGGAGCATTTATGTAAGTGGAAATGTGGTTTGTATCAGTTTCATAAGCAGGGTTGAACTACATATTGTCCGTATGAGTTCGAAACACAGTTTTTTTTTTTTTTCTGGGCTTGCTCATAGTTCTTGCTGTATTGGAGACTCTTGAAGGAAGAGCTTGCTTCTAGCGCTAAAACAGAGTGTGTTTCATGGATGAGAACACAGCTCTGAATTTCCCCTCAAAAATGGAGTTAAACCACAGAATCTCTGTTTTGCTACAGGCAAGGGTTCATTTCTGGTAAACCAAGTGAATTGGGGGCTGAAATGATTTTACACAGTTCATGAACCCAACGCGATTCTCACTATTAACTAAAGAGCATTTATGTAAGTGGAGCTGTGGTTTGTATCAGTTTCATAAGCAGAGTTGAACTACATCTGGTCCATATGAGTAGGAAACACAGTTTTTTTTTTCTGGGCATGCTCATGGTTCTTGCTGTATTAGAGATGCTCGAAAGAAGAGCTTCCTTCTTGCATTAAAACAGAGTGTGTTTCATGTATGAGAACACTGCTCTGCATTTCCCTTCAGAAAGGGAGCTAAACCACAGGATCTGTGTCTTTGTACAAGCAAGAGTTCATTTCTGGTAAACCAAGTGAATTTTGGGCTCAAATGATTTTACACATTTCACGAACCCAACGCAATTCTCACTATTACTAAAGAGCATTTATGTAAGAGGAGCTTTGGTTTGTTGCAATTTCATAAGCAGAGTTGAACTACATATGGTGCGTATGAGTAGGAAACACAGTTCTTTTTTTCTGGGCATGCTCATTGTTCTTGCTGTATTTTAGACGCTGGAAAGAAGAGCTTGCTTCTTGCATTAAAACAGAGTTTGTTTCAGGGATGAGAACTCTGGTCTTAATTTCCCATCTGAAACAGAGTTAAACCCCATGATCTGTGTCTTCTTACAAGCAAGAGTTCATTTCTGGTAAACCCAGTTAATTTTGGGCTCAAATAATTTTACACAGTTCACGAAACCTACGCTATTCTCACTATTAACTAAAGCAGATTAATGTAAGTGGAGCTGTGGTTTGTATCAGTTTCATAAGCAGTGTTGAACTACATATGGTCTGTATGAGTAGGAAACACAGTTCTTTTTTTCCAGGCATGCTCATGTTTCTTAATATATTGGAGACGCTGGAAAGAAGAGGATGATTCTTGCCTTAAAACAGAGTGTTTTTCAGGTATGAGAACTCCGGTCTGAATTTGACTTCAGAAATGGAGTTAAACCCCAGGAACTGTGTCTTCCTACAGGCAATAGTTCATTTCTGGTAAACCCAGTGAATTTTGTTGTGAAATGATTTTTCGCAGTTCATGAACCCAATATGATTCTCACTATTAACTAAAGAGCATATATGTAAGAGGAGCTGTTGTTTGTATCAGTTTCATAAGCAGAGTTGAACTACATATGGTCCGTATGAATAGGAAACACAGTCCTTTTTTTCAGGCCATGTTCATGGTTCTTGCTTTATTTAAGACTCTGGAAAGAAGAGCTTGCTTCTTCGTTAAAACAGAGTGTGTTTCAGGGATGAGAACTCTGTTCTGAATTTGCCTTCAGAAACAGAGTTAAAACCCAGGATCAGTGTCTTCCTACAAGCAAGAGTTCATTTCTTGTAAACCAAGTGAATTTTCAGCTCAAATGACTTCACACAGTTGTAGAACCCAACGCAATTATCACTACTAACTAAATAGCATTTATGTAAGAGGAGCTGTGGTTTGCATCAGTTTCATAAGCAGAGTTGGACTACATATGGAACGTATGAGTAGGAAACACAGATCTTTTTTTCTTGGCATGCTCATGGTTCTTACTCTATTGGAGACCCTGGAAAGAAGAGGATGATTCATGCCTTAAAACAGAGTGTTTTTCACGGATGAGAATTCTGGTCTGAATTTCCCCTCAGATACGGAGTTAAACCCCAGGATCTGTGTCTTCCTACAAGCAAGATTTAGTTCTGGGAAACGCAGTGAATTTTGGGCTCAAATGATTTTTCGCAGTTCACGAACCCAACGCTATTCTCACTATAAACTAAAGAGCATTTATATGAGAGGAGCTGTTGTATGTATCAGTTTCATAAGCAGAGATGAACTACATATGGTCCGCATGAGTAGGAAACACAGTTATTTTTTTCAGGGCATGTTCATGGTTCATGCTGTATTTTAGACTCTGGAAAGAAGAGCTTGCTTCTTGCATTAAAACAGAGTATGTTTCATGGATGAGAACTCTGGTCTGAATTTCCCTTCAGAAACGGAGTTAAACCCCATGATCTGTGTCTTCCTAAAAGCAACAGTTCATTTCTGGTAAACCAAGTGAATTTTCTGCTCAAATGATTTTACACAGTTCTAGAACACAACGTGATTATCACTATTAACTTGAGAGCATTTATGTAAGAGGAGCTGTGGTCTGTATCAGTTTCATAAGCAGAGTTGGACTACATATGGTCCGAATGAGTAGGAAACACAGTTCTTTATTTCTTGGCATGCTCATGGTTCTTACTGTATTGGAGACCCTGGAAAGAAGAGGATGATTCATGCATTAAAACAGAGTGTTTTTCAGGGATGAGAATTCTGGTATGAATTTCCCTTCAGAAACGGAGTTAAATCCAAGGATCTATGTCTTCCTACAAGCAAGATTTCAGTTCTGGTAAACCCAGTGAATTTTGGGCTCAAATGATTTTTCGCAGTTCACGAACCCAACGCTATTCTCACTATAAACTAAAGATCATTTATGTAAGAGGAGCTGTTGTATGTATCAGTTTCATTAGCAGATTTGAACTACATATGGTCCGCCTGAGTAGGAAACACAGTTATTTTTTTCAGGTGATCCTCATGCGTCTTGCTGGATTTTAGACTCTGGAAAGAAGAGCTTGCTTCATGCATTAAAACTGAGTGTGTTTCATGGATGAGAACTCTGGTCTGTATTTCCCTTCAGAAACGGAGTTAAACCCCATGATCTGTGTCTTCCTACAAGCAAGAGTTCATTTGTGGTAAACCAAGTGAATTTTCAGCTCAAAAGATTTTACACAGTTCTAGAACCCAACGCGATTATCACTATTAAATAAAGAGCATTTATGTAAGAGGAGCTGTGGTTTGTGACAGTTTCATAAGCAGAGTTGAACTACATATGGTCCGAATGAGTAAGAAACACAGTTCTTTTTTTCTGGGCATGCTCATGGTTCTTGCTCTATTGGTGACGCTTTAATGAAGAGCTTGCTTCTTGTGTTCAAACAGATTGTGTTTTATGGATGAGAACACTGCTCTGAATTTCCCTTCAGAAACGGAGTTAAACCACAGTATCTGTGTCTTACTACAAGCAAGAGTTCATTTCTGGTAAACAAGGAGAATTTTGGGCTCCAAAGGTTTTACACAGTACACGAACCCAAGGCGATTCTCACAATTAACTAAAGAGCATTTATGTAATTGGAGCTGTGTTTAGTAACAGTTTCATAAGTAGAGTTGAACTACATATTGTCCGTATGAGTAGGAAACACAGTCCTTTTTTTTCTGGCCATGCTCATGGTTCTTGCTGTATTAGAGATGCTAGAAAGAAGAGCTTCCTTCTTGCGTTAAAACAGAGTGTGTTTCATGTATGAGAACACTGCTCTGTATTTCCCTTCAGATACGGAGCTAAACCACAGGATCTGTGTCTTAATACAAGCAAGAGTTCATTTCTGGTAAACCAAGTGAATTTTGGGCTCAAATGATTTTACACTGTTCACGAACCCAACACGATTCTCACTATAAACTAAGGAGCATTTATGTAAGTGGAAATGTGGTTTGTATCAGTTTCATAAGCAGGGTTGAACTACATATTGTCCGTATGAGTTCGAAACACAGTTTTTTTTTTTTTTCTGGGCTTGCTCATAGTTCTTGCTGTATTGGAGACTCTTGAAGGAAGAGCTTGCTTCTAGCGCTAAAACAGAGTGTGTTTCATGGATGAGAACACAGCTCTGAATTTCCCCTCAAAAATGGAGTTAAACCACAGAATCTCTGTTTTGCTACAGGCAAGGGTTCATTTCTGGTAAACCAAGTGAATTGGGGGCTGAAATGATTTTACACAGTTCATGAACCCAACGCGATTCTCACTATTAACTAAAGAGCATTTATGTAAGTGGAGCTGTGGTTTGTATCAGTTTCATAAGCAGAGTTGAACTACATCTGGTCCATATGAGTAGGAAACACAGTTTTTTTTTTCTGGGCATGCTCATGGTTCTTGCTGTATTAGAGATGCTCGAAAGAAGAGCTTCCTTCTTGCATTAAAACAGAGTGTGTTTCATGTATGAGAACACTGCTCTGCATTTCCCTTCAGAAAGGGAGCTAAACCACAGGATCTGTGTCTTTGTACAAGCAAGAGTTCATTTCTGGTAAACCAAGTGAATTTTGGGCTCAAATGATTTTACACATTTCACGAACCCAACGCAATTCTCACTATTACTAAAGAGCATTTATGTAAGAGGAGCTTTGGTTTGTTGCAATTTCATAAGCAGAGTTGAACTACATATGGTGCGTATGAGTAGGAAACACAGTTCTTTTTTTCTGGGCATGCTCATTGTTCTTGCTGTATTTTAGACGCTGGAAAGAAGAGCTTGCTTCTTGCATTAAAACAGAGTTTGTTTCAGGGATGAGAACTCTGGTCTTAATTTCCCATCTGAAACAGAGTTAAACCCCATGATCTGTGTCTTCTTACAAGCAAGAGTTCATTTCTGGTAAACCCAGTTAATTTTGGGCTCAAATAATTTTACACAGTTCACGAAACCTACGCTATTCTCACTATTAACTAAAGCAGATTAATGTAAGTGGAGCTGTGGTTTGTATCAGTTTCATAAGCAGTGTTGAACTACATATGGTCTGTATGAGTAGGAAACACAGTTCTTTTTTTCCAGGCATGCTCATGTTTCTTAATATATTGGAGACGCTGGAAAGAAGAGGATGATTCTTGCCTTAAAACAGAGTGTTTTTCAGGTATGAGAACTCCGGTCTGAATTTGACTTCAGAAATGGAGTTAAACCCCAGGAACTGTGTCTTCCTACAGGCAATAGTTCATTTCTGGTAAACCCAGTGAATTTTGTTGTGAAATGATTTTTCGCAGTTCATGAACCCAATATGATTCTCACTATTAACTAAAGAGCATATATGTAAGAGGAGCTGTTGTTTGTATCAGTTTCATAAGCAGAGTTGAACTACATATGGTCCGTATGAATAGGAAACACAGTCCTTTTTTTCAGGCCATGTTCATGGTTCTTGCTTTATTTAAGACTCTGGAAAGAAGAGCTTGCTTCTTCGTTAAAACAGAGTGTGTTTCAGGGATGAGAACTCTGTTCTGAATTTGCCTTCAGAAACAGAGTTAAAACCCAGGATCAGTGTCTTCCTACAAGCAAGAGTTCATTTCTTGTAAACCAAGTGAATTTTCAGCTCAAATGACTTCACACAGTTGTAGAACCCAACGCAATTATCACTACTAACTAAATAGCATTTATGTAAGAGGAGCTGTGGTTTGCATCAGTTTCATAAGCAGAGTTGGACTACATATGGAACGTATGAGTAGGAAACACAGATCTTTTTTTCTTGGCATGCTCATGGTTCTTACTCTATTGGAGACCCTGGAAAGAAGAGGATGATTCATGCCTTAAAACAGAGTGTTTTTCACGGATGAGAATTCTGGTCTGAATTTCCCCTCAGATACGGAGTTAAACCCCAGGATCTGTGTCTTCCTACAAGCAAGATTTAGTTCTGGGAAACGCAGTGAATTTTGGGCTCAAATGATTTTTCGCAGTTCACGAACCCAACGCTATTCTCACTATAAACTAAAGAGCATTTATATGAGAGGAGCTGTTGTATGTATCAGTTTCATAAGCAGAGATGAACTACATATGGTCCGCATGAGTAGGAAACACAGTTATTTTTTTCAGGGCATGTTCATGGTTCATGCTGTATTTTAGACTCTGGAAAGAAGAGCTTGCTTCTTGCATTAAAACAGAGTATGTTTCATGGATGAGAACTCTGGTCTGAATTTCCCTTCAGAAACGGAGTTAAACCCCATGATCTGTGTCTTCCTAAAAGCAACAGTTCATTTCTGGTAAACCAAGTGAATTTTCTGCTCAAATGATTTTACACAGTTCTAGAACACAACGTGATTATCACTATTAACTTGAGAGCATTTATGTAAGAGGAGCTGTGGTCTGTATCAGTTTCATAAGCAGAGTTGGACTACATATGGTCCGAATGAGTAGGAAACACAGTTCTTTATTTCTTGGCATGCTCATGGTTCTTACTGTATTGGAGACCCTGGAAAGAAGAGGATGATTCATGCATTAAAACAGAGTGTTTTTCAGGGATGAGAATTCTGGTATGAATTTCCCTTCAGAAACGGAGTTAAATCCAAGGATCTATGTCTTCCTACAAGCAAGATTTCAGTTCTGGTAAACCCAGTGAATTTTGGGCTCAAATGATTTTTCGCAGTTCACGAACCCAACGCTATTCTCACTATAAACTAAAGATCATTTATGTAAGAGGAGCTGTTGTATGTATCAGTTTCATTAGCAGATTTGAACTACATATGGTCCGCCTGAGTAGGAAACACAGTTATTTTTTTCAGGTGATCCTCATGCGTCTTGCTGGATTTTAGACTCTGGAAAGAAGAGCTTGCTTCATGCATTAAAACTGAGTGTGTTTCATGGATGAGAACTCTGGTCTGAATTTCCGTTAAGAAACGGAGTTAAATCCCAGGATTTGTGTCTTCCTACAAGCAAGAGTTCATTTCCGTTAACTCAATGAATTTTGGGCTCAAATGATTTTTCGCATTTCACGAACCATACCCTATTCTCACTATTAACTAAATAGGATTTATGTAAGAGGAGCTGTGGTTTGTATCAGTTTCATAAGCAGAGTTGAGCTACATATGGTCTGTATGAGTAAGAAACACAGTTATTTTTTTCAGGGCATGCTCATGGTTCTTGCTGTATTTTAGACTCTGGAAAGAAGAGCTTGCTTCTTGAATTGAAACAGGGTGCGTTTCATGGAAGAGAATTCTGGTCTGAATTTCACTTCAGAAACAGAGTTAAACGGCATGATCTGTGTCTTCCTACCAGCAAGAGTTCATTTCGGGTAAACCAAGTGAATTTTCGGCTCAAATGAAATTCCACAGTTCTAGAACCCAACGTGATTATCACTATTAACTAAAGAGCATTTATGTAAGAGCAGCTGTGGTCTGTAATAGTTTCCTAAGCAGAGTTGGACTACATATGGACCGGAATTGTAGGAAACACAGTTCTTTTTTTCTTGGCATGTTCATGGTTCTTACTGTATTGGAGACCCTGGCACGAAGAGGATGATTCATGCCTTAAAACAGAGTGTTTTTCAGGTATGAGAATTCGCGTCTGAATTTCCCTACAGAAATGGAGTTAAACCCCAGGATCTGTGTCTTCCAACAAGCAAGGGTTAAGTTCTGGTAAACCCAGTGAATTTTTGGCTCATATGATTTTTTGCAGTTCACGAACACAACGCTATTATCACTATCAACTAAAGAGCATTTATGTAAGAGGAGCTGTTGTTTGTATCAGTTTCATAAGCAGAGTTGAACTACATATGGGCCCCATGAGTAGGAAACACAGTTCTTTTTTTCAGGGCATGCTCATGTTTATTGCTGTATTTTAGTCTCTGGAAAGAAGAGCTTGCTTCTTGCGTTAAATCAGAGTGTGTTTCAGGGATGAGAACTCTGGTCTGAATTTACGTTCAGAAACGGAGTTAAACCCCGTGATCTGTGTCTTCCTACAAGCAAGAGTTCATTTGTGGTAAACCAAGTGAATTTTCGGCTCAAAAGATTTTACACAGTACTAGAACCCAACGTGATTATCACTATTAACTAAAGAGCATTTTTGTAAGAGGAGCTGTTGTATGTATCAGTTTCATAAGCAGAGTTGAACTATATATGGTCCCTATGAATAGGAAACACAGTTCTTTTTTTCAGGCCATGCTCTTGTTTCTTGCTGTATTTTAGACTCTGGAAAGAAGAGATTACTTCTTTGTTAAAACAGAGTGTGTTTCAGGGATGAGAACTCTGGTCTGAATTTCCCTTCAGAAACGGAGTTAAACCCCATGATCTGTGTCTTCCTAGAAGCAAGAGTTCATTTCTGGTAAAGCAAGTGAATTTTCGGCTCAAATGTTTTTACACAGTTCTAGAACCCAACGCGATTATCACTATTAACTATAGAGCATTTATGTAAGAGGAGCTGTGGTCTGTATCAGTTTCATAAGCAGAGTTGGACTACATATGGTCCGTATGAGTAGGAAACACAGTTCTTTTTTTCTTGGCAGGCTCATGGTTCTTACTGTATTGGAGAACCTGGAAAGAAGAGGATGATTCATGCCTTAAAACAGAGTATTTTTCACGGATGTGAATTCTGGTCTGAATTTCCCCTCCGAAACGGAGTTAAACCCCAGGATCTGTGTCTCCCTACAGGCAAAGATTTAGTTCTGGGAAACCCAGTGAATTTTGGGCTCAAATTATTTTTCGCAGTTCACGAACCAAACGCTATTCTCACTATAAACTAAAGAGCATTTGTATAAGAGGAGCTGTTGTATGTATCAGTTTCATAAGCAGAGTTGAACTACATATGGTCCGCATGAGTAGGAAACACAGTTATTTCTTTCAGGGCATGCTCATGGGTCTTGCTGTATTTTAGACTCTGGAAAGAAGAGCTTGCTTCTTGTGGTAAAGCAGAGTGTGTTTCAGGGATGAGAACTCTGGTCTGAATTTCCCTTCAGAAATGGAGTTAAACCCCTGGATCTGTGTCTTCCTACAAGCAAGAGTTCATTTCTGGTTAACCCAGTGAATTTTGGGCTCAAATGATGTTTTGCAGTTCATGAACCCAACAGGATTCTCACTATTAACTAAAGAGCTTTTATGTAAGAGGAGGTGTGGTTGGTATCAGTTTCATAAGCAGAGTTGAACTACATATGGTCCGCATGAGTAGGAAACACAGTTCTTTTTTTCTGGGCATGCTCATGGTTCTTGCTGTATTGGAGACACTGGAAAGAAGAACTTGCTTCTTGCATTAAAACAGAGTGTGTTTCATGGATGAGAACTCTGGTCTGAATTTCCCTTCAGAAACGGAGTTAAAACCCATGATCTGTGTCTTCCTACAAGCAACAGTTCATTTCTGGTAAACCAAGTGAATTTTCGGCTCAAATGATTTTACACAGTTCTAGAACACAACTCGATTATCACTGATAACTAAACAGCATTTATGTAAGAGGAGCTGTGGTCTGTATCAGTTTCATAAGCAGAGTTGGACTACATATGGTCCGTATGAGTAGGAAACACAGTTCTTTTTTTCTTGGCATGCTCATGGTACTTACTGTATTGGAGACCCTGGAAAGAAGAGGATGATTCATGCCTTAAAACAGAGTGTTTTTCAGGGATGAGAATTCTCCTCTGAATTTCCCTTCAGAAATGGAGTTAAACCCCTGGATCTGTGTCTTCCTACAAGCAAGAGTTCATTTCTGGTAAACCCAGTTAATTTTGGGCTCAAATGATTTTTCGCAGTTCATGAACCCAACGCTATTCTCACTATTAACTGAAGAGCATTTATGTAACAGGAGGTGTTTTCTGTATCAGTTTCATAAGCAGAGTTGAACTACAGATGGTCCGTATGAATAGGAAACACAGTTCTTTTTTTCAGGCCATGTTCATGGTTCTTACTCTATTTTAGACTCTGGAAAGAAGAGCTTACTTCTTCGTTAAAACAGACTGTTTTTCAGGGATGAGAACTCTGTTCTTAATTTGCCTTCAGAAACAGAGTTAAACCCCAGGATCAGTGTCTTCCTACAAGCAAGAGTTCATTTCTTGTAAACCAAGTGAATTTTCAGCTCAAATGACTTCACACAGTTGTAGAACCCAACGCGATTATCACTACTAACTAAAGAGCATTTATGTAAGAGGAGCTGTGGTTTGTATCAGTTTCATAAGCAGAGTTGGACTACATATGGAACGTATGAGTAGGAAACACAGATCTTTTTTTCGCGGCATGCTCATGGTTCTTAATGTATTGGAGACCCTAGAAAGAAGAAGATGATTCATGCCTTAAAACAGAGTGTTTTTCAGGGATGAGAATTCTGGTTTGAATTTCCCCTCAGAAACGTAGTTAAACCCCAGGTTCTGTGTCTTACTAAAACCAAGGTTTCAGTTCTGGTAAACCCAGTGAATTTTGGGCTCAAATGATTTTTCGCAGCTCACGAACCCAACGCTATTCTCACTATTACTAAAGAGCATTTATGTAAGAGGAGCTGTTGTATATATCAGTTTCATAAGCAGAGTTGAACTACATATGGTCCAAATGAGTAGGAAACACAGTTATTTTTTTCAGGGCATGCACATGGGTCTTGCTGTATTTTAGACTCTGGGAAAAAGAGCTTGCTTCTTGCGGTAAAGCAGAGTGTGTTTCAGGGATGAGAACTCTGGTCTGAATTTCCCTTCAGAAATGGAGTTAAACCCCTGGATCTGTGTCTTCCTACAAGCAAGAGTTCATTTCTGGTAAACCCAGTTAATTTTGGGCTCAAATGATTTTACACAGTTCACGAAACCTACGCTATTCTCACTATTAACTAAAGAAGATTTATGTAAGTGGAGCTGTGGTTTGTATCAGTTTGATAAGCAGTGTTGAACTACATATGGTCTGTATGAGTAGGAAACACAGTTCTTTTTTTCCAGGCATGCTCATGTTTCTTAATATATTGGAGACGCTGGAAAGAAGAGGATGATTCTTGCCTTAAAACAGAGTGTTTTTCAGGTACGAGAACTCTGGTCTGAATTTGACTTCAGAAACAGAGTTAAACCCCAGGAACTGTGTCTTCCTAAAGGCAAGAGTTCATTTCTGGTAAACCCGGTGAATTTTGGTGTGAAATGATTTTTCGCAGTTCATGAACCCAACATGATTCTCACTATTAACTAAAGAGCATATATGTAAGAAGAGCTGTTGTTTGTATCAGTTTCATAAGCAGAGTTTAACTACATATGGTCCCTATGAGTAAGAAACACAGTTCTTTTTTTCTGGGCATGCTCATGGTTCTTGCTTTATTGGTGGCGCTGGAAAGAAGAGCTTGCTTCTTGCATTAAAACAGTGTGTGTTTCATGGATGAGTATTCTGGTCTGAATTTCCCTTCAGAAACGGAGTTAAATCCTAGGATCTGTGTCTTCTTATAAGCAAGATTTCAGTTCTGGTAAACCCAGTGAATTTTGGGCTCAAATGATTTTTCGCAGTTCACGAACCCAACGCTATTCTCACTATAAACTAAAGATCATTTATGTAAGGGAGCTGTTGTATGTATTAGTTTCATTAGCAGATTTGAACTACATATGGTCCGCCTGAGTAGGAGACACAGTTATTTTTTTCAGGTCATGCTCATGGGTCTTGCTGTATTTTAGACTCTGGAAAGAAGAGCTTGCTTCATGCATTAAAACAGAGTGTGTTTCAAGGATGAGAACTCTGCTCTGAATTTCCCTTCAGAAACGGAGTTAAACCCCTGGATCTGTGAATTCCTACAAGCAAGAGTTCATTTCTGGTAAACCCAGTTAATTTTGGGCTCAAATGATTTTTCGCAGTTCATGAACCCAACGCTATTCTCACTATTAACTAAAGAGCATTTATGTAAGAGGACGTGTTTTCTGTATCAGTTTCATAAGCAGAGTTGAACTACATATGGTCCATATGAATAGGAAACACAGTTCTTTTTTTCAGGCCTAGTCATGGTTCTTGCCGTATTTTAGACTCTGGAAAGAAGAGCTTGCTTCTTCATTAAAACAGAGTGTGTTTCAGGGATGAGAACTCTGTTCTGAATTTCCCTTCAGAAACAGAGTTAAACCCCAGGATCAGTGTCTTCCTACATGCAAGAGTTCATTTTTTGTAAACCAAGTGAATTTTCAGCTCAAATGACTTCACACAGTTGTAGAACCCAACGCAATTATCACTACTAACTAAAGAGCATTTATGTAAGAGGAGCTGTGGTTTTCATCAGTTTCATAAGCAGAGTTGGAGTACATATGGTCCCTATGAGTAGGAAACACAGATCTTTTTTTCTTGGCATGCTCATGGTTCTTACTCTATTGGAGACCCTGGAAAGAAGAGGATGATTCATGCCTTAAAACAGAGCGTTTTTCAGGGATGAGAATTATGGTTTGAATTTCCCCTCAGAAATGGAGTTAAACCCCAGGATCTGTGTCTTACTAAAACCAAGGTTTCAGTTCTTCTAAACCCAGTAAATTTTGGGCTCAAATGATTTTTCGCAAATCACGAACCCTACGCTATTCTCACTATTAACTAAACAGCATTTATGTAAGAGGAGGTGTTTTCTTTATCACTTTCATAAGCAGAGTTGAACTACAGATGGTCCGTATGAATAGGAAACACAGTTCTTTTTTTCAGGCCATGTTCATGGTTCTTGCTGTATTTTAGACTCTGGAAAGAAGAGCTTGCATCTTCGTTAAATCAGATTGTGTTTCAGGGATGAGAACTCTGTTCTGAATTTGCCTTCAGAAACAGAGTTAAACCCCAGGATCAGTGTCTTCCTACAAGCAAGAGTTCATTTCTTGAAAACCAAGTGAATTTTCAGCTCAAATGACTTCACACAGTTGTAGAACCCAACGCGATTATCCCTACTAAATAAAGAGCATTTATGTAAGAGGAGCTGTGGTTTGTATCAGTTTCATAAACAGAGTTGGACTACATATGGAACGTATAAGTAGGAAACACAGATCTTTTTTTCTTGGCATGCTCATGGTTCTTACAGTATTGGAGACCCTGGAAAGAAGAGGATGATTCATGCCTTAAAACAGAGTGTTTTTCAGGGATGAGAATTCTGGTTTGAATTTCCCCTCAGAAACGGAGTTAAAGCCCAGGATCTGTGTCTTACTAAAACCAAGTTTTCAGTTCTGGTAAACCCAGTGAATTTTGGGCTAAAATGATGTTTCGCAGTTCACGAACCCAACGCTATTCTCACTATAAACTAAAGATCATTTATGTAATAGGAGCTGCTGTATGTATCAGTTTCATAAGCAGTATTGAACTACGTATGGTCCGCATGAGTAGGAAACACAGTTATTTTTTTCATGGCATGCTCATGGGTCTTGCTGTATTTTAGACTATGGAAAGAAGAGCTTGCTTCATGCATTAAAACAGAGTGTGTTTCATAGATGAGAACTCTGGTCTGAATTTCCCTTCAGAAACGGTGTTAAACCCCTGGATCTGTGAATTCCTACAAGCAAGAGTTCATTTCTCGTAAACCCAGTTAATTTTGGGCTCAAATGATTTTTCGCAGTTCATGAACCCAACGCTATTCTCACTATTAACTAAAGAGCATTTATGTAAGAGGAGATGTTTTCTGTATCAGTTTCATAAGCAGTGTTGAACTACATATGGTCCGTATGAATAGGAAACACAGTTCTTTTTTTCAGGCCATGTTCATGGTTCTTGCTGTATTTTAGACTCTGGAAAGAAGAGCTTGCTTCTTCATTAAAACAGAGTGTGTTTCAGGGATGAGAACTCTGTTCTGAATTTCCCTTCAGAAACAGAGTTAAACCCCAGGATCAGGGACTTCATACAAGCAAGAGTTCATTTCTTGTAAACCAAGTGAATTATCAGCTCAAATGACTTCACACAGTTGTAGAACCCAATGCAATTATCACTACTAACTAAAGAGCATTTATGTAAGAGGAGCTGTGGTTTGCACCGGTTTCATAAGCAGAGTTGGAGTACATATGGAACGTATGAGTAGGAAACACAGATCTTTTTTTCTTGGCATGCTCATGGTTCTTACTGTATTGGAGACCCTGGAAAGAAGAGGATGATTCATGCCTTAAAACAGAGTGTTTTTCAGGGATGAGAAATATGGTTTGAATTTCCCCTCAGAAACGGAGTTAAACCCCAGGATCTGTGTCTTATTAAACCAAGGTTTCAGTTCTGGTAAATCCAGTGAATTTTGGGCTCAAATGATTTTTCGCAATTCACGAACCCTACGCTATTCTCACTATTATCTAAAGAGCTTTTATGTAAGAGGAGATGTAGTTTGTATCAGTTTCATAAGCAGAGTTGAACTACATAAGGTCGGTATGAGTAGGAAACACAGTTCTTTTTTTCTGGGCATGCTCGTGTTTCTTACAATATTGGAGACGCTGGAAAGAAGAGGATGATTCTAGCGTTAAAACACAGTGTTTTTCAGGGATGAGAACTCTGTTCTGAATTTGCCTTCAGAAACGGGGTTAAACCCAAGGATCAGTGTCTTCCTAAAATCAATAGTTCATTTCTTGTAAACAAAGTGAATTTTCGGCTCAAATGTCTTGACACAGTTGTAGAACCCAACGCGATTATCACTACTAACTTAAGAGAATTTATGTAAGAGGAGCTGTGGTCTGTATCAGTTTCATAAGCAGAGTTGGACTAAATATGGTCCGTATGAGTAGGAAACACAGTTCTTTTTTCTTGGCATGCTCATGGTTCTTACTGTATTGGAGACCCTGGAAAGAAAAGGATGATTCATGGCTTAAAACAGAGTGTTTTTCAGGAATTAGAACTCTGGTCTGAATTTCCCTTTAGAAACGGAGTTATATCCCAGGATCTGTGTTTTCCTACAACAAGAGTTCTGTTCTGGGAAAACCAGTGAATTTTGGGCTCAAATGATTTTTCTCAGTTCACGAACCCAAAGCTATTCTCACTATTAACTAAAGAACATTTATGTAAGAGGAGGTGTTTTCTGTATCAGTTTCATAAGCAGAGTTGAACTACCTATAGTCCGTATGAATAGGAAATACAGTTCTTTTTTGCAGGCCATGCTCATGGTTCCTGCTGTATTTTAGACTCTGCAAAGAAGAGCTTGCTTCTTTGTTAAAAGAGAGTGTGTTTCAGGGATGAGAACTCTGGTCTGAATTTCCCTTGAGAAACGGAGTTAAACCCCAGTATCTGTGTCTTCCTACAAGCAAGAGTTCATTTCTGGTAAACCCAGTGAATTTTCCACTAAAATGATTTTACACAGTTCTAGAACACAACGCGATTATCACTATTAACTAAAGAGCATTTATGTAAGAGGAGCTGTGGTTTGTATCAGTTTCATAAGCAGAGTTGGACTACATATGGAAGGTATGAGTAGGAAACACAGATCTTTTTTTCTTGGCATGTTCATGGTTCTTACTGTATTGGACACCCTGGAAAGAAGAGGATGATTCATGCCGTAAAACAGAGTGTTTTTCAGGGATGAGAATTCTGGTTTGAATTTCTGCTCAGAAACGGAGTTAAACCCCAGGATCTGTGTCTTCCTACAAGCAAGATTTCAGTTCTAGTTAACCCAGTGAATTTTGGGCTCAAATGATTTTTTGCAGTTCACGAACCCAACGCTATTCTCACTATTAACTAAAGAAGATTTATGTAATTGAAGCTGTGGTTTGTATCAGTTTCATAAGCAGTGTTGTACTACATATGGGCTGTATGAGTAGGACACACAGTTCTTTTTTTCTCAGCATGCTCAATGTTCTTGCTGTATTTTAGAATCTGGAAAGAAGAGCTTGCTTCTTCGTTAAAACAGAGTGTGTTTCAGGGATGAGAACTCTGGTCTGAATTTCCCTTTTGAAACGGAGTTAAACCCCAGGATCTGTGTCTTCCTACAAGCAAGAGTTCATTTCTGGTAAACCCAGTGAATTTTGGGCTTAAGTGATTTTCACAGTTCACGAACCCAATGAGATTCTCACTATTAAGTAAAGGGCATTTATGTAAGAGGAGCTGTTGTATGTATCAGTTTCATAAGCAGAGTTGAACTACATATGGTCCGCATGAGTAGGAAACACAGTTATTTTTTTCAGGGCATGCTCATGTTTCTTACTATATTGGAGACGCTGGAAAGAAGAGGATGATTCTTGCCTTAAAAGACAGTATTTTTCAGGGATGAGAACTCTGGACTGAATTTGCCTTCAGAAACGGAGTTAAACCCCAGAATCAGTGTCTTCCTACAAGCAAGAGTTCATTTCTGGTAAAGCCAGTGTATTTTGGGCTCAAATGATTTTTCGCAGTTCACGAACCCAACCTGATTCTCACTATTAACTAAAGAGCATTTATGTAAGAGGAGCTGTGGTTTGTATCAGTTTCATAAGCAGAGTTGAACTACATATGGTCCGCATGAGTAGGAAACACAGTTCTTTTTTTCTGGGCATGCTCGTGTTTCTTACTATATTGGAGAAGCTGGAAAGAAGAGGATGATTCTTGCGTTAAAACACAGTGTTTTTCAGGGATGAGAACTCTGTTCTGAATTTGCCTTCAGAAACGGGGTTAAACCCCAGGATCAGTGTCTTCCTACAAGCAAGAGTTCATTTCTTGTAAACCAAGTGAATTTTCGGCTCAAATGTCTTGACACAGTTGTAGAACCCAACACGATTATCACTACTAACTTAAGAGAATTTATGTAAGAGGAGCTGTGGTCTGTTTCAGTTTGATAAGCAGAGTTGGACTAAATATGGTCCGTATGAGTAGGAAACACAGTTCTTTTTTTCTTGGCATGCTCATGGTTCTTACTGTATTGGAGACCCTGGAAAAAAGAGGATGATTCATGCCTTAAAACAGAGTGATTTTCAGGGATGAGAATTCTGGTCTGAATTTCACTTCAGAAACGGAGTTAAATCCCAGGATCTGTGTGTTCCTACAAGCAAGAGTTCAGTTCTGGTAAACACAGTGAATTTTGGGCTCAAATGATTTTTCTCAGTTCACAAACCCAAAGCTATTCTCACTATTATCTAAAGAGCTTTTATGTAATTGGATGTGTGGTTTGTATCAGTTTCATAAGCAGAGTTGAACTACATATATTCGGTATGAGTAGGAAACACAGTTCTTTTTTTCTGGGCATGCTCATGGTTCTTGCTGTATTGGAGACACTGGAAAGAAGAGCTTGCTTGTTGCATTAAAACAGGGTGTTTTTCAGGGATGAGAATTCTGGTCTGAATTTCCCCTCAGAAACCGAGTTAAACCCCAGGATATTTGTCTTCCTACAATCAAGATTTCAGTTCTGGTAAACCCAGTGAATTTGGGGGCAAATGATTTTTAGCAGTTCACGAACCCAACGCTATTCTCACTATTAACTAAAGAAGATTTATGTAATTGGAGCTGTGGTTTGTATCAGTTTCATAAGCAGTGTTGTACTACATATGGTCTGCATGAGTAGGAAACACAGTTATTTTTTTCTCGGCATGCTCATATTTCTTACTATATTGGAGACGCTCGAAAGAAGAGGATGATTTTTGCCTTAAATCAGAGTGTTTTTCAGGTATGAGAAGTCTGGTGTGAATTTGCCTTCAGAAACAGAGTTCCACCCCAGGAACTGTGTGTTCCTACAAGCAAGAGTTCAGTTCTGGTAAACCCAGTGAATTTTGGTCTCAAATGATTTTTCGCAGTTCACGAACCCAACGAGATTCTCACTATTATCTAAAGAGCTTTTATGTAAGAGGAGGTGTGGTTTGTATCAGTTTCACAAGCAGAGTTGAACTACATATGGTCGGTATGAGTAGGAAACACAGTTCTTTTTTTCTGTGCAGGCTCATGCTTCTTGCTGTATTGGAGACACTGGATAGAAGAGCTTGCTTCTTGCATTAAAACAGAGTGTGTTTCATGGATAAGAACTCTGGTCTGAATTTCCCTTCAGAAACGGAGTTAAACCCAATGATCTGTGTCTTCCTACAAACAAGAGTTCATTTCTGGTAAACCAAGTGAATTTTCCACTAAAATGATTTTACACAGTTCTAGAACACAAAGCGATTATCACTATTAACTAAAGAGCATTTATATAAGAGGAGCTGTGGTTTGTATCAGTTTCATAAGCAGAGTTGGACTACATATGGAACGTATGAGTAGGAAACACAGATCTTTTTTTCATGGCATGCTCATTGTTCTTACTGTATTGGAACCCTGGAAAGAAGAGGATGAATCATGCCTTAAAAAAGAGTGTTTTTCAGGGATGAGAATTCTGGTCTGAATTTCCCCTCAGAAACGGAGTTAAACCTCAGGATCTTTGTCTTCCTATAAGCAAGATTTCAGTTCTGGTAAACCCAGTGAATTTGGGGCTCAAATGATTTTCTGCAGTTCACGAACCCAACGCTATTCTCACTATTAACTAAAGAGCATTTATGTAAGAGGAGCTGTGGTTTGTATCAGTTTCATAAGCAGAGTTGAACTACATATGGTCCGTATGAGTAGGACACACAGTTTTTTTTTCTCGGCATGCTCATGTTTCTTGCTGTATTTTAGAATCTGTAAAGAAGAGCTTGCTTCTTCGTTAAAACAGAGCGTGTTTCAGGGATGAGAACTCTGGTTTGAATTTCCCTTCAGAAATGGAGTTAACCTCCAGGATCTGTGTCTTCCTACAAGCAAGAGTTCATTTCTGGTAAACCCAGTGAATTTGGGGCTTAAGTGATTTTCACAGTTCACGAACCCAATGAGATTCTCTCTATTAAGTAAAGGGCTTTTATGTAAGAGGAGCTGTTGTATGTATCAGTTTCATAAGCAGAGTTGAACTACATATGGTCCGCATGAGTAGGAAACACAGGTATTTTTTTCAGGGCATGCTCATGTTTCTTACTATATTGGAGATGCTGGAAAGAAGAGGATGATTCTTGCCTTAAAACACAGTATTTTTCAGGGATGAGAACTCTGGACTGAACTTGCCTTCAGAAACGGAGTTAAACCCCAGAATCAGTGTCTTCCCACAAGCAAGAGTTCATTTCTGGTAAAGCCAGTGTATTTTGGGCTCAAATGATTTTTCGCAGTTCACGAACCCAACCTGATTCTCACTATTAACTAAAGAGCATTTATGTAAGAGGAGCTGTGGTTTGTATCAGTTTCATAAGCAGAGTTGAACTACATATGGTCTGCATGAGTAGGAAACACATTTCTTTTTTTCTGGGCATGCTCGTGTTTCTTATTATATTGGAGACGCTGGAAAGAAGAGGATGATTCTTGCGTTAAAACACAGTGTTTTTCAGGGATGAGAACTCTGTTCTGAATTTGCCTTCAGAAACAGGGTTAAACCCCAGGATCAGTGTCTTCCTACAAGCAAGAGTTCATTTCTTGTAAACCAAGTGAATTTTCAGCTCAAATGTCTTGACACAGTTGTAGAACCCAATTCGATTATCACTACTATCTTAAGAGAATTTATGTAAGAGGAGCTGTGGTCTGTATCAGTTTCATAAGCAGAGTTGGACGAAATATGGTCCGTATGAGTAGGAAACACAGTTCTTTTTTTCTTGGCATGCTCATGGTTCTTACTGTATTGGAGACCCTGGAAAGAAAAGGATGATTCATGGCTTAAAACAGAGTGTTTTTCAGGGATGAGAACTCTGGTCTGAATTTCCCTTCAGAAACGGAGTTATATCCCAGGATCTGTGTGTTCCTACAAGCAATAGTTCAGTTCTGGGAAAACCAGTGAATTTTGGGCTCAAATGATTTTTCTCAGTTCACGAACCCAAAGCTATTCTCACTATTAACTAAAGAACATTTATGTAAGAGGAGGTGTTTTCTGTATCAGTTTCATAAGCAGAATTGACCTACCTATAGTCCCTATGAATAGGAAACACAGTTCTTTTTTTCAGGCCATGCTCATGGTTCTTGCTGTATTTTAGACTCTGGAAAGAAGAGCTTGCTTCTTCGTTAAAACAGAGTGTGTTTCATGGATGAGAACTCTGTTCTGAATTTGCCTTCAAAACAGAGTTAACCTCCAGGATCAGTGTCTTCCTACAAGCAAGAGTTCATTTCTTGTAAACCAAGTGAATTTTCAGCTCAAATGACTTCACACAGTTGTAGAACCCATCGCGATTATCACTACTAACTAAAGAGCATTTATGTAAGAGGGGCTGTGGTTTGTATCAGTTTCATAAGCAGAGTTGGAGTACATATGGAACGTATGAGTAGGAAACACAGATCTTTTTTTCTTGGCATGCTCATGGTTCTTACTGTATTGGAGACCCTGGAAAGAAGAGGATGATTCATGCCTTAAAACAGAGTGTTTTTCAGGGATGAGAATTCTGGTCTGAATTTCCCCTCAGAAACGGAGTTAAACTCCACGATCTGTGTCTTCCTAAAAGCAAGGTTTCAGTTCTGGTAAGCCCAGTAAATTATGGGCTCAAATGATTTTTGGCAGTTCACGAACCCAACGCGATTCTCACTATTATCTAAAGAGCTTTTATGTAAGAGGAGGTGTGGTTTGTATCAGTTTCACAAGCAGAGTTGAACTACATATGGTCGGTATGAGTAGGAAACACAATTCTTTTTTTCTGTGCAGGCTTATGCTTCTTGCTGTATTGGAGACCCTGGATAGAAGAGCTTGGTTCTTGCAGTAAAACAGAGTGTGTTTCATGGATGAGAACTCTGGTCTGAATTTCCCTTCAGAAACGGAGTTAAACCCCATGATCTGTGTCTTCGTACAAACAAGAGTTCATTTCTGGTAAACCAAGTGAATTTTCCACTAAAATGATTTTACACAGTTCTAGAACACAACGCGATTATCACCATTAACTAAAGAGCATTTATGTAAGAGGAGCTGTGGTTTGTATCCGTTTCATAAGCAGAGTTGGACTACATATGGAACGTATGAGTAGGAAACACAGATCTTTTTTTCTTGTCATGCTCATTGTTCTTACTGTATTGGAGACCCTGAAAAGAAGAGGATGAATCATGCCTTAAAAAAGAGTGTTTTTCAGGGATGAGAATTCTGGTCTGAATTTCCCCTCAGAAGCGGAGTTGAACCTCAGGATCTGTGTCTTCCTACAAGCAAGATTTCAGTTCTAGTTAACCCAGTGAATTTTGGGCTCAAATGATTTTTTGCAGTTCACGAACCCAACGCTATTCTCACTATTAACTAAAGAAGATTTATGTAATTGGAGCTGTGGTTTGTATCAGTTTCATAAGCAGTGTTGTACTACATATGGGCTGTATGACTAGGACACACAGTTCTTTTTTTCTCGGCATGCTCAAGGTTCTTGCTGTATTTTAGAATCTCGAAAGAAGAGATTGCTTCTTTGTTAAAACTGAGTGTGTTTCAGGTATGAGAACTCTGGTCTGTATTTCGCTTCAGAAACTGAGTTAAACCCCAAGATCTGTGTCTCCCTACAAGCAAGAGTTCATTTCTGGTAAACTCAGTGAATTTTGGACTGAAGTGATTTTTCACAGTTCACGAACCCAACCTGATTCTCACTATTAACTAAAGAGCATTTATGTAAGAGGAGGTGTTTTCTGTATCAGTTTCATAAGCAGAGTTGAACTACCTATAGTCCGTATGAATAGGAAACACAGTTCTTTTTTTCAGGCCATGCTCATGGTTCCTGCTGTATTTTAGAATCTGCAAAGAAGAGCTTGCTTCTTTGTTAAAACAGAGTGTGTTTCAGAGATGAGAACTCTGGTCTGAATTTCCCCTCAGAAACGGAGTTACACCCCAGGATCTGTGTCTTCCTACAAGCAAGGGTTCATTTCTGGTTAACCCATTGAATTTTGGGCGCAAATAGATTTTTCGCTGTTCACTAACCCAACGCGATTCTCACTATTATCTAAAGAGCTCTTATGTAAGACTAGGTGTGGATTGTATCAGTTTCATAAGCAGAGTTGAACTACATATGGTCGGTATGAGTAGGAAACACAGTTCTTTTTTTCTTGGCATGCTCATGGTTCTTGCTGTATTGGAGATACTGGAAAGACGAGCTTGCTTCTTGCATTAAAACAGAGTGTGTTTCATGGATGAGAACTCTGGTCTCAATTTCCCTTCAGAAACGGAGTTAAACCCCAGTATCTGTGTGTTCCTACAAACAAAAGTTCATTTCTGGTAAACCAAGTGAATTTTCCACTAAAATGAATTTACACAGTTCTAGAACACAACGCGATTATCACTATTAACTAAAGAGCATTTATGTAAGAGGAGCTGTGGTTTGTATCAGTTTCATAAGCAGAGTTGGACTACATATGGAACGTATGAGTAGGAAACACAGATCTTTTTTTCTTGGTATGCTCATGGTTCTTACTGTATTGGAGACCCTGGAAAGAAGAGGATGATTCATGCCTTAAAACAGAGTGTTATTCAGGGATGAGAATTCTGGTTTGAATTTCCGCTCAGAAACGGAGTTAAACCTCAGGATCTGTGTCTTCCTACAAGCAAGATTTCAGTTCTGGAAAACCCAGTGATTTTGGGCTCAAATGATTTTTTGCAGTTCACGAACCCAACGCTATTCTCACTATTAACTAAAGAAGATTTATGTAATTGAAGCTGTGGTTTGTATCAGTTTCATAAGCAGTGTTGTACTACATATGGGCTGTATGAGTAGGACACACAGTTCTTTTTTTCTCGGCATGCTCAAGGTTCTTGCTGTATTTTAGAATCTGGAAAGAAGAGCTTGCTTCTTCGTTAAAACAGAGTGTGTTTAAGGGATGAGAACTCTGGTCTGAATTTCCCTTCAGAAACGGAGTTAAACCCCAGGATCTGTGTCTTCCTAAAAGCAAGAGTTCATTTCTGGTAAACCCAGTGAATTTTGGGCTGAAGTGATTTTCACAGTTCACGAACCCAATGAGATTCTCACTATTAAGTAAAGGGCATTTATGTAAGAGGAGCTGTTGTATGTATCAGTTTCATAAGCAGAGTTGAACTACATATGGTCCGCATGAGTAGGAAACACAGTTATTTTTTTCAGGGCATGCTCATGTTTCTTACTATATTGGAGACGCTAGAAAGAACAGGATGATTATTGCCTTAAAACACAGTATTTTTCAGGGATGAGAACTCTGGACTGAATTTACCTTCAGAAACGGAGTTAAACCCCAGAATCAGTGTCTTCCCACAAGCAAGAGTTCATTTCTGGTAAAGCCAGTGTATTTTGGGCTCAAATGTTTTTTCGCAGTTCACGAACCAAACCCTATTCTCACTATTAACTAAAGAGCATTTATGTAAGAGGAGCTGTGGTTTGTATCAGTTTCATAAGCAGAGTTGAACTACATATGGTCCGCATAAGTAGGAAACACAGTTCTTTTTTTTAGGGCATGCTCATGGTTCTTGCTGTATTGGTGACGCTTTAAAGAAGAGCTTGCTTCTTGCATTAAAACAGAGTGTGTTTCATGGATGAGAACTCTGGTCTGAATTTCCCTTCAGAAACGGTGTTAAACCCCTTGATCTGTGTCTTCCTACCAAGAAGAGTTCATTTTTGGTAAACCAAGTGAATTTTCTGCTCAAATGATTTTACACAGTTCAAGAACACAACGCGATTATCACTATTAACTAAAGAGCATTTATGTAAGAGGAGCTGTGGTCTGTATCAGTTTCATAAGCAGAGTTGGACTACATATGGTCCGTATGAGTAGGAAACACAGTTCTTTTTTTCTTGGCATGCTCATGTTTCTTACTGTATTGTAGACCCTGGAAAGAAGAGGATGATTCATGCCTTAAAACAGAGTTTTTTTCAGGGATGAGAATTCTGGTCTGAATTTCCCTTCAGAAACGGAGTTAAATCCCAGGATCTCAGTCTTCCTACAAGCAAGAGTTCAGTTCTGGTAAACCCAGTGAATTTTGGGCTCAAATGATTTTTCGCAGTTCACTAACCCATAGCTATTCTCACTATTAACTAAAAAGCATTTATGTAAGAGGAGGTGTTTTCTGTATCAGTTTCATAAGCAAAGTTGAACTACCTATGGTCTGTATGAATAGGAAACACAGTTCTTTTTCTCAGGCCATGCTCATGGTTCTTGCTGTATTTTAGACTCTGGAAAGAAGAGCTTGCTTCTTCGTTAAAACAGAGTGTGTTTCAGGGATGAGAACTCTGGTCTGAATTTCCCCTCAGAAACGGAGTAAAACCGGGGATCTGTGTCTTCCTAAAAGCAAGAGTTCATGTCTGGTTAAGCCAGTGAATTTTGGGCTCAAATGATTTTTCGCAGTTCACAAACCCAACAAGATTCTCACTATTACCTAAAGAGCTTTTATATAAGAGGAGGTGTGTTTTGTATCAGTTTCATAAGCAGAGTTGAACTACATATGGTCCCTATGAGTAGGAAACACAGTTCTTTTTTTCTGGGCATGCTCATGGTTCTTGCTGTATTGGAGACACTGGAAAGAAGAGCTTGCTTCTTGCATTAAAACAGAGTGTGTTTCATGGATGAGAACTCTGGTCTGAATTTCACTTCAGAAACGGTGTGAAACACCATGATCTGTGTCTTCCCACCAACAAGAGTTCATTTCTGGTAAACCAAGTGAATTTTCTGCTCAAATGATTTTACACAGTTCTAGAACACAACAAGATTTTCACTATTACCTAAAGAGCCTTTATGTAAGAGGATCTGTGGTCTGTATCATTTTCATAAGCAGAGTTGAAGTATATATGGTCCATATGAGTAGGAAACAGAGATCTTCTATTCTTGGCATGCTCATGGTTCTTACTGTATTGGAGAGCCTGGAAAGAAGAGGATGATTCATGCCTTAAAACAGAGTGTTTTTCAGGGATGAGAACTCTGGTCTGAATTTCCCCTCAGAAGTGGAGTTAAACACCAGGATCTGTGTCTTTCTACAAGCAAGAGTCATTTCTGGTAAACCCAGTGAATTTTGGGCTCAAATGATTTTTCGCAGTTCATGAACCCAAAGCTATTCTCACTATTAACTAAAGAGCATTTATGTAAGAGGAGGTGTGGTTTGTATCAGTTTCATAAGCAGAGTTGAACTACATATGGAACTTATGAGTAGGAAACACAGAAATTTTTTTCTTGTCATGCTCATGTTTCTTGCTGTTTTGGAGAGCCTGGAAAGAACAGGATGAATCTTGCCTTAAAACAGAGTGTTTTTCAGGGATGAGAATTCTGGTCTGAATTTCCCTACAGAAACGGAGTTAAACCACAGGATCTGTGTCTTCCTACAAGCACGAGTTCATTTCTGGTAAACATAGTGAATTTTGGGCACAAATGATTTTTCGCAGTTCACGAACACAACGCTATTCTCACTATTAACTAAAGAGCATTTATGTTAGAGGAGATCTGGTCTGTATCACTTTCATAAGCAGAGTTGGACTAGACATGGACGTATGAATAGCAAACATGGTTCTTTTTTTGAGCCCATGATCATGGTTCTTGCTGTATTTTAGAATCTTGAAATAAAAGCTTGCTACTTCGTTAAAACAGAGTGTGTTTCAGGGATGAGAACTCTGGTCTGAATTTCCCTTCAGAAACGGAGTTAAACCCCGGGATCTGTTTCTTCCTACAAGCAAGAGTTCATTTCTGTTTAACCCAGTGATTTTTGGACTCAAATGGTTTTTAGCAGTTCATGAACCCAACACGATTTTCACTATTAACTAAAGAGCATTTATATAAGAGGAGCTGTGGTCTGTATCAGTTTCATAAGCAGAGTTGAACTATATGGAACGTATGAGTAGGAAACACAGATCTTTTTTTCTTGGCATGCTCATGTTTCTTGCTGTATTGGAGACGCTCGAAAGAAGAGCTTGCTTCTTGCATTAAAACAGAGTGTGTTTCATGGATGAGAACTCTGGTCTGAATTTCCCTTCAGAAACAGAGTTAAACCCCAGGATCTGTGTCTTCCTACAAACAAGAGTTCATTTCTGGTAAACCCAGTGTATTTTGGGTTGAAATGACTTTTCGCAGTTCAGGAACCCAACGCTATTTTCACTATTAACAAAAGAGCATTTATATAAGAGGTGCTGTGGTTTGTATCAGTTTCATAAGCAGAGTTGAACTACATATAGTCCGCATGTGTAGGAAACACAATTCTTTTTTTCAGGGAATGCTCATGGTTCCTACTGTATTGGAGAGCCTGGAAAGAAGAGGATGATTCTTGCCTTAAAACAGAGTGTTTTTCAGGGATGAGAATTCTGGTCTGAATTTCCCTACAGAAACGGAGTTAAACCACAGGATCTGTGTCTTCCTACAAGCAAGAGTTCAGTTCTGGTAAACATAGTGAATTTTGGGCACAAATGATTTTTCGCAGTTCAGGAACACAACGCTATTCTCACTATTAACTAAAGAGCATTTATGTTAGAGGAGATCTGGTCTGTATCACTTTCATAAGCAGAGTTGGACTAGACATGGACTGTATGAATAGCAAACACGGTTCTTTTTTTGAGCCCATGATCATGGTTCTTGCTGTATTTTAGAATCTTGAAAGAAAAGCTTGCTACTTCGTTAAAGCAGAGTGTGTTCAGGGATGAGAACTCGGGTCTGAATTTCACTTCAGAAACGGAGTTAAACCCCAGGATCTGTGTCTTCCTACAAGCAAGAGTTCATTTCTGGTTAACCCAGTGATTTTTGGACTCAAATGGTTTTTAGCACTTCATGAACCCAACGCTATTTTCACTATTAACTAAAGAGCATTTATGTAAGAGGAGCTGTGGTCTGTATTAGTTTCATAAGCAGAGTTGAACTACATATGGAACATATGAGTAGGAAACACAGATCTTTTTTTCTTGGCAGCTCATGGTTCTTACTGTATTGGAGACCCTGGAGAGAAGAGGATGATTCATGCCTTAAAACAGAGTGTTTTTCAGAGATGAGAATTCAGGTCTGAATTCCCCTCAGAAAGGGAGTTAAACCACATGATCGGTGTTTTCCTACAAGCAAGAGTTCATTTCTGGTTAACACAGTGAATTTTGGGCTCAAATGATTTTTCGCAGTTCACGAACCCAACACGAATCTCACTATTAAGGAAAGAGGATTTAAGTAAGAGGAGCTGTGGTTTGTATCAGTTTCATAAGCGGAGTTGAACTATATATACTCTGTATGAGTAGGAAACACAGTTCTTTTTTTCTGGGCATGCTCGTGTTTCTTACTATATTGGACATGCTAGAAAGAAGAGGATGATTCTTGCTTTAAAACATAGTGTTTTTCAGGGAATAATACTCTGTTCTGAATTTGCCTTCAGAAACGGAGTTAAAACCCATGATCTGTGTCTTCCTACCAACAAGATTTCATTTCTGGTAAACCAAGTGAATTTTCTGCTCAAATGATTTTACACAGTTCCTGAACACAACACAATTATCACTATTAACTAAAGAGCATTTATGTAAGAGGAGATCTGGTCTGTATCACTTTCATAAGCAGAGTTGAACTAGACATGGACCGTATGAATAGGCAACACTGTTCTTTTTTTCAGACCGTGATCATGGTTCTTGCTGTATTTTAGAACCTTGAAAGAAAAGCTTGCTACTTCGTTAAAACAGAGTGTGTTTCAGTAAAGAGAACTCTGGTCTGAATTTCCCTTCAGAAACGGAGTTAAACCCAAGGATCTGTGTCTTCCTACAAGCAAGAGTTCATTTCTGGGTAACCCAGTGATTTTTGGACTCAAATGGTTTTTAGCAGTTCATGAACCCAATGCGATTTTCACTATTAACTAACGAGCATTTATGTAAGAGGAGCTGTGGTCTGTATCAGTTTCATAAGCAGCGTTGAACTACATATGGAACGTAGGAGTAGGAAACACATATATTTTTTTCATGGCATTCTCATTGTTCTTACTGTATTGGAGACCCTGGAGAGAAGAGGATGATTCAGGCCTTAAAACAGAGTGTTTTTCAGGGATAAGAATTCTGGTCTGAATTTCCCCTCAGAAAGGGAGTTAAACCCGAGGATCTGTGTCTTCCTACAAGCAAGAGTTCATTTCTGGTTAACCCTGTCAATTTTGGGCTCAAATGATTTTTCACAGTTCACGAACCCAACACGATTCTCACTATTAACTAAAGAGCATTTATGTAAGAGGAGGTGTGGCTTGTATCAGTTTCATAAACAGAGTTGAACTACATATACTCTGTATGTATAGGAAACACAGTTCTTTTTTTCAGGTCATGCTCATGGTTCTTGCTGTATTTTAGACTCTGGAAAGAAGATCTTGCTTCTTTTTTTAAAACAGAGTGTGTTTGAGGGATGAGAACTTTGGTCTGATTTTTCCTTCAGAAATGGAGTTAAACCCCAGATCAGTGTCTTAATAAAAGCAAGAGTTCATTTCTGGTAAACCCAGTAAATTTTGGGCTGAAATGATTTTTCGCAGTTCACGAACCCAACGCTATTCTCACTATTAACTAAAGAACATTTATGTAAGAGGAGCTGTTGTTTGTATCAGTTTCATAAGCAGAGTTGAACTATATATGGTCCACATAAGTAGGAAACCCAGTTCGTTTTTTCAGGGCATGCTCATGGTTCTTGCTGTATTTTAGACTCTGGAAAGAAGAGCTTGCTTCTTGCGTTATGTCAGAGTGTGTTTCAGGAATGAGAACTCTGGTCTGAATTTCTCTTTAGAAACGAAGTTAAACCCCAGGATCTGTGTCTTCCTTCAAGCAAGAGTTCATTTCTTGTATACAAAGTGAATTTTCGGCTCAAATGATTTTAAATAGTTCTAGAACCCCACGCGATTATCACTATTAACTAAAGAGCATTTATGATAGAGGAACTATGGTCTGTATCAGGTTAATAAGCAGAATTGGACTACATATGGTCCATATGAGTAGGAAACACACTTCTTTTTTTCTTGGCATGTGCATGGTTCTTGCTATATTGGAGACCCTGGAAAGAGGAGGATGATTCATGCCTTAAAACAGAGTGTTTTTCAGGGATGAGATTTCTGGTCTGAATTTCCTTACAGAAACAGAGTTAAACCCCAGGATCTGTGTCTTCCTACAAGCAAGAGTTCATTTCTGGTAAACCCAGTGAATTATGGGCTGAAATGATTTCTCGCAGTTCACGAACACAACGCTATTCTCGCTATTAACTAAAGAGCATTTATGTAAGAGGAAGTGTGGTCTGTATCAGTTTCAGAAGCAGAGTTGAACCACATATGGTCTGTACGAGTAGGAAACACAGTTCTTTTTTTCCAGGAGAGCTCATGGTTCTTACTGTATTGGAGACGATTGATACTAGAGGATGATTCTTGCCTTAAAACAGAGTTTTTTTTCAGGGATGAGAACTCTGGTCTGAATTACTCTTTAGAAACGGAGTTGAACCCCTTGATCTGTGTCTTCCTACAAGCAAGAGTGCATTTCTGGTATACAAAGTGAATTTTGGTCTCAAATGATTTTCCGCAGTTCAAAACCCAATTCGATTCTCACTATTAACTAAAGATCATTTATTTAAGAGTTGCTCTGGTTTGTATCAGTTTCGTAAGCAGAGTTGAACTACATATGGTCTGTATAAGTAGGAAACACAGTTCTTTTTTTCTGGGCATGCTCGTGGTTCTTACTGTATTGGAGACGGTGGAAAGAAGAGGATGATTCTTGCCTTAAAAGAGAGTGTTTTCAGGGATGAGAACTCTGTTCTGAATTTGACTTCAGAAACAGAGTTAAACCCCAGGATCTGTATATTCCTACAAGCAAGACTTCATTTTTGGAAAACGCAGTGAATTTTGGACTCAAATGAATTTACACATTTCATGAACCCAACGCGATTCTCACTATTAACTAAAGAGCATTTATGTAAGAGGAGCTGTGGTTTGTTTCAGGTTCATAAGCAGAGTTGAATTACATATGGTCCCTATGAGTAGGAAACACAGTTCTTTTTTTCTCGGCATGCACATGGTTCTTTCTGTATTAGAGCCAATCGAAAGAGGAGCTTGCATCTTGCGTGAAAACAGAGTTTTTTTCAGGGATGAGAACTCTGGTCTGAATTTGCCTTCAGAAACGGAGTTAAACCCAAGGATCTGTGTCTTCCTACAAGCAAGAGTTCATTTCTGGTAAACCCAGTGAATTTTGGGCTCAAATGATTTTTCCCAGGTCACGAACACAACGCTATTCTCGGTATTACTTAAAGAGCATTTATGTAAGTGGAGGTGTGGTCTGCATCAGTTTCATAAGCAGAGTAGAACTACATATGGACCGTATGAATAGGAAACACAGTTCTTTTTTTCAGGCCATGCTCATGGTTTTTGCTGTATATTATACTCTGGAAAGAAGAGCTAGCTTCTTCATTAGGACAGAGTGTGTTTCAGGGATGAGAACTCTGGTCTGAATTGCCCTTCAGAAACGGAGTTAAACCCCAGAATCAGTGTCTTCCCACAAGCAAGAGTTCATTTCTGGTAAAGCCAGTGTATTTTGGGCTCAAATGATTTTTTGCAGTTCACGAACCCAACATGATTCTCACTATTAACTAAAGAGCATTTATGTAAGAGGAGCTGTGGTTTGTATCAGTTTCATAAGCAGAGTTGAACTACATATGGTCCGCATGAGTAGGAAACACAGTTCTTTTTTTCTGGGCATGCTCGTGTTTCTTATTATATTGGTGACGCTGGAAAGAAGAGGATGATTCTTGCGTTAAAACACAGTGTTTTTCAGGGATGAGAACTCTGTTCTGAATTTGCCTTCAGAAACGGGGTTAAACCCCAGGATCTGTGTCTTCCTACAAGCAAGAGTTCATTTCTTGTAAACCAAGTGAATTTTCAGCTCAAATGTCTTGACACAGTTGTAGAACCCAACGCGATTATCACTACTATCTTAAGAGAATTTATGTAAGAGGAGCTGTGGTCTGTATCAGTTTCATAAGCAGCGTTGGACTAAATATGGTCCGTATGAGTAGGAAACACAGTTCTTTTTTTCTTGGCATGCTCATGGTTCTTACTGTATTGGAGACCCTGGAAAGAAAAGGATGATTCATGGCTTAAAACAGAGTGTTTTTCAGGGATGAGAACTCTGGTCTGAATTTCCCTTCAGAAAAGGAGTTATATCCCAGGATCTGTGTGTTCCTACAAGTAAGAGTTCAGTTCTGGTAAACCCAGTAAATTTTGGGCTCAAATGATTTTTCTCAGTTCACGATCCCAAAGCTATTCTCACTATTAACTAAAGAACATTTATGTAAGAGGAGGTGTTTTCTGTATCAGTTTCATAAGCAGAGTTGAACTACCTATAGTCCCTATGAATAAGAAACACAATTCTTTATTTCAGGCCATGCTCATGGTTCCTGCTGTATTTTAGACTCTGCAAAGAAGAGCTTGCTTCTTTGTTAAAACAGAGTGTGTTTCAGGGATGAGAACTCTGGTCTGAATTTCCCCTCAGAAACGGAGTTAAACCCCAGGATCTGTGTCTTCCTACAAGCAAGAGTTCATTTCTGGTAAACCCAGTGAATTTTGGGCTTAAGTGATTTTCACAGTTCACGAACCCAATGAGATTCTCTCTATTAAGTAAAGGGCATTTATGTAAGAGGAGCTGTTGTATGTATCAGTTTCATAAGCAGAGTTGAACTACATATGGTCCGCATGAGTAGGAAACACAGTTATTTTTTTCAGGGCATGCTCATGTTTCTTACTATATTGGAGACGCTGGAAAGAACAGGATGATTATTGCCTTAAAACACAGTATTTTTCAGGGATGAGAACTCTGGACTGAATTTGCCTTCAGAAACGGAGTTAAACCCCAGGATCAGTGTCTTCCCACAAGCAAGAGTTCATTTCTGGTAAAGCTAGTGTATTTTGGGCTCAAATGATTTTTCGCAGTTCACGAACGCAACCTGATTCTCACTATTAACTAAAGAGCATTTATGTAAGAGGAGCTGTGGTTTGTATCAGTTTCATAAGCAGAGTTGAACTACATATGGTCCGCATCAGTAGGAAACACAGTCTTTTTTTCTGGGCATGCTCATGTTTCTTACTATATTGGAGACGCTGGAAAGAAGAGGATGATTCTTGCGTTAAAACACAGTGTTTTTCAGGGATGAGAACTCTGTTCTGAATTTGCCTTCAGAAACGGGGTTAAACCCCAGGATCAGTGTCTTCCTACAAGCAAGAGTTCATTTCTTGTAAACCAAGTGAATTTTCGGCTCAAATGTCTTGACACAGTTGTAGAACCCAACGCGATTATCACTACTAACTTAAGAGAATTTATGTAAGAGGAGCTGTGGTCTGTATCAGTTTCATAAGCAGAGTTGGACTAAATATGGTCCATATGAGTAGGAAACACAGTTCTTTTTTTCTTGGCATGCTCATGGTTCTTACTGTATTGGAGACCCTAGAAAGCAAAGGATGATTCATGGCTTAAAACAGAGTGTTTTTCAGGGATGAGAACTCTGGTCTGAATTTCCCTTCAGAAACGGAGTTATATCCCAGGATCTGTGTGTTCCTACAAGTAAGAGTTCAGTTCTGGGAAAACCAGTGAATTTTGGGCTCAAATGATTTTTCTCAGTTCACGAACCCAAAGCTATTCTCACTATTAACTAAAGAGCATTTATGTAAGAGGACGTGTTTTCTGTATCAGTTTCATAAGGAGAGTTGAACTACCTATAGTCCGTATGAATAGGAAACACAGTTCTTTTTTTCAGGCCATGCTCATGGTTCTTGCTGTATTTTAGACTCTGTAAGGAAGAGCTTGCATCTTCGTTAAAACAGAGTGTGTTTCAGGGATGAGAACTCTGGTCTGACTTTCCCCTCAGAAACGGAGTGAAACCCCAGGATCTGTGTCTTCCTACAAGCAAGAGTTCATTTCTGGTTAACCCATTGAATATTGGGCTCAAATGATTTTTCGCAGTTCATGAACCCAAAGCGATTCTCACTATTATCTAAAGAGCTTTTATGTAATTGGAGGTGTGGTTTGTATCAGTTTCATAAGCAGAGTTGAACTACATATATTCGGTATGAGTAGGAAACACAGTTCTTTTTTTCTGGGCATGCTCATGGTTCTTGCTCTATTGGAGACATTGGAAAGAAGAGCTTGCTTGTTGCATTAAAACAGGGTGTTTTTCAGGGATGAGAATTCTGGTCTCAATTTCCCCTCAGAAACGGAGTTAAACCCCAGGAAATGAGTCTTCCTACAAGCAAGATTTCAGTTCTGGTAAACCCAGTGAATTTTGGGCTCAAATGATTTTTAGCAGTTCACGAACCCAACGCTATTCTCACTATTAACTAAAGAAGATTTATGTAATTGGAGCTGTGGTTTGTATCAGTTTCATAAGCAGTGTTGTACTACATATGGTCTGCATGAGTAGGAAACACAGTTATTTTTTTCTCGGCATGCTCATATTTCTTACTATATTGGAGACGCCCGAAAGAAGAGGATGATTTTTGCCTTAAATCAGAGTGTTTTTCAGGTACGAGAACTCTGGAGTGAATTTGCCTTCAGAAACAGAGTTCCACACCAGGAACTGTATGTTCCTACAAGCAAGAGTTCAGTTCTGGTAAACCCAGTGAATTTTGGTCTCAAATGGTTTTTCGCAGTTCACGAACCGAACGCAATTCTCACTATTTACTAAAGAGCATTTATGTAAGGGGAGGTGTTTTCTGTATCAGTTTCATAAGCGGAGTTGAACTACATATGGTCCGTATGAATAGGAAACACAGTTCTTTTTTTCAGGCCATGCTCATGGTTCTTGCTGTATTTTAGACTCTGGAAAGAAGAGCTTGCTTCTTCGTTAAAACAGAGTGTGTTTCATGTATGAGAACTCTGTTCTGAATTTGCCTTCAAAACAGAGTTAACCTCCAGGATCAGTGTCTTCCTACAAGCAAGAATTCATTTCTTGTAAACCAAGTTAATTTTCAGCTCAAATGACTTCACACAGTTGTAGAACCCAACGCGATTATCACTACTAACTAAAGAGCATTTATGTAAGAGGAGCTGTGGTTTGTATCAGTTTCATAAGCAGAGTTGGACTACATATGGAACGTATGAGTAGGAAACACAGATCTTTTTTTCTTGGCATGCTCATGGTTCTTACTGTATTGGAGACCCTGGAAAGAAGAGGGTGATTCATGCCTTAAAACAGAGTGTTTTTCAGGGATGAGAATTCTGGTCTGAATTTCCCCTCAGAAACGGAGTTAAATTCCACGATCTGTGTCTTCCTAAAAGCAAGGTTTCAGTTCTGGTAAGCCCAGTGAATTTTGGGCTCAAATGATTTTTCGCAGTTCACGAACCCAACGAGTTTCATAAGCAGAGTTGAACTACATATGGAACGTATGAGTAGGAAACACAGATGTTTTTTTCTTGGCATGCTCATTGTTCTTACTGTATTGGAGACCCTGGAAAGAAGAGGATGAATCATGCCTTAAAAAAGAGTGTTTTTCAGGGACGAGAATTCTGGTCTGAATTTCCCCTCAGAAACGGAGTTAAACCTCAGGATCTGTGTCTTCCTATAAGCAAGATTTCAGTTCTGGTAAACCCAGTGAATTTTGGGCTCAAATGATTTTTTGCAGTTCACGAACCCAACGCTATTCTCACTATTAACTAAAGAAGATTTATGTAATTGGAGCTGTGGTTTGTATCAGTTTCATAAGCAGTGTTGTACTACATATGGGCTGTATGAGTATGACACACAGTTCTTTTTTTCTCGGCATGCTCAAGGTTCTTGCTGTATTTTAGAATCTGGAAAGAAGAGATTGCTTCTTTGTTAAAACTGAGTGTGTTTCAGGGATGAGAACTCTGGTCTGAATTTGCCTTCAGAAACGGAGTTAAACCCCAGAATCAGTGTCTTCGTACAAGCAAGAGTTTATTTCTGGTAAAGCCAGTGTATTTTGGTCTCAAATGATTTTTTGCAGTTCACGAACCCAACCTGATTCTCACTATTAATTAAAGAGCATTTATGTAAGAGGAGCTGTGGTTTTTATCAGTTTCATAAGCAGAGTTGAACTACATATGGTCCGTATGAGTAGGAAACACAGTTCTTTTTTTCTCAGCATGCTCAAGGTTCTTGCTGTATTTTAGAATCTGGAAAGAAGAGATTGCTTCTTTGTTAAAACTGAGTGTGTTTCAGGGATGAGAACTGTGGTCTGAATTTCCCTTCAGAAACGGAGTTAAACCACAGGATCTGTGTCTTCCTACAAGCAAGAGTTCATTTCTGGTAAACCCAGTGAATTTTGGGCTTAAGTGATTTTCACAGTTCACGAACCCAATGAGATTCTCTCTATTAAGTAAAGGGCATTTATGTAAGAGGAGCTGTTGTATGTATCAGTTTCATAAGCAGAGTTGAACTACATATGGTCCGCATGAGTAGGAAACACAGTTATTTTTTTCAGGGCATGCTCATGTTTCTTACTATATTGGAGACGCTGGAAAGAAGAGGATGATTCTTGCCTTAAAACACAGTATTTTTCAGGGATGAGAACTCTGGACTGAATTTGCCTTCAGAAACGGAGTTAAACCCCAGGATCAGTGTCTTCCTACAAGCAAGAGTTCATTTCTTGTAAACCAAGTGAATTTTCAGCTCAAATGTCTTGACACAGTTGTAGAACCCAACGCGATTATCACTACTAACTTAAGAGAATTTATGTTAGAGGAGCTGTGGTCTGTATCAGTTTCATAAGCAGAGTTGGACTAAATATGGTCCGTATGAGTAGGAAACACAGTTCTTTTTTTCTTGGCATGCTCATGGTTCTTACTGTATTGGAGACCCTGGAAAGAAAAGGATGATTCATGGCTTAAAACAGAGTGTTTTTCAGGGATGAGAACTCTGGTCTGAATTTCCCTTCAGAAACGGAGTTATATCCCAGGATCTGTGTGTTCCTAGAAGCAAGAGTTCAGTTCTGGGAAAACCAGTGAATTTTGGGCTCAAATGATTTTTCTCAGTTCTCGAACCCAAAGCTATTCTCACTATTAACTAAAGAACATTTATATAAGAGGAGGTGTTTTCTGTATCAGTTTCATAAGCAGAGTTGAACTACCTATAGTCCCTATGAATAGGAAACACAGTTCTTTTTTTCAGGCCATGCTCATGGTTCCTGCTGTATTTTAGACTCTGCAAAGAAGAGCTTGCTTCTTTGTTAAAACAGAGTGTGTTTCAGGGATGAGAACTCTGGTCTGAATTTCCCCTCAGAAACGGAGTTAAACCCCAGGAAATGTGTCTTCCTACAAGCAAGATTTCAGTTCTGGTAAACCCAGTGAATTTTGGTCTCAAACGATTTTTTGCAGTTCACGAACCCAACGCTATTCTCATTATTTACTAAAGAAGATTTATGTAATTGGAGCTGTGGTGTGTATCAGTTTCATAAGCAGTGTTGTACTACATATGGGCTGTATGAGTAGGACACACAGTTCTTTTTTTCTCGGCATGCTAAGGTTCTTGTTGTATTTTAGAATCTGGAAAGTAGAGATTGCTTCTTTGTTAAAACAGAGTGTGTTTCAGGGATGAGAACTCTGGTCTGTATTTCCCTTCAGAAACTGAGTTAAACCCCAAGATCTGTGTCTCCCTACAAGCAAGAGTTCATTTCTGGTAAACCCAGTGAATTTTGGGCTGAAGTGATTTTTCGCAGTTTACAAAACCAACAAGATTCTCACTATTACCTAAAGAGCATTTATGTAAGAGGAGCTGTAGTTTGTATCAGTTTCATAAGTGGAGTTGAACTACATATGGTCCATATGAGTAGGAAACACAGTTCTTTTTTTCATGGCATGCTCATGTTTCTTGCTGTATTTTAGAATCTGGAAAGAAGAGCTTGCTTCTTCGTTAAAACAGAGTGTGTTTCAGGGATGAGAACTCTGGTCTGAATTTCCCTTCAGAAATGGAGTTAAACCACAGGATCTGTGTCTTCCTACAAGCAAGAGTTCATTTCTTGTAAACCCAGTGAATTTTGGGCTTAAGTGATTTTTCACAGTTCACGAACCCAATGAGATTCTCACTATTAAGTAAAGGGCATTTATGTAAGAGGAGCTGTTGTATGTATCAGTTTCATAAGCAGAGTTGAACTACATATGGTCCGCATGAGTAGGAAACACATTTATTTTTTTCAGGGCATGCTCATGTTTTTACTATATTGGAGACGCTGGAAAGAAGAGGATGATTCTTGCCTTAAAACAAAGTATTTTTCAGGGATGAGAACTCTGGACTGAATTTGCCTTCAGAAACGGAGTTAAACCCCAGAATCAGTGTCTTTCTACAAGCAAGAGTTCATTTCTGGTAAAGCAGGTGTATTTTGGGCTCAAATGATTTTTCGCAGTTCACAAACCCAACCTAATTCTCACTATTAACTAAAGAGCATTTATGTAAGAGGAGCTGTGGTTTCTATCAGTTTCATAAGCAGAGTTGAACTACATATGGTCCGCATGAGTAGGAAACACAGTTCTTTTTTTCTGGGCATGCTCATGTTTCTTACTATATTAGAGACGCTGGAAAGAAGAGGATGATTCCTGCCTTAAAACACAATGTTTTTCAGGGATGAGAACTCTGATCTGAATTTGCCTTCAGAAACGGAGTTAAACCCCAGGATCAGTGTCTTCCTACAAGCAAGAGTTCATTTCTTGTAAACCTAGTGAATTTTCGGCTCACATGTCTTGACACAGTTGTAGAACCCAACGCGATTATCACTACTAACTTAGGAGAATTTATGTAAGAGGAGCTGTGGTCTGTATCAGTTTCATATGCAGAGTTGGACTACATATGGTCCGTATGAGTAGGAAACACAGTTCTTTTATCTTGGCATGCTCAAGTTTCTTACTCTATTGTAGACCCTGGAAAGAAGTGGATGATTCATGCCTTAAAACAGAGTGTTTTTCAGGGATGAGAATTCTGGTCTGAATTTCCCTTCAGAAACGGAGTTAAATCCCAGGATCTGCGTGTTCCTACAAGCAAGAGTTCAGTTCTGGTAAACCCAGTGAATTTTGGTCTCAAATGGTTTTTCGCAGTTCACGAACCAAACGCAATTCTCACTATTTACTAAAGAGCATTTATGTAAGAGGAGGTGTTTTCTGTATCAGTTTCATAAGCGGAGTTGAACTACATATTGTCCGTATGAATAGGAAACACAGTTCTTTTTTTCAGGCCATGCTCATGGTTCTTGCTGTATTTTAGACTCTGGAAAGAAGAGCTTGCTTCTTCGTTAAAACAGAGTGTGTTTCATGTATGAGAACTCTGTTCTGAATTTGCCTTCAAAACAGAGTTAACCTCCAGGATCAGTGTCTTCCTACAAGCAAGAATTCATTTCTTGTAAACCAAGTTAATTTTCAGCTCAAATGACTTCACACAGTTGTAGAACCCAACGCGATTATCACTACTAACTAAAGAGCATTTATGTAAGAGGAGCTGTGGTTTGTATCAGTTTCATAAGCAGAGTTGGACTACATATGGAACGTATGAGTAGGAAACACAGATCTTTTTTTCTTGGCATGCTCATGGTTCTTACTGTATTGGAGACCCTGGAAAGAAGAGGGTGATTCATGCCTTAAAACAGAGTGTTTTTCAGGGATGAGAATTCTGGTCTGAATTTCCCCTCAGAAACGGAGTTAAATTCCACGATCTGTGTCTTCCTAAAAGCAAGGTTTCAGTTCTGGTAAGCCCAGTGAATTTTGGGCTCAAATGATTTTTCGCAGTTCACGAACCCAACGAGTTTCATAAGCAGAGTTGAACTACATATGGAACGTATGAGTAGGAAACACAGATGTTTTTTTCTTGGCATGCTCATTGTTCTTACTGTATTGGAGACCCTGGAAAGAAGAGGATGAATCATGCCTTAAAAAAGAGTGTTTTTCAGGGACGAGAATTCTGGTCTGAATTTCCCCTCAGAAACGGAGTTAAACCTCAGGATATGTGTCTTCCTATAAGCAAGATTTCAGTTCTGGTAAACCCAGTGAATTTTGGGCTCAAATGATTTTTTGCAGTTCACGAACCCAACGCTATTCTCACTATTAACTAAAGAAGATTTATGTAATTGGAGCTGTGGTTTGTATCAGTTTCATAAGCAGTGTTGTACTACATATGGGCTGTATGAGTAGGACACACAGTTCTTTTTTTCTCGGCATGCTCAAGGTTCTTGCTGTATTTTAGAATCTGGAAAGAAGAGATTGCTTCTTTGTTAAAACTGAGTGTGTTTCAGGGATGAGAACTCTGGTCTGAATTTGCCTTCAGAAACGGAGTTAAACCCCAGAATCAGTGTCTTCGTACAAGCAAGAGTTTATTTCTGGTAAAGCCAGTGTATTTTGGTCTCAAATGATTTTTTGCAGTTCACGAACCCAACCTGATTCTCACTATTAATTAAAGAGCATTTATGTAAGAGGAGCTGTGGTTTTTATCAGTTTCATAAGCAGAGTTGAACTACATATGGTCCGTATGAGTAGGAAACACAGTTCTTTTTTTCATGGCATGCTCATGTTTATTGCTGTATTTTAGAATCTGGAAAGAAGAGCTTGCTTCTTCGTTAAAACAGAGCGTGTTTCAGGGATGAGAACTCTGGTCTGAATTTCCCTTCAGTAATGGAGTTAAACCCCAGGATCTGTGTCTTCCTACAAGCAATAGTTCATTTCTGGTAAACCCAGTGAATTTTGGGCTTAAGTGATTTTCACAGTTCACGAACCCAATGAGATTCTCTCTATTAAGTAAAGGGCATTTATGTAAGAGGAGCTGTTGTATGTATCAGTTTCATAAGCAGAGTTGAACTACATATGGTCCGCATGAGTAGGAAACACAGTTATTTTTTTCAGGGCATGCTCATGTTTCTTACTATATTGGAGACGCTGGAAAGAAGAGGATGATTCTTGCCTTAAAACACAGTATTTTTCAGGGATGAGAACTCTGGACTGAATTTGCCTTCAGAAACGGAGTTAAACCCCAGGATCAGTGTCTTCCTACAAGCAAGAGTTCATTTCTTGTAAACCAAGTGAATTTTCAGCTCAAATGTCTTGACACAGTTGTAGAACCCAACGCGATTATCACTACTAACTTAAGAGAATTTATGTAAGAGGAGCTGTGGTCTGTATCAGTTTCATAAGCAGAGTTGGACTAAATATGGTCCGTATGAGTAGGAAACACAGTTCTTTTTTTCTTGGCATGCTCATGGTTCTTACTGTATTGGAGACCCTGGAAAGAAAAGGATGATTCATGGCTTAAAACAGAGTGTTTTTCAGGGATGAGAACTCTGGTCTGAATTTCCCTTCAGAAACGGAGTTATATCCCAGGATCTGTGTGTTCCTAGAAGCAAGAGTTCAGTTCTGGGAAAACCAGTGAATTTTGGGCTCAAATGATTTTTCTCAGTTCTCGAACCCAAAGCTATTCTCACTATTAACTAAAGAACATTTATATAAGAGGAGGTGTTTTCTGTATCAGTTTCATAAGCAGAGTTGAACTACCTATAGTCCCTATGAATAGGAAACACAGTTCTTTTTTTCAGGCCATGCTCATGGTTCCTGCTGTATTTTAGACTCTGCAAAGAAGAGCTTGCTTCTTTGTTAAAACAGAGTGTGTTTCAGGGATGAGAACTCTGGTCTGAATTTCCCCTCAGAAACGGAGTTAAACCCCAGGAAATGTGTCTTCCTACAAGCAAGATTTCAGTTCTGGTAAACCCAGTGAATTTTGGTCTCAAATGATTTTTTGCAGTTCACGAACCCAACGCTATTCTCACTATTAACTAAAGAAGATTTATGTAATTGGAGCTGTGGTGTGTATCAGTTTCATAAGCAGTGTTGTACTACATATGGGCTGTATGAGTAGGACACACAGTTCTTTTTTTCTCGGCATGCTAAGGTTCTTGTTGTATTTTAGAATCTGGAAAGTAGAGATTGCTTCTTTGTTAAAACAGAGTGTGTTTCAGGGATGAGAACTCTGGTCTGTATTTCCCTTCAGAAACTGAGTTAAACCCCAAGATCTGTGTCTCCCTACAAGCAAGAGTTCATTTCTGGTAAACCCAGTGAATTTTGGGCTGAAGTGATTTTTCGCAGTTTACAAAACCAACAAGATTCTCACTATTACCTAAAGAGCATTTATGTAAGAGGAGCTGTAGTTTGTATCAGTTTCATAAGTGGAGTTGAACTACATATGGTCCATATGAGTAGGAAACACAGTTCTTTTTTTCATGGCATGCTCATGTTTCTTGCTGTATTTTAGAATCTGGAAAGAAGAGCTTGCTTCTTCGTTAAAACAGAGTGTGTTTCAGGGATGAGAACTCTGGTCTGAATTTCCCTTCAGAAATGGAGTTAAACCACAGGATCTGTGTCTTCCTACAAGCAAGAGTTCATTTCTTGTAAACCCAGTGAATTTTGGGCTTAAGTGATTTTTCACAGTTCACGAACCCAATGAGATTCTCACTATTAAGTAAAGGGCATTTATGTAAGAGGAGCTGTTGTATGTATCAGTTTCATAAGCAGAGTTGAACTACATATGGTCCGCATGAGTAGGAAACACATTTATTTTTTTCAGGGCATGCTCATGTTTTTACTATATTGGAGACGCTGGAAAGAAGAGGATGATTCTTGCCTTAAAACAAAGTATTTTTCAGGGATGAGAACTCTGGACTGAATTTGCCTTCAGAAACGGAGTTAAACCCCAGAATCAGTGTCTTTCTACAAGCAAGAGTTCATTTCTGGTAAAGCAGGTGTATTTTGGGCTCAAATGATTTTTCGCAGTTCACAAACCCAACCTAATTCTCACTATTAACTAAAGAGCATTTATGTAAGAGGAGCTGTGGTTTCTATCAGTTTCATAAGCAGAGTTGAACTACATATGGTCCGCATGAGTAGGAAACACAGTTCTTTTTTTCTGGGCATGCTCATGTTTCTTACTATATTAGAGACGCTGGAAAGAAGAGGATGATTCCTGCCTTAAAACACAATGTTTTTCAGGGATGAGAACTCTGATCTGAATTTGCCTTCAGAAACGGAGTTAAACCCCAGGATCAGTGTCTTCCTACAAGCAAGAGTTCATTTCTTGTAAACCTAGTGAATTTTCGGCTCACATGTCTTGACACAGTTGTAGAACCCAACGCGATTATCACTACTAACTTAGGAGAATTTATGTAAGAGGAGCTGTGGTCTGTATCAGTTTCATATGCAGAGTTGGACTACATATGGTCCGTATGAGTAGGAAACACAGTTCTTTTATCTTGGCATGCTCAAGTTTCTTACTCTATTGTAGACCCTGGAAAGAAGTGGATGATTCATGCCTTAAAACAGAGTGTTTTTCAGGGATGAGAATTCTGGTCTGAATTTCCCTTCAGAAACGGAGTTAAATCCCAGGATCTGCGTGTTCCTACAAGCAAGAGTTCAGTTCTGGTAAACCCAGTGAATTTTGGTCTCAAATGGTTTTTCGCAGTTCACGAACCAAACGCAATTCTCACTATTTACTAAAGAGCATTTATGTAAGAGGAGGTGTTTTCTGTATCAGTTTCATAAGCGGAGTTGAACTACATATTGTCCGTATGAATAGGAAACACAGTTCTTTTTTTCAGGCCATGCTCATGGTTCTTGCTGTATTTTAGACTCTGGAAAGAAGAGCTTGCTTCTTCGTTAAAACAGAGTGTGTTTCATGTATGAGAACTCTGTTCTGAATTTGCCTTCAAAACAGAGTTAACCTCCAGGATCAGTGTCTTCCTACAAGCAAGAATTCATTTCTTGTAAACCAAGTTAATTTTCAGCTCAAATGACTTCACACAGTTGTAGAACCCAACGCGATTATCACTACTAACTAAAGAGCATTTATGTAAGAGGAGCTGTGGTTTGTATCAGTTTCATAAGCAGAGTTGGACTACATATGGAACGTATGAGTAGGAAACACAGATCTTTTTTTCTTGGCATGCTCATGGTTCTTACTGTATTGGAGACCCTGGAAAGAAGAGGGTGATTCATGCCTTAAAACAGAGTGTTTTTCAGGGATGAGAATTCTGGTCTGAATTTCCCCTCAGAAACGGAGTTAAATTCCACGATCTGTGTCTTCCTAAAAGCAAGGTTTCAGTTCTGGTAAGCCCAGTGAATTTTGGGCTCAAATGATTTTTCGCAGTTCACGAACCCAACGAGTTTCATAAGCAGAGTTGAACTACATATGGAACGTATGAGTAGGAAACACAGATGTTTTTTTCTTGGCATGCTCATTGTTCTTACTGTATTGGAGACCCTGGAAAGAAGAGGATGAATCATGCCTTAAAAAAGAGTGTTTTTCAGGGACGAGAATTCTGGTCTGAATTTCCCCTCAGAAACGGAGTTAAACCTCAGGATCTGTGTCTTCCTATAAGCAAGATTTCAGTTCTGGTAAACCCAGTGAATTTTGGGCTCAAATGATTTTTTGCAGTTCACGAACCCAACGCTATTCTCACTATTAACTAAAGAAGATTTATGTAATTGGAGCTGTGGTTTGTATCAGTTTCATAAGCAGTGTTGTACTACATATGGGCTGTATGAGTAGGACACACAGTTCTTTTTTTCTCGGCATGCTCAAGGTTCTTGCTGTATTTTAGAATCTGGAAAGAAGAGATTGCTTCTTTGTTAAAACTGAGTGTGTTTCAGGGATGAGAACTCTGGTCTGAATTTGCCTTCAGAAACGGAGTTAAACCCCAGAATCAGTGTCTTCGTACAAGCAAGAGTTTATTTCTGGTAAAGCCAGTGTATTTTGGTCTCAAATGATTTTTTGCAGTTCACGAACCCAACCTGATTCTCACTATTAATTAAAGAGCATTTATGTAAGAGGAGCTGTGGTTTTTATCAGTTTCATAAGCAGAGTTGAACTACATATGGTCCGTATGAGTAGGAAACACAGTTCTTTTTTTCATGGCATGCTCATGTTTATTGCTGTATTTTAGAATCTGGAAAGAAGAGCTTGCTTCTTCGTTAAAACAGAGCGTGTTTCAGGGATGAGAACTCTGGTCTGAATTTCCCTTCAGTAATGGAGTTAAACCCCAGGATCTGTGTCTTCCTACAAGCAAGAGTTCATTTCTGGTAAACCCAGTGAATTTTGGGCTTAAGTGATTTTCACAGTTCACGAACCCAATGAGATTCTCTCTATTAAGTAAAGGGCATTTATGTAAGAGGAGCTGTTGTATGTATCAGTTTCATAAGCAGAGTTGAACTACATATGGTCCGCATGAGTAGGAAACACAGTTATTTTTTTCAGGGCATGCTCATGTTTCTTACTATATTGGAGACGCTGGAAAGAAGAGGATGATTCTTGCCTTAAAACACAGTATTTTTCAGGGATGAGAACTCTGGACTGAATTTGCCTTCAGAAACGGAATTAAACCCCAGGATCAGTGTCTTCCTACAAGCAAGAGTTCATTTCTTGTAAACCAAGTGAATTTTCAGCTCAAATGTCTTGACACAGTTGTAGAACCCAACGCAATTATCACTACTAACTTAAGAGAATTTATGTAAGAGGAGCTGTGGTCTGTATCAGTTTCATAAGCAGAGTTGGACTAAATATGGTCCGTATGAGTAGGAAACACAGTTCTTTTTTTCTTGGCATGCTCATGGTTCTTACTGTATTGGAGACCCTGGAAAGAAAAGGATGATTCATGGCTTAAAACAGAGTGTTTTTCAGGGATGAGAACTCTGGTCTGAATTTCCCTTCAGAAACGGAGTTATATCCCAGGATCTGTGTGTTCCTAGAAGCAAGAGTTCAGTTCTGGGAAAACCAGTGAATTTTGGGCTCAAATGATTTTTCTCAGTTCTCGAACCCAAAGCTATTCTCACTATTAACTAAAGAACATTTATATAAGAGGAGGTGTTTTCTGTATCAGTTTCATAAGCAGAGTTGAACTACCTATAGTCCCTATGAATAGGAAACACAGTTCTTTTTTTCAGGCCATGCTCATGGTTCCTGCTGTATTTTAGACTCTGCAAAGAAGAGCTTGCTTCTTTGTTAAAACAGAGTGTGTTTCAGGGATGAGAACTCTGGTCTGAATTTCCCCTCAGAAACGGAGTTAAACCCCAGGAAATGTGTCTTCCTACAAGCAAGATTTCAGTTCTGGTAAACCCAGTGAATTTTGGTCTCAAATGATTTTTTGCAGTTCACGAACCCAACGCTATTCTCACTATTAACTAAAGAAGATTTATGTAATTGGAGCTGTGGTGTGTATCAGTTTCATAAGCAGTGTTGTACTACATATGGGCTGTATGAGTAGGACACACAGTTCTTTTTTTCTCGGCATGCTAAGGTTCTTGTTGTATTTTAGAATCTGGAAAGTAGAGATTGCTTCTTTGTTAAAACAGAGTGTGTTTCAGGGATGAGAACTCTGGTCTGTATTTCCCTTCAGAAACTGAGTTAAACCCCAAGATCTGTGTCTCCCTACAAGCAAGAGTTCATTTCTGGTAAACCCAGTGAATTTTGGGCTGAAGTGATTTTTCGCAGTTTACAAAACCAACAAGATTCTCACTATTACCTAAAGAGCATTTATGTAAGAGGAGCTGTAGTTTGTATCAGTTTCATAAGTGGAGTTGAACTACATATGGTCCATATGAGTAGGAAACACAGTTCTTTTTTTCATGGCATGCTCATGTTTCTTGCTGTATTTTAGAATCTGGAAAGAAGAGCTTGCTTCTTCGTTAAAACAGAGTGTGTTTCAGGGATGAGAACTCTGGTCTGAATTTCCCTTCAGAAATGGAGTTAAACCACAGGATCTGTGTCTTCCTACAAGCAAGAGTTCATTTCTTGTAAACCCAGTGAATTTTGGGCTTAAGTGATTTTTCACAGTTCACGAACCCAATGAGATTCTCACTATTAAGTAAAGGGCATTTATGTAAGAGGAGCTGTTGTATGTATCAGTTTCATAAGCAGAGTTGAACTACATATGGTCCGCATGAGTAGGAAACACATTTATTTTTTTCAGGGCATGCTCATGTTTTTACTATATTGGAGACGCTGGAAAGAAGAGGATGATTCTTGCCTTAAAACAAAGTATTTTTCAGGGATGAGAACTCTGGACTGAATTTGCCTTCAGAAACGGAGTTAAACCCCAGAATCAGTGTCTTTCTACAAGCAAGAGTTCATTTCTGGTAAAGCAGGTGTATTTTGGGCTCAAATGATTTTTCGCAGTTCACAAACTCAACCTAACTCTCACTATTAACTAAAGAGCATTTATGTAAGAGGAGCTGTGGTTTCTATCAGTTTCATAAGCAGAGTTGAACTACATATGGTCCGCATGAGTAGGAAACACAGTTCTTTTTTTCTGGGCATGCTGATGTTTCTTACTATATTAGAGACGCTGGAAAGAAGAGGATGATTCCTGCCTTAAAACACAATGTTTTTCAGGGATGAGAACTCTGATCTGAATTTGCCTTCAGAAACGGAGTTAAACCCCAGGATCAGTGTCTTCCTACAAGCAAGAGTTCATTTCTTGTAAACCTAGTGAATTTTCGGCTCACATGTCTTGACACAGTTGTAGAACCCAACGCGATTATCACTACTAACTTAGGAGAATTTATGTAAGAGGAGCTGTGGTCTGTATCAGTTTCATATGCAGAGTTGGACTACATATGGTCCGTATGAGTAGGAAACACAGTTCTTTTATCTTGGCATGCTCAAGTTTCTTACACTATTGTAGACCCTGGAAAGAAGTGGATGATTCATGCCTTAAAACAGAGTGTTTTTCAGGGATGAGAATTCTGGTCTGAATTTCCCTTCAGAAACGGAGTTAAATCCCAGGATCTGCGTGTTCCTACAAGCAAGAGTTCAGTTATGGTAAACCCAGTGAATTTTGGGCTCAAATGATTTTTCGCAGTTCACGAACCCAAAGCTATTCTCACTATTAAGTAAAGAAGATTTATGTAATTGGAGCTGTGGTTTGTATCAGTTTCATAAGCAGTGTTGTACTACATATGGTCTGCATGAGTAGGAAACACAGTTCTTTTTTTCTCAGCATGCTCAAGGTTCTTGCTGTATTTTAGAATCTGGAAAGAAGAGATTGCTTCTTTGTTAAAACTGAGTGTGTTTCAGGGATGAGAACTGTGGTCTGAATTTCCCTTCAGAAACGGAGTTAAACCACAGGATCTGTGTCTTCCTACAAGCAAGAGTTCATTTCTGGTAAACCCAGTGAATTTTGGGCTTAAGTGATTTTTCACAGTTCACGAACCCAATGAGATTCTCACTATTAAGTAAAGGGCATTTATGTAAGAGGAGCTGTTGTATGTATCAGTTTCATAAGCAGAGTTGAACTACATATGGTCCGCATGAGTAGGAAACACATTTATTTTTTTCAGGACATGCTCATTTTTCTTACTATATTGGAGACGCTGGAAAGAAGAGGATGATTCTTGCCTTAAAACACAGTATTTTTCAGGGATGAGAACTCTGGACTGAATTTGCCTTCAGAAACGGAGTTAAACCCCAGAATCAGTGTCTTCCTACAAGCAAGAGTTCATTTCTGGTAAAGCCAGTGTATTTTGGGCTCAAATGATTTTTCGCAGTTCACGAACCCAACCTGATTCTCACTATTAACTAAAGAGCATTTATGTAAGAGGAGCTGTGGTTTGTATCAGTTTCATAAGCAGAGTTGAACTACATATGGTCCGCATGAGTAGGAAACACAGTTCTTTTTTTCTGGGCATGCTCATGTTTCTTACTATATTGGAGACGCTGCAAAGAAGAGGATGATTCATGCCTTAAAACAGAGTGTTTTTCAGGGATGAGAATTCTGTTCTGAATTTGCCTTCAGAAATGGAGTTAAAACCCAGGATCAGTGTCTTCCTACAAGCAAGAGTTCATTTCTTGTAAACCTAGTGAATTTTGGGCTCAAATGTCTTGACACAGTTGTAGAACCCAACGCGATTATCACTAAATACTTAAGAGAATTTATGTAAGAGGAGCTGTGGTCTGTATCAGTTTCATATGCAGAGTTGGACTACATATGGTCCGTATGAGTAGGAAACACAGTTCTTTTTTTCTTGGCATGCTCATGTTTCTTACTCTATTGGAGACCCTGGAAAGAAGAAGATGATTCATGCCTTAAAACAGAGTGTTTTTCTAGGATGAGAATTCTGGTCTGAATTTCCCTTCAGAAACGGAGTTAAATCCCAGAATCTGTGTGTTCCTACAAGCAAGAGATCAGTTCTGGTATACCCAGTGAATTTTGGGCTCAAATGATTTTTCGCAGTTCACGAACCCAAAGCTATTCTCACTATTAACTAAAGAGCATTTATGTAAGAGGAGCTGTTGTTTGTATCAGTTTCATATGCAGAGTTGAACTACATATGGTCCGTATGAGTAAGAAACACAGTTCTTTTTTTCTGGCCATGCACATGGTTATTGCTGTATTGGTGACGCTGGAAAGAAGAGCTTGCTTCTTGCATTGTAACAGAGTTTGTTTCATTGATGAGAACTCTGGTCTGAATTTCCCTTCAGAAACGGTGTTAAACCCCATGATCTGTGTCTTCCTACCAGCAAGAGATCATTTCTGGTAAACCAAGTGAATTTTCTGCTCAAATGATTTTACACAGTTCTAGAACACAACGCGATTATCACTATTAACTTAAGAGCATTTATTTAAGAGGAGCTGTGGTCTGTATCAGTTTCATAAGCAGAGTTGAACTACCTATGGTCTGTATGAATAGGAAACACAGTTCTTTTTTTCCGGCCATGCTTATGGTTCTTGCTGTATTTTAGACTCTGGAAAGAAGAACTTGCTTCTTCGTTAAAACAGAGTGTGTTTCAGGGATGAGAACTGTGGTCTGAATTTCCCTTCAGAAACGGAGTTAAACCACAGGATCTGTGTCTTCCTACAAGCAAGAGTTCATTTCTGGTAAACCCAGTGAATTTTGGGCTTAAGTGATTTTTCACAGTTCACGAACCCAATGAGATTCTCACTATTAAGTAAAGGGCATTTATGTAAGAGGAGCTGTTGTATGTATCAGTTTCATAAGCAGAGTTGAACTACATATGGTCCGCATGAGTAGGAAACACATTTATTTTTTTCAGGGCATGGTCATTTTTCTTACTATATTGGAGACGCTGGAAAGAAGAGGATGATTCTTGCCTTAAAACACAGTATTTTTCAGGGATGAGAACTGTGGACTGAATTTGCCTTCAGAAACGGAGTTAAATCCCAGGATCTGTGTGTTCCTACAAGCAAGAGATCAGTTCTGGTATACCCCGTGAATTTTGGGCTCAAATGATTTTTCACAGTTCACGAACCCTACGCTATTCTCACTATTAAGTAAAGAGCATTTATGTAAGAGGAGCTGTTGTTTGTATCAGTTTCATATGCAGAGTTGAACTACATATGGTCCGTATGAGTAAGAAACACAGTTCTTTTTTTCTGGCCATGCACATGGTTATTGCTGTATTGGTGACGCTGGAAAGAAGAGCTTGCTTCTTGCATTGAAACAGAGTTTGTTTCATTGATGAGAACTCTGGTCTGAATTTCCCTTCAGAAATGGTGTTAAACCCCATGATCTGTGTCTTCCTACCAGCAAGAGATCATTTCTGGTAAACCAAGTGAATTTTCTGCTCAAATGATTTTACACAGTTCTAGAACACAACGCGATTATCACTATTAACTTAAGAGCATTTATTTAAGAGGAGCTGTGGTCTGTATCAGTTTCATAAGCAGAGTTGAACTACCTATGGTCTGTATGAATAGGAAACACAGTTCGTTTTTTCCGGCCATGCTTATGGTTCTTGCTGTATTTTAGACTCTGGAAAGAAGAACTTGCTTCTTCGTTAAAACAGAGTGTGTTTCAGGGATGAGAACTCTGGTCTGAATTTCCCTTCATAAACGGAGTCAAACCCCAGGATAATTGTCTTTCTACAAGTAAGAGTTAATTTCTGATAAACCCAGGGAATTTTGGGCTCAAATGATTTTTTGCGGTTCACGAACCCTACGCTATTCTCACTATTAACTTAAGAGGATTTATGTAAGAGGAGCTGTGGTTTGTATCAGTTTCATATGCAGAGTTGAACTGCATATGGTCCGTATGAGTAAGAAAGACAGTTCTTTTTTTCTGGGCATGCTCATTGTTCTTGCTGTATTGTGACGCCTGAAAGAAGAGCTTGCTTCTTGCATTAAAACAGAGTGTGTTTCATGGATGAGAACTCTGGTCTGAATTTCCCTTCAGAAACGGAGTTAAACCCCATGATCTGTGTCTTCCTACCAGCAAGAGATCATTTCTAGTAAACCAAGTGAACTTTCTGCTCCAATGATTTTACACAGTTCCAGAACACAACGCGATTATCACTATTAACTTAAGAGCATTTATGTAAGGGGAGCTATGGTCAGTATCAGTTTCATAAGCAGAGTTGGACTGTATATGGTCCGTATGAGTAGGAAACACAGTTCTTTTTTCCTTGGCATGCTCATGGTTCTTACTGGATTGGGGACCCTGGAAAGAAGAGGATTATTCATGCCTTAAAACAGAGTGTTTTTCAGGGATGAGTATTCTGGTCTGAATTTCCCTTCAGTAACGGAGTTAAATCCCAGGATAGCAGTCTTTCTACAAGCAAGAGTTCAGTTATGGTAAACCCAGTGAATTTTGGAATCAAATGATTTTTCGCAGTTCACGAACCCAAAGCTATTCTCACTATTAACTAAAGAGCATTCATGTAAGAGGAGGTGTTTTCTGTATCAGTTTCATAAGCAGAGTTGAACTACCTATGGTCCGTATGAATAGGAAACACAGTTCTTTTTTTCAGGCCATGCTCATGGTTCTTTCTGTATTTTAGACTCTGGAAAGAAGAGCTTGCTTCTTCCTTAAAACAGAGTGTGTTTCAGAGATGAGAACTCTGGTCTGTATTTTCCCTCAGAAACGGAGTTTAACCCCAGGATCTGTGTCTTCCTACAAACAAGAGTTCATTTCTTGTTAACCCAGTGAATTTTGGGATCAAATGATTTTTCGGAGTTCACGAACCCAACGCGATTCTCACTATTAACGAAAGAGCTTTTATGTAAGAGGAGGTGTGGTTTGTATCAGTTTCATAAGCAGAGTTGAACTACATATGGTCCCTATGAGTAGGAAACACAGTTCTTTTTTTCTGGCCATGCTCATGGTTCTTACTGTATTGGAGACGCTGGAAAGAAGAGGATGATTCTTGCGTTAAAACACAGTGTTTTTCAGGGATGAGAACTGTGTTCTGAATTTGCCTTCAGAAACGGAGTTAAACCCCAGGATCAGTGTCTTCCTACAAGCAAGAATTCATTTCTTGTAAACCAAGTGAATTTTCGGCTCAGATGTCTTGACACAGTTGTAGAACCCAACGCGATTATTACTACTAACTAAAGAGCATTTATGTAGGAGGTGTGGTTTGTATCAGTTTCATACACAGAGTTGAACTACATATGGAAGTAATGAGTAGGAAACACAGATCTTTTTTTCTTGGCATGCTCATGTTTCTTGCTGTATTGTAGACGCTGGAAAGAAGACCATGCTTCTTGCATTAAAACAGAGTGTGTTTCATGGATGAGAACTCTGGTCTGAATTTCTCTTCAGAAACGGAATTAAACCCCAGGATCTGTTTCTTCCTACAAACAAGAGTACATTTCTGGTAAACCCAGTGAATTTTGGTCTGAAATGACTTTTCGCAGTTCAGGAACCCAACGCTATTCTCACTATTAACTAAAGAGCATTTATGTTAGAGGAGATCTGGTCAGTATCACTTTCATAAGCAGAGTTGTACTAGACATGGACCGTATGAATAGCAAACACGGTTCTATTTTTGATCCCATGATCATGGTTCTTGCTGTATTTTAGAATCTTGAAAGAAAAGCTTGCTACTTCGTTAAAACAGAGTGTGTTTCAGGGATGAGAACTCTGGTCTGAATTTCCCTTCAGAAACAGAGTTAAACCACAGGATCTGTGTTTTCCTACAAGCAAGAGTTCATTTCTGGTTAACCCAGTAAATTTTGGGCTCAAATGATTTTTTCGCAGTTCACGAACCCAACACGATTCTCACTATTATCTAAAGAGCATTTATGTAAGAGGAGCTGTTGTATGTATCAGTTTCATATGTAGAGTTGGACTACATATGGTCCGTATGAGTAGGAAATACAGTTCTTTTTTTCTTGGAATGCTCATGTTTCTTACTGCATTGTAGACCCTGGAAAGAAGTGGATGATTCATGCCTCAAAACAGAGTTTTTTTCAGGGATGAGAATTCTGGTCTGAATTTCCCTTCAGAAACGGAGTTAAATCCCAGGATCTCTGTCTTCCTACAAGCAAGAGTTCAGTTCTGGTAAACCCAGTGAATTTTGGGCTCAAATGATTTTTCGCAGTTCATGAACCCATAGCTATTCTCACTATTAACTAAAAAGCATTTATGTAAGAGGAGGTGTTTTCTGTATCTGTTTCATATGCAAAGTTGAATTACCTATGGTCTGTATGAATAGGAAACACAGTTCTTTTTTTCTGGGCATGCTCATGGTTCTTTCTGTATTGGAGAAACTGGAAAGAAGAGCATGCTTCTTGCATTAAAACAGAGTGTGATTCATGGATGAGAACTCTGGTCTGAATTTCCCTTCAGAAACGGAGTTAAACCCTATGATCTGTGTCTTCCTTCAAGCAAGAGTTCATTTCTGGTAAACCAAGTGAATTTTCTACTAAAATGATGTTAAACAGTTCTAGAATCCAACGCTATTCTCACTATTAACTAAAGAGCATTTATGTAAGAGGAGCTGTTGTATGTATCAGTTTCATATGTAGAGTTTAACTACATTTGGTGCGCATGAGTAGGAAACACAGTTATTTTTTTCAGGGCATGCTCATGGGACTTGCTGTATTTTAGACTCTGGAAAGAAGAGCTTGCTTCTTGTGATAAAGTAGAGTGTGTTTCAGGGATGAGAACTCTGGTCTGAATTTCCCTTCAGAAATTGAGTTAAACCCCTGTATCTGTGTCTTCCTACAAGCAAGAGTTCATTTCTGGTAAACCCAGTTAATTTTGGGCTCAAATGATTTTTCACAGTTCACGAACCCTATGCTATTCTCACTATTATGTAAAGAGGATTTATGTAAGAGGAGCTGTGGTTTGTATCAGTTTCATAAGCAGAGTTGAACTACATATAGTCTGTATGAGTAGGAAACACAGTTCTTTTTTTCTGGGCATGCTCATGTTTCTTACTATATTGGAGATGCTGGAAAAAAGAGGATGATTCTTGCGTGAAAACACAGTGTTTTTCAGGGATGAGAACTCTGTTCTGAATTTGCCTTCAGAAATGGAGTTAAACCCCAGGATCAGTGTCTTCCTACAAGCAAGAGTTCATTTCTTATAAACCAAGTGAATTTTCGGCACAAATCTCTTCACACTGTTGAGGAACCCAACGCGATTATCACTACTAACTAAAGAGAATTTATGTAAGAGGAGCTGTGGTCTGTATCAGTTTCATAAACAGAGTTGAACTACATATGGTCCGTATGAGTAAGAATCACAGTTCTTTTTTTCAGGGCATGCTCATGGTTCTTGCTGTATTGGTGACGCTTTAAAGAAGAGCTTGCTTCTTGCATTAAAACAGAGTGTGTTTCATGGATGAGAACTCTGGTCTGAATTTCCCTTGAGAAACGGTGTTAAACCCCTTGATCTGTGTCTTCCTACCAACAAGAGTTCATTTTTGGTAAACCAAGTGAATTTTCTGCTCAAATGATTTTACACAGTTCAAGAACACAACGCGATTATCACTATTAACTAAAGAGCATTTATGTAAGAGGAGCTGTGGTCTGTATCAGTTTCATAAGCAGAGTTGGACTACATATGGTCCGTATGAGTAGGAAACACAGTTCTTTTTTTCTTGGCATGCTCATGTTTCTTACTGTATTGTAGACCCTGGAAAGAAGAGGATGATTCATGCCTTAAAACAGAGTTTTTTTCAGGGATGAGAATTCTGGTCTGAATTTCCCTTCAGAAACGGAGTTAAATCCCAGGATCTCAGTCTTCCTACAAGCAAGAGTTCAGTTCTGGTAAACCCAGTGAATTTTGGGCTCAAATGATTTTTCGCAGTTCACGAACCCATAGCTATTCTCACTATTAACTAAAAAGCATTTACGTAAGAGGAGGTGTTTTCTGTATCAGTTTCATAAGCAAAGTTGAACTACCTATGGTCTGTATGAATAGGAAACACAGTTCTTTTTCTCAGGCCATGCTCATGGTTCTTGCTGTATTTTAGACTCTGGAAAGAAGATCTTGCTTCTTCGTTAAAACAGAGTGTGTTTCAGGGATGAGAACTCTGGTCTGAATTTCCCATCAGAAACGGAGTAAAACCGGGGATCTGTGTCTTCCTAAAAGCAAGAGTTCATGTCTGGTTAAGCCAGTGAATTTTGGGCTCAAATGATTTTTCGCAGTTCACAAACCCAACAAGATTCTCACTATTACCTAAAGAGCTTTTATATAAGAGGAGGTGTGTTTTGTATCAGTTTCATAAGCAGAGTTGAACTACATATGGTCCCTATGAGTAGGAAACACAGTTCTTTTTTTCTGGGCATGCTCATGTTTCTTGCTGTATTGGAGACACTGGAAAGAAGAGCTTGCTTCTTGTATTAAAACAGAGTGTGTTTCATGGATGTGAACTCTGGTCTGAATTCCCCTTCAGAAACGGAGTTAAACCCTATGATCTGTGTCTTCCTTCAAGCAAGAGTTCATTTCTGGTAAACCAAGTGAATTTTCCACTAAAATGATGTTAAACAGTTCTAGAACCCAACGCTATTCTCACTATTAACTAAAGAGCATTTATGTAAGAGGAGCTGTTTTATGTATCAGTTTCATATGTAGAGTTTAACTACATTTGGTGCGCATGAGTAGGAAACACAGTTATTTTTTTCAGGGCATGCTCATGGGTCTTGCTGTATTTTAGACTCTGGAAAGAAGAGCTTCCTTCTTGTGATAAAGTAGAGTGTGTTTCAGGGATGAGAACTCTGGTCTGAATTTCCCTTCAGAAATGGAGTTAAACCCCTGTATCTGTGTCTTCCTACAAGCAAGAGTTCATTTCTGGTAAACCCAGTTAATTTTGGGCTCAAATGATTTTTCACAGTTCACGAACCCTATGTTATTCACACTATTATGTAAAGAGGATTTATGTAAGAGGAGCTGTGGTTTGTATCAGTTTCATAAGCAGAGTTGAACTACATATAGTCTGTATGAGTAGGAAACACAGTTCTTTTTTTCTGGGCATGCTCATGTTTCTTACCATATTGGAGATGCTGGAAAGAAGAGGATGATTCTTGCGTGAAAACACAGTGTTTTTCAGGGATGAGAACTCTGTTCTGAATTTGCCTTCAGAAACGGAGTTAAACCCCAGTATCAGTGTCTTCCTACAAGCAAGAGTTCATTTCTTATAAACCAAGTGAATTTTCCGCACAAATCTCTTCACACTGTTGAGGAACCCAACGCGATTATCACTACTAACTAAAGAGAATTTATGTAAGAGGAGCTGTGGTCTGTAGCAGTTTCATAAACAGAGTTGAACTACATATGGTCCGTATGAGTAAGAATCACAGTTCTTTTTTTCAGGGTTGGTCATGGTTCTTGCTGTATTGGTGACACTTTAAAGAAGAGCTTGCTTCTTGCATTAAAACAGAGTGTGTTTCATGGATGAGAACTCTGGTCTGAATTTCACTTCAGAAACGGTGTGAAACCCCATGATCTGTGTCTTCCGACCAACAAGAATTCATTTCTGGTAAACCAAGTGAATTTTCTGCTCAAATGATTTTACACAGTTCTAGAACACAACAAGATTTTCACTATTACCTAAAGAGCCTTTATGTAAGAGGATCTGTGGTCTGTATCATTTTCATAAGCAGAGTTGAACTATATATGGTCCATATGAGTAGGAAACAGAGAACTTCTATTCTTGGCATGCTCATGGTTCTTACTGTATTGGAGAGCCTGGAAAGAAGAGGATGATTCATGCCTTAAAACAGACTGTTTTTCAAGGATGAGAACTCTGGTCTGAATTTCCCCTCAGAAGTGGAGTTAAACACCAGGATCTGTGTCTTTCTACAAGCAAGAGCCATTTCTGGTAAACCCAGTGAATTTTGGGCTCAAATGATTTTTCACAGTTCATGAACCCAAAGCTATTCTCACTATTAACTAAAGAGCATTTATGTAAGAGGAGGTGTGGTTTGTATCAGTTTCATAAGCAGAGTTGAACTATATATGGAACTTATGAGTAGGAAACACAGATCTTTTTTTCTTGGCATGCTCATGTTTCTTGCTGTTTTGGAGAGCCTGGAAAGAACAGGATGAATCTTGCCTTAAAACAGAGTGTTTTTCAGGGATGAGAATTCTGGTCTGAATTTCCCTACAGAAACGGAGTTAAACCACAGGATCTGTGTCTTCCTACAAGCACGAGTTCAGTTCTGGTAAACATAGTGAATTTTGGGCACAAATGATTTTTCGCAGTTCACGAACACAACGCTATTCTCACTATTAACTAAAGAGCATTTATGTTAGAGGAGATCTGGTCTTTATCACTTTCATAAGCAGAGTTGGACTAGACATGGACCGTATGAATAGCAAACATTGTTCTTTTTTTGAGCCCATGATCATGGTTCTTGCTGTATTTTAGAATCTTGAAATAAAAGCTTGCTACTTCGTTAAAACAGAGTGTGTTTCAGGGATGAGAACTCAGGTCTGAATTTCCCTTCAGAAACGGAGTTAAACCCCGGGATCTGTTTCTTCCTACAAGCAAGAGTTCATTTCTGGTTAACCCAGTGATTTTTGGACTCAAATGGTTTTTAGCAGTTCATGAACCCAACACGATTTTCACTATTAACTAAAGAGCATTTATATAAGAGGAGCTGTGGTCTGTATCAGTTTCATAAGCAGAGTTGAACTATATGGAACGTATGAGTAGGAAACACAGATCTTTTTTTCTTGGCATGCTAATGTTTCTTGCTGTATTGGAGACGCTCGAAAGAAGAGCTTGCTTCTTGCATTAAAACAGAGTGTGTTTCATGGATGAGAACTCTGGTCTGAATTTCCCTTCAGAAACAGAGTTAAACCCCAGGATCTGTGTCTTCCTACAAACAAGAGTTCATTTCTGGTAAACCCAGTGAATTTTGGGTTGAAATGACTTTTCGCAGTTCAGGAACCCAACGCTATTGTCACTATTAATAAAAGAGCATTTATATAAGAGGAGCTGTGGTTTGTATCAGTTTCATAAGCAGAGTTGAACTACATATAGTCCGCATGTGTAGGAAACACAATTCTTTTTTTCAGGGAATGCTCATGGTTCCTACTGTATTGGAGAGCCTGGAAAGAAGAGGATGATTCTTGCCTTAAAACAGAGTGTTTTTCAGGGATGAGAATTCTGGTCTGAATTTCCCTACAGAAACGGAGTTAAACCACAGGATCTGTGTCTTCCTACAAGCAAGAGTTCAGTTCTGGTAAACATAGTGAATTTTGGGCACAAATGATTTTTCGCAGTTCACGAACACAACGCTATTCTCACTATTAACTAAAGAGCATTTATGTTAGAGGAGATCTGGTCTGTATCACTTTCATAAGCAGAGTTGGACTAGAAATGGACTGTATGAATAGCAAACACGGTTCTTTTTTTGAGCCCATGATCATGGTTCTTGCTGTATTTTAGAATCTTGAAAGAAAAGCTTGCTACTTCGTTAAAGCAGAGTGTGTTTCAGGGATGAGAACTCGGGTCTGAATTTCACTTCAGAAACGGAGTTAAACCCCAGGATCAGTGTCTTCCTACAAGCAAGAGTTCATTTCTGGTTAACCCAGTGATTTTTGGACTCAAATGGTTTTTAGCACTTCATGAACCCAACGCTATTTTCACTATTAACTAAAGAGCATTTATGTAAGAGGAGCTGTGGTCTGTATTAGTTTCATAAGCAGAGTTGAACTACATATGGAACGTATGAGTAGGAAACACAGATCTTTTTTTCTTCGCAGCTCATGGTTCTTACTGTATTGGAGACCCTGGAAAGAAGAGGATGATTCATGCCTTAAAACAGAGTGTTTTTCAGAGATGAGAATTCAGGTCTGAATTCCCCTCAGAAAGGGAGTTAAACCACATGATCGGTGTTTTCCTACAAGCAAGAGTTCATTTCTGGTTAACACAGTGAATTTTGGGCTCAAATGATTTTTCGCAGTTCACGAACCCAACACGAATCTCACTATTAAGGAAAGAGGTTTTATGTAAGAGGAGCTGTGGTTTGTATCAGTTTCATAAGCCGAGTTGAACTATATATACTCTGTATGCGTAGGAAACACAGTTCTTGTTTTCTGGGCATGCTCGTGTTTCTTACTATATTGGACATGCTAGAAAGAAGAGGATGATTCTTGCTTTAAAACATAGTGTTTTTCAGGGATGAATACTCTGTTCTGAATTTGCCTTCAGAAACGGAGTTAAAACCCATGATCTGTGTCTTCCTACCAACAAGATTTCATTTCTGGTAAACCAAGTGAATTTTCTGCTCAAAATATTTTACACAGTTCCTGAACACAACGCGATTATCACTATTAACTAAAGAGCATTTATGTAATAGGAGATCTGGTCTGTATCACTTTCATAAGCAGAGTTGAACTAGACATGGACCGTATGAATAGGCAACACTGTTCTTTTATTCAGACCGTGATCATGGTTCTTGCTGTATTTTAGAACCTTGAAAGAAAAGCTTGCTACTTCGTTAAAACAGAGTGTGTTTCAGTAAAGAGAACTCTGGTCTGAATTTCCCTTCAGAAACGGAGTTAAACCCAAGGATCTGTGTCTTCCTACAAGCAAGAGTTCATTTCTGGGTAACCCAGTGATTTTTGGACTCAAATGGTTTTTAGCAGTTCATGAACCCAATGCGATTTTTACTATTAACTAACGAGCATTTATGTAAGAGGAGCTGTGGTCTGTATCAGTTTCATAAGCAGCGTTGAACTACATATGGAACGTAGGAGTAGGAAACACATATATTTTTTTCATGGCATTCTCATTGTTCTTACTGTATTGGAGACCCTGGAGAGAAGAGGATGATTCAGGCCTTAAAACAGAGTGTTTTTCAGGGATGAGAATTCTGGTCTGAATTTCCCCTCAGAAAGGGAGTTAAACCCGAGGATCTGTGTCTTCCTACAAGCAAGAGTTCATTTCTGGTTAACCCTGTCAATTTTGGGCTCAAATGATTTTTCACAGTTCACGAACCCAACACGATTCTCACTATTAACTAAAGAGCATTTATGTAAGAGGAGGTGTGGCTTGTATCAGTTTCATAAACAGAGTTGAACTACATATACTCTGTATGTATAGGAAACACAGTTCTTTTTTTCAGGTCATGCTCATGGTTCTTGCTGTATTTTAGACTCTGGAAAGAAGATCTTGCTTCTTTTTTTAAAACAGAGTGTGTTTGAGGGATGAGAACTCTGGTCTGATTTTTCCTTCAGAAATGGAGTTAAACCCCAGATCAGTGTCTTAATAAAAGCAAGAGTTCATTTCTGGTAAACCCAGTAAATTTTGGGCTGAAATGATTTTTCGCAGTTCACGAACCCAACGCTATTCTCACTATTAACTAAAGAACATTTATGTAAGAGGAGCTGTTGTTTGTATCAGTTTTATAAGCAGAGTTGAACTATATATGGTCCGCGTAAGTAGGAAACCCAGTTCGTTTTTTCAGGGCATGCTCATGGTTCATGCTGTATTTTAGACTCTGGAAAGAAGAGCTTGCTTCTTGCGTTATGTCAGAGTGTGTTTCAGGAATGAGAACTCTGGTCTGAATTTCTCTTTAGAAACGGAGTTAAACCCCAGGATCTGTGTCTTCCTTCAAGCAAGAGTTCATTTCTTGTATACAAAGTGAATTTTTGGCTCAAATGATTTTACACAGTTCAAAACCCAATGCGATTCTCACTATTAACTAAAGAGCATTTATGATAGAGGAACTATGGTCTGTATCAGGTTAATAAGCAGAATTGGACTACATATGGTCCATATGAGTAGGAAACACACTTCTTTTTTTCTTGGCATGTGCATGGTTCTTGCTATATTGGAGACCCTGGAAAGAGGAGGATGATTCATGCCTTAAAACAGAGTGTTTTTCAGGGATGAGATTTCTGGTCTGAATTTCCTTACAGAAACAGAGTTAAACCCCAGGATCTGTGTCTTCCTACAAGCAAGAGTTCATTTCTGGTAAACCCAGTGAATTATGGGCAGAAATGATTTCTCGCAGTTCACGAACACAACGCTATTCTCGCTATTAACTAAAGAGCATTTATGTAAGAGGAAGTGTGGTCTGTATCAGTTTCAGAAGCAGAGTTGAACCACATATGGTCTGTACGAGTAGGAAACACAGTTCTTTTTTTCCAGGAGAGCTCATGGTTCTTACTGTATTGGAGACGCTTGATACTAGAGGATGATTCTTGCCTTAAACAGAGTTTTTTTTCAGGGATGAGAACTCTGGTCTGAATTACTCTTTAGAAACGGAGTTGAACCCCTTGATCTGTGTCTTCCTACAAGCAAGAGTGCATTTCTGGTATACAAAGTGAATTTTGGGCTCAAATGAATTTACACATTTCATGAACCCAACGCGATTCTCACTATTAACTAAAGAGCATTTATGTAAGAGGAGCTGTGGTTTGTTTCAGGTTCATAAGCAGAGTTGAATTACATATGGTCCCTATGAGTAGGAAACACAGTTCTTTTTTTCTCGGCATGCACATGGTTCTTTCTGTATTAGAGCCAATCGAAAGAGGAGCTTGCATATTGCGTGAAAACAGAGTTTTTTTCAGGGATGAGAACTCTGGTCTGAATTTGCCTTCAGAAACGGAGTTAAACCCAAGGATCTGTGTCTTCCTACAAGCAAGAGTTCATTTCTGGTAAACCCAGTGAATTTTGGGCTCAAATGATTTTTCGCAGGTCACGAACACAACGCTATTCTCGGTATTACTTAAAGAGCATTTATGTAAGTGGAGGTGTGGTCTGCATCAGTTTCATAAGCAGAGTAGAACTACATATGGGCCGTATGAATAGGAAACACAGTTCTTTTTTTCAGGCCATGCTCATGGTTATTGCTGTATATTATACTCTGGAAAGAAGAGCTTGCTTCTTCATGAAAACAGAGTGTGTTTCAGGGATGAGAACTCTGGTCTGAATTTCCCTTCAGAAACGGAGTTAAACACCAGGATCTGTGTCTTCCTACAAGCAAGAGTTCATTTCTGGTAAACCCAGTGAAATTTGGCTCAAATGATTTTTCCCAGTTCATGAACCCAACCTGATTCTCACTATTAACTAAAGAGAATTTATTTAAGAGGTGCTGTGGTTTGTATCAGTTTCATAAGCAGAGTTGAACTACATATGGTCCGTATTAGTCGGAACCTCAGTTCTTTTTTTCAGGGCATGCTCATGGTTCATGTTGTATTTTAGACTCTGGAAACAAGAGCTTGCTTCATCGTTAAAACCGAGTGTGTTTCAGGGATTTGAACTCTGGTCTGAATTTCCGTACAGCAATGGAGTTAAACCCCCAGTTCTGTGTCTTCCAACAAGCAAGAGTTCATTTCTTGTAAACCAAATGAATTTTGGGCTCAAATGATTTTTCCCAGTTCACCAACCCAAACCGATTCTCACTATTAACTAGAGAGCATTTATGTAAGAGGAACTGGGGTTTGTATCAGTTTCATAAGCAGCGTTGAACTACATATGGTCTGTATGATTAGGAAACACAGTTCTTTTTTCTGGGCATTCTCATGGTTCTTTCAGTATTGGAGAATCTGGAAAGGAGAGGATGGTTCCTGCGTTAAAACATAGTGTTTTTCAGGGATGAGAACTCTGGTCTAAATTTGCCTTCCGAAATGGAGTTAAACCCCAGGATCTGTGTCTTCATTCAAGCAAGAGTTCAGTTCTGGTAAACCCAGTTAATTTTGGGCTCAAATGATTTTTCGAAGTTCACGAACCCAACGCTATTCTCACTATTAACTAAAGAGCATTTATGTAAGAGGAGGAGTGGTTTGTATCAGTTTCATAAACAGAGTTGAACTACATATAGTACGTATGAATAGGAAACACAGTTCTTTTTTTCAGGCCATGCTCAAAGTTCTTGCTGTATTTTAGATTCTGGAAAGAAGAGCTTGCTTCTTTTGTTAAAACAGAGTGTATTTCAGGGTGAGAACTCTGGTCTGAATTTCCCTTCACAAACGGAGTTAAACCATAGGATATGTGTCTTAATACAAGCAAGAGTTCATTTCTGGTAAACCCAGTAAATTTTGGGCTCAAATGATTTTTCACAGTTCACAAACCCAACGCTATTCTAATTATTAACTAAAGAGGATTAATTTAAGGAGAGCTGTGGTTTGTATCAGTTTCATTAGCGGAGTTGAACTACATGTGGTCTGTATGAGTAGGAAACACAGTTCTTTTTTCTGGGCATGCTCATGGTTCTTACTGTTTTGGAGACCCTAGAAAGAAGAGAATGATTCTTGCCTTAAAACAGAGTGTTTTTCAGGGTTCAGAATTCTGCGCTGAATTTGCCTTCAGAAACGGAGTTAAACCCCAGGATCTGTGTCTTCCTACAAGCAAGAGTTCATTTCTGATAAAATAAGTGAATTTTGGGCTGAAATGATTTTTCCCATTTCATAAACGCAACGCAATTCTCACTATTAACTAAAGAGCATTTATGTAAGAGGAGCTGTAGTTTGTATCAGTTTCATAAGCAGAGTTGAACTACCTATGGTCCGTATGAGTAGGACACACAGTTCTTTTTTTCTGGGCATGCACATGGTTCTGGCTGTATTGGAGATGCTAGAAAGAAGAGCTTGCTTCCTGCGTGAAAACAGAGTGTGTTTCATTGATGAGAACACTGGTCTGCATTTCCCTTCAGAAACAGAGTTAAACCACAGGATCTGTGTCTTCCTACAAGCAAGAGTTCATTTCTGGTTAAACAAATGAATTTTGGGCTCAAATGATTTTTCCCGGTTCACGAAACTAATGCGATTCTCACTTTTAACTAAAGAGCATTTATGTAAGAGGAGCTATTGTTTATATCAGTTTTCTAAGCAGAGTTGAACTACATATGGTCTGTATGAGTGGGAAACACAGTTCTTTTTTCTGGGCATGCTCATGGTTCTTTCTGGATTGCATAAAGTGGAAAGAAGGGGATGATTCTTGCCTTAAAACAGAGTGTTTTTCAGGGATGAGAACTCTGGTCTGAATTTCCCTTCAGGAATGGAGTTAAACCCCAGGATCTGTGTCTTATAACAAGCAAGAGTTCATTTCTGGTTAACCCATTGAATTTTTGGCTCAAATGATTTTTTGCAGTTCACGAACCCAACGCGATTCTCACTATTAACTAAAGAGCATTTATGTAAGCGGAGCTGTGGTTTTTATCAGCTTCAACAGCAGGGTTGAACTACATATGTTCCGTATTAGAAGGAAACACAGTTCCTTTTTTTCAGGGCATGCTCATTGTTCTTGTTGTATTTTAGAGTATGGAAACAAGAGGTTGCTTCTTCGTTAAAACAGAGTGTGTTTCAGGGATTTGAACTCTGGTCTGAATTTCCCTTAAGCAATGGAGTTAAACACCCGGATCTGTGTCTTCCGACAAGCAAGAGTTCATTTCTGGTAAACCAAGTGAATTTTGGTCTCAAATGATTTTAAACAGTTCAAAACCCAATGCGATTCTCACTATTAACTAAAGAGCATTTATTTAAGAGGTGCTGTGGTTTGTTTCAGTTTCGTAAGCAGAGTTGAACTACATATGGTCTGTATATGTAGGAAACACAGTTCTTTTTTTCTGGGCATGCTCGTGGTTCTTACATGATTGGAGACGGTGGAAAGAAGAGCATGATTCTTACCTTAAAGCATAGTGTTTTCAGGGTGGAGAACTCTGGTCTGAATTTGACTTCAGAAAAGAGGTTAAACCCCAGGATCTGTGTCTTCCTACAAGCAAGAGTTCATTTCTGGTAAAGACAGTGAAATTTGGGCTCAAATGATTTTTCGCAGTTCACGAACCCAACCTGATTCTCACTATTAACTAAACAGCATTTATGTAAGAGGAGCTGTGGTTTGTATCTGTTTCATAAGCAGAGTTGAACTACATATGGTCTGTATGAGTAGGAAACACAGTTCTTTTTTTCAGGGCATGCTCATGGTTCTTGCTGTATTTTAGACTCTGTAAAGAAGAGCTTGCTTCTTGCATTAAAACAGATTACGTTTCAGGGATGAGGACTCTGGTCTGAATTTCCCTTCAAAAACGGAGTTAAACCCCCGGATCTGTATCTGCCTACAAGCAAGAGTACATTTCTGGTTAAACAAGTGAATTTTGGGCTCAAATGATTTTTCGCAGTTCATGAACCCAACGCGATTCTCACTATTATCTAAAGGGCATTTATGTAAGTGTAGCTGTGGTTTGTATCAGTTTCATAAGCAGAGTTGAACTACATATGGTCCGTTTTATTAGGAAACACAGTTCTTTTTTTCAGGGCATGCTCATGGTTCTTGCTGTATTTTAGATTCTGGAATCAAGAGCTTGCTTCTTCGTTAAAACAGAGTGTGTTTCAGGGATGAGAACTCTGGTCTGAATTTCCCTTCAGAAATGAAGTTAAATACCCGGATCTGTGACTGCCGACAAGCAAGAGTTCATTTCTGGTAATCCAAGTGAATTTTGGGCTCAAATGATTTTAAACAGGTCAAAAACCCAATACGATTCTCACTATTAACTAAAGAGCATTTATTTAAGTGGTGCTGTGGATTGTATCAGTTTCATAAGCAGAGTTGAACTACAAATGGTCCGTATGAGTAGGAAACACAGTTCTTTTTTTCTGGGCATGCTCATATTTCTTGATGTATTGGAGCCGGTGGAAAGAAGAGCTTGCGTCTTGCGTGAAAACAGAGTGTATTTCAGGGATGAGAAATCTGGTCTGAATTTGCCTTGAGAAACGGAGTTAAACCCCAGGATCTGTGTCTTTCTACAAGCAAGAGTTCATTTCTGGTAAACCTAGTGAAATTTGGGCTCAAATGATTTTTCCCAGTTCACCAACACAAACCGATTCTCACTATTTACTATAGAGCATTTATGCAAGAGGAACTGCCGTTTGTATCAGTTTCATAAGCAGCGTTGAACTACAAAGGTCCATATGAATAGGAAACACAGTTCTTTTTTTCTGGGCATGCTCATGTTTCTTGATATATTGGAGCCGGTGGAAAGAAGAGCTTGCGTCTCGCGTGAAAACAGAGTATATTTCAGGGATGAGAAATCTGGTCTTAATTTGCTTTCAGAAATAGAGTTAAATCCCAGGATCTGTGTCTTTCTACAAGCAAGAGTTCATTTCTGGTAAACACAGTGAAATTTGGCTCAAATGATTTTTTGCAGTTCACGAACCCAACCTTATTCTCACTATTAACTTAAGAGCATTTATGTAAGAGGAGCTGTGGTTTGTATCAGTTTCATTAGCAGAGTTGATCTACATATGGTCCGTATGACTAGAAAACACAGTTCTTTTTTTCATGGAATGCTCATGGTTCTTGCTGTATTTTAGACTCTAGAAAGAAGAGCTTGCTTCTTGCGTTAAAACAGAGTATGTTTCAGGGATGAGAACTCTGGTCTGAATTTCCCTTCAAAAACGGAGTTAAACCCCAGGATCTGTATCTTCCTACAAGCTAGAGTTCATTTCTGGTTAAACAAATGAATTTGGGCTCAAATGATTTTTCCCATTTCACGAAACCAAGGCGATTCTCACTATTAACTAAAGAGCATTTATGTAAGAGGAGCTGTTGTTTATATCAGTTTCCTAAGCAGAGTTGAAATACAAATGGTCTGTATGATTAGGAAAGACAGTTATTTTTTCTGGGCATGCTCATGGTTCTTTCTCTATGGGAGATGCTGGAAAGAAGAGGATGACTCTTGCCTTAAAACAGAGTGCTTTTCAGGGATGAGAACTCTGGTCAGAATTTCCCTTCAGAAATGGAGTTAAACCGCAGGATCTTTGTCTTCCAACAAGCAAGAGTTCATTTCTGGTTAACCCAGTGAATTTTGGGCTCAAATGATTTTTGCAGTTCACGAACCCAACGCGATTCTCACTTTTAACTGAAGAGCATTTATGTAAGCAGATCTGTGGTTTGTATCAGTTTCATAAGCAGAGTTGAACTACATATGGTCCGTATTATTAGGAAACACAGTACTTTTTTTTCAGGGCATGCTCTTGGTTCTTGCTGTATTTTAGACTCTGTGAAGAAGAGCTTGCTTCTTGAATTAAAACAGAGTAATTCACAGGGATGAGAACTCTGGTCTGAATTTCCCTTCAAAAACAAAGTTAAACCCCAGGATGCGTATCTTCCTACAAGCAAGAGTTCATTTCTAGTTAAACAAGAAAGTTTTGGTTCAAATGATATATACCAGTTCACGAAACCAAGGCGATTCTCACTATTAACTCAAGAGCATTTATGTAAGAGGAGCTGTTGTTTATATCAGTTTCATAAGCAGAGTTGAACTACATATGGTCCGTATGAGTAGGAAACACAGTTTTTTTTTCTGGGCATGCTCATGTTTCTTGATGTATTGGAGCCGGTGGAAAGAAGTGTTTGTGTCTTGCGTGAAAACAGAATGTATTTCAGGGTTGAGAAATCTGGACTGAATTTCCCCTAGAAATGGAGTTAAACCCCAGGATCTGTGACTTCCTACAAGCAAGAGTTCATTTCTGTTAAACCAAGTGAATTTTGGGCTCAAATGTTTTTTCAAAGTTCACCAAACCAAACCGATTCTCTCTATTAACTAAAGAGCATTTATGTAAGAGGAGCTGTGGTGTGTATCAGTTTCATAAGCAGAGTTGAACTACATATGGTCCGTATGAGTAGGAAACACAGTTCTTTTTTTCAGGGTATGCTCATGGTTCTTCCTGTATTTTAGATTCTGGAAAGAAGAGCTTGCTAATTGCGTTAAAGCGGAGTTTGTTTCAGGGATGAGAACTCTGGTCTGAATTTCCCTTAGAAATGGAGTTAAACCCCAGGATCTGTGACTTCCTACAAGCAAGAGTTTATTTCTGGTTAACCCAGTGAATTTTGGGATCAAATGATTTTTCGCAGTTCACGAACCCAACATGATTCTCACTATTAACTAAAGAGCATTTATGTAACATTAGCTGTGGTTTGTATCAGTTGCATAAGCAGAGCTGAACTACATATGGCCCGTATGAGTAGGAAACACAGTTCTTTTTTTCAGGGTATGCTCATGGTTCTTCCTGTATTTTAGATTCTGGAAAGAAGAGCTTGCTAATTGCGTTAAAGCCTAGTGTGTTTCACGGATGAGAACTCTGGTATGAATTTCCCTTAGAAACAGAGTTGAACCCCAGGATCTGTGTCTTTCTACAAGCAAGAGTTAATTTCTGGTTCACCCAGTGAATTTTGGGCTCAAATGATTTTTCGCAGTTCACGAAACCAACATGATTCTCATTATTAACTAAAGAGCATTTATGTAACATTAGCTGTGGTTTGTATCAGTTCCATAAGCAGAGTTGAACTACATATGGCCCGTATGTTTAGGAAACACAGTTCTTTTTTTCAGTGAATGCTAATGGTTCTTGCTGTATTTAAGACTCTGGAAAGAAGAGCTTGCTTCTTGAGTTAAAACAGAGTATGTTTCAGGGATGAGAACTCTGGTCTAAATTTCCCTTCACAAACGGAGTTAAACCCCAGGATCTGTATCTTCCTACAAGCAAGAGTTCATTTCTGTTAAACCAAGTGAATTTTGGGCTCAAATGTATTTTCAAAGTTCATCAAACCAAACAGATTCTCTCTATTAACTAAAGAGCATTTATGTAATAGGAGCTGTGGTGTGTATCAGTTTCATAAGCAGAGTTGAACTACATATGGTCCGTATGAGTAGGAAACACAGTTCTTTTTTTCAGGGCATGCTCATGGTTCTTGATGTATTGGAACCGCTGGAAAGAAGAGCTTGCATCTTGCGTGAAAACAGAGTGTTTTTCAGGGATGAGCACTCTGGTCCGAATATGCTTTCAGAGACGGATTTAAACCCGAGGATCTGTGTCTTCCTTCAAGCAAGAGTTCATTTCTGGTAAACCCAATGAATTTTGGCCTCAAATGATTTTTCACAGTTCACGAACCCAACATGATTCTCACTACTCACTAAAGAGCATTTATGTAAGAGGAGCTGTGGTTTGTATCAGTTTCATAAGCAGCGTTGAAATACATATGGTTTGTATGAGTAGGAAACACAGTTCTTTTTTTCCGTGCATGCTCATGGTTCTTGCTGTATTTTAGTCTCTGGAAAGAATAGCTTGCTTCTTGCGTTAAAACAGATTATGTTTCCGGGATGAGAACTGTGGTCTGAATTTCCCTTCTGAAACGGAGTTAAACCCCATGATCTGTATCTTCCTACAAGCAAGATTTCATTTCTGGTTAAACAAGTGAATTTTGGGCTCAAATGATATTTCCCAGTTCACGAAACCAACGTGATTCTCACTATTAACTAAAGAGCATTTATGTAAGACGAGCTGTTGTTTATATCAGTTTCATAAGCCGAGTTGAACTACATATGGTCTGTATGAGTAGGAAACACAGTAATTTTTTCGGTGCATGCTCATGGTTCTTTCTGTATTGAAGAAGCTGGAAAGAAGAGGATGACTCCTGCCTCAAAAAAAGAGTGTTTTTCAGGGATGAGAACTCTGGTCTGAATTTCCTTTCAGAAACGGAGTTAAACCCCAGGATCTGTGTCTTCCTACAAGCAAGAGTTCATTTCTTGTAAACCACGTGAATTTTGGGATCAAATGATTTTTACCACTTCACGAACCCAACGCTATTCTCACTATTAACTAAAGAGCATTTAAATAAGAGGAGCTGTGGTTTGTTTCAGTTTCATAAGCAGAGTTGAACTACATATGGTCCTTATGATTAGGAAACACAGTTCTTTTTTTCAGGGCAAGCTCATGGTTCTTGCTGTATTGGAGACGCTGGAAAGAAGAGCTTGCTTCTTGCATTAAAACAGGGTGTGTTTCAAGGATGAGAATTCTGGTATGAATTTCCCTTCACAAACGGAGTTAAACCCTATGATCTGTGTCTTCCTACAAGCAAGATTTCATTTCTGGTAAACCAAGAGAATTTTCACCTCAAATGACTTTACACAGTGTTAGTACCCAACGCGATTATCACTATTAACTAAATAGCATTTATGTAAGAGGAGCTGTTGTCTGTATCATTTCATAAGCAGAGTTGAACGATATGTTCTGTATGAGTAGGAAACAGTTCTTTTTTCAGTGCATGCTCATGGTTCTTTCTGTATTGGAGAAGCTGGAAAGAAGAAGATGATTCCTGCCTTAAAACAGAGTGTTTTTCAGTGATGAGAAATCTGGTCTGAATTTCACATCAGAAATGGAGTTAAACCCCAGGATCTGTGTCATCCTACAAGCAAGAGTTCATTTCTGGTTAACCCAGTGAATTTTGGGCTCAAATGATTTTTCGCAGTTCCCGAAACCAATGCAATTCTCACTATTAACTAAAGAGCATTTATTTAAGAGGAGGTGTTTTCTGTATCAGTTTCATAAGCAGAGTTGAACTACATATGGTCCGTATGAGTAGGAAACACAGTTGTTTTTTTCAGGGCATGCTCATGGTTCTTGATGTATTGGAACCGCTGGAAAGAAGAGCTTGCATCTTGCGTGTAAACAGAGTTTTTTTTATGGGATGAGCACTCTGGTCCGTATATGCCTTCAGATACGGAGTTAAACCCGAGAATCTTTGTCTTCCTTCAAGCAAGAGTTCATTTATGATAAACCCACTGAATTTTGGGCTCAAATGATTTTTCGCAGTTCACGAACCCTACATGATTCTCACTATTCACTAAAGAGCATTTATGTAAGAGGAGCTGTGGTTTTTATCAGTTTCATAAGCAGAGTTGAAATACATATGGTTTGTATGAGTAGGAACCACAGTTCTTGTTTTCAGTACATGCTCATGGTTCTTGCTGTATTTTAGACTCAGGAAAGAATAGCTTGCTTCTTGCGTTAAAACAGATTATGTTTCAGGGATGAGAACTGTGGTCTGAATTTCCCTTCCGAAATGGAGTTAAACCTCAGGATCTGTATCTTCCTACAAGCAAGATTTCATTTCTTGTTAAACAAGTGAATTTTGGGCTCAAATGATTTTTCCCACTTCACGAACCCAACGCTATTCTCACTATTAACTAAAGAGCATTTAAATAAGAGGAGCTGTGGTTTGTTTCAGTTTCATAAGCAGAGTTGAACTACATATGGTCCTTATGATTAGGAAACACAGTTCTTTTTTTCAGGGCATGCTCATGGTTCTTCTCTATTGGAGACGCTGGAAAGAAGAGCTTGCTTCTTCCATTAAAACAGAGTGTGTTTCATGGATGAGAACTCTGGTCTGAATTTCTCTTCACATACGGAGTTAAACCCCATGATCTGTGTCTTCCTACAAGCAAGAGTTCATTTCTGGTAAACCAAGTGAATTTTCGGCTGAAATGATTTTACAGAGTTCTAGAACCCAACGCGATTCTCACTATTAACTAAAGACCATTTATGTAAGCAGAGCTGTTGTCTGTATCATTTCATAAGCAGAGATGAACTACATTTGCTCCGTATGAGTACAAACACAGTTCTTTTTATCTTGGCATGCTCATGTTTCGTAATGTATTGGACACACTGCAAAGAAGAGGATGATTCTTGCCTTAAAACACAGTGTTTTTCAGGGATGAGAACTATGGTCTGGATTTTACTTCAGAAAAGGAGTTATACTCCAGGATCTGTGTCTTCCTATAAGCAAGAGTTCATTTCTGTTAAAGCCAGTGTATTTTGTGCTCAAATGATTTTTTGCAGTTCCCGAACCCAACGCGATTCTCACTATTAACTAAAGAGCATTTATGTAAGCGGAGCTGTGAATTGTATCAGTTTCATAAGCAGAGTTGATCTACATATGGTCCAAAAGAGTAGGAAACACAGTTCTTTTTTTTATGGCATGCTCATGTTTCTTCCTGTATTTTAGACTCTGGAAAGAAGAGCTTGCTTCTTGCGTTAAAGCAGAGTGTCTTTCAGGGATGAGAACTTGGTCTTAATTTCCCTTCAGAAACAGAGTGAAACCCCAGGATCTGTGTCTTCCTACAAGCAAGAGTTCATTTCTGGTTAACCCAGT